>OZ020193.1:28944794-29604136 GCA_963971165.1 Philopedon plagiatum | reverse complement strand
AACCATTTTCAGGATCAGGGCAAATACTAACATCAGGAAGTGATATCGCAGTTATGTTAGTGGATGGATTCCTGCAATCATATGCAATGAGACTTGAATACACAAGTGGGACCATCATAAGCTGTATGATCATATTCACTGCAACAAATAAACCATTTCAGTTTTCTTATCTTCTTAATATACATTTTTCTAAAATTTTACTTGGTTTCCTAATTTTACTTGTATACATCTACAGGGTGCACTGATAAAAAGGATCATTTGTTTTAATAGAATATGACATTTCCTCAAACGAATGATTCTTTTGATATATGCCAAATGAATGAGGAATTTAAAGTAAGAAATTCATTTCTTTGACTCAGATTCAATTTATTTGTTTGACCCAGAAGAATTTGAATTTGTATAGAATGCATCCTTTATCTAGGAAAGTAGTGAACTGTCAAGTCAAGAGAATAGGGATCTATGCCAAAATATGATGCACTCCAGGCACATGACTGCATAACATCGAGTTAATTGGTGCAAATTCCTGTCTTTGTTTTAAGGTAATCGTAGATTTGAGCCACAAACTTTATCTATTTGTTACAAATTCTGTTTCTTATTTTAAGATCATCTTGAACTTAAGCCAAGAGACTAAGCCTGTTGTTGCAAATTCAATTTCTTTTCTTAAGATTATCGTAAATTTGAGTCAAAAGATTAATTCTTTTAATATAAAATCCATTTTTTACTTTAAGATCACCATAACTTTAGCTCTAAAAATTAAGTCATTTGTTAGAAGTTTCGTAAGACTTGTCACGTAAGACTGTTACTTTGAGTACATAAAGAGAATAATTATCTCGTTTAAAATCCTATAATAAGGGATGTTTCAAAAGTGTAGTTATCGCCTAAATTAAAATCAGAAGTGTATACTAGAAGGATGTATGCCTTTTCCTTGAGTTTTCCTAATTTGAATAGCATTTTGATGATATTATGTTTAACTTGCAAAATATAGGAACATTAATTTAAACTCAGTAATTTTTTTTATTTTATTAGTTACCTAAAACGTATCTATTAAATAATATGTCGTACAGGGAACAAGAAAACAATGAATTATTTTAATATTAAATATATTTAAAACAGAAACACCTGTGTTTTTTGCTGACGTTATTACAACAAATGATATTTACTAATGAGAACTAACAAATGGCATAACAAACAAAATATTTTAAAACTAATATATCCCAAAAACTAACCATTTATAATTATTATTTACGATAAAGTAGGTAACGTAGCAAAAGACATCAGCAACATTATAAAAACGTGTCGGAAGATAATGAGAATAAAATAAGTAGATACGTAAAATACTCGCAACTGTCTGGTATTTAACATTAATTTGCTTACATTTTCACCTGAGCTGCACTCATCCAAGCTTTTGATGCCTCGCTGAAGCCGGAAGCCTATATTTTCTATTACTGAATTGATTTGCTCTTCAGTGGGACATTTCAATATCTCAACTTCATTAATTCTTTGTTCTAATCTTGTCAGAAAATAATAAAAAAAATAAATTAATAACTTTTGAAAAACTAGAGACCGTAATTTGGTCCGCATTCATACGAGCGAAGCTATAGGTAAAAATTGTATAACTTACAGTGCGTCCTAAATTGGTGATGAAAGTATCCCGAAAACTATTAGGGACAGAAACGGCTGAATGGAAAAAGTTTTAGACTATTTTAATGCTAACTCAAAACCACTTGCGAAATAATGCCAGCTCTTCATGCATCACCAATTGGGGAGACGTTGTACCTATAGCCTTAACTGTAACCCAGACTTCCAGATAACTAATCAAATCTGGACACACCTGAACCCACGAGAGCGCCTTATTACCTTTAGTGTTATACGCGATTACAGCTGCGGGTAACAATTATATAGTCTGTGACAATTAAGAGGGTCAAACATATTCACCGGTGAAATAATTTTTCAAGTCCGTTCAGTAGTTTCTGAAATTTATTTTGTTGCGTGTTTAATGTGCGCGAAACCGTGAGTAACAGTTAATATATGGTCTGTGATATTCAGGAAGTAAGCACTATCCAACAGGAAAAAATGTCTAAATACAGTCGGAAGTCGGACTTAAATTTTAGCAAAACCATCAGATTTTGATAAATTTTATCTAGCTTATTAAATTAAGGCCTTCTAGAGTAACGACGTTCTTGGATTTTTAATTATTTGCATAATATATAATAACTAGTAAAACTTTTTTAAAAAATTCTCTTGAGTGGTGAAAAAGAGAATCTTGGCAGATTTTCAGAGTGTCTTAACTCAAAGGAAATACGCATCAATAGAAAATCTTAATCTTTTATCAACAAACCCGTGGGTTTTTAGTTTAAGACGTAATATCTTGTAAGAAGGTTGTATTCTTTTGTAACAAGTGCCGCGGTTTTGAAGAAAGATATCGCCATTTTTATTTCCTACCCTGAAGTATTTACAAAGAAGTTCAATAATTATGGTAATTTTTTTTTAAATTATAGGAGTTGTTTTATCGCAAGTACCGAGTGAGCTTTTTGGAAATAATTAGTCATAAATAATGTGTAAGGTTAAAATAAATATCCAGGTTTTGTAAATTCTGTATAGTCTAACATGTGCATCGCATAAACCTCTCAATTTTTAATTAACTAGTCTATTATACTAAATTATCAAAGAATATTCTTGCATTTACTTACCGTCAAATTATGGCCACAAATGGTCTAAACACCAACTATTTAACCCAATATTCAAATGCTTCCAGTTCCAACTAACTGATCAAAGAAAATATAACAGGTTTCAACCACTGATATTCTGGGACTCTTACCATGAATGACGTTCGCGCGATTCGTTAAAAACGAGTTTGCACGATGGCTTAGGGCACTAGGCCTCGTGGGTTATGTTGGTTGCCAAATGCTTGGGTTCTTTAAGAAGAGAATTTTGAATTTGATAGAAGATCATAGAGTAACTATGTTGGGAAAGTTTTTAGTTTAAGTGAATTTCTTTCAGCTTGATAGAATTAAATCCCAAGAGAACTTTGGACTGGTTTTAAATACCGATGTGTGTTTGGCCGAAGAGTGGTATCTTTCTGTCCGATAAATTTCCTTTGTCCTAAGAACAAAATTGGCAAAAGAAGCAATTCTTTTCCCCTAAGTGGTCCTGTTTTATCAGTGTGGCTCTCCTAAAATATCTTTTATTCTACTATATAATCTTCGTATCCCCGAGGTAATCTCACGTCTCGAGTGTGAGTACGCCTATTTACAAGTACGTCTCTAACTTCCTCGTTAGAGTCCGATGAAGAATCCTCACTTCGTTCTTCATCATCATCATCATCATCATCATCATCATCATCATCTTCTTCCTCTCCCTCTTCTTCTGGCGGCGGTTCGCTTCCTTCCCGCCCATGTTCAAGGAAATCATCAGTTTGTTCTTGTCTGGCTTCCTCGTGGTCTATAGTATTAATTTCCTCTTCTCGCGCGTCAATCTTCTCGTCAGTATTTATTTAAATTAGCTTTTTCCAACGAATAGTCTATCTCCTTACACGGTTTTAATCTATTGGCATCAACCATATGTTCTTTTCTTCCCGTATGTTCCTTAATTTTAAAGGTCACTGGTCCTTTCTTTTCTATAATTCGATAAGGACCCGTCCATTTATTATAAAACTTCGATGCAAGTTTCTTCCCTGGAATGGCTGGAGTATGAAGGTAGTTATGTGCTCATCATTTCATGGAACTGCTGTGTTGCAGAATGTTGAGCTATGCACCGTTCCCACGAGAATCCAATAGTGCATTTTGCATTAGGTTTTCAAGTTAGAATCGACATAGACTTAAACGCGTTAATAGTGAGGTGGCTTAGAGCTGTATTTCAAGATTACGGTTACCTGGCGGATAAAAGCACCAAAATTGGTATGGAGGTAGCTTGGGGTATACTAATAAATGTTAGCCTAGGAGCCCTCTGGAATTTCTAAAAATTTTCATGTACGGCACTAAAATCCAAAATGGCTGACAAATACGACAAAATATCACTTTTAACACAATATATTATACTGTTAATTCTGAATTACAGCTTTAAGCCAACTAAGTACACTACACACCTATCTTAGGGTAGTCTACATATTATATAAAATACAATTAAAGATATCCATATCATTTATTACAGTAATATATAAGTCCAAATATAACGCTAAGAAGAGCTCCCAATATCAAAAAAAAATATTTATAGTTATTCAGTTAATGGAGTTCAGTATGCAACGGTTATAATAAATTACACTTGCAAATTACACTTGCACTTGCAAAGTGGTGAGCAGTCTAGATTGGCTTTCCCGCATTTGCAGTTTTTGCAGTCTCCTTTGCAGAAACATCTAATCAATTCCCTGCATGATCGGGAAACCTCTGGAATTGTCATCCAAACTGGTACCCATGACTCTGAAACCTTATTCCAAGCAAAATCCTGTGGAGAAGGAATCACTTGATGTGTTTGTGAGCTGGTCGTCCAGATACCTGCTTGATAAACTGCCCTTCGGATATGTTGAAGAAGCGCATCCTCAGTCGGTGGAAGTTTGTCCATTGCTCGATTCTTCTGACAGAAAAGCTCCTTTCTTATCTGGTTGATACTGCTGGAAGGAGTGGTTTTATCATATATAACAACAGTCAGTCGTTCCAGCTTTTTGAAGTGTTCGGAGTCGGCTTTCAGCAGTTGGAATGGATGAGTGGCCAAATACACAAATGTATCAGTGACGTCTTGAAATGCTTGCCATGCTTCCCAAATGGACTTCTTACTCTTACCTTTGAAGGCAGAGGTTGTATCGCAACCAGAGAATGAGTGGAACACAGGTAGTGCTCGTGATTTTGGCTCCCCCAGGCTTGCACAGATGGCGTTGATGTGGTAAAACCTGTAATGCTTGCCCATGCCAAAGGCCACCCAGATATCGGCCAAAGGTTGAGTAACTAGTAGATCATAGAACGTGCCAGCAAGAATGACAATCACATCTGTGTCTACAGTACGCACAAGGATACTCTTTGACCCTTGTTGTAGTGAATGGAGTACATGAACCACAAGCCTCGTGTCTGCCTCTTCATGATTGCAGTTTTCCATGGGTGTGTTCGAGCCGATTTGTGCAACTGCTTTCCCTGTTGTGACATATACATATTTGCCTGGTGGCCAGTTGAACTCTACAACCTTGGAATTCAAAAAGTTGAACAATTCCTTCTTGTTCATTGAGTCACGGAGAAAGTCCATCCAATTTCGTGGCAGTTTGGTGTTGCCAGATACTTTTCTTCGAATCCCCTCACCTCTTTTTTCCCGGGTAGACTCCTTTAAACTGTCTGGAATGTAGGTGTCCCAAACAACATCTAACCTTTGGGCATTCTCCAGCTGCTTATGAAGGTAAGGTAGAAATGTCTTATCAGCATACTGATTGAAGGTATCGACACTAGTAGTGGGCAGGCAGTGGACGATGACGGCACCGTCCAGAAATTTGGAGTCATAGGTTGAAGGGGGCTCTGATTGACCTGGCTGCTCAAGACATCGCAGTATTCCAGCCTTGTTGGTTGGCAAATGAAGCTTACCAAAGTCTGAAAGGGAAGGAGGGAATGACTGTATCTCATGCGCAAAAAACTCATTCAAATCAGATTCCCTGTTCTGCATAGATATATATATAGTTGGCCAAATAGTTCCACATTGTTCTGAAGCACTTTCAGCTTCTTCCCCTGCTGAGATGGTGCTTTATGCTTTGGTCTCTTGAAGAGTGCAAGAGAATTCCTCTTGATTGGGTCATGTATAGAGAGGGTGCGCTCATCAAGCACATTCTTGACAAAGTCCTGATACTGCCGCTTGCCTATGTCCACCAAAGTGCGTAAGGTTACAACCACCGACTCACTTGTGCAGTTGCGACTGTGAAGACTTACCAGATTAGGAAAATCATCCAAGAAAGGATTGCCCATTTCATTGATGGTTTTACATAGACTAACAACCTGTTGCTGAAAGTTCTTCTGCGATGAAAGTCCCTGCTCATGATGTTGGAAATTCTTGGGATTATCTGCGTCATCATTATCCGGAATGTATTCTTCTTCAAACTGTTTGATCATTCTGGCCATCTCAGGCCCTGAGAGCATCCATCGTCGGAAAGCAACAGGGTTTTCTGTGATCCCAACAACACCACCCGAACCTTTCACAATCTTGTTCTCTTGTTCGTGAGCCTGATCGAATGGTATCGCAGAAAATGTGTTGCGTGTTTTTGAAATGACCCAGTTAGAACACCGCTCAAACTGATCCTTGATAGAGTCAGGCAATGACTTCATATCCCTGATGTGGACAGGCATCCATCTTGAGTAGTTTACATGATCTAAGGCAAAGAATAGTGGTGTAAGTTCCTCTAAGACTGCAACATAAAGACTAAAGTTCTTTTCCCTGTGAGCTCTAATGAAAATGAGTATAAGGGTTTCATACTCCATGATCAAGTCCCAATACATGAAAGTTGGACTCCTTTTTCGCATGTCGTTTCTCCAGGCTATTTCAGACTCTTCATCTTTTGGGCACTCAGAGAGTAGGAAAGCTTCATGCTGGAGATTATGCATGGCCATTAAAGTGATTTGATGAGCATGTCTAGTTCGAGTTAAGTGTGCTGCCTTTAGGTAAGATTCAGCCTTGCCAGAGGATGCCACTCCTGCATCTGCAAGGGCAGTAGTCCAGCCAGATTCTTCCAAGACATCTCCCAATGTATTCCAGAGGGCCATTTCAATGTGCAGTCCACCTAGCATAACCACTTGAAGTCTCTCGCCATGAGTGTTCGGCCATTTCCACTGTACAAACTTAGCCAGGGCAAACAGAGGTTGATCAAATGTAATGACTGGTATTTGTCCTGGATTAAGAAATTGAATAGCTTGTTTAATAACATCCATGCCATGTTTAATCATTGCGGGTGTGGCGGCCTTCTCGTAGAACATAGGAAGGAGTGTAGTAAGGGCTGGAGGGTCTTTTATCGGAGGTTGCCTTGCGGCGTGATAGGCAGCCCATGTGATGTTATCGCCACTAGTGAGATTTTCTGTTTGCAGAAGTTGTAGTGCATGCTGGAGCCAGCTACATTCCTTTGATTTGGCCGCATCTAAACATTGCTCTACTGGAAACACAGAACACTGTGGTACAACAACATCAGTGATCTTCAAAGCTACCGATGGGACACAGGCATAGCTGTCAGGAAGAGAGTGATTTAAGTCTCCAGAAGGTGGAATTGTAATAGGTGGTTGGCTCTCCCCAGGTTCTGTATTTGTAGGCATCTGCAAAAGACTGATTCCAGTCCCATGGAATGAGGACAATGATGTAGTTGAGCTTGGGTTGTGGTCTAGATTGTCTAGGGCACCAACAGTAAACAACCCTTTACGGAGACAAGCAGGAGACACCCCTCCATTTTCTTCAAAGCGTTCACAGGAAGAAGTGCCGATCCAGTCTTCAATCTCTACAATCCTCTCATATGAAATACAAATGCCCATGCGATATAACTTCTGGATGAGTTTCTTACTTCTGGTAGCTGCATGAACATTGATGCCGATGTAGATCGGGAAGGGTGGCTCACGTTCCTTAGTGTGTCGTGTCTTTAGAACAGTATCAGACATTTTTTTCTTTGAGTTGTAAACGATGCACTGGCCAATGGTTAAACATGCCTGAGAGTCACGTTTGTCTTGATCTTGCAAGTTTGAACCATTCAACATCATAGAAACAAGCGACTTAAGACTTGCAGGCAGTGAGTCTTCTTGGCATTGTGCTGGGAAGCAGCCACTGAATTTGAAACCTGGGTGACTCATGATATCTTTTCTGATTATTGCTGCTGCTTTGGCCAGAATAACAGCATCTTCTGAGAAGTCTCGAATCTTCAGAGCTTCCCTCAACATATTTCTCATACCTTCATTAAATATGATTACAGTGTGTCTCCCATCAAAGTGCTCTTGGGCTTCTGGGAAATGCTCTAACAATTGATTCTTAAGTCTTGTCTTGTTGATTTGTTTCTTGATGCCCAGTTCCTCAAGACGATTTATATACATAGAGTGGATCTCAGATACTTTAAAAAGGAGAATACCAGACTTCACTGATTTACTAATGTAACTGGTAAGTTCTACGAATGACCGACACTCGTTCATTTTCTCATCTGTATTTTCTTCTTTTCTTGTCATACGAGTGAGGCTTCTGTAGCGATTTATCAGTTGGACTAAACATGCAAGGTGGTATTTTGCCTCTATCGCTATAAGATCTCCTCCAATTATTCTTGTCATGAGGTGTGTGTCATTGAGCTGTGTGATCATGGATCGAATATTGCTGTCGGTATCAAATGTTGAAACTTCATGGAGTGGACCTTCATCTTTCCCCTTTTCGCAAAACAAGCAACTTTGAACGTCCAATGCTACGCGTTTACTAGGACGTTTCTGTTTATCAACACCAGATTGTTTTCTCTTGATTGCCTTTGCCAGCTTCGAATTATTAAACTTCAGATGACAAGATTTGTGCCATGAAGCGGAATAAGAAGCAAATTTAGTAGCAGTTTCATCAATTCCGAAAGACAGTTCAACTGGGAGAGCATCAATGCTGCGGAACTGTTCTACATTCTTCAGGAATGCTGTGTAGGCATCTGTTTTTTCACCACTTGTCCCTGGGGTCAGTAAAGGACATTTCAAGTTTTCACCAGTGTCATTCTGGCAAATCACGCATCGATCCCAGTTCACATCCATGTTGAATTATTCTGGAAAAAATAATGGTAATTAAAATTTAGTCTGTGAGACACACTATATGAACAGAATGAAATCCAAGATAGATGTGTAGTGTACTTAGTTGGCTTAAAGCTGTAATTCAAAATTAACAGTATAATAAATTGTGGTAAAAGTGATATTTTGTCGTATTTGTCAGCCATTTTGGATTTTAGTGCCGTACATGAAAATTTTTAGAAATTCCAGAGGGCTCCTAGGCTAACATTTATTAGTATACCCTAAGGTACCTTCATACCGAATTTGGTGCTTTTATCCGCCAGGTAACGGTAATTTCGCTAAGCCACCTCACTATAATACGTAAAATTGATTGTACTTATTTTACCGATTTTTAGTCCTTTTGTAAAATTAAATAAAAGTAATATTTTTTAAAAACGTGTTTTCATAAACGCGAAACATAAAGTGGCGCAGTCGGTAGGATTAGAAAGGGACTTTCACAGTGAAAACCCCGTCGGTTTTAACCGTTTGTTCTAAGAAAAAAAAATCGAACCTTTTGCATCGCGCAAAACTCTCCGAAAAAGAGTGGTAGAGAAACTGCAGCTCGTGTTGGATTATACCAATTGGATTAGAAGAATGAAAATTGCTTCATTTATGTAAGTTGCTTTCAAATTTTCCTGTCAATGTCATTCTCCTCGTCTCATTCTAATTCCATAGAGGAAAATAGTGATAACTAGTTAGATTTAAGCAAAACTAAATCTGAAATTGATTCTACATTAGATAGGTTATTTTCAAGTCATTCTTTGAACAAAATAGAAGTAACCCCCAATAACTTTAAACCAAAAATGGCCAGACCAACCTTTGAAAGTAAACTTTTAGAAATTGTTCCAAAATTCGATGGAAATCCATTAGAATTATCTTCATTTTAGGATATTGCCAATTCTTTGATCCTTACTTATTGGGACCCAGCACCCGAAAATAAAAATTCTGTCCACAATGTCATATTTATTTACGGCATTTACGCCAAATTGATAGGCAAAGCTAGGGAAGTTTATAGCATTTGTATTTCTAAAGAACGGGCGAGCGTAAAAAGCGCACTAACAGCTCATTTTGGTGATCAACGTGACGAAAACGGATTATTATTCGATCTAGATCAAATGAGACAAGGTAAGCCTTCTTTGCAATTTTATACCTGAATAATGTCGAATCTAAGCGCTCTACATAACTACGTAGACACACATGAAAATAACCCCGGCATTGTTGCCGTAAAGAAGGAATTTTATAACACAGATGCTTTAAAAATATTTTTAGCAAGCTTAAAAGATCCCTTAGGTTCGACTATTCGCGCTATGCGACCAGATTCTTTAGCAACCGCCAGACAGTTTATTATATCGGAAAATACTATTCGTCATTTGCAAAAACCACAACAAAAACTTGGTAACAACCAACCCCATGATTTTTATAATAACAACAATCAACCCCATAAATTTTATAATAATAATTTTCAACCTAGTTTTTCCCAACAATCTCATTTTAATTCTCCTTTTCCACGCGGCCCTATTAGTGTTCAACCAAGGCCCACATTTAATCAAAGATTTCCTACTAACAGACAAGTCTTTGGACCCCCTAGAAATCCAACAAACGTTTGGAAACCTAACCATCAATATCAACCAAGACCTACCCCTATGAGCGGAATTTCACACGGGACCTTTCCCAAACCTAGAACTATGATTCAGCAACAACAAGCCCCACGATATTCTAGACCAAATTTTGTTTTCGAAGAACTTTATAACATGGAGCAACCCCTTTTCTTTGACCCGAACACCCCCGGTCCTTCTTATGAAAATTATGCTTCCTATGGACCCGAATATTTTTATTCAAATTACGACAATCCCAATTACGTAAATGTACCCGATCAGCAAAACGAAAATTGTGAAAATTTTGACGAATAAAATACTACATACACCCCTGAACAAAACGATGATTCCGACCAAAATTTTCAGGAAATCCCGCCTCAAGAGCCAATCATATAGAAATTCATTCTATTTATGACCGAAAGGACCTACCATATATGAAAATATCGAACCCACCTATAAAATTACTAATTGACACTGGTGCAATGAAATCATTTTTAAACGCCGAAATTGCCGAAAATTCTTTTCAAGAGTGTATAAAAAACGAGCCATTCACAATATCATCTATATTCCAAACTACTAGTAGAGATCTATGTGCCGAAATACCAGCTTTTCAAGAATTTAACTCTGACAAAAAGATAAAATTCTATATATTTAAATTTCATCATTTCTTCGACGGTCTCATCGGTTACGAAACTTTAAAGAACCTAAATGTTCAACTAGATTTACAAAATTCTGTTTTAAAAACACCCTCCGCCAAACTACCCTTAACACACTACGAAACTAAAAACAAACTTTTATTTTTTTAGACGTATTGAACCATATACTATAGAAACCTTAAAAATTCCTGTCACCGTAGCGAATGGTGACGTCACTATTATTGAAACTAGACTATTTAATTGTTTAATTCGCGAAGGCTTAACAACATCTACAAACGGATATGCTCCAGTTGACATTCAAAACCTCACCGATAGTGTACAGGAAATTTATCTCTATTCCCCAATATCAGTCAGTTCTTTCGCTAAAAACGAATTCGAAATTTTTCATGTTACCGTAGAACATAACAAAAATTCGGAAAAAGTCAAGATACCCGATTTAATAAGAACAGAACATATGAATCCCGAAGAAAAATATCACATCGAAAATTTATGCACAGGATTTTCCGATATTTTTCATCGCGAAAATTCACCCTTGACTTTTATAAATCAAGTTAAACACCGTATAAAAACGACAGACGAAATACCAATATACAGTAAATCGTACCGGTACCCATTCATACATAAGCCAGAAGTCGAAAAGCAAATAAATGACTTGTTAAACCAGGGAATCATACGACCAAGTGACTCACCCTGGTCGTCTCCAATCTGGATCGTGCCCAAAAAATCTGACGCGTCCGGGAAAAAGAAATGGCGCATAGTTGTAGATTATCGTAAAATTAACGATAAAACCATCGATGATCGGTATCCACTTCCAAATATATCGGATATCCTTGATAAACTTGGCCGTTGCCAATACTTTTCAACTTTGGATCTAGCCAGCGGTTTCATCAGCTAGAAATGCATCATGATGACATAAAAAAGACGGCATTTAATGTCGAAAACGGGCATTATGAGTATCTGCGCATGCCTTTCGGGCTCAAGAACGCCCCCGCAACGTTTCAGCGCGTTATGGATAATGTGCTCAAAAATCTAATAAATAAAATATGTTTTGTTTACATAGATGACATCATCGTATTCTCAACATCTCTGCAAGAACACCTAGTTAATCTTAAAGCTGTATTCCAAAAATTGCGTGAAAGTATCCTAAAGGTGCAACTTGATAAGTCAGGATCCTTGCACAAAGAAGTTGCGTTTTTGGGTCATGTCATAACGTCCGATGGTACCAAACCAAATCCGGATAAAATCAAGGCAATCTTAAACTATCCCATTCCGAAAACTACAAAAGAAATTAAAGGGTTTTTAGGCCTTTTAGGCTATTATAGAAAATTCATAAAAAACTTTGCGAACATCACAAAGCCATTCACTAAGTGTCTGAAAAAAAAAGGGCGCTACCGTTAATATCGATGACCCGATATATATTAAAACATTCGAAGATTGCAAAGCTCTTTTAATTAACGACCCGATTTTAGAGTACCCACACTTTTCTAAAGAATTTAATCTGACTACCGACTCAAGCAACGTTGCCATCGGCGCTGTTTTATCACAAGGTGTAATAGGAAAAGACAAACCTATTGCGTACGCGTCGCGCACCCTTAACAACGCAGAACAAAACTACTCGACCATAGAAAAGGAATTACTAGCCATAGTATGGGAAACTAAATATTTTAGGCCCTACTTGTTTGGCAGAAAATTTAACATTATTACAGATCATAAACCTCTTCAGTGGTTGATGTCGTTAAAAGAACTAAATTCTCGTTTAGTTCGGTGGAGACTAAAACTTGAAGAGTTCGACTACAAAGTAATATATAAGAAAGGGAAGAAAAACACAAACGCGGATGCGCTGTCTAGGGTAGAAATATACCCCGCCGAAACTGACATCCCGTCTGTTTTACAATATATGAACGAGTTTAACGAGAACCCCGTTTTAGACCCACAACCTTCGACGAGCCGCGAAACCGATAATTAATCGATAATGGTACAAGCAGACCCTGAGGAAAACACCGATAATGAGACGGTGCATACTAGTGCGGAAAATCCCATATTAACTATTACCAACTTAACTAACATAACCGAAAAACCTATAAATTATTTTCTTTGTCAAATTTATCATTACAAAGGTTAACCAAAACCCACGAAATGAAGAGAATTTTTGGCAATCCAATTAACCGTACGCGGTGGCATCTTTACGTCACAAATGAAACATTTCGCGAACAAACAATACAATTTTTAAAAGAATATGCCGAACCAAGACGACAATATGTGTTTTATTTCGAAAATGATGACGATCAAAAATTTTATAAAGAAATGTGCAGATTTATCCCCAAAACGTTTAAAAATTTATCATACAGACTTCTGAAATCTAACACCATCTTACATGACGTCACACGTGATAACCAATCGACCTATTACTAGGACATTTAGCACTTCAAGATCCAATCGACATCGATAATCAAGCAGAACCGATTAGTCGCCAAATTCATGAACATAAAGAAATTATGGTGGAACTATACAAAAAAATACACGAGAACACCTCCAACCAAAAATTCAATGTTATTACAAAATTAAATGAAAAACGCGTTGACCCACCAGACATCGAACCGGGTACCATCGGTTATAGAAAACTGACAGACAGACAGTGAAAAACTAAACCTCTTTATCGACCCGAGCATGTAGTAAGAAGCAACGATCTCACAGTTACTACCCCGCTTAATACCTACCACAAACAAGTATTCAAAAAACCACGAAAATTTATAGAAAAATTATTGTTACAGGTTGATGACCTTTCTGGTTCAAACCTTGATGACACAGAAAATTCAAATACAATCCCTCCAGTCCAATCCAGGAATCCTACCATTTAAACTAGGATCTGCTAAAACAAAAATCGCTTCCCATACCTTTCTACATTACATTCAACTTAGACCTCTCCAAAAACAAATTAAGTCAATAACCGATCAATACAATAATTTAGAAGGACTATTTAATAAATCATCCACCACTCATACAGATCCCCTGTATAGTGCATATAAACATTTAGAATATGAAGTAACAACTGTTAACAGGAAACTACAATCAGTCTTCCCCAAAAAACGTAGTAAACGCGGTCTAATCAACCCGTTAGGCTCTCTAGTAAAATATATTTCTGGTAACTTAGATCAGGAAGATGCTAAAGAAATTCATGATAATTTGTCAGAACTGGAATCTAACCAAAATAAAATAGTAAAGAAGGTAAACAAACAAAGGTCTTTAACATCAAATTTAATGAAAAATATTAACGAAACTATGACAAGAGTAACACGCAATCAAAAGCTAATCGAAGCAAAAATTGAAGAATTACGAAAAGACCTAAATGACCTTACTTTTAGTTATATGCATTACATAGAACCACGCGAAATATTAGATGAAATAAAATTAAACTTAGACTCGTTGCTAAAGTTTCTTCCAGAAATTGAAAATGCTATAAGTTTCGCCAGTCCCAAAACACTACACCATAGCATCGTCTCTCCAACAGACTTAAAAGAAATCGTAAATAACCTATATCAAATTCATAGTCATTCGCAAATATTATTTACTGATAACGATTATCTAAAATACTACAGCATAGTAGAAACAAATGTTTTCTACATTCAAGAAAAAATTGTTTTTTCACTCGATTTTCCTCTGATACATCCCGATAACTTCGACTACTATCATTTGTATTCCATTCCAAACCAAAACTAATCAATAATAATCCCACCATCCACATACCTTTCTATAAGCAACAATGGCTACCAATACCAAGAAGACGAGTGCATCGACCTAAGACCAAACTTTCTCTGCATGAAGAACCACCTCTTACCTCTACAAAACAACTTAGATTGTGTAAAATCACTCCTTTCCAATGGACCCAAGATAGAAAAATGTCAACAAGTTCCGGTGCATATCAGTGAAGAAATTATCGAAGAGATAAATGATGCTCACTACATTGGTATATTTCCTAGAACAAAGAAACTTCAAGCAGAATGCGCCGAAAATGACGTCGCCCTACTACAAGGAACCTACTTTTTGTTGTCCCGCCAAATTGCGCTATCAAAGACGCAAAGTTCACCTACAAAAACGAAAAAGGCATTATTTCCGGCCACCCACTCACATTACAAGACATCAAGGTGTTACATTACAAGTTCAGCTCCAACAGCTACAAGAAGAGCCACTGGAAGAATTTCACCTTCATTCAAAATACTCCATTTGGTCCCTGGGTTGCGTCGTGACGCTAGTCTCATGGGTCACTCTCTATATCCTGATCACACGAATAGAAAAGATCTGCAAATTGATATGCAAGAAGAAGCCTACAGCAGCTAAAAGAAAACAAGTTGAAGAACCATTTATGGCAACTCAGATGGTTCCACCCTCGAGTTCCTTTTAGGGATGGAGCAGTTATGTGCTCATCATTTCATGGAACTGCTGTGTTGCAGAATGCTGAGCTAAGCACCGTTCCCATGAGAATCCAATAGTGCATTTTGCATTAGGTTTTCAAGTTAGAATCGACATAGACTTTAACGCGTTAATCGTAATATTGATTGTACTTATTTTACCGATTTTTACGACTTTTGTAAAATTCAATAAAAGTAATATTTTTTAAAAACGTGTTTTCATAAACGCGAAACATAAAGAGGTACACTAAATCTCCTAACTGAAATTCTTTTCTAGTCTTTTTTCGATTATGTCTCTCACAATGCTGTTTAATACTCGATTCTAAATTTATTTTTGCCAGTTTATGCGCCCTATGCATTCTGATCAAAAATTCACTCACATAGTTTTCATCTAAATCATACTTAATACGAGGTTCTCGTATACTTAGGTGTATAGGGAGTTCCATATCACGTCCAAACATTAAAAAGAATTTCGATTCTTTTGTTCCCTCATGCGGCAAATTTCTATATGCCATTAGACAATAGGGTAAAATTAAATCCCAGCTATCATTGTATTCACTGACAAAATGTCCTCTCATAGTTTTAATTGATTTATGGAATCATTCGATGACACCGTTTCCGCTTGGGTGGTAGGGAGTCGTTTCCAATTTTCGGATTCCCAAAAGCGTGCAAATCTCTAGGAACATTTTGGATAGAAACTGACTTCCACAATCAGTTAAAAGTTCTCTTGGTGTTCCAAAACGACAAATTATATTTTCTACAAAAGCTCTAGCTACTGTTTCTGCTTTTATATCCGGTAGAGGTATACACTCAGGTTAACGAGTTAAGTAGTCTACACATGTCAGTAAATATTTATTGTTATTTTGTGTCCTATTCAAAGGCCCTACTAGATCTAAGCTTATTCTCGCCCAAGGTGTAGTTGGAATCGAGGTTTCTTGAAGTTCAGCTGGTGGTTGATAATTTGTTTTTCTTAAATTGCATGAGTGACACTTTTCTACATAACTTATAACATCTTTTCTAATAGTTGTCCAATAAAAATCCCTTTGTATTATTTCTTTCGTTTTCTTTTGACCGGGATGTGAACCAAATACCGAACTATGGTATAACTGTAGAATTTCAGGAACTATGGCTACTGGTGCCATTATTGGATCATGTCGTTGATTTTCTTCTCTATGCCGATATAGTAATTCTTCAGGGCTAATATAATAATGTTCGTCTTCTGGTCCTAACGATGTCATTAACGTTGATAATGATAACTTAGGATCATTTTGCTGTAAACTTTTGAGCTCTTCCTTGCTCCATATCACATTAATCATAGGAGTAATATTTTCATTTCCCTTCTCCTTGACAACAGCTATAATGTTTTCACTCGGATTTTCTTCTGATCTTAAACGTGTAAGAGAATCCACATTATCGTTCTATTTTCCTGGTCGGTATACAATAGTAAAGCTGTACTCCATCAGAAACATAGCCCACTTTGCTAATCTCGAACTTGGATCCTTAATAGTCAGCAAATATTTCAGGGGACGGTGGTCTGTCATTATAGTAAAATGAGTTCCAGTTAAATAATTGCGGTATGTTTTTACGGCAAATACAACTGCTAGGCATTCCTTTTCGATCGCACTATAGCGTCTTTCTGCATCATTCAGCGTACGGCTTCAAAAACATATTGGAAGCTCTGTTCCATCGTGAACTTGGGTCAAAATTGCAGCAACTGCTTAGACGCTTGCATCCGTGTTTACTATAAAAGGTTTACTGAAATCTGGATATCGTAAAATTGGAGGTGAAATAAGAGCTTCTTTCAGGTGAACAAAAGCTTCTTGTTGTTCTGGTCCCCAGTGGTATTGTATATTTTTCTTTGTTAGCAATGTTAATGGTTGGCTTATTTTTGCAAAGTTTGGCACAAACTTTCTATAAAATCCACATAAACCAAGAAATGCTCTAATTTCCCTAACATTTCTAGGAATGGGGTAGTTCTCAATTATTTCAGTTTTGCTAGGATGCGTGGTAAATCCTCGTTCTTTTATAAGGTGTCCAAGGTATTCTATCTCTTTTTGCATAAAATGACACTTAGTGGGTTTAAATTTCAAATTACTTTCTCTCATCTTGCCAAACACATGCCTAAGACGTTCCAGATGTGTATCTACGTCCTTGGAAAATACTATTATATCATCTAAATAAACCAGACATAAGTCAACTTTCCTAAGATATGATGCATCATCCTGCTCCAGGTAGCTGGTGCATTCTTAAGTCCCATGGCCATTCGCAGAAATTCAGTTCTCCCTTTCAAGAATTTCCCTTATTTTTTGATAGTCCAAGCTTTTAACATTTCTATTAACTTTATTACTTGAGTTATACTCTTTATTATGACCCAAATCAACATTAAACAACAGAGAGCTATGATCCGAGAAGGAACTGTTTAATATTATCAAATTACTATCAATATGTTTTCTACTTTTTATAAAAATGTGGTCAATACAAGTACTGCTTGAACCAGTTATTCTTGTAGGCTTACTGACTATTTAGACAGTTTAAGTATTCGTTAACGATCGGTGGCTGAGAATCAAGTAGATTTAAATTAATATCCCCTATGAAATACTCAATCTCGGAACAAGTAAAGTGACCCCGACCTAACAGCTCTGATAATGTCGCACTGTAATCGTTAGGACTAAAAGAAGGAGACCGGTAATGAGAAACAATACCCATCATAATACCATTCTTCACCAGAGTAATTCTTAGAAATTTATAATTACCAATTTATATAACATTGCTTACCCTAACAAGTGAAACCTTGCAGTATATCAATGAGTCATCACATTTGTTGTTTTTTACTTTCATTATAGAAAGCCTCATATCCGTCAAGATTAAAATTAGACTTATTTTCCAAAATATTGGTTTCTGATAATACATGTACTATCACATCGAAATCAACCCAATGACTCCAGGTATAATACAAGGCTATCAAAATTCTTATTCAAGCTTCTGATATTTACGTGCAGCAGATTTAACCAATCATTAGTTTTTTTAAAGTAGTCAACATTGTCCAAATTATCACCCACCACTACATCACCATAGTCATTATTATAATCATCCAGTAGAGAATTAAGATCCATCACGATCAAAAATGAACTATCCACCGACAATTTTACTGCAGAACATACAATTAGTTAACAATGGTCCTGTTTGATCCTTTCAACATCCTCCAGTGACTCCACTCTTATCATCAGGGGTTCATTTTCTGCTTTTCTCGCAAATATTTTTCCATTCTTCGCCCACACGTATCTATATCCACTAACACGCAGGGTGCGTGGTGATGCGAATAGTTTTCTTAATTCTTTTGACATATCCTCGTTAATACAAATGAAGTTATTTCCAGGAAGATCACAATCATTACTTGCTATTTTACCTATTTCCCTTCTTTTCCTCAATAGTTTCTGCTTATCCTCAACTATCCAAAATTTAACTGATATAGGTGTATTATCCTTTGTGCGATTTAGCAATTTTATTTGAATTTTCTTCAATTGTATTTCAGGATCAATGTGTTTAAGGACTTTCTCCGCCCTGAGTACAACACTTTCTGGTTTATTCCTTACTTCTTCCATTGTACTATTTATTCCCATTAAAATAACATTCTTCAATCTATCTTCAGTTTCCTTGGCCTCACAGTATCCATTCAGTTTCCTTAATTCCCGCTTTAGTTCCTCATTATCTTTATTTAAACTCAGTATTTCATTGCTTAACATAGCATGAAATAATATAGTTAGCGGCATCTATTAAGAGTGAATTAAACAAAATGGTTAAAAATTTCGGACGTTATTTTTAGTAAGATTTTCGGCAATTGGATGTCCGCCTTAATAGTTATTGTTCATCTGCTTATGTGTGAATTATGACTGGCGCACTTTACGCAACTGATGCTAATGTGTTTAGTTTAGCATCTAGAAATCGATATTTGGTCTACCATTTTTTCTATGAAAACCGGCTCGTCTAACCCGGCATCCCCTGATCACGCGTCGATCACGCAGTTTTATTGCTCCATCTGTTCGGCGGTTTAACTATTGGTGTCGAATTTTGCCTTCGGTAAAAATCAACAAGTATTTTCTTAGATTCAGAATCTTCTCGTTCGGCATCTTGAGAAATATTCCCGTTTAAATGCTTAATTTCAGTTTGAATATTGTTAAAATGTTCCAATAGAAAAGATGTTTTATCTAACCGGGCCGCCGTTTCCTCATAGTTCTCAGAAGATTCAAAGTTATCTAAGTCATATAGTAAATAAAACAAAACTCCGGTTTTCACTTCATATATTAAAAAAAGAGGTCTGGACGCGTTTCGGCTTAGTCAGCCATCTTCAAGAGACTCTATAAGAGGGAACAAAGCTACAATGTATTGTCTAAAACGCACGGCCAGCGTTTTATGGCCGTTAAAAATTAAAATATTAAAAATTGTACTTACATAGTATACAAATAGAGTGAATGTCCACATAATAAAAATCACCAAGCTTCTACAGATTACAAGTGACAAAGAATAACATTAATTAAAATACTTTCAACAACGGAAATATTTAAAAATGGAAACAGCAACATTTAGCCACTACCGGTATTCAATTTCTACTGCAGAACAGATAAAAGGTTTGGAGCCTTGAAAACATTTTTTCAGGAAGGAGTAGATTAAATAGGGCGGTTCTACATAAAATTCCGGCACTTATTCCGGAGGCGGGGCTAGGAGCGGGGCTAGCAGGGTGGCGGGGCTAGAGGGGGCGGGGACCATCGGGGGATATACATAAAAAAATATATAAAAGGTTTGGATTATACAACCACCTTTTAAATTGGGAAAAAATATTTGTCAGAGGAGAAGGTACTTCAAAATTAAAATTTTGAAGTCATTTGAAGAGGTTTATTATTTGGGCTGCTTCTTTAAAATGATTGTTTATTGGATCGTTCAGACAAGAAATGTCATTGTTAATTAAAATTTTGGCTATTTCCAGAGACTCCAAGGCATTTAATCTTTTACTCTTCGAGTCATTATGAAGCATTTTAAAATCTTTATCTATATTAAAATTATGAAAGTTTTCACCTAAATGCAGCCAACCTCGGTGCTCTCTTAACACGAAACAAAGATATAAAACCAGCCCTCGACAAGAATGGCGTATATAAGCTTTCCTGTAACCAATGTAACTCTGAATATATGTTGGACAAACTGGCAGGTATTTAAAAGAACATCTTAATTCCGCTAAATCACCCAACGATAAGAGGTCTGCTTTCGGGCTGCATTTAAGTGAAAACTTTCATAATTTTAATATAGATAAAGATTTTAAAATGCTTCATAATGAGTCGAAGGGTGAAAGATTAAATGCCTTGGAGTCTCTGGAAATAGCCACCATTTGTATTAACAATGACATTTCTTTTCTGAACGATCCAATAAACAATCATTTTACCGAAGCAGCCCATATAATAAACCTCTTCAAATGACTGTTATGCAACAACAAATTTATAATCGGAAGTGCGTCCTTCGATGTACTTTGTCACCAGTTTCGTTAATAATTTATTTATTATTTTTCAGAGTTTTATTTCGTTAATCAATTTTTCTTTGTATGTGTATATACTCGTAATTGAATTGGAATTTCCCTTTTTCCCTTCGCGAAAAAATGTTTTCAAGGCTTGATACCTTTATCTCTTTATGCAGTAGTAATTGAATAGGGGAAATGTGCCTATGATGGACCCCTTAAGGAAATATCACATCTTTTTTAGTTTTGAAGTTATTAATTTTTTTTATATAAAAATATATACGTAATTCGAAGTTAATTATAGAATAGGGTGAATTTTTTACCAAATAATTTCCTGTTCAATAGCATAAGCATTTAAAAAAAATAGTCGAGGGGTCCATCATTGACACATATGTGCCAATGTCGGCCCCCTTTAAAATATATGAGTAAAAGTGTATTTTTAAAGTTTTATTAGACAAAATATATTACAAACTAACATAATAAAACATTAGGTACATAGTTCACAAATAAAAGATTTGCAACGGGGGGTAACAGCAGCGCATTCATTGTGGCACCACGACTTACATTCTCCAGTTTTCTCTTGCACGTGAGTGCGAGTATAACTCACTGCAGTAAAGGCAACTAGCATAATCTGAGTCGTCTTGTCCTTTGCTTAGAAATTCTTCCAAGGCGGATTCATCTTCATCAGAACTCTCATTTTCAACGACAAGTTGCCGTTTTACTGTGCTCTCTTGTTGTTTCCTTATCTTCGCTTCCTTTTCAATTTCTGTCGCTGTAAGTTCATGAATTTCTGGTGTTGAATTCAAATGGCCCGTTTTACCACGTCTTCTGCCTTTTCTTTTATCAGCATCAATGGCTACAGCTTGAGGGGGAGGTAAAATTTCTTTCACCGAAATATCGAGAACTGACGACGAAGACGAGTTAAGACCAGATGTGGATTGGTTTTGAATGTCTAATTCCATTTAGTTTTCGATGATATCGCCTTGAGCCTCGGGAATCTGCTTATCCGTTGCTAAAGCTGGTGCGAACGAATTGATTGCATTTGATGGTACGGCACTCTTCAAATAGACTTGATTGAGAAGACCTGCTATTTTGAATTGATTTACTGCCTTTCCCGAGTTGTGACGCAGCCATAATTGGATTTCTTGATCGAAATACGTATGAAGAGGACGGAAGAATCCAACGTCCAATGGTTGAACGTGATGAGAATAATGTGCAGGAAAGCAGAACACAATAATACTGTTGGGGAAACCCAACGGTTTATTCAAGTTCCACAACTCTATTTTTAATTTCAAATACATATTAATAACAGAGCAGTTATGAAATCCCTTTAAAAATAAATAAGTTCAAACGCGTCTCGTCGTGAATTCACCGCGCATAAAAATACGCAGTTACTGGCAAGGCCCAAAGGCTATTATTTTAGTTAAAATGTCAAAAGAAAAACTTCTTATTAATTTATATCTCTATAACCGGCCAGTTGTCGGCATTGTTGAAAGCATAAGTAGAGCCAAATGCCAATACTTATCAAAACTCCTACAAGAAAACGATATTGACCTGGCTGTCGTCCAGGAAACTCATCTGAGGGATGAAACAGATCTCCGTGCGAGGGGTACGTTACCGGGCTATGAAATTCTAGCAGCAACTTACGACCGAGCATACGGTGCTGCCACCTATATACGAAGCTCAATTGAGAATGCAATTCTGATAGACAAATCCTCCACCTATAATATCCACGTAATCACTGCCCAGATAGGAGAGATAACAGTCACAAATGTTTACAAACCCCCAAATACTCTATGGCCTCGGGATATTCTACAACAACGTAATCACCCAGCAGTCTATATCGGCGACTTCAACAGCCACCACCAGGAGTGGAAGTACCAGAGTAACGACATGAATGGCGAGCTTCTAACCAGCTGGGCTGAAGATCACAACTTAAATTTAGTATTCGATGCGAAAGACCGAGGAACATTCAGATCTGCTGCATGGCAAAGGGAGTACAATCCCGACCTCTGCTTTGTTTCGAAAGACAAAAACAATCTCCCACTAGCGACGTCACGAAAAGTGCTTTCCGACTTTCCACATAGCCAGCACCGAGCCGTTCTCATCGAGATCGGCACTCAGGTCCCTCTGGTGTCATCTATTCCCCGACCACGCTGGAATTTTAATAAAGCAGACTGGCCCGCTTTCACCACTGAGCTTGATAAATGCATCAGATTTATCCCTCCAACGAGCGCAAACTACGAACGATTTGTTGGCTTGGTAATGAGCATAGCCAAGAAGACCATCCCCAGGGGCTACCGAAAGGAATATATCCCTGGCTGGAGTAACACAAGTGAAACCCTATACCAGGAGTTCCTTGAGAGTGGGGATCAGGATATAGCGGAAGAACTTCTTCATAGCCTGGACGCGGCACGCAGACAAAAGTGGACCGAAACTGCCGAGGCTATGGACTTCAAACAATCCAGCAGGAAGGCATGGTCCCTACTACGAAAACTGGGAAGTGGAAACGTGCCGATCCGTGATAACCCTGCCGTAACACCAAATGCCGCTGCGTCTCATATTGTCTCTACTTCTAGGGCACCCGTAGATCGCGAGCACACTACCCAAGTCAAGAGGGAGCTTAAACGCCTGAAAGCTACTACAGACTTACAATCAGAATACTCCCGGCCCTTCACCCATGAGGACATTGTAAAGGCACTGAAGGATGTCAAGCCAGGCAAGACTCCAGGGTTCGATGGTATTCACCCGGAGTTTCTAATAAATCTAGGTAAAAATGCCCGTGACTGGCTGGCCAGGTTTCTCACTAATATTCTCAATACAGGAACTATCCCACGCTTATTCAAACAAACAAAGATAATAGCGATCCTAAAACCGGGAAAGCCAAATGACAGACCGGAGAGCTACCGTCCCATCGCGCTTCTAAGTGCTAGCTACAAACTACTAGAACGGCTTCTGTACAACAGAATAAGCTCAAAGATCCTAGAGAGCATACCAGTTGAGCAGGCTGGTTTCAGGCCGGAGCGAAGCTGTGCCGATCAAGTCTTGTCACTTGCGACACACATAGAGGCCGGGTACCAGAAGCAGCTAAAAACATCCGTTGCATTCATAGACCTAACTGCAGCATACGACACTGTCTGGAAGCAAGGACTGCTCTACAAACTCCTTCGTCTCATACCTTGTAAAACAACTGTGGGACTAATCGATAACATGCTGAGTAATAGACTGTTTAGGGTCGCCATGGGAAATTCACTGAGCGACTGGAAGAAACTCAATAATGGCCTGCCTCAAGGCTCAGTCCTGGCTCCACTCCTGTTCAACTGCTACATTGCCGATATGCCTGCAACAAGATCCAGAAAATTTGGCTATGCTGACGACTGGGCAATAGCTACCAGAAGCAAGTCAATGGAGGAAATGGAGGAAACGCTTACAGATGACTTGAACACCCTTGGGAAATACTTCCATAACTGGAGACTTCAACCTAGTGCAAGCAAAACGGAGGTGGCATGCTTTCACCTAAACAATCGCATGGCCGATAGAGAACTCAGTGTGACCTTCGGCGACAGGCAATTGCACCACAACCGGTACCCTAAATATCTTGGAGTAACTCTTGACAGAACTTTATCCTTCAAACAACACCTAACTAAGACCGCCTCAAAACTCAAAACAAGAAATAACATCATGCAAAAACTATGCGGCACTTCATGGGGATCCTCCGCTACCACGCTACGATGTTCCGCCTTAGGACTTGTTTACTCTACGGCGGAATATTGTGCTCCGGTCTGGCTAAACAGCCCACATGTCAAAATGGTCGACGTACAACTGAATCATACGATGCGTCTAATCTCGGGCACAATTAGATCTACACCCAGCCACTGGCTACCAGTTCTGAGCCATATACCGCCTCCAGCGGTGCGGAGATCCACTGCACTAGTCAGAGAATACAACAAGGTTCTTCAAAACCCGCAACTACCAATAAACATAGATTTGGATGACGTAGGAAGGAACAGGCTGCGCTCAAGGAAACCTCCCATCAGAACAGCGCAAATCCTGGCGTCCGCCGACTTCAACCCAATAAATGAGTGGAGGCAGAAATGGACCCAGGCAGCCCAACCGGAACTTCACAATATGCCGTGCATAACAACTACCCCAGCCGGCTTTGAACTACCACGTAAGACATGGTCAACACTTAACCGTATCAGGACCAGCCATGGCAGATGTGCCGATGCTTTCTACAAGTGGAACATAACACCCTCCCCACAGTGTGACTGCGGTGCTGAGAGGCAGACGATCCGCCACATCACGGAGCATTGCAACCTGAGGGCATATGGACGGCACCCGGGTGATTTTCTGACAGCGACACCAGACTCAATTGATTATATTAATGATTTAGACATTCAACTGTGAATCGTGTTTTATAGTTTTAACTTTTTTTTATGTCTTACATTTTGCTATATGTTGTACCGTTAATTTACACGATGTACGTTATACAGAATGTTATACTGTGAGATGTGTGCCATACGATAAATAAATATGTCGGCGACACTTCAAGGGCCTAGTTTCGTTTAAAGCTGTCTGATTTAATAGTTTATTACTGCAACTTTCTACCGTTACAGCTTCTGGGAATGCAAAACATGGCCGGTGACTGCGACTACTTTAACCCCTCGAGCGCTTCACTTCGTCATACTATAGTATTGGCTCAACCCTTTCGTAATGGCTGCCTAGACCTGGTTCGTGAGCATCATAGCAAAGTGGCCGGCGATAGGTTGAGTACTTGACACCTCTCCGCGAAGGGAGGTTCTTTTCGGAGTTAAATCTACCGCCCGGCGTTGAAAGAAGGCTCTTCTTCACTTCTCCAAGTACAATCACAAAGTAAGGCTGCTGCATTCCTTGATGCGGCAGAGACGCGAAAGTTTAGTAGGCAAAAGGTCTAGCTAAACTGAAAGTTATATTTATTTCTCCCAGACATACTTCTGTAAATGTTGTTAAGTAACACAAATTAGGTGTACAAGTGTGGAAAGAGTTCCAGTGTTTCTGTTTCGAAAGTTATATTTATTTCTCCCAGACATAGTTCTGTAAATGTTGTTAAGTAACACAAATTAGGTGTACAAGTGTGGAAAGAGTTCCAGTGTTTCTATCTCGCAGCGAGAAAACTTCATTACTTCTTCAAGTACGGACACAACGTCAAGCTGTCGCATCCCTTGATGCGGCAGAAACGCGAAAGTTTAGTAGACCAAAGGTCTAGCTAAACTAAAAGTTATATTTATTTCTCTCAGACATAGTTCTGTAAATTTTGTTAGGTAACACAAATTAGGTGTACTAGTGTGGAAAAGGTTCCAGTGTTTCAATAAGGCATGACCCCGCAAAAAGTGGTAAAATTTAGTAGACCGAAAGTCTATCAAACTAAAAGTTATATCTATTTCTCTCAGACATAGTTCTGTAAACCTTGTTAAGTGACACAAATTAGGTGTCCCAGTGTGGGAACATCCCTAGTGTTTTCTTATGCATAGTCCTGTTAAAAATAATAACATCTCGTAAACCGACAAATAACAAATATGTCAAGTACTAGTGTCGAAAATAACAATGTATAAAATCACCATTTGGAAGTAATAAATGTGCAATTTGTTTAGTGAAATCAACATCTTTTATTGTACAAAAGTCGCAGCTGCATGAGACTGCGCTGGATGACAGCGAACCAGCTAAACTATGGAAATATACTACAGTAAGGGTAAGTGGTGTTTAAATTAGAGCCCTCTCTTTACAAATACCATTTTCTTTTGCAAACTGCAGAGATTCTAAGGTCTTATGGCTCCTGTGCGTGTAAGGAGTAAAAGAACCCTATTCTCATTAGACGCTTTCGCATACCTTACAAAATGCTTTAGCCATTTAAAAAAAATTTCACTGGTCATCCAACCTTTTTCTTGTGCGAAAGCTATGCTACCAGCGGGAGCACCGTTCATAAGTTCATCGTTCATCCTTTGACGAGGATAAATAAGAACAGGAGGGACGTAAGCGCCCATGGCATTCATTGCACACACTACGGTTATGTGTTGCCCACGCTCTGCACTACTAAGTGCACCAACTTGATTGCGACCTTTTGCAGCGTAAATTTTTTGGCATTTCTTTTAGACCGTAGTCAACCCTGACTCATCCATGTTATATATATTTTCCGGGAGAAAGTTGTACTGCTCCAGAGTATTAGATAGTGCATTAAAATAGGCTTGAATAATTGTTAAAAGCCTGGGCTCTAGCTAATGATGTACTTTCTGGGCTTCGCAAAGATATTCGTGGATTGCGCTTTAGGAATTCTCTAACCCATTTCCAACCTGCCAATTTTATTTCACGATTAAACCCATGCTTTATTTTATTTCTTTCGGCTACTTCGAACACCATTAGCCGCAAATCTTTAGAAGTTAGTCCCAAAAACGTGTTTCCATATTAATAATATGCTGTGCAATCTCCTCTTCGATGGCTTTAGAGAAAGTTGCTTTTCGTCCTCCCAAATCACCCTTGGAACCATCCTGTTTAGCCAAACGCCTTCGCAAAGTTGTTTTGGGAACATTGAAGGTTTTGTGCGGCCAACTTAAAGCCCATATTGTGGTCTTGTACGTTCTGAATATCCTGTCGCATGTCATGCTCGTCCCACTGTTGTCTTTTTTTGGATGCCATATCTATAACCGAAAAAAAAAAAACTCAAAAAATACACTTATTTTAGTTATTTCATTGGCAATGATGGACCCCTGGTCCATCATTGGACACAGTTAAAGAGTCCATCATAGGCCACATTGCATAAATCAGATAAAACTCGCAAACTTTGTTGTTCTTTGCCATAACCTCAATTTTTGACCGGCAATTAACATGTAACAGTTCCTTCAAACTGCAGTAACAAAAGCAGATTCTAGCTGAAGGTAAAACAAAAGTTACTTAACTATGCCAAGCTGCTTTGTTATATCAATACTTACCAATTTTAACTTATTTATTTATTTTCACAAAAACTGCTTATATACACGTTAGCACTTGTAAACAACTGACTATAAACTTCAATCAACCTAACCAATATTATAGCGGTAGTGAATTATGTGCGATAAGTTTGAAAATACAGCTAGTGGTGCATCATTAGCGGGGGTCCATCATAGGCACATTTCCCCTACCGGTAGCGGCTAAATGTTGCTGTTTCCATTTTTAAATATTGTCGTTGTTGAAAGTATTTTAATGAATATTATTGTTTGTCATTTGTAATCTGTAGAATCTTGGTGTTTTTTATTATGTGATTCACTCTGTTTGTAGATTATACAACTTTTAATATTTTAATTTTTAACGGTCATGGAACGCTGGCCGTACGTTTTAGACAATATATTGTAGCTTTGTTCCCTCTTATAGAGTTTCTTGAAGATGGCTGATTAAGCCGAAAGGCATCGAGACCCCCTTTTTTTAAATATATGAAGTGAAAACCGGATTTTTGTTTTATTTACTATGAACGTCACACTTCAGCTTGAAGATCTCTTACAATTCTATATTTATCTAAATAAGTCTAAGTAAGTTAACTGTGACTTAATTTCATAATTTCAACCAGTTTTAGTTTAATTTTCCCAGAATTTCAGACGCGCACTTTTGGTTCGATTTGGGTCATCTTTAACGCTTTATTCGTGTAAAATATCAAACAGTATGCAATTTAATATGAAATAGTCCTAGATAAGTGGAAAATTGGAGTTTTGACGACTTACCAAGACTTGTTCAGTATCCATCAACCATATTATTAACTTTCTTCGGCTGTTGGCAGAAAACTTTGATTTATTTCCGACGTGTTGCCAAGATATTTGCGTCTTATTTTCAACGTGTTGCCAAGAAATTTGTGTTTTATTTTCGACTGTGTTGCCGAAAATCCTTGTATTTAATTTTCGACTGTGTTTCCGAAAATTTTTTGTTTCGCGTCAGGCCGTTTTGCCGCGCTACTGTTGTTTTTTCGTCGGTTTTGACGAATCCTAAATCGAAGGACCAAATGTTACGTAATCGACCCAAACAGGCATCGCTACTTTTCGAAATAAAAGTTATAATTAATATTGTCTTTTATCAACTACTGTAAACAAAATGGTGGGCGAAATAGAGGTGTTACTGTCTGGTGCGTTTCTTTTTGTTCTTACTAGCGGGTTTCCTGCTACCTCTAACTTTTCTAATCACATCTTTGTTTAAGAAATTTATTTAAATATTCCATTGTTGGAAGTTCATCTTCAGTGTCAAATAACTCCCATTTTCTATTTCTATTTTTGTGCAAAAAATATATATTAATAATCTATCCCACTTGTCTGTTTCCTCACCTAGGCTTTTAAGCTCGTATATTTTTAGCCATTGCGTCAAGAAATTGTCTGAGGTTCGCATGACTTTCTCTTTCTATTGCAGGATATTCGAACATGGCTCTAATATGATTGTGAATTAGAAATGCTTTTTGTTCAAATCTATCTTGCAACAGTTCCCATACATCGTCATAATTTGATTCTGATACTTGTATTGACTTAATCAGATGAAAAGCATCATCTTTTACGCAAGATCTTAAATAATAGAGTTTTTGAATAGCAGTAAGCCCTTCATTTTCATGAACTAATGCTTTGAAGCCGTCCCTGAATTCAACACATCTGTCATAGCGTCCATTAAAAGTTGGAAGTTTTAAGGCAGGTAACTGTACAGCTCTTTGCTGTGTAACTTGTGTGGGAACTTGTGAACCTCCCATGTTAATAATATTATCCCCATTTTGTGTACGAGCTCTTTGTGCACTGAAAAAACTTTTAAGGATTCCCTTATGCCACCCACTTACTCAAAATAGGAATTTTCAAAGACATCTCTTTTTTGTTCTTGCGCTTTAATCTTGTCTTGATCGTTTAAACTTTTTTCAATCTCGTCTTGCTTCTCATTAAAACTATCAGGCAAGCCTTCGATTGTATTTAACCTCATTTCTAATTCCGCGACTCTACGTGAATTTATCGCCACGTTTCTCAATTGCTCAAAATAAGTTTTTTGGCGTGTTAAATGGGCCTTTATTGTGCCGCGTTGCCTCTTTAGGTCTTTAAGTAACTCGTCTTGTTCTGACATAGTACCCGTTCAAATTGAAGAAACACTCAATGGTAAAAAGAAATAGGTAATGGTTAAACACTGGTTTAAAACATAGGAAACTCACCTCTCTCGCTTGCTTGTTGATCGTCTTCCGACACTTATACAATTTTTCACTTGTAATCACAGGTTTTCTTATAATTATCCGGTTCGTTTGTACCATGTACTCGCTGGTTTTGCAAATCGCTAGATTCTTTTTAATCAATTGAAAATAAAACTCGCCATTGTACTACTGAACCAAGAACTTTATTACTCATCTTCATCTCATCTCATCTCTTAGCAGTCGTCTGGATTCTGCTTCTGCGGATTTCGTCGCTACTTGAACTCGCTGTTGCCGGCTTTTCGGGATTTCTGTATTTTTTTAAATACAGCGCAAATTGGCCTGAACAATAGGTTCCCCTGGTCGGATAGACTCATAAACTATGGGGTTAGAATCAGGCGGGGCCCGTGAAATTTTAAAGTTGTATATCTCTGTTGCTACTCAGTAGCGGTTCCAGGATTTTAATATGGGGGGGGGGGGGGGGGGGCGAAAAGTGGGGCAAGGCCGCCGACGAAATTTTTTTACGGTGCCTTCACCAGTTTTTCACAAATATGTGTTTGTTCTTTTTGGTGGTAAAAACTAGGAAAGACACGTATAATATTAGAGCAAAAACAAACCTTTTATTTTTTAAACTTTTTATTTGCAAAAAAATGCCAACTCGACACTCAAGTACAATAAAAGATGCAACAAAAAAAAACGACAATCAAAAACAAAAGTACAAACTCTAACTCAAAGAAAGAAATACAATAAGTAGAAAAACAAGAAACAAATATAGGAAAAGGGATGGAATAGTAGCAGGTAATTAAAACAACATAAATTAAAAAAGGTAAAAAAATAAATAAAAATTTCAGTCAAGTAGGAACTAATTATCAATGTTGTTCCAGTCTTTAAGTTGCATTCTTCGCGGCTTCATAGATGCAAACTGATCAATAACTTTATTGTTATCTACATTTATTGTTTAAAGTATATTTAATATCGTTCCTCCAACATGTCAGCCTGGTATGTCGTACCTGCTTTAAGAATTTGTTGTATGGTATACTTTTGCAATTTGCCAGGTATTAAGCCCTCTAAAGAGATTATATTTAATAGTCTTTCATTGAACCTACTCTCCAGTTCTTGAATAAAGTGGTCTATAAATGGAATAAATATTGTTCCTCTAAAATAGTCCCGTGGAGTACATGCTTCAACATTAGCTCTTTGCGTCTGTCTTCCACATAATCTAGAACATAAAAAAACTGTGTATTTGTATCAAATTAATTTTACATTAATTTAATTACCTAGGTATTTTAATGTACCTATATCTCAAGATTTAGATATAATTTCTACATCTTTAAAAATTTCATCAAATACCTTCTCAGATTCAAGTAGTTTTAAAAATATTAGTAAGATTTTTAACGTTTTCCATTGCATCAGAAAAGTCTAAAGTTGGGATCTGGAGCAGTTTGCTTAAAGTTACGGAATATTCAAAGCAATATGCAGTAACCCACAAAGAAATGATAAAACCACTTCTCTGGATGCACGCACTGTAACATAGCTTTCCTAGCAGTCTCTTGATCATTATCATGCTCTAGCCGCTCAAGCGCTATGACAATCACGGGCAGCAGTTCTTTAAAGGTAAGTATTGTATCGTGCCATTCGACCCAGCGTGTGGCACAAAGAGCCCTTAATCTTGTCCTCTTGGTTTTATTGATGGATTGGTCTTCAGATTCAGAAATAATGACTTGCAACAACCTTACACGTTTGGTAGAAGCGCTTGAAAATGTTGAAATAGTTCCTACTGTTCCCATCATATTTTTGATAGCGCTAGAATTCTCGATTACAGTTTGTTTCTCTTTATCAAGTAACAGGGAAACATTTTTTCCAAATTCGTAGTTTTTTTATGAATTCACCAGCACGTTCCACAGAGGCAATGTGATATTGCTTGGATGCGTGATCCTGAAGATCTTTAGTTGCATTTTTATATTTTTGCATAGCCGTTTTTACTAGATTCTTTAGTGGCTACAAACAAAATTTTATAAATTACAAGACGTACGGGGTTTTCCAGTTTCAACACTTTCGCGGGGTAAGTATATCGTATATCGAAAGACGAAAATTACTGTAATTAATTACCCAAAGACGAATGTATAGGTCTACCTATGTCTATTCTGAAGGTGTCATATGAAAATATTCAATTGATTTTTTAAATAAAGAAAATACGTAGTCGTAGTATGTTTGAAATTGATAATTTTTTGGTTTTCCCTTGTATCTTCCAAAGGCCGAAACACGACCGTCTTAACGTGCGCCACCCTCTACGAAAAAAGCACCAATAAGAAACTTCTAGAGGTATTAAAAGTAAAATGGTTACCTGTAAGCCTATTCCGCCTCCAGAATGTGCGAAAAGCACACAATATTTACAAAATCCTCCTTCTTTTAACTTACAATATGACAGCCATTCATATTTTGATAACCAATCGCTTTGAAATTTTCTGTTATGGTCCTTTTCACTTTCACGCCTTATTGGAAATACGTAATTTTCAGGAGGTTTCCAACTATTTTTTAAAAACTGGTAACGTTTATTCGAGTCCAAATTAATCCCTATGTCATATCCTATGTCTAAGTCTGAACTAACCAATTTTCTATCAACAACCTGGGACCGGGAAGGTTGGTTCTGTTGAATAATGACTACTGAACTTTCTGATCTTTCTCCACCATCAGAAGTTAATTTTTCCGATTGTTCATTCCCATTAACTTTTGCACTTTTCACGAAATAGTTTCTAATATCACTATCACCTGCCACTCGTTTCATATTTAGGAAATAAAGTAAAATAGGTATATGAATTAGTATGTTATGAGACACTACTATAAAATGTTTTAATATCGCCACCACAATCGTTACCGTTACCGCAGCCCAGTATGTTTGAGGAATCCTTTAGACGCTACGGCTAATCAGCCCGCCACAACACGAACTAAAGTCTAGTTACTTTTAAGACAGACCCATAGAGAAAATATATAAGATAATTCCGGGAGAGTTGGCCCACATAAAAGAAAAGTCTCTAGAAACAACAGTTTTGTATTAATCATTAAAACAAATATGAAACAACATTACAAACATTGTGAACTTTCCGTAACGACAAAATAAACTTAAAATATAAACTCCGTTTGTACGTAATACGTAAAATAATTTAAAAAATATTTTGGCCATCTCTCCCGGTGATCCGGGTGAGATGCCCCCACCAGTAGGTACAGATGCCCCACAAAACAAGTATTGAAAAGTTATGCCGAAGCTATTTTTGCGCTGTTTTGGCTTTTTCCTTTCGTTTTTCTTCTCTTCCACAAACATTTCATTTTGCTATGTACATTGTATATGTTTCGTGCAACCACTTTAAACAAATTGTGCACTGTACCCAGTCTACAGTTTCTTTAGTTTCAAAATAGGCTTCTAAGCACTCCACACATTCTTCGTATTCACTTCCAGTTAAAGAGCTTTCTGAACTACTTCTCTTCTTTTCTTGTGTCTTCTGCCATTTGGCATGCTTGTAAAATGCTAACGGTATATTGGAGGAAATTGAAGAATCGCTTTCAAAATCTGTATCCCAGGATTTCGTTTTTCTTTTCTCCTGTTTTTCAGTGTTCGACCTAACCTTCTTAGACACACTTTCTTTGGTTTTTTGAATGCAAATGGAACCTGTCAGGACTTCCGCTGATTGTTTTTTCTTTTTTTCTGTTGTTTTGGTAGTACTGGAACTGGACTTATTTCCAACAGGAATTTTGATGGCGTTTCATCAAAAGTCTTGATATCATCAACCATTGTTTTTGGTGATAGGGACTGTCTAGACGTACCTGGGATTGGCGACTGAGAATGATGATTCGATGTTTGATGAGTTTGTGGATCGGAACTACAACTTTGCTTTTCGAGATTTGCATCTGAAATTGCAAAAAAGTGATCTGGAATAACTTCCGGATTTAGTGGGAATATACCTGTTGCCCTAAATCCTGAAAGCCCAATTTCAACCGAAGCTGCTTTAACCCATGCTTTTCCGATTATAGTATCCACTTGAAGACGAGTAATGCGCCTGCCAGGATGAATTATCATCCACTGCCGTGATTATTGCCTCAAATGATGCTTCAGAGATTCAAAAAAAGATCGATCTAATGGTTGTAGTGCTTGTGTAGTGTGACTGGGGAGGCAAGTTAAAGTTATTTCATTTTGATCTGGAAAATCCAACATGTCGAACGAATTTCGATGGGATGAGTGGCCATCTCAGATAAGAATGGCCCTGCCTAGAGGCTTTTTTGGTACAAAATGATTTTTAAGCCATTCAAAAAACAGATCTGAGGTTACGTATGATGATTTCTTACTCATAAACACTTTTGAACCAGGCGGTAATCCATCTCCAAACTCCTTTTTCCTTTTACGCCTTTAAAAATAACAACTGGGGGCAAAAATGTTCCGTCGGCACTACAACAAGCAATAATTGAAACTTTTTTTCCCCTCTCACTCGATATCAACGTATGAACATCCTTGACTACTTTGGTAGCAATTACGGTACCGGCTTCGTTATTAATTTGATATCCTGTTTCGTCCATATTAAACACGTTTCCCGGTTTGTCAAACATATTGTATTTCTGAAAGACTTCCTGTAATAGGTCAAAGAAAGCTTTCGCCTCGTCTCTGTTCATTCCATCACTTCTAGCAATGGATAATCCCTGCGACTGCCTTACACTCAACTCTTTATTTCTTCTCAAAAATGATTCCAGCCAATCGTAGCCAGCCATTTCAGTTTCTCCATTAAATCGATGGGTAATTCCTAGTTTTTGAGCGAACTGATATGCTAAAGATCTTACACTGTTACGATCCGGGGCAAATCCAGCATTTTCTAATCTTTTTATGTGTTTCACTAACCGCTTTTCATTATCGACGCCCAAAATACCTTGGGGGCCCATAGGAATCTCTTTTAAGATCCCCGACTGTCTTCTGCGACGAAGAGTCTGTGATGGAATATTATAAATACGAGAAGCCTCGTTTACACCTATTTCTCCTGCTTCAATTTGTCTAATAGCTTCTTTCAGACTTTCGGCGGACCACTGTCTTCTTTTAGCCCCTCCAATTTTTCTTTGATATCTCGTAGGCATGTCTAGCAACAAGAAAATTCCCAATTTAACACGCTTTAATTTGTCCGCCATGTTGGATGCGCCATCTTGATTTAAAAAAAAATAAACTTCAAATTCTCTTATTCAGCGACACTATAAATCCCTAGGTAACGATTTTAAGCCAAATCTGGCTAAATGGTAAAATTCGTCGTCCATTTTAAATCCCCCATCTTGATCTCTTTTTTTTTAAGTTAGAATGTAATGTTACGCGGACTATGTACATAAGTACGGATGTCAAATTTCAAGTCAATCGGATGGGTCAAAATTAGGTTACAAGATTTGTTTACATACATACACTCATACATACATACACCCAGGACAAGTAAAAAAATAACTCTGTAGTTTTGTTATTAAAACATTAATTAATAAAAACAAAAAGAAAGTTTAATTCTATATTTTTGGTAAAGATGCCCCAGGGCATCTATCCTTTCAACCTGTATAGACGCCCCGGGACTACTCTCCTATTTTACGGTATAGATGCCCCATCCGCCATTTTGATGGCACAGTAATTGTAGAATCATAACATTTTCAGATATCGTATCTACAAGAAGCTACCATTACTCTAATCAGTCAAATATGCAATTAAATATTGAAAAGGTTATCAGACACACATTGAAATACATGCATTCTTATAATTTGAGACGTTTGTAACGAAATTTACCTTAAATTGCTTCTAAACACTTAACGACGCGCTAACAAAACAACAATTTCGGACATTTATGAACGTCTGAACCGAATCAACTTACTGGGCTGCCGCGTAACGCCATTTAGCGAACAGTTCATGATCTAGCCATAGCAGGGCATCTCTCCCAGTGGGGCAACTCTCCCGGAATTACCTTAATAGAAAAACAATCATTATTTGCGAATGTGGCAAATTTACCGAGCTGAATCTGTAAACAAAGACAATTTTCTACGGGCTTGCGCCTTGTCGAACGTTTGCCTTGTGAAAGACAGGACCGTACTTCAAAATTTATTGGGTATTAAAATATACACCCACTACATGACGTGAATATTTTATCGAGCAATAAATGCTACTATTTATTACATGTCATTATCCTTTTTATTAGTGGTAAAAATGTAACCCACTTGTGGGATTTTAATAAAAATTGTATATTATGTTTTCTTAAAACTGGGATTTTTCTGGCTATACAAAACTGTCGTTAATGTCGTTAAAAATTTTTAGTTACACACACCTTTTTATTAAAAGTGTGAGGAATGGAAAAAGCAACAGCTTTTATCTTTAGTTCCTATTACTTTTTATTTAAAACATGGTCAGAGTCAATTTGACGACCTGTCTTGGTAACTAGTAATTAATTATGGACTATCGGTAGTTTAATTTTTGGAAAAAAATAAGGGATTCTAATAAAAAAACTTCCAATAAACACAGCATTCTCTTTTTTAAACCCTTTTGTTGCTATTAGCTTTTGAAACGAAAAAATTACCAGTTACCTACACTTTTTCTTTAAGGAATCAAAGTGTGGGTTACTAAATAAACTGTGTCTAGAAACTTGAAATTTTGCACAGAGATTTCTTATATACCGTAGGCATATATTAAGGAAGGGTTTTTCAAAATTCAACTCCTAAGGGGGTGAAATAGCGGTTCAGACTTTGTATGGGGAAAGAATATTAGATGGTCCTATTAAGTCGAAATTTCATAGAAGTCCTCTAAAAAATAAATGTTTAAATACGTGTTTTACAGTTTTTAAGGTGAAATGGGGGTTCACTGGTTCAGTTTGTAAATGGAGTAAAATTGTTTTACCGCGAAAGCTAGTTTATTATTAAATGAAGTTGTTTCAGCCTATTTTTATGCAACATAGAATAAACCAATACTAGTAAACAGCAAAGTTTCAGTAAGTTTTTGTTAAATGATGTACGTATATAAGAAAAATATTTTTAACTGATTAGAATGATACTACTATCAGAAATTAAACTTGGGGTTAAAATATTTGCAACATACACTTCTTTTTCAACCAGAAGTGCAAAATGCAAATGGCGTCGGCCCGGTTCTGTCTGCCGAGTTGCCGTCATCGAGTTAACCACCCACTTTTGCTAGACGTCCTGAGTGCGCGTGCCTCGAGAGAACGGAGTTCTAAAAACCTGACTGGCGCCAAATGCGTACAAACGCACGTTTTGCCCATATATTGGACGGATTCAGCTGGTGTCGCCAATACGTTGTGAAGGTCTAAATATATCTTGTCTATGGATAGACCAAAACAAAACAAACCTCGGATCACTGATTAGCAAGTGGACAGCGCGGTTTTTATTGGTTAATTCGGAGGAAGTGTAATAAAATATTTATTTCGTTGTGGTTGTTTTGATTTAATTTCTTATTGATTGGAATGATTGGATATTATTAAAAAAAAACATGGCGGCAACCCCATGGGGGGGCCCTATGGCCCCCCCTTGGGACCGCTACTGTTGCTACTTATGGGACCCATGACAAGTTCAGGTTTTTTAATAGTGAGCCTACTAGGAATGTTTTGTTAAAAAATATATTTTGTAATTTGCGAATAAAAGTCGAATTTTTGAATTGACCCACGTGGGAAAAAAATTAGAACGCCTAGGTATTTTATTTATAATTTTTTTCTAAACAAATTTTACATCATTTTGTCGACAATTCTTAAATTTTAAGAGAAAAAAATGTGTTAGAAATTTATAGTCATTTGATTTTTTTTAATTATATTTTAGGTTTCAAATAGTCTTTTACAAAGTCGTAAGTGACTTCATGTATAGTATAACTAAAGTTAGGTGAAACCGCAAAAAAAGGTAATGAAGCCGACACCTTTGACGCAGCCGTGCCGATAAGGTCCAGCCATAGGCGTCCCAAAATATTATAACCAATTTAAGATGGGACACAATAAAAAGTTTTAACATTTTAACCAAATATTATTTATAGGTATATCAAAACCTAACTGAATCTGCATAAACGATGTTTAACCATAGAAATAATTGTATTCATGGGCGTACCGTCGACCGATAATTAAGACTTTAAATTAATGGCATAAATACGTTGTTATTTTTATGATCGTTTTGTAGTAAGTGTAACTATATTATATTGTAACTATATCTATTGTCATGATCGAGATCAGCTATTCAACTGAGAACCAAGGACACACATAATGGCTCGGATGCGTTCCCGAGAATCTTGAAATTATTGGAGTTTCTTACGTGACCATGGCCATCGTAATACTGTCTAATTTTTTTTTTTTTTTGGGTAAGAGGAGGTGAATCTTCCAAAGATACCCACATGCGACATTCGTGGGTTATGTCACGATTTTTACTGACTAAACACCCCCCCTAGAGTAGTTGGCTTCGGACCGGAGTCTATAAACCAAGTATCTCTCGATAGATTATAACCGCTCGCATGACCCGTTGTCATGCCGAACTTTTATAACCCTCCCATATTTTCGCATACAAATATGGGGTTTATCTCTGTCCTGAAAGGAAAATTTTTACAATATTGCCTTAAGGTAACAAAAGTCCTACTTAAGATAATATTTGTCTCTAGCCTTAAGATATGTGTATGTTACATACGGTGTTAAGTAACTAAGTGTGCATGACATGCTATTTACCTAAGTAATCTTAAGATGTGGGAACTTAGATATTTGACTTAATTATTGGTATTCAGGCCCGCTCCCACTAGCACTTGCGCTCGCGTTCGCACTCACACTATCGCTAGCATTTGCACTACACTTGCACTAGCACTTCACTTTTGCCTTTTCATTACTCTATTTGATTCCTTGGTCTTCTTTTGTATCACCTATTTTGCCTATATCCTGAAGCAATCGAGACCGTCAGTAGACTCAATGTTGCTGTAAAAGCTCAATAAACGTCTTTTCTTGAAAACTTTCGAAGTTTTCATAAGATCTTTGGCTTCCAAAAGTATATTTATCCGCTTTTGAAAGAATTTCGTTCAAAACTTGAATTTCTATCAAGGTTTCTCTGTATTTTCTGGAAGAGCATTGTGAAAAGCGGTTTTCACAACAAATGCTATATATTTTAGGAACCTGTCAAATCCATTATCAACAATAAAACAAAAATATCTACATGCTGTTGGAATCGTCAGAAGATTCGGAACTAGAATCATTCGCATTTTGAATCACAAGTGGCGCTACTGGCGGTAAAATAGGATATTCGTCTTCCTTTTTTATAACGTGGGCTACACAGTTTCTCCAAATATCACGGCTCAATTCACTTATTACTCGTCGAATATTATCCAGTACCACTGCACTTAATGTTGGTGACTGATTACATTTACGAAGACGTTTTTTATAGTGCCCCAAATCATTTCAATTGGATTAAATATGCAATAATAAGGAGGTAACCGCAACAGGGTATGGCCGTGTCTAGTGCAAAGATTATCAATTACATATTCATTTTTAAAATTTCGACTCTATCATTTTTATCAGCTCTTTTTTACCGGGACCTTTTCAGGAATTTCCATATTTTTATGCCTCATAAAATTTAAAATGTCTTCCTTTTTAGTATTATTATTCGGTATTTTGTTTAATATACGCGAATGATATGGTGCATTGTCCATGACGATTACCGAGTTTGGTGGAATGTTCGGTAAAAGCTGATCAACAAACCACTTTTCAAATAAATCCCCAGTCATGTCCTCATGATAATCGGCAGAAGATTGGTTTATGTTTTTGGCCGACAAAAGCAGTGCATTGGGCACGAAACCATTTTCACCTCCGGCATGAAGTATTATCACGCGCTTTCCTCTTGAACACGGTGCATTTAAACTGCAATTTTGAGTTTCATCTACCCAACCGTACATCATGAGTATCAAACCATGTCTCATCTAGATACACTATATACCTATTTGATTCCCGGTGTCTTTTATTTTACGCAAATATTCTTGTCGATGTTCAACAAGACGGCGCGATTCCATTATAACCATCCGATTATCAATTTTTTTGTGTTTAAATCCGCAATCTAATAAAATTCCTCGAAGAGTTTCCAATGACTGGTAATTGTAATCAGGGTAATCGCGTAACTTATCCCGGATCATTTCTAATGTTGGCACCGTATTTTCCTTATATAGATTGTACACAATTCGTCTAATGACATCTTTTACTGCATCGTCAACTTTCTGAAACTTTTGATTAGTTTTCTTTCGCTTTACCGAATGATCTGTAACATCTCTTGTTTTAATTACGCGATAAATTGTAGATATCGAAAGTTGTGTTAATTCGTTAACTCTTTTTATAATGGCATTATCTGACTGTGCCGGATTTTCTTTTTTTAAACAGCCGTAAATATTTAGAATTATTCGTTGACTTTGAACATGTAAATCTTTATTAAACTCCGGACATGTTTCGACTGACGATGCCACGGTCGGTACCGAAGGTAATTCAACATGTAATAATTCGCTTTCATCTACCTCAAAAGGTCGCCAAAAAGCCATTATTATAATAAAAATTCACTTACATAAACCAAGTAAAAACACTTATAATACGCACTTCACTGATCAAAACCTCAAACTTAACTGTTTCACATAAATCATGTTCTAAACGAGCATCTGTCTAGACGTAACGTCTTAATTATAATAAAATGACTAGGTCCTCTGCATGCGCCAATATAATATTACCCTTAGTGGAAAAGAGACAAAACGAATCGTCGCTGCAGGTGTCCCTTCACGAGACCGGCAGCTGCTGTTTGCATTATATACCGAAGTTATCACTAACAAATCTGAATGAAATGTGGGTTACTTCCTATGCTACTAAACTAGGTATCGAGCGAGCCCGGTATAAGCGGCAGGCGTTTGTCTGGCTTTTTATACCACTTAAATCTTAATAATTTAGATTTATGAGATTCAGGTAACTCTGGCAAAACTATACTTCATAAGGTAGATTTTTTCTGGCTGCCACTGTTATTTTATGATAATAGCTAGGAAGGTACACAATTTGATTTTTTAACTTTCTTTCTATTGTAGCGTAAACTGAATCCGCTTCCATTTGTGTGTTGTGTAGAATTTTTGGTGGATAGTCACGGTTTTTTTCTTTACTGAAAATGAGTAAGGTGCTTAATAAAACGGGCATTTCTGTTCTGGTAGGCGCAACCTTCACTCCAAAGGATTATCAGTATTTTTTTTTTAATGTATTACGCAACTGGAAAATGTATTGGCAGTTAAGTCGGCTTCTGTTCTATACTAAATTGCTATGATTATATTAAAGCTCTTAAGACTAACTAAAGATAATAATTGACTAACTATAAGATCAACACTTAGAAAGATCTACTTACGTATAATGATAATCACTATGAATATGATAATAATTCCATTCCCTCCTAATAAGGACCAGATAGGATTGCTGTTTTTCAATGTGTCCCATAAAGAAGAGAAACTGAAACCACCAATGTCCACTTGACCAGGATCTAAGTGCATTTGTTTAACAAAGTCCATTTCCCCATCACTTATCTCTCAATCACAAGCATCAATTGAAGGAATTTCAAACATGTGAGCCAATCCATCACAAGCCACTCTAACTCTATCTCCAGAATATGGAATTGTGTCTATCAATATTGATCCAAATTGGACTCCTGTTGTCTTCATGATTGCTTGATAGGGGTTCACTCCCCTTTATTCCGTAAATTTCTTTAGTCATGGAACCACATCCCATAGAGGTTTCTTCCCATTTATAACCATCTTTCATTGACATTGTCACTTTAAGATTGTTTTCTTTCCTAACTTTAAGATAACCCTTACTAATAGTTAACTATAGCCTCCAATATTTCCTGGGAGTTTAGTACAATAACTTAGGCCAGAAAGCATGAAACTAGATTTGGAATCACACTTGGGGCCATCTTCCCAACTTACCTTGCAAATACTTTGTATCCAGTTCATATCCTTGTTCACTTGGAAGTCACTAAGTTGGCCGTCTTGAGGGCTCTTGTGATTGTTAAACATGGGACAGTAATAATAGAATCCTGCTCCTGTTCTGACAACAGATGACACCCTCTCATTGAACTTGTCCACTAAGTCTGCCATCACTACATTGTTTTCTTCTCCATTAATTATATGAATGGAAATCTTAGTGTTTGACTGACCCATTGAATAAACATTAGCTCATGATCTTGAATTAATGTTGTTGTTATAGACCACTTCCAGCAACCATATCCAGTGAAGCATGTATGGCCCCCCATGACACAGTACTTTTTAACCACACTGGTATTTAATGTGTGGCAACTACGTCATTTTCCCACCATCCAGTTGGTCCCTGATACTTGCAGTCCCCATTCATCATACAGTTTTCCTCTGAGCACCTCCAATGAGAGTTTTGATCAATTGAGAATTCAGCGGTGTCGTATGACCAATAGAGAGGGAAGAATTGGTCAGCTTCAATAATGTTAATCAAAGTCTTCCCATTTGAATAAGTTCTACCTGCATCCATATTCTCTGAGAGGAATGGAATAGCAGAAACTTCTGGCATTTTTATTGTGAATTTCCCCAGACATAATAACAATAAAATAACTGACTTCTTATTTAAAACTAAAGTTGTGCGAGCACCGTTTGGTTTTATAATGCAGTGCTGATGCATTTAGCATGGGGCATGTTTTAACCGCCTGTACACCTTGAGTAAAACAATACAGTTTCCTTTTGCACCCTCATTTTTGTCATTTTCTTTTTCTTGGCGCCCTCTTTTTATCTCAGATCATGGGCATGGTAAGTATTTTCTGGTATTTGATGCAGTTCATGCTGTATGCAAGTGTCTCATCTATCTTTTTTTGGAGGTTGGATTGGAATGCTATATTTTTTCTTTTATTAGCAGATCGAACGATGTTTTAGATAGAGGCAAACTTTCAGTTTCAACATATCCCTTTTCCTGAGCATATGTTTACCATTTTAAAATGCACTGGTTATAAACGGCAGTCATGCCATTTAGAAAAGTGGGCCCAAGGTATAACTTTGATGTAGATTGGCGGCAGTAATGTGAAGGAAGTTTGGGTAGTTCACCGAGAAATTGTCTCAAAATCTTCTTTTTTTCATCTATTTTTTGAGATGGAACTTTACTTTGAAGTTATATAGAATTCTTCCTCTCTCACATCCTCATCATACATCCCATCATCTAAACCATCTCTTACCCAGTTAAGGACCGTCCATTCCTCTAACACAAATGTGGATAAAAATAGTTTCTTACATACCGTTAATGTTTCACCTTTCGAAGGTTTAATCTTATAAATAAGGAATTATTTTCTTCGAGATTCTTCAGCAGAAATTTGCTTCCTTTTTGTTGACATTTTTTTATTAACGATTTGATGTAAATGTTCTTTTGGTCCCAAGTCATGTTTTCCCAAAGAAAAACTTTTTCTTATGCCTTCCGTCAAGACTTGGCACTGTCTAGTTTTACTTTGAGTACATTTTTTAGATGTGCAGGGCGGGCCTATTTTTCGTTTTTCTCTGAGGACCCCTAACAGCTTTTTCTCCTTTATTTCTTTTCCAACCCATGTACTCTTTTCCCTTCTCTCTCAATTTTTTGTTGGTATCATTCCACTTAGTCATATCGGCAATACGTCTTCTTTTTCTCTTGAATGAAATTTCTCTAGCATCATCTGATAATTCCGAATCTATAAGCACATCACTAAATCCAGGATGTATGTTGGATCAGAACTAAGCTCTACTCTTTTTGATGAAGAGACACCCTGTACAATTTCGTTATCCGAATCCAATATAACTAATTTATCTTCAAAGATATCTTGCACTACTTCTTTATATTGGTAATGTGAATTGCATGAGTTTAATTCTTCTCTTGGGTTGTCTTGTTTTTTTTTGTTACTATTCCTTAAACTTTGGACTATTTCTTTATCTTGGTGATCTGGATCGGATGGTAACTCTTACATCAAGTCATCTTGTACCTTATATTTTCCTACTTCTATTTCTTGGAATGCTTCTTAATCTCGATAATCTAAAATGGATAGATTCATTTCTTCTCTTAGGGCATCTTGGACTATTTCTGGGTGATCTGAATCGAAGGGTAACTCTTCCATCAAGACATCTAGTACTTTTTCTGTTACTAATTCTACCTCTTTGAATGCTTCTTGATCACCTGAAATGGATAGATTCACTTCTTCTCTTAGGGCATCTTGGACTATTTTTTGGTGATCCGAATCAGATGGTAACTGTTCCAGCAAAATATTTTCTACTTTTTCATTTACTAAATCTACTTCTTGGATTGCTTCTTGATTTTGATAATCTGAAATGGGTAGATTTATTTCTCCTCTTAGGGCAGCTTGAAGTATTTCATCAGGTACAGCTGGAATTATTTGGAAATGTTTTCTTACTGCAGTATCTTGAACCATATCAGTTTGATTTGTTAGTAAGTTAACATCTAGGACATCAAGCCAAATATTTTTAGGAAGATTAACCAAAGTCGGAGTTAAGCCATCATAATTAGTAATATTAAAGACGAATTCGTGTTGACTTGATTTTCCGACTGTGTGCAAGTTTAAATTTTCTTTTTAAATAATTATTGCTTTTCATTTAAACGGCTGTTATTAGAAAGTTATTTTTGATTATTTCGCAAAATGATTGACAAAATCATACCTTACAAGAAAAATAACGTTCAATGCAGGTACATTTTGTACAAAATGCTTCCCGTTTATATAAATATTATTTTAAAGCTTGTTACCCCTTCCTCTAATAATACCAAAACGCGAAGTCGAAATATAAATAATTTAAGTAACATCTTATTTAACTTCTTAATTTTACTAATATGATAGTTATATCTTTTACAGATAGAGATTTTACAACTATTTCAAGTAACTTTCTAATTTGAATAAATGTGAAAAGTATTGTATAAAAACAAATTAATTCTTTCAGTAAAAAATATACACTAAAAGTTATTTTTCTTATAAAATATGATTTTGTCATTCATTTTGCGAAGTAGCCAAAAATAACTTTCTAATAATTTTTTTTGCAAAAATAAAAAGTAAATTTAAAAATAAACAACTCTGTTGTGGCTAATCTGTTCTATTCTGTCTTCAAAAATAAGGTAGGTAAACAGGTTGTTGTTTGAAGTAGCGAAAACACGTATCATAATTTTTTTTTTTAAATGACAACTCGTATTAGAAGAAAAATTCATTTAGTGTATTTTTGAACGTTCTACTCATGTTAACTTCTAGAGCTTATAATAATTTAGTAGTTAGTAAAATTACTCTACTTTTAATTTTAAAGCATACAAAAAATAAAATAAGGTAACTCAACCAAATATGGGCATACCTATGCATTGTATCACGTATAAATTACTTTTTTTATCATAGGTGAGTAACAAAAGTGGTAAAACACTCTAGAGCAGATGTGTTTAGACGACTATGTAAGAAAAATATACCAAGGGAACATTTTGATTTTTCTCAAATTTTATGATCTTAGTTCAACTGGTCATATTTTGGGCATCAGTGCCAAATATGGCCATGGGCTAGTCCACCCAAAGAATAACTCTATTTTTCATTTTAGGAGTACATTATGGAATAAAAATAGAATGGTTTGTGGTTCTTTTTTAATTTTATGCTGAATAAAATGTTTACATAGCAAAACGAGAATACTAAAACAAATAAAAACATAATATGGTGAATAAACTGTTTACATAGCAAAACGAGGATATTAAAACAAACAAAAACATATGGTAAAGAAAATGTTCACATAGAAAACGAGAATATTACAACAAATAGAAACACTAATCGTCATCGCAGTTGGCGCACTGAAATGAAGTTAACACATCCGCAGCTGTTAATCCGCAACACTCTTCGTGTACCCACTGGTGACACAAAATGCACCGCCCCATATCTATTTGCCGTTCTTCCTTACAGAAAAAACAATACCAAGATTCCTTTTTCTTTGATGTTAGTCCGCTTGTTGATGGCTGCGGCTCAGATGTTTTGGTAGATCCCTTTTTCTCTAAAAGTGTTGATTTCTTTATTTGGACTTTCTTCTTTGGAACATTGGATTTCTTTTGTTTTGATAGTGGGCTTATACTCTGCGAAGTGATGTATCCACTTGACGAAGACCTCACAAGTCATACTCACCTTGCGAGTCATAAAAACCTTACAACCTGGAGGAATACCATTGAAAATAACAATACATGAATCATTTAAATTTATTCTTAAATTAAGTAGCTGATTCTAAAAGTTATTCATGGGGAAGGGAATCATAAAATGGATGACAATCCTGGGGCAAAAAGGCTTCAATTGCTGAAGATGATTGTACTTTTGGGCTGAAATTTTTCTAGCCGCAAGGTGTAATTTTGGCCATGCCATGGGTATTTTGACCTTCTTTATGCGTTGTGGTAATTTTTCCCAAGCGTCTTCATAATTAGTTTTAAAAAAAATTTCTCCCTCTGGGGTATATTTTCGACATCTGATGTCGGTCACGTTTGTGGCCTTCGCTCGTATACTTGAAAATCTGCAATAAAGAATTTCACATTAAAAAAAACTAAATATTAAAAAATGTATGGATTACCTTTGTAAGGATGAGACAGAAAAATTGGTAAATTTATCAAAATTAACCCACTCAGCCTTATAGGGAAAAGGTTTTTGCCTTGCTTCCTCGGTTACTAGAAGATAGTTGCTTGGAAGATGGATTGGTTTCTTCTTTAAACGTCGTTCGATATTAGCGTGGGCGGAATCGCATTCCATCTGGGTATGCCGCTTCTCCAGGAATTTCTGTAGGATTGTCTGTTGTTCGTTGATATCATGGTCTAACAACGCATTTGCCATAATGCAATTTCTGTTCTGGTATGTGCAACCGTCGCTGTAAATTATAACTTGTTTCTCATTGGCACAGTGATTCTTTAGATAATTGATTATTAGAGATGCAAAAGTCGAAGCCTGTAAATCAGTATCAATTTCACTGAACCAGAAGCATGTACTATTGGGTGCAAAATATTTTCAACGACGTTTAACCATAACCATATATTTTTAAAGAAATTTAGTTGTGTAAAACCTTATTAAAATCATTTTTGACATATTTGTTATAACACATTGGCGTACTAAAAAGGTTCTACAAGGAATTGAGAGAAAAGTTTATTTAGTACTATAGTATAATTAAGAAAGTTAACAAAAACACTTTTAACGCTGCATAATTAAGTGATCTAAAAAACTACAAATTAAGAATATTAGTATTTTGTGTATCCGCCATTAGCATCTAAAAGAGCATCCAATCTTCTAGGCATAGACGCTACTAAATTACCAAAATCGTAATTTTCTAAATTCTGCCATTCATTAGTAATGGCGTCTAAAAGCTCTTGTCTGTTTAGAGGCCTAAACTCATAACTGTAGATCTGTTTGACCATATAACCCCATATGTTTTCCACTGGATTCATGTCGGGACTTCGAGCCGCCCAATGCAAAACATTGATATTATGGTCGGTAAACCATTCCATAGTAAGACGAGCCGTGTGTACTGGTGCATTGTCCTAAAAATTTGCAATACATCAAATACTATGAAACAATTGATGGTAATAGATAGTTACCTGTTGAAAAATAAAATTATCTCCAAAACGTTCTTGGACCGACGGTAACATTACATCTTGCAATATTCGCACGTAACCTGCTGCATTAAGGCGACCATCTATTATATGTAAATTACCAGTGCCTCGAGCAGAAATCCAACACCAGACATGAACTGAAAAACGTCCACTGTTATCTGTTGGCTGTATATATTCCTCATTAAATCTATGCCCTCTTGGTCTATAGACTCTAAGTTTGCCATTATTTGAAGATTGGAAAATTTCTTCATCAGAAAAAATTACATTTTCCCAGAATTCCTGGTCTCTATTATTTAAATCAGTTGCCCATTCCATTCTTTTAATTTTATTCGCTTCTGTAAGACGTGTTTTTTTTGCTGCAGCGAAGCTTGCAACCCCACTTTGGCGTATTCTTCTCCGGGCCGTCCACTTGGAAGCGGTAAAATGGGTTTCTGCTTTTGCTTGTATGGCTGTACTAAATGGGCGCTGCCTAATAAACTGTACTAAGTTAACGTCCTGTTCTGCAGTAGAAGCTCGTGGACGACCGGCACCAGGAGCTCGTCTGAGATTCCGATGTTGCAGCCACTTCTGTTTCAAATAAAAAATTGTTGTTTTGTGACAGTGCAGCTCATCTGCAGTTCGTTGGTACGACCATCTTTCTTGCAATTTAGCTATAGCAAAACCCTTCTCGGCCTCGGTAAGTAAATAGTTGGGCATGATGTTTTAAAATATTTTAAACTAATTTGGCACATCGACTGACAATGACAATACAAAAATTACTGGTTGACAACAAACGCCACTGAACTTAAGGAGATTTACAAAGCTAAAATAAGTCGTTGAAAATGTTTTGCTCCCAATAGTACAGTGATGAGATTCCACATTAAATACAGTGAAGTTGTGGCAAGTTAACTTCGTTTTGTAATAAAACGCACTCGCTTGAATGAATGGTGATACTTTGACGGCTTGTAAATCCATTGTAAGAACGCGGCATTGTTTCTGCTTCGCTAAAAGCTTGTCTTCTTCCATTTCTTTCCTTGCTTTATTTTTTTTAGCGATATGCTCGTTCCACGCCGGGAAATCTAGATTACCAACTTCATGCTTAGCTCAAGTATCACAGTGATCTTTTTTTAACGTGAAAATTGATAAATTCTTTTCATTAAAAACTGATATAAACTTTGTTCTACTTATAGCACCTTATCTCCCGTGGAGTTCATCTTCTCAATATGCATCCCATACAGTTGAGTCAGTGAGTCAATACTCTGTTCTAGAAACAACTTGAACGAGTTTTTTCTGGCATAATGTGATGGAAGCTTCGGAAGATCTTCAAAAAATGCATTTATAGCTAGAATGTCGTCTTGATATCTCTGCTTAAGTGACTTTCTGTTACTATTTAGAACTTCTTGAGATTCGCTCATCCCATCAGAACTTTTCTTTATCCAGTCTGCAATGCAACGTTCTCCCAGACTCAGAGTAGACAGAAACATCTTTTTGCAAACAGGATGCCAGATATCTCCTATTTTCACGAATATCGGCCACTTTGGTAGAAAAGCGGGAATAACTACATTTACGATTTTGCTTACTCTGGAAAACAATTTGTTGTAATCCTCTTCAAAACGACTATTTTATTTAAAAACAATTTGGGTGTTCACAAAAGGTACTAACAAATAATTAGGCAGGCACATCGGTCACAAAACACTAAACTCGCTCGATCAGTATAACGGTCAAATGAAACAAACGCGGGAGTGAGGGTTACGACACTGAGGACTGCGCAGAAAGATTAGAAGCAATATACCCCGAATTACGACGTATTGCCGTGTTATTTCTAGAAAGGTATGGGATACGACATATTAGTTACTTAGGGAAATTAATAGGAAATTTTCTGGGGTTACGATGTATTGTCACAACATATATTATTTATCTGCACAGCTGACCACACCAAAATCTTAGTTTTGACAAATATGTGGGTTACGACATATCGCCGTTTCATGATCGATATATTATTATTAATTTTCAGACAATTGTCACACCGGCACCGTCAGCCCCTGAACAGTAAAATAATATATAATGTAATAAAATCAAATAAATATGTTTAACTAAATATCTGAATATTTACTTTTTAAACCCAATATATAACTTATTATAATTTATTATCTGCCAGGGGAGTGTGTGAAGCTGTGTGAAGAATAAATTAAATAAAAATTATATAATTATATCTGTTTTAGCCTGAACAAGCCGAAGTAATATGTAATCAAGTGCTATACGAGGCATTTGAAATATTTGGGTGTTTTGATGTAAGTTACATATAATTATTTGTTGTATACAAAAAAATTAATATTATTAACAATTCTTTAATACATGGTATGAATTTGTTTTAGTTTGAAACAATACTGCTAATGACAACAGTTCCAGCAGGCGCGCCACCGCCTTTTTTTCGGGGCGAATAGCGGAGTGGGAGGTGGAGGCGAGAACTCCGAGCAGAGGAATGATTTGCGTAGTAAGTAAACACTTGTTTTATATAACAGAAAAAGTGACAAATTTGATACACAGAAAAAGCACATGCTTATTAAAACCACAAAATTTCTACTAGTACATTTGGTCTCAGAGGAAGAAAACTTACACTACTTAGCGCATTTACAGGATAATTTTTTTTCGATTTGAGTCACAAAGTTCTCCTTTGCTTATTTTACACACCTGTAGTAATTATAGAGTAGCGGCGGGTAATATGGAATACTGTTTTCGTTTATAGTGATAAATTCTTCTAGGTGAAGCATAGTGCATTAAAAAAGTCATTGACTACTACAGTAACTATCTATCTAAGTAAATAAAAGCCTGGATATTCAAACTACTTATGCATTTTTTTAATATTTTAATTTAAATCAAAAAAGTACATTCTCGCATTAGAAAAAAATGGTAGGATAATATGGAATACCCCTATAGGGTAATATGGAATAATACATAAATTTAAAAAAAAACATGTTTATAGGGAAATTTTAGCGGCAAAAATCGCAAATATAAATATCCTTTGGCATGTCGGCGCATAATTCATGAGCCCAAAGTTCGCATCTTACGCACTGAATCCATATTTCTCCCCTTGTATCAGTCGAATATAAGCCTGAGCAAAACATACACTCAGCATCTTCACATGGAGGATCGCGAATAGGAAATTCTTCATCATCGTTGGATGATGAGTCATGCAAAGATGCAGAACTGTTTGAATCTTCAGATGAATATTGAACTTGTTTTGATTTCATAGTTGCCTTTTTTTGAAGTTTCTTTTTTGGTACGCCACTTGGTCCCGCTACATCCGCAAGTTTTGATTTTCCATTTTCTTTGTTCTTATTTGTTTCTTTACCGATTTTTCTTTTCACTCTGGCTTTTTGTTTAGCTGCTATTTCTATGGATTGCTCCAAATCTTCTTTATTTGGAGTTGACGTCAAAACTTTGGCTTGACCTGCCTTCCGACCTCTAGTGCCCTCTTTTTTTTTTAGAGTTGGCCTCGCAATTATATCCTGTGGAAAAACAGTGGTAGTGTTTTGAACCGTGTTTTCCGGTTGAGTTTGCTCTCGAAGCGCATCATTTTCTAAATTTGCCAGAACCTCATTTCTTTGCGCTTCCTGAATAAAATCTTCATCGGTAAAGACGGCTCGGTTTACTGGAAACAATCCGGTTTGACGAAATCCGTTAACAGCCCTCTCACCACTTTGGATTTTGAGATACGCTTTACCAAATAGTTCACTCAAATCAAAATGAGTGACCGGCCTATTATTTGTTTTTGTGTTTTATTGCACAAAAAAATTATGTAAATTTTTAACCTACCGTAAAATTGTAGCAGTTTAACCTAGACTTATAGAAGAATGCAGAGGTTTGTCCCATAGGTACAGGCAAAACCGCTTGCAAGTCATAAACAGCTAATACAATGTCTTTAGTCTTTGCCTCCTCCTTGTCTTTCTCCTTTTCTTCGCGACTAAGTATTTTTTCCTCCAAGTGTATCTTATATTTGTTTTCCAATTGTTTTTTTTCATTTTCAGGGGCATTTTTGTGGCTTTCACACAGGTCGCATTGGTCTTTTTTAGGGGCAAAAAAACCAATATTATATTCCGTATTAAATATTTTGACGTATGTATCGTAGTTTGCCATCACTGTGTTACTTGCTCTTCTTCCTTCACAATAATTTCGATGGAGTTCGGCTATCGAAAGTCCACCATCTATAAATTGCCTAGAAGTGTCACTTCGTACGTAATGGCTTTCGATACGAGGGATCGAATTAATGTGACTTCTGACGCTATTTAAAATTTCTTCGTCGGTTTTTCGATGGTTCTTATGTTGCCCTCGCTTGTCTTCTGCAGCAATACCATTTCCATTTACTTTTCCTAGTATAACAGTTCGAAGGGTTCGTTCAGATATGGCAAAAGTGTTAATTAAAAACAATTTACATATTCGAGTTTTATGACCATTGTTAGATAAATAAAAAGAACAATTCTGTTTTCTGGGCGTCGTAGCTGAAATTCTTCTATATTTTAATACCAGCGGCTCAATACAGCTACTTAAAAAATCACGCTGACGTTGCAACGACCCAAGCTCCCAATATTGTTTAAAAAATGTAGTTCTTATATCTTCTGATATTTTTTTCGAGCATGAAAGAACACACTTTTCTGAACAAGGAGGTTTTATAGCTCTTGCCTCCACTATTTTTCCTCTTTTGGAAGTGTATTGCATACCAGAATTTTTGAGCCTTTTAGATTTAAGTTTTGCCCAGGTTGCTGTTTTTTTAACTCGTTTTTTACCTTTTACTGGAGAATCTGGCTTTTCTGCGAAAACATTTGGAGCAATAGTTTCAGAATCTAATTCTGAATCTGAAGATGAATGTGAACTATGGCTACCTTCTGGTTCAAAATTGTCGCTTGAACCTGCGGAGAAATCTTCATTTTCAGAATCGTATTCTTTATAATCATTTTTTTTAACTCTTCTTAAGCTTAACTTTGTAGAACATCGGTTTTTAATTATGTAAATATCTGAATTATTTTCAAGTTTTGAAGGTTCTGCATCTAAGGACTTATTAAGGCCATAACAAACACCTCGACTTGTTGAAGGTAACGCCTGAATTTGTGTACTGATAGAATTGCTATTTTCAAGATGCACATAATTTATTTCTTGGTCATTACCCAACAATGGTTTTATAGCAGTATTAGGCGATTTATTCTCCTGTAAATTCGTACTTTTTAAAAGTAGCTCATTACTGCTTTGATTTGTAGAAGGTAATACTTGAATTTCTGGACTAATAGAATTGCTATTTTCAGGATGCACATAATTTATTTCTTGGTCATTACCCAACAATGGTTTTATAGCAGTATTAGGCGATTTATTCTCCTGTAAATTCGTACTTTTTAAAAGTAGCTCATTACTGCTTTGATTTGTAGAAGGTAATACTTGAATTTCTGGACTGATAGAATTGCTATTTTCAGGATGCACATACTTTATTTCTTGGTCATTACCCAACAATGGTTTTATAGCAGTGTTAGGCAATTTATTCTCCTGTAAATCCGCACTTCTCAAGAGTGTGTCGTTTGGTAATGATAAAATATCTGTACTTTCGTTTAACATGTTGAAATCATTACTAGAATTTATGTTATTTAGGGCTGTAGAGAATGATTGATTTGGGTTAGTTGGTTGATCAATTTTTGCATTTTTGCGTAGAAGATTGAATATTTTATCTGTTCGAGAACCCATATCGAAGATATTATTTCTGTAAGTAAAAAGACGTTTTTAAATAAAGCCATATAAAATAAAAAAATAAACTAAGAATGAATCATTTGAAGATTTTGTGCTAAAGATACAGTACGTAAACAGCGTTTTAAAAGGAAAACTGTTTGAAAATTAATTTGGTTATAATTATAATAGAAAAAATAAAATGGTGCTGATGCTACTGTAACTTTTAAAATCTATAGAACCTTTTAAACAGTTTAAATTATAAAGTTGCCATAAAGAAGTTGTAAGGCATCAATGACACAAAATAATTGTTGTCACAAAGGGGCGAACATTTTTATACTAACAATAACGTAAAGAACAATTATGTCAAAATGTATTACAATATTTCACGACTACATTGACTTAAAATACATTTACGACATTGTTTCAATAAAACGCAAAATATAAGTTACAATTATGTCAATTCAAAACAGCGAATTTGAGACAAAAATGACACAAAATACACTTACGTCGTTATTTCTCCAAACTAAGGCAGACAAAATTAAGAACGTGTCGTCACAAATAGCGCTTAAGACGTTTTCGCTTCAAACAGGTACATTACTCCTTGCAAGTCTAAGCACAACTGACCAACGCGTCGATGTCCTTTCGAAGCGCTCGATTCCATCTCCCTTCTTTCAACAACGACGCAACTGCCATGTAGCGGTTGAAAATAAAACTACAGTTGCGGCGTTATTTCCCTAAATAAAGTTGGATTTTTGGCATACAGTGGCGCACTTAACTCATTTTTACACATATTTGCACTTGCGTCATTGTCGTTCCGGAACAGCGATATTACATTTCCCACTATTTTCCCTCTCTACAACTATGGAACTTGTGCAGCTTCTATTCAGTTTACATAAACCCTGCATTTTTAATTTGCGTTTTCGGTTTTCTTTAGGGATATATACGCCTAAAACATAAATACGTACATAATCTTTTATAAGCACAACACTATTCTAAAATTTATTACCAGTCCTATTACAATAATAGTAAAATGTTGTACGTCCTTCTTTATCATTTATCTTATTCTCAAGAACATACTGAGAACAGCCTTTATTAATATTACTGAGCCATAGCTGAAAATCTAAAAATACACTTGTATTATAAATTTACATTAACAAAAAATCATAAATTTACCATCGATGCTGTCAAAAGTTAGATTTTCCTTAAGTATCTCATAGCTGTGGCTGTGTTCCAAGTGATTCCGTAAATCTTTTAAATATTTAAAAGAACAGTTACAGCCATACAGCCATCCATACACTTATTTTTAAATGTTTCAAAATTATAAGATAATATATTGCTAATTACTTTATGAATGTTTTTATAATGTCTGTTTAAATTTTTTCGGTGTGAAAATTTCGATTCACAAATCTCCCACGTAAAAGTCATATTTAATTTTTATCACTTATTGCTGAAAAAACTAGCCAAAAACGAAAAACTACAAAACACACACGAAAAACTTGACTCCGATACCGCCAAACAAGAAACAAAACAACAAACAGCTCTTTAACCTTCATTTTGGTTCGGAGATCTTCGTTTGTTGTCGGCCGGGAGTTCTGTCGGATTTTTAGCCGCTCCTCTTCAGACACCCCGCCGCCATCGGCACACGTCTGGACAGCCCCATAGAAATAGGAGGGGATATAGAAATCGCTTCCCCTCTGCGCGGATGGAGAGATTTGTTGGGCGGCCATTTTGACACAGAAATGTCAATTGCAAAGCGGCAAATTTAAAACGGTATTTCTACCGTGCAAATCTACAGCATTTGCAACAAATTTTGTAGTACATCGACTGTTTATCTGGTTTAACTGATTATTAAAAAGAAAAACAATAGGTACATATGTATGCCTGGGCTGAATATAAACCTACAATAAACGTCTTTTTTGGTACGAGCCAATAATTATTGTAATTTGTTTTTTCAAATTCTCGTTGTGAATTTTTAGTCATTTAATACAAAAACCCAATTAAACCAAAAATCGATTTATAAAACCCAAAAACAACTACTGGGCTGCGTTTTATACTAAACTTGTTTTTTTCCAACTTTGCTTACACAGTACCTTAAACTAAATTAATGTCGAAAAGTACCTACCTAACTGGAATTATTTTAGTATACACATAACATTGTAGTGTCTTTTGAGAAACCATCATGTTGTTTTGGTGAATATGAACCCTGTGGTGCTAAAATATCCAACAATAGTACCGTCATCTGGGGTGAATTCGGACGATTTTTGTGGTTTTTTATCGCTAACTCCCACCCCTTTGGTGCAAAAATTTTCAAAAAAATAATTAAGACACTGTCAGAGAACTTCTCTGAGCGTTCAGTTGATTTCTGTACACTTTTTTGTATCCAAAATAACCAATTTCCAACAAATTTGTAGCTTTATTTATTCCAACTTTTTTGACATACCAAAAAAATTTTTCTAACAATTACAACAATAAACTTAGTTTCCATGGTCACCCTTTAGGGCTTGACAGCATAATGTCCTTATGTTAAATAGTAAGTTCAATGTTTTACGACAAAACAGTGAAGCCAAATAATTTCATAAAACATTTCATAATTTCATAAACATAAACAGACAAATTTACTAACAATATCTAACATATACCCCCCACCTTGAAAGGGCTACTTTCAACACAAAGCCTTTGCAAAGATGATTATTCCTATATGTACAAAAGGTATATGCAAAATACATTATGATAATTATACTAATTGATAATAGTGCAACAAACACTAGTAATGTCATTTAGTTTACGCATTGTCCTCAATTGGAAAAGGGCAAAGCTTTGAGATAGGTCTTTTAAACACACTATGAGTCGTTTGAACAGAAGCAACACGGCACTGTTTGTCAAGTCCAGAGTGAAGCTCCTTAACTCGTCCAATCTTCCAATGTAGAGGAGGTAAGTTATCATCACGAATAAGGACGAGCTCACCAACTTGAAGATTTCTTTGTGGGTATTTCCATTTCAGGCGTTGTTGAAGTAGAATCACATACTCCTTTGACCAACGTGACCAAAAATGTTGATATAATTTCTGTATGTGTTGAAACTTAGAAAGACGATTGTCAGGTACATCACTGACATTCAAATCTGGTAATGCGGTTAATCTTCTGCCGATCAAAAAGTGAGCTGGTGTAAGGATATCATAATCACTAGGATCAGGAGAAACTGGGACTAAAGGACGGGAATTTAAGGTGGCTTCAACTTGGGTTAGTAACGTGTAAAAATTCTCAAATGTTAATGACGCGTTTCCCATAATACGCTTCATGTGAAATTTGCAAGCCTTAACACCCGCTTCCCAAATACCACCGAAGTTTGGGGATTGAGCAGGAATAAACTTCCAGTTCACACCTTCATTTTCGACAGTTTCAACTAAATTTGTACCTTGCTTCTGCAAAAAATTTCCAAGTTCTTTCAACTCAGAATTGGCTCCAACAAAATTGAGACTATTGTCTGGCCAAACATGGGCTGGTTTACCTCGCCGAGACACAAAACGACGAAAAGTGGCTATAAAAGCTTCAGATGTTAATTCGGAAACTAGTTCCAAATGGATAGCGCGAGTGGAAAAACAAATAAACAAGCATACATAGCATTTTAGTAATTTTGCACCACGGCCATTCTTTGTCTTTAAATTGAATGGACCAGCATAGTCAACCCCTGTTGTGTGAAAAGGCGGTGTAGGTATAACGCGATCCTTTGGCAATACACCCATTATTTGACCAATGGACTTGGGTTTAACTCTAAAACAAGTTATGCATTTATGAACAACCTTTCTGGCTAAATTGCGACCTCCAAGTGGCCAGTAGTGCTCCCTTAAGGACGCCAGCAACTGCTGAGGACCAGCATGAAGCAAAACTATATGCTCAAATGAGAAAAGCAGCTTTGTAAATACATGTTTACATGAAATAACAGCAGGATGCTTTTTAGCATAATCCAAATTGGATAGTTGTAATCTACCCCCACCCTTAAGACACCCTGGGAATCTATAAATGCGTTTAGGGAGCTCAAGGGTCCTTTACAAGGTTTGTTTTCTAACACCAAAGGATATTCATCAGAGAAGGATTCTTTCTGAGAAATAATAAGCAAACGTTGGTTTGCGCTATTTAATTCATGCGATGAAAGTGGACCAGTTAATCTAGAGCGCTTTTCAATTTTACAATTATTGTAAAAACGCCAAAGATATGCGAAACTGCGTTTGAGCCGAGAAAAATTTGAGAATCTGTACATAGGGAAGACTTCAGGAACTACCCGACAAACCCTCACTTCTTTCTTTAGTTCAGGCAATACAGTCATTTTTCCTATTGACTTGGGCCAATTTGAACAATCTTGAATTAACCAACTAGGCCCCTGCCACCAAAATTCACACTGAATCAAATTTTCTGGAAAACAACCTCTGGATACAATATCTGCAGGATTATTTTTAGAACTAATATGGCGCCAATCGTCAACAGAAGTTAATGTCTGGATTTGTGAAACTCGATTACCAACAAAAGTATGTAAATTATGAGGAGACTGAGAAATCCAACCCAAGACAACAGTTGAATTAGTCCAAAGGTAAATTTTTGAAATATTCAAACTGACAGATTGTCTGAAGTTGTGTACCAACTGAGCTAAGACCAATGCTCCACATAACTCTAGGCGTGGCAAGGTTTAAAGGGGCAACCTTGGCCTTGGCATATACTAATGAGATTTTAATTTGACTATTAGTACTAGTACTTTTAAGGTAAAGGCATGCACCATAGGCTTCTATGGAACTATCGCAGAATCCATGAAGTTCAACGCTATCAATACTCATACATACCATTTGCCTAGGAATTGATAGATCATTTAGAATTGACAATTGTGGTTGCAGCTTATGCCATAGTGAATGAATATTTGACGGTAAAGACTCGTCCCAACCAATTTTTGCGCACCACAATTTCTGCAAAATAATTTTTGCTAGGATTATGCATGGCGACAACAAACCAAGAGGGTCATATATCTTTGCAATAGTTGAGAGAATTGTGCGCTTTGTATATTTATCACAATGAGGTAAAGAAATATGATACATTAAAACATCACTCTTGTATAACCAATAAAGTCCAAGTGTTTTATTTTCGGTTTTATCGCCAAAAATAAATTCTTGATTGCAAGAAGAGGAGTCCCAATCAACAATTTTCTCTAAAACTTGAGATGAGTTTGAAATCTATTTCCTTAAAATAAAGCAACCAGTTTCTAAAATTTCTGATACCTGCTTACTTAGCATTACTGCCTCTTCAATAGTATCTGTACCAAAAAGCATATTGTCAACAAAAAAACTATGTAGAATAATATTAGATGCCTTAGGGTATTTATCCTCAAACTCCAAACCAAGTTGCTTTAGACATCGAATTGCCAAAAACGAGGCAGAAGCCGTACCATAAGTAACAGTGTTTAGTTTATATATTTGAAGCTCATCACTGGGATTAGCCCTCCAATATATTTTTTGAAGACACCTTTGGTCCTCATGCACCATAATCATTCGATACATTTTCGCCACATCAGCACACACAACTACATTATGAACTCTAAACCTCAACAAAATGGAGAGAATATCATCCTGTAGGTTTGGTCCAGTGTATTGAATGTCATTTAGGGAAATACCATTATCCGTTGGAGAGGATCCATTAAAAACAACACGCAAGCGAGTGGTAGAGCTGTTTTCATTGAGAACACCATGGTGAGGCAAAAAATAAGAGTAGTCAGTAGACAAGCTTCCACTATCCAAAGTCATGTGACCCATAGATTCGTATTCTGTCATGAAGTTGATATAGAGCTCTTTCATTTTAAAATTTTTTTGTAATTTTCTTTCTACTGAGAAGAATTGCCTTTTTGCAGTGACGTTAGAGTTACCACCAAGAACACGCGGGGATTCTTTTAATGGAATTTTAACAACAAACCTACCAGATTCCTCACGTTTCATTTGTTCAATGAAAATTGACTCACACTCCTTGTCATCATTGGATAAAATAGGTTTTAGACTGCTAGGAGGTTCCTCTATTATCCAAAATTTCTCCAACTGATCATGAAGCTCGGTATTAATGCTTAAGTTACAACGACTAAGATTCTGAAATGAATTTGAAAGAGACAAGGATCCAGCAATGATCCAACCAAAACGAGTTTTTTGCATTATAGGTTGATTTTGACCCAAACTAATCTGACCAATGCATAAAAGCTGGTAGAAAATATCAACTCCCAAAAGAAGATCTACAGGGCCTGGAACTGCGTAATCTGGATCAGCCAATTTGACATGTTTTGGTATATTTAAGTGAGATACGTTTAACCTTTTGCTAGGAATGCAGTTACTTATTTTAGGCACTACCAAACATGACACAGTGCTAAGAAATTCATTTTGACGAGATTGAACAGTTACATTACATCGATATTTGATACAGGAAGTTACTTGGTTTATACCAACAATTGAAATGTTTCCTTCTTGCATTGCAAGATTTAAAGTGTTACATACCTTTTCAGTCACAAAGTTTGACTGTGAACCAGAGTCTAGAAGTACTCTGCACATGCATTGATTACCATTCGGACCAATTATCTGCACTAGTGCCGTTGACAACAAAGTAGAGTCTTGATTTACATCAGCAGATGGCATATTGACACTTACCATTTCCACCCTATCACCTGTTTTAACGTCTTGAGAAAAACTAGAAGTATTATTGCTGTTTGTAGGATTTTGTCCGTAGGACCCTTCCTGTGTTGAAATCTTTTTGTCATAATGTAACAATGTGTGATGACGAGTAGAGCACTTTCTACAACTACTGGAAATGCAATCTTTACTAAAATGGTTAGGTTTTAGGCAGTTAAGGCAAAGTCTAAGTTGCTTAGCACGCTCATATCTATCATATACAGAAAGCTTGAGAAAACTACTACAATTTACAATAATATGACTTCCTTTACATATAGGACATGAGTGATTTGTAATCGAAAAGGATTTAGACTGTTTTGCTTTAACATGCAGCTTACTTTCCTTAGAACTTGCTTCCAGTGTTTCCAGAAGCTCCGCCCGTGACTTTAAAAACAATTTAAATTCATCCAAAGTAGGTAACTTGTCCTTTGATTTTTGCTCCTGCCATTCACGAGCAGTCACCAAGTCTAATTTCCCACACATAAAGAAAATTATTATTAAATCCCAAGTGTTAACAGGTATTTCAAGTGCTTCAAGCGAACGCATACCCTTTATAATACCATCCAATAACTTTCGAATATCCGTTGCAGACTCCTTTGTCATAGCAGGGAGCCCAAAAAGTATTTTTAAATAATTGTTTACCAACATTGATTTATTATCGAACCTTTCACACAAAAGGTCCCATGCAATCAAATAATTTACCGAACTAATTTCCAAATTTAGTAAAACATCTTTAGCACTACCTTCTAAAGAACCACGTAAAAAATGAAATTTCTCAATATCTGAAACATTGTCATTATTATGTACTAAAGATTTGAAGGTATCAGGAAACTCGAGCCACCTCTCAAAGTTTCCATAAAATTTAGGTATAGGTATTGCAGGAAGTTTAGGTCTAGACTGAAGTCGATTAACAGGATTTTGGGTAAGATTTGAAGTAAGACTACCAGCTTGAGAAACGTTATCAAGGTCAATTTCATTTTGGCCTTCAGAATTAATTTTTAAAATATTTTTTGCAGTGGCAAACAAATTATAATATGAATTTTCAAAAGCTTCTCTTTCTGATAATTGTTGTTCAAAATCTTCATGATTTAACTCTATGAAAGTTTGATATGTATCGTATTCTGCCAAAATATCTGGTAATTTATTTAACCTGCATTCCAATTCGGTAAGTTTTGCACTGTTAATAGGCTCATTTGTTGATAAAGAAACTAAAGGATTCAAACATTTTCCAAAACAAGTTAATTTTGACTTGCAAATTCCCCGTTTTTTGATATTAAGTTTCAGATCAGCATTTTCCGACATATTTCTATAACTTTTCTCTTTTTATACCAAAAACAACAACAAATTGTTAAATTTCAATGACTAGGTTCTTAACCTAAATAAAACACCAACCTTTTTTTTATTTTCCACCAATTTGTGCCAAAAAAACACGTTTCAAAATTTAAACACGTTACCACACCAGTTAAATTAGGAATATGTTTAAGAACCAATATATGGAGAAAAGGATACACCAATACTCACAACTTTTGATCGATTTTACCATTTAACTAATATCTTTCTTATTTTTACACAACCAACAAAATATGTATTTTCTCCGATCTCTCCTATTTCTTCAGCTGGCGATGATTCATGACGTCACCAACAGTTGTCATCCAAAATTGCCAATTTTTATGTTTTTACCAACAAGACCATTCCAATACTAGCGATAATATCCGACGACGAAGGACCATTTCTTATTTCAGAGAACTTCTCTGAGCGTTCAGTTGATTGCTGTACACTTTTTTGTATCCAAAATAACCAATTTCCAACAAATTTGTAGCTTTATTTATTCCAACTTTTTTGACATACCAAAAAATTTTTTCTAACAATTGCAACAATAAACTTAGTTTCCATGGTCACCCTTTAGGGCTTGACAGCATAATGTCCTTATGTTAAATAGTAAGTTCAATGTTTTACGACAAAACAGTGAAGCCAAATAATTTCATAAAACATTTCATAATTTCATAAACATAAACAGACAAATTTACTAACAATATCTAACAGACACCTTCATGGCTCTACAATAGAATGCCATAAGAAAATTTCAAAAATTTAACCCCCCACTACTTATTTTTTTTGGTTAAAGACTGTCCGGCTTCACCCCTATGTGTGGGGGAAAGACGGACACCCTTTTATTTTGCTTAAAATTCATGTTCAATCGTACTGTGAGGCTAAGTCGGACAGAAAAAATTAAAAAATATATTTTTTGTACAACTGTCAAAAAAAGTTGACATTTTTTCATCGCTATCGATACGTAAACCTTTTGTTTTTTTAACAGTGAAAAAAAGACTTTTTTTCACGGTGAAAAAAAGACTTTTTTTAACTAGAAAAATGATTTACAAAAAAAACGATAAAACATTACTTTTTAAAAAATGTATTGAATTTTTTTGTACAAATTTACTTTTCAGACACTTTTTGTATATTTTTCTTGCCGCACCATTCACGGAATTGGTTATAATTTTTCTCGTATATAAATTTTGATTTCGCCGGTAACATGTTAGCTATAGCCGAATTTGCTATATCGGCTATATCTGAAGGAATCTCGCTATCACTATCGTAATCTACATCCATTTTAAGTACTTATACTATTTATTTAAAAAATTGCAATAAATATGAACAGCTATCAACGTATGACAACAAAACAAGCAACGTGCCAACAAACCATTTCTATAGTAACGACAGGGCTGTTAACTTGATTATGTGAAATTATATGGTAAAATTTTTATTATAATATACAATTTTACCGATTAATTCAAACTTTCAGTTGTACAAAAAATGTTGTTTGTATTTCGTTTGTGAAATTCGTGTTTTAATGGCACATTCGAGAGAATTTTTCGCCTCGACCTGCGGTCTCGGCAAAAAATTGACACTCTCATATGCCATTAAAAAAACACTCACTTCACGCACTTAATACAAAAATAACTATTTCAACACGTAAATTACACAAAAAAAAAACAGTTTTGTACTATTTATTTTTATTTTTACAAAGGTATAAAACATTCATGAATAGGTATTCCTTTTTATAAAATACATAAAAAAAACATATGAACTTTCTAATAACATTTTAAACACTACATTAACAAACATTACACTCCCCAATTAGTTTGGTGGGTAACAAACGAAATTAAAAAAAAATCCAAAAGTTAACAAACTTAAAAATCAAGTTATTCTATTCGATTCTCACGTCATATTTTTCTACTATGCTTGGAAATTGGAACTTATCGCGCCTCAAGAATTTGACATCTTTAAGAACTTTAAAAATTTGATGGTCCTCGATTAAACTTAAATCTTTGGTGTTTGGGTAACTAAAGTGGATACCTGTTTTTTCGGTATTTTGCTTTCGTAAAAAATTAACATAGAAAATATTTTTTTTTATCAACAACCTCAGCGACACGCCCAACATAATATTTATAGGAATTTTTGGGACAGCTGAACTTAACTAACAAAAAAGTACCCTGTATAATATCAATACTATCATCAGTCTCTAAACTCTCTTGATCACACTTTTCCTCAGTATCAGTCACAGCTTGAAGTTCTACGTCATTGTTATTTGAATCGCCACCATCACTGCTGCTCTCTAATAATGCATTTCTGTAATTAGTGCTGGTAGATGGCACATCCAGGTCATTTCTCTCAACTGCTTTACCGGGTGCCACCTTTAACTTTTTTCCTCGTTTTGGTCGGATATCTTGGGTGGTTGTCAACCTGCTTTCTTTCAGAAACTCTTTTAACGTTGTGGTCCAGTGGTTTTCATTTTCTCTTTTATCAGATTCTTGATTGATATCTACATCAGGTATTTTATTTAAAACTACATTAGGATTTAAAGGGATAATCCCGCAGCCCCTAGACCCGGACCTTATGTTAGTTTCCAAATTTGCAATGTTCTTAATACATTTGTTGAGAAGCTTGGGAAAATCAGATTTTACTATACACCCTCTGTTTGTTTTTTTCCACTCTGACAATATGACACGCCACACTTTTTTCATAGGCGCAAAAAACGCCACATCTAACGGTTGTAGCAGGTGGGTTGCATTTGGTGGGAGCAACACAAATTTGATGTTATGTTCTGCGCAGCTGTCCAAAACATGTAGCGAAATATGACTTGCTAAATTGTCCCCAATCAGGACCTTCTTTCCTGGGAGATTTCTAAAAGCCAGTCTTCAAATGTGGCACTGTCGAACCATCCTGACTTGGTTCTGTTGTACATTGCTCCCTCAGGCCCTCCCTCTATCCAGGTTGGATACAAGTGGACAGATTTGTATACCACGTATGGAGGCAATAGATGTCCGGCTGCAGTTGCTGCCATCATAACTGACGTGCTTGATTTACTAGAATCCACTATCATTTCAACCCTTTTAGACCCCCTGCGGCAAAGAACTTTTTGTCTACCAGGGTCGTCTGTAAGATTTGTTTCATCATAATTGACTACGTGTGTAGGCTCCACACCTTCCAAGGTCTCTTCTAAGTTTTGAAAATAATCTTGTATCATCTCTTTAGTTACATTAGCCCTGCATCTCTTTATATTCTGAGCAAACCTTTCTGTTAAGATATTTTGTCTTTGAAAAAATTTATAAAACCATTCAGATCCAGGTAAGTTATCTTTAAAAGTTCTAATTATTTCACCTTTCCGGTCAAGGTAACTCTTTACAAGCAATCTTATATCCCTGCGAGTCATGGGGAAACCCCATTCACTGAACGTGGTGATGCCCTTTGCTATCATTTTTTCTTCTTCTGAGGAAAGTCTAGGTTGTCCACCATGTTTTTTAAAAGTTTTATTTTTACTTCTATCATGCAGAGTAGATTTAGGTATTTTGTAATATTCGGCAGCCTGCCTTAAGGATTTTTTGCCCTTTTTGATGTCACTTAGGGCCCTTTTGAGCGTTTCTTCATCGTAGTTCATGAAATTAATCCCCAACTTTTTCTTATAATGCCTGACCATCTCTGTCCGCTTTCACCCCACCTAAGGGCAATTTTTATAAATTAATTATTAAAAAAAAAACTAAAGACTCTGTGCTTTTCGTATAACGTACAAGTGTGAAGCACACATCAGTCGACATTTTACTACCAAAAAGAATGTTATATACCTTCACAGTTTCGTTCGACCATAGTTTCTTTTCAACGTTTGGAAAATAAATAAAAAACGAATTTATCTAAAATCTTACCTCTACGCCACTGGACAAAACTTCTTCGAGCGTCAGCCACACCCAAACACCTGCTATGTACCACTGACGAGATCCAGCAAGTTTCGCTGGATACTAACAAGCCGTTGAGATGCCCTTGAAATAAATAGAAGAACATGTGCTTCTGTCCGCCTTCGCCACTACTGTCCGACTTCACCCCAGATGACGGTAGTTCAGGATTAGGCTTTGGTGAAGTTAAGAGTTTAAATTATAATAATCTTATTTTGTGGTAGGTAAGTAAAAAAATTTAAACTTTTGACATTGGTAATTTTAAATTAAAAAACAACACAAAAATGTGCTTTATTTCATAGAATTCACAATTAATATTACAATGGACTCAATAAGTCTGTGTGTGCTCCTATCACTATACTACTTAATCTAAACATGTAACATTATCAGATTGTCTTACACTAAACCAGAATCGCAGTAAGTATCACAATTAGTGATTTGTTAACATTTTCGATATAAATTACTAGAAGTCTAGAATTACTTATTTACATATAAAAGACATTTAACTTTATTTAGTACTTATTAATTTCCTACTCTGTAATTTTTGGTGTCGTTTTAATAAATTGTTTGATTTCGAAATTTGGTGGCAACAAATTATATACTAATAAGAAATACATTCATGTTTCTGTATAATAATATTAAAAAAAGAGTACAAAAATATACATGATTGTGTTAAGCAAAACTTAAATGAATTGCAATGAAACTCCAGACCGAAAATATTACCAATAATTTTGTAAACACTTATTAATGTAGTACAGAACTATAACGAAAGTTCTAAGAATTTAACTGTTGTGCAAAAGTCAATTATAGTAATAACATTGTTATATGTATAAGCCTTAAACCAATTAATGTGTAATTGGATTTTTATTGTAAAATAAGGCATCCATGTAACAAAGGAATTGAGTGTTTGAAGACTCTTCCTTTAGACGCATTTAGATTATTTTTTACATAAGAAAAAGATATAAGAATTTTTATTGATGATTAAATAAGATTAGTTTGTTTAATTCCCTTCTTACATTTGTTCCTTGAATTGTTGCAGTGTATTTTTTTGCAATGTTGAAAATTCTAATTCTGCAATAATTAGATGCAATATTTTTAATAAACCTATAACCATGATTTTTGTCATTGGGAGGTGTTTGAGAAAAGTGATCGTTTAAATTGGGAAAGAACCTCTCCACATCTTTATAAAATGTTTGACTTATCGCTACTGTTAATGTTGAGAAGAAGTCTTCTTCAGAGGGAATCTTATTCTCGGTAACAATCAGTATCCTTCGAATCAATTTCTCAGCAAAGATACATATTTCTACTACATTTTCTGTAGGAATCATAAGACCACCTAAAATATTTTAAAAATAATATTACAAAATGAAAAAACAAAAAACTTATGATTTAGGTTACTATAAATTGTAATTTTTATATGGAAGGAAAATTACTATAAAGTTTACTAATAGTAAAATGACGTACCTCTGTCCTTCTGGGATATAAGTTTGTATCTACCCAAATTATGTAAATCGCTTCTGTTTGTAAAACATTCCAGAATGCACTTCATACATTGAGAAGATTTTAATAACATTTTGAGAACAAACCCAGCTATATATGTAACAACGTTTGTGACTATATCGCTCAGGGATATGTAACCAGGTATGACGTCATAATTGTCTTCTGCTGATATTTCTCCTGCATCAATGCCATACTTTCTACAAAGTGCTACATCAATTATCTCGGAGTGGTCCTTTGCTTTTTTATTTAGAGTACTTGGTACGTGCAGAACTGTTGTTGTGTCTAGTACTCTACAATTGCCACCCTTCCCACCTACATGGGCGTGTAATAACAAGGCCCGAAATGACCTCATAAACTGTAAGGCAGATGGGTTGTTATTCCAGCCATTACGAGATCTGATAAAAAAAAATTATAATAAGTGTGTATGTAGATATATATATATATATATATATATATATATATATATATATATATATATATATATATATATATATATATATATATATATTGCTCTTCTTTTGTTTATAGAGCAATATTTACAGGCAAAAGAGTACGATATAAGATAGTATCACAAGAACAAAAGCAAAAAAATATAAAAAAAGCATTACAATACGAACCTTGCAGAGCAAAAATATGTTTCCAAGTGGTCTTGACTAAATTTGTAAGTAAGTAAGTATGACATTCTTCCTGTTTTAACAAAGTCGTCAAATATACCACATACAGACAGAGCAGTAATTGCAAAACCAATAATTGGGGTTTTTCTGGGTGTCATCCATAATGGTATTCCTGACACGTCTATACATCTTAGAAGATACTGAACCGCATCCATTAAGAATGGCCTCCATATGTTTTCATTGCAGATTCTTAAAGGTCCTTTAAAACCTTTACTCCAAGGGCTTCTGGAATTAAGGATATCAAAAAGCCTATCAATAGTTAATATAAATTTAACTGTAGCCTCACATCCTCTAAACTCAGGCAAGTGCATTTCTTTGTCCAAAAATGTAAGCGCATCTACGGTGCTCCTGCTTAAAGTTTGAGCAGCTAAATATACCTAAAATAAATTTAAAATACACGAGACTTGACAGAATGTGTGCACTGTTGCTTAAATACATGTTTAATCATTACGTACAACCGTACAACATATAATGTTGTTTGCATATAAACCAACATTTGTAACCATAAAATTTTGAACACATGTTATTTTTTTCGTAATTTCGTAATATTTTTTTTTTCAGAGTATGTATTTTTGCTTCTATCTTTAGAATGGTGTAGTTATAATACTGTTTTTAATGTATAGTTTATTTTGATCATGGAAATGTGTTAATTTGAAACTAGGAAAATATAAAAATATTTTAATGACTGTTCTTACAGGCAGTCCATGATAGGTTCCAACCTTCAGAAACAATAAGACAGTTATACAATTTGAAAGACATCAATGTGTCACATCTATTTTTTTGTCTGGTGGTTTCAAACTATCAGGGACTGGCTGTAAGAGCAAAGCTTATATCAGTCTTATTTTTGATACATGATGATTTTTTTTATAAAGGAAATGTCCCTTTGTAAATAAAAAATAGTGCTGAGTAGAAAATTTAAAAATAGTGCTGAGTAGAAAATTTTAGTACCAACCATATTATACCTACGTCTAATTACTAACCTTCATTTTCTGCTTAAACCACTCAATATGAGACCTTTTAAGTTTATTTCCAAATAATAGACCTTCTTCCTCTTGAATTTCATTTAGTTTCTTAATATACTGCCAACTTATAATCCTCCCATCGGGATCTTTAATATCTAGTAAGCTTGCCAGCAAGTTCCTTGCTAGCTTTAACATATGAGCAGCATCTAGCACTGCGAAAACTTTAGTGGACTCATCTGCAGGATGTGTAAAGAATGGTTTCATCTCAAAAACATTTTCAAAGTTGCACCCTAACTCTCTTAGCATAGCAAAGTGAGGAGAAGGTCCATCACATGTTAATGAAGTGATTGGACTCCCACTTCATGTAAACGCTGTAAACTCTCATTGACAACATTCGCTTTTTCCCTGCCAGAAAGACTTTTAATAAGAAAATAAGCAATTGGTAATTTCCAATATGCTTGAGTAGCAACCACCATTATTACCAGTGCTTCAGAAGCAGGTTGCAACTGGTCATTTTCAAGTGGAACTCCAACATTCACATATCCCCACATTTTTGTTCCATCAAACTCCATTTGCTTCCTGATTGCCATTTCATCCAGCATCATAGAGCAAATGAGTTCCCTTCCACTTTCTTTAGCTTCATTAGATTTTAATTTCAGGACTTCAAAGGCAGGGGTAATAAAACCAGGGGAACAATCAGTGCTACTAAACCATTTTCTTAATGTGCTTTGATGGGGAAGAGCTAGAGTAAACTGACTACGAACATATTCATATGCTTTATTTGAATAAAAATGTAACGTTGCAGCAAACTCTCGTAAGGGAGCAGGGTATGTCTCATGAGTAGTGGACTGATTCTGAATATTTTTTAAATGTCGAGCCATTAATATTGCTGGAACACTATCATAACTTTTTTGTACATGTTCTAAGGCATATTCTGAAAGTAGTTGCTCTTTTTTTAATGAATTTACAACAGATCGCAAACTAACAACTTTTGCCTTCAATTTCTTATTTTTGTACTTAGCCATATATAATTTCTTTCTGTAAATACCTTGTTTGCGTACATAAATTTCAGCCTTTTTCTTAAAGGTCGATGGGGAACCACTACAAAGAAACATTTTCTGTTTAATTAACTATTTGGTTTGATGACAAATCAGCAGTCCCTTTTCTCCTGATTGATTAGTTAATAGGTAAAAATATGATTTAAAAAAAATATAAACCCTTTTCTTCTACAATCCATATTTCTTAGGTTAGACCTGCTTATGACAAAATAATTTATTATTATGGCCAACTGTTAAGCCGCGTTCTCAGAGCTTCGTTCTGTCGCGGCGGCACATCCCCACTTCTATCAAAATTCTAGACTGACGTATTAAAAGTAATCAATTTTATACCTTTAATTTTTATAGTTTTATACACATTTTATATTCAGGAAACGACGTAAAATAAAGTATATTATTCAGATTACTGGTGAAAATCTAGACAAGTATCCAGCTTAAGAATTAATATGAAAAATTTTAAAAATAAGAAAAGGAATAAATCATTTATGTCAATGTCACTACCTGATAATAATAATCAAGAAGAAGTTGTCAACCTAAATTTTAATGGTTATCAAATAAAGGTAAACAATCAAGATTTTAATACCATAAATGATCAACAAAAAACATGCCAAGAATATGTTGAAAGTCAAAATTCTGATAAAAGTATATATAATTCTCCAAAATATCCATCAGATAATAAAAATAAACAATACTTTGAAGATTTTAATATTAATACACAAGATGAAATTGAAGCTAGTACATCTAAAGAAAGAAAAAATGATAGTTGTAAATTATGTAATGTTAATATTAATAATAAAAAAGGATATTCTATTTGTTGTTGTATTTGCAAAAGTTGGCTTTGTTTAAACTGTTCATTTTTATCTAAAAAAGAGGCAAATGAAATAAAAAAACTGAAAAATGAATGGTGTTGCTCAAAATGTAGTGATTATCATAAACCAGATCATGATAAAATTAATAAAGATGGTTATCCTTATTTACTAAGAAATAACAAAAAAATAAAATATGACCTAAAAATTTCTAGTTCGCCTACTTTTAATGAAGAATCTTACACGAAACTAATTTATGAACAAAAAGAAATTATTGAAAATAAAAGTAAAGAAATTAATATGATGTTGACAAGGAATAAATTATTACAAGATAAAATTAATGATCTTGAAATTTTAAAAAATATTTTAGAAGAAAGAGTATAAGATCTGACTGAAACAAAAAACAACATGATTACCTCTATTGAAGTTTTAAGCGCAGAGAATGAATCACTTATTAATGATATGAATAAAAAAAAATATCAAGAAATTACAGTAAATAAGGAACAAATTATGGACACGATAGTAACAAGTGTTAAAAAACAACAATTATTAATTTTAGGTGATTATTGTGCTAAAGGTTGTGGATTACTATTCAAAAACACTACTATAAATAATTTTGACATAAATTTTCAATGCAAATATAAAATATTATGGGAAGAAGCTATCAATGAACTACTGCTAATTAACAATAAATTAACATGTGATGATTGGATAATTCTCTTTGTTGGACTTGAAAATGCAAAGAAAGGTATTCAGATTGATGAAAAAACTCTTCAACAATTAGATGAAATAAAGTCAAAAATAATTTTTATATCTCCTCCATACTTTAGAGATAGACCCAATATAAACAAATTTATTTTTCAACAAAATCAAATAATTAGTTCAAGTTTAAAAAATTTAAATAAATGTGTAATACACTTTAATTCTGATGAATTCTATAGTAGTATAAATGGTTGCTTAACATATAGTCAGAAATACAAATTAATTAAATTTATCAGTAATAACACAATTATGAATAAAAAAGATATATGTACAAAAGTAAATCAAGACAATATAAATGGAAATAACATTAAAATTACTGAAACCAACCCGAAATATCAAGATAGTAAAAATGGAGGTATAAGTAGGGGAGATCGGGGTAAGTTGGCGATGCTAAGGAAAAATGCCATTTTAAAATAGAAAACGTTTAATACAAATGTAATAAAAAATATTATGAACTCTACAAGGAATGTAATTAACATAAACAGTATCGCTGTTATAAAAATCAAAACGGTTATTTTACAAAAAAATATAAAAATAAAAAACATCTTTAAGTCATCTTACCCCATACTTGGGGTAAGATGACGAATCCAATGGGGTAAGATGACTTATACACAAAAATCGCAATGAAAGCCACCCCAATCTTCACAGTTACTGCAGGCTTCATGCCACCATGTTAAGCAAGAGGTACACTGGACCCAGGGCTCATCACATGACTCACCACAGCCAGGACAGGCTGTTGGTAGGTTTTCTTTTAAGCCATGGGTCTTTTCGCCGCTCTTGTTATCCTTTTTCTTGTTTTTATTATTCAACAACTTCTTTTCTTGTCTGTTCTTCTTTTTAAGTTCTTTTTCTTCTAATTTTGTTTGTTTTAATTCCAGTGCCAGCTTTACGGGGGTGCTACTAATTATAGATGCTGATAATGTCTTGCGACTAGTTGATGGCCGACTTGCTGTTGCTATTGAGCGTATGTCCCAAAAACTAGCCTGTGAATTTTTTTCTTCCAAAAATAATTTACGTTTCCCTGATTCAATTTTTCCCTCTGTTGGTGTAGTAAATAAGGATAACCTTGCTGTAGTTGGCTCTGGCGTAGCAGATAATTTGAGTTTTTTGGCAAGAACGGCTAATGGCAGAACATCATCGTCATCAGATGACGAGTTCACTATTTCTTTTTGTTTTAAGGCACGCATATTTCCTGAAGTTTGCTGCATATTATAATTTGGAGGAAAATCGGTTACAGTTGGTAGGTTTATTTGAACTGCATTTGCTTCCTGGCGCTCAACTGCATTTGGTTCTTCGCACTCAGCTGCATTTGGTTCTTCGCGCTCAGTAGTTACAGCAGGGGAAAACTCACTGTCATCAAAAATTATTTGATTAAGCGGTTCGATGCCGCATGCCCTAAAACCTTGAACAGCATTCTTAACCGTGGCAGCTTTGCAGTATGCTTCCCCGAACAAAGGCCCCAAATTTTTGTCGGTAACTTGAACGCCTGGGTTATCGACAAGAAATGAATCACACATTTGATTATAGAATGTTTTCATGGGCCCGAAAAATGAAACGTCGAGCGGCTGCAACTTATGGGTTGTGTGGGGCGGGAATCCTACTAAGACTATCCCTTTTTCCCTACAAAAATTAATTCCACTCAGCGAAATGTGTGAGCTGTGGTTATCTACCAACAGAAGAACCGGATCATGAGGAGAGGGTTTTGTGTAACGCGCGAAGTGTTTCAGGTAGGCAAGGAAACTTTCGGCAGTCATCCAACCTGAAGGTTGAGCCACACCATCAGATCCAGGTGGGCACCCATGCAGTAATTCCGGTTTCATTCTCTGGCGAGCGAAAACAAAAAAAGGTGGCACGTAGGTTCCTACAGCGTTCATGGCACAAACTACAGTGGTATTGCGGCCTCGTTCAGCTGATACAATTTTTGCTATCCTTCGTTGTCCTTTCGGGGTGACTATTTTAGGCAATTTAGTTGGCACAGTTGATAGTCCTGATTCATCCGCGTTATAAATACGATCAGCTTTAAACTTATATCGGACTTTAACGCCCTTTAAAATTGTAAAAAAGTTATCAACCGCAACACGATTAAATCCTCGAAGGCGGGCAATTGAAGTTGCTTCGGGAGTTCTTAAACTGAGGCTATTAACTGTTTGGAAAGATTTCAGCCAATCAGTTCCAGCTGCTTTTATTTCCCGGTTAAATCTGTGTGCAATTCCATTTTGTTCGGCATATTGAAAAGCCAATTTTCTTACCTGACTGGAAGTCAATCCAAGCCCACGATCACTGCATTCTTTTAAATATTGACAGAAGCCTTTTGTTTGCTCGACATTGAAAGTATTTTTAAATCGCCCAGCGTTTTCTGGAAGCTCTTTACCCAAATGTTGCCTTCTCAAATATCTTCTCAGTGTTGGTTCTGGTATATTATACGCTGCAGCTGCTGAATTGCAGCACATTTTGCCTTCTTGCACTACACACATTGCTTTTTTTATATCAATTTTACTCCAAGATTTTCTATTAGATTTACGCTTGTAATTTCTCGGCATTCTGCAAAAAACATTAAAATAATATAAACACTTGCTTAGGGTAAAACGACGAATATTTGGGGTAAGACGACGGATCGTCATCTTACCCCGATATGCATAAGAAATAAAATGTGGTTAATTACAGAACCTAAACAAAAACTTTCAAAATTAAAATACGTGAAATGACTACAAATAATGTATAATTTAAAAGTAAAAATTGGGAATCATCACTCACCTTTAACAAATGTGCACGAGCCTAACGAATTATCCAAGAAAATTATAAAATATACGAGCAAAACACTTGTTTCCCATTCACAGTCTGAAGAGCAACTGTCGAGTAAAACGACTCGGCAATTTTAATACTTAATACTGATACCTAGATGGAGCTGTAGGCAAATAACCTAAAGCACGTTCTGGACAAAAATAAAACGCGTTCGTCTTCTTACCCCGTTCGTCATCTTACCCCGATCTCCCCTATATCTTCATTTAATGAAAAATATGTCTACAGCCGAAATTACAATGAAAATGAAACAAATTATATTGCTACAATTATTGATAGTAATTCAAGCAGTTCAATGACAATGGAATTTGAACCATCCAAATTAAATTTTTGGAGTCCTTCAATTGCGAAAAAAAAATTATAGAAAAAAACAATGTTTCTTTATTATTGCTTAATATTCAATCACTCAAGAATAAGACTGATGAGCTAAATATATTTCTGAATCAACAAGAATTTCCTAATTTCGTTTTACTAACCGAACACTGGCTGAAAGAAAATGAAATAATCAACATTGAAGAATATAATATTATATCTAGTTTTTGTAGAAAAAGATCTATTCATGGAGGTACTATGATATTAGTCAGTAAATTTTTTTTAATTTACAATCATCTTGAACTCATTAACAAATTTGATAAATTTTTAATTGAAGGTATTTTTGAATTCTCTGTTGTTTTTTCCTCTAATCAAAATTTATATGTTATTTGCATTTACAGATCACCGTCTTCAGATATTAATATTTTTTTAATGGTCTTGATAACCTGCTCTCTTTAATTCCTATTTCTGCAAATACTATTTTATCTGGAGATTTTAATATTAATTTTGAGGACAAAAATTCACATTCAACCTTAAGACTAAAAAACTTATTGGTATCTCATAACCTTGAAATGCATATTACAACACCAACACGCTTTTCAAAACATTCTGCTACTTTAATTGATTATATTTGTTCTAATTTAGGAAATAAAAAAATTAAATGTTCAGTGATTAATGCTGCTTTATCTGATCATAATGCTGTAAATTGTCATATTCTAATCAATAATTCAATAAAATCTGCTCCCAGATATAAATTTGGTAGGATATTTAGTAATAATAATTATAATAAATTTTTTCAATTTTGCAACAGTACTTCTTGGGAAAATGTCCTCATCTCTCAGGATCCGATTGGAACCTTCTATGAATATATACTTGCTATTTTTAATGATGTTTTCTATATAGAAAAAATTAAATTAAAAAATAAATCACCTTGGTTTACTACAGGTCTAAAAACCTCATCAATTAACCTGCGGTCTCTTCATACAATTAGAAAATATACTGATAATTTACATTTTCATAATTATTTCTGTAAATATAGGGCAATTTATAGGAAATTAATAAAAAATGCAAAAAACAATTATTATTATAATAGACTAAATAATGCTTACAACAAACAAAAAACAAGCTGGTCAATAGTTAATAATATATGTAATAGTAATAAATTTTCTCAAAAAATAAATGAGCCACATTTATCACCTAATACACTTAATGATTTTTATTGCACTATAGCTGAAAAAATGACAGAAAATATTACCTCTCTAGAAAATCCACTTAAATATATGACTAAATCAGTACTAAATTCATTTTACTTTATCCCAACTGATTTATTAGAATTAAAAGAAATTATTTCAGCAATTTAAAATAAAAATTCGTCTGGTGAAGATGGATTATCTGCAAAAATTTTTCTTAATATACCAGATAGAGTACTCTGTATTTTGGCACAAGCAATTAACTTATCTTGGGAATCAGGATCATTTCCATCGTACTTAAAATTAGCTAAAGTGATTCCTGTTCATAAAGGAGGAGTACTAAATGAACCTTCAAATTTTAGACCAATTAGTTTGTTATCTACACTATCAAAAATTATTGAAAAATTAGTTAAAGTTAGAATGACTTCGTTTATAAATGATAATAATATTTTAGTTAAAAGTCAATTTGGATTTATAAAAAATAATAGTACCAATGATGCTATATTTAGATTATTAGAAAACTTATATACACATATTAACGGTGGTGGAATTGCTGCTGCAGCCTTTTGTGACTTGTCTAAAGCGTTCGATTGTGTAAGTCATGAAATTTTGCTCCAGAAACTTTATTTTTATGGTTTTAGAGGCGTTTCATATTCTTGGTTCCAATCTTATCTTGCTGAACGTGAACAAAGAGTATTTATAGGTGATACTTATTCTTCTTTTCAAAATATAAAAAGAGGTGTACCTCAGGGTTCAGTATTAGGACCTATATTATTTCTACTTTTTATAAATGATTTAGCCAATTTATATATTAATGGCCAATTCACACTTTTTGCAGACGATACAACTGTATTATGGCACAGTACTGATCATAATTTATTAAAAAAATATATTTATCATGACCTTGCTAAAATTAAAGCCTGGTGCGATACAAATAGTTTAGTATTAAACTTTAATAAAACAAATATTCTTGGTTTTAAATGTAATATTGAGGATTTGGTAATTGGAGATGTAAGTATTGAGAGCCGCTTAAATACTAAACTTCTTGGTTTGATTATAGATAAAGAACTGAAGTTTGACTCTCACATTATTACATTGTCTAAAAAAATATCTTCAGGTTGTTATGCAGTAAGAGTTATAGTTAATGAACTTGGTTTTTCAATTGGTAAAACTGTTTATTATGCTTTAATAGAATCCCATCTTAGATATGGAATTTGCTTTTGGGGAATGTCAAATTACTATTTAATAAACACATTATTTATAATTCAAAAACGTGCTATTAGATATCTATGTAAAGCTAAATCAAGAGACCATTGTAAGCTATTATTTATTAGATTAAAAATTTTAACAGTTTATAGCTTATTCATCTTAGAAACAGTATGTCTTGTGTTTAAAAATCGTCACAATTTCAATTCTGCAAATACATATTATAATACTCGTCAATCTATAAACATACAATTACCAAAACCCACTCTTGCTCTAACCAAGAAGTCTGTTATATATGTGAACTTGAAAATTTACAATCACCTACCTAATAATTTAAAAACATGCCCATCAGAAAAAATTTTTAAAAAGAAAGTTCGTAAATTATTGATTGATAAAGCTTATTATAATCTACAAGAATTTTTTGAGGACAACCTATCAAATATTTAATAATATTCTGCTCTATTTTTATTTAATCAGTGGATTTAATTAATCTTTCTGTTGACTGTATAAGGTATTGTGTATGGTAACAATAGACACTATAATAAAAATGTTTTATTTTAATTGGAATTCATTTCATACAAAATGAAGCAATGCATGTGCATATGATAAATATTTAAATTCTGTTTAAATATGTGTATATATGTGTATGTGTGTATGTATATGTATATTATTGTATATGTGTATATGTATGTATATATATATATATGTATATATATGTGTATATGTATGTATATATATATGTGTATATGTATGTGTGTGTGTATGTATATATATGTATGTGTATATGTATATATATATATATATATATATATATATATATATATATATATATATATATATATATATATATATATATATATATGTATATATCAACTTTCTAAATTGATTTATAGTGTAAACTATTATTATGTGTATTTAATTGACGATTTTGATTTGGAAATGAGCAATATGAAAAATCTTATTATACATTTGCCAAGTTATACAATATCTAATGGCTACTTTAAAGGAGATATTACAATATCCATAGTACCTCGTTTTGAATTTTTGATTTTATGAAGTGAAATGTATTTATTTATTAGTTATAAGTTATTTAAGGTTGCTTTGTTAACGAGAATTTTTATTCTTATACAATAAAGCTTATTTTGACTTGACTTGACTTGACTATCTTATTGGGTGTCGCGGTGAAAACTATTTTTTCTGTGCAAGACAATTGTGCCCAATTGTGTCTATATTCCGTTTTGAATAATCCTTATTATGGAAAGGCGTACTTTACTAATAGCATATTATCTTTGGCGAAAAGCTAAAGGCAGGCTCCAATAATGCTAATGAAAACCAGACAAGTCTAATTATTTGTCTTAAAATTAATATTACCACTTATATATTATTATTATTCCTACATATGAAAAAATAATTTCTTTATAGAATTCTGAAGATGGTTTAAGCAAATAAACTGAAACGTTAAAACAAATTTAAAGCTAGTTTTACTGACCGATCGAGAAACCAAGAAAACGAAAATATTTAAAAAATATTAGTTTAGGGTTTTTGTCTTTGACTTAACTGGATTGAAATAAAAACAAGACACTGTTCTCTTTACTTTTAATTTATTTAATATTAGTTTGCGCCCGCGACTTCGTCCGCGGTATAACAATTTTACTCCATTAGAAACTTTGAAGGTTCTATAAATTACTAATTCCATAAAAACCACAAACAAAACAAAACTAAACGCGCGACAGCAGCAATGAAGTTGAAATAATCCAACTACACTGGCGACAAGCAAACCCGAACCGGCGACAAAGAAGTGGGGGTTAGGGGAAAATAAATATTCAAATCCTATTGGTTGGAAGTATGTCGCTGGCGACACAACGAAGCTCTGAGAACGCGGCTTTATTTACAACTGACATCTTTTAAATTGGATATAAAAAAAGTTATTCCAGGTAACATTTTGGGACATATGTATAAGGATCAGTAAAAGCATAGGCACAGTCCCCTAAAACTTATATTTCAAAGGACATCATTTGTAGCCTTTTGGACCTATTTGATTTTTTGTACCATTTTGATAAAAAAAAATTTGGTTGGGTGTGATTGGTGTGAATTTCCTGATAATAATTCGCTGAAAACTAAAATAACCTGTAACTAACTGTAAACTTATATTTCAAAGGACATCATTTGTAACCTTTTGGACCTATTTGATTTTTTGAACCATTTTGATAAAAAAAAAATTGGTTGGGTTTGATTGGTGTGAATTTCCTGATAATAATTCGCTGAAAACTAAAATAACCTGTGGGCGCCACATGCCCTTAAGGTGACCCTGCCGTAATGTATAATATTTTTTACTTTTATCTATACCCACCTACCTAAACGATTGTCCATAATTTTTTCACAAATATTAATTATATGCTTGGGTATATGAGAAGAAAAATATTGTTTTTTCTTTACCTATAACTGTATATTTCTTTAACAACTCGAACTCTTCTTTGTTTTCTACTGCTGTCAGTGCTTGTATCACTTGGCTTTTGGAATATATGTTTTCTTCGCTTAAAAATACTGTCCGAGCTAGTACTGGATGCACTTTTTGGAGTACTAAAAAATATTTATTTTCTTACTATTATGAGTATTTCCCAATTTAATGGTACAAAATGCGGTCAAGTGCAAGCTATACTTGCACAATTAGTGTTCTGGGTTCCCCATTTAACTTTTATTAGGTCAGGATACTGTTATCAGTACATTTTTAGCTGTATGTATTTACCTCATTTTTCGCTTTAGAGCAGGAAGTTTTTTCTTTTTGACTTTATCGTTCAGACTACCGCTTGTTGAGGTGGAAGAAGAAGCCACTGCCATAAAGGATGTAGTGGGTTTACCAGTATCTACACTAGTTGATGGTAACTCTGAAGCCAAACTATCAGTTACAATAAGAATTTCAGTATTTAAACATGGAACAGCGTCTGGCTTTAAAAACTTCTTAGTTCCTACATACACAAAATCAGTTTTCTGGAAATGATTAGAACAAACTTTTTTATTTTGGGACCAAGTCCAGTCTTCCTTTATACCAAGTGCATTCAGCCATTTACTACAAAGCTGGGTTTCTTTTGGGAACCTAGAAAATATAATAGGTAATGTTCATTCATATTCCTTCAGTACCTTACTTTTTTAAAAATTGATTTACGTTATGTTCCCTTATTACATATACATATAGCACAAGTTTTTCATCTTTTGGTACATCTTATCGAAAAGTAAACGACATAATTATTGAAAAATTCTATGTTTGCTCATAATATTCACAGTTAAAATTCTAAATTTGATAGCTTTAAGGGACATTATTTTTTGGTAGTAAAATAACAATACATAGCAATGAAATGAAATTCCTGATGATATTTCTAATAGCCTGCGTTGGCTTTTACATTCTTTGGCTGCACAGGCCATAGTTTTTAGTCTGAAACTACACTCCACTTTTACAAAACAACACAAATGAACAACTTCAGAAAATTAACTTGAAAGTATGAAAGTAAACGAAATAAAATACACCACTCCGAAGCTTCAAACGTCAAATTTGTAGGGGAAGTGACAGTTCTGTGTCAAAATGGCAACCTCCGTTGCGTTCCAATAAAATTGGATGCGCACTCGTCCAAGCGCGTTCTAACTACCCTCTCTTTTCTCTGGACAGCCCACACGCCAGTCACGCGTCTTGGTCACCTGAAAATTCTTATCATTCAGACAAAAGTAAATTCGTCTAAAGCCGCGTTCTCAGAGCTTCGTTCTGTCGGGGCGACACATCCCCACTTCTATCTTATTGGGTGTCGCGGCGATAAGCACCGGCTGTCGCCGATGAACCATCCTGTCATTCGATGAAAACCTAACCTCAGATGATTTTCATAATTTGTTTTTGTTTTTGTATGCGAAAACTATTTTTTCTGCCCAAGATAATTCGTCGCTCCCGTTGCCAACAGGCGTATCTGAATTTTTGTAATTTTTCAGTAGAGCCGTTTAAAGGTTTTAGGACATATTCATATTTAGACTGACCGTTAATTATCTAAAACTTGTTGGTATTTTATATGTTTTGGTCTTTATGTAGAAATTCTGAAACAGTTTTAATTAAAATATATATATAAAAAAATAATTTACCGCCATTTTGTCCATTTTTTCCACTTACGCCTATTGGTGGTACATGAAAAATGTATTGTTTTAACTTAAGCCCTTTATTGTTTTACTGTTAAATTTAAAAAAAAATAACTTTTGGTATTAACAAATATTTATATTTGATAAAATACAAAAGACATATTCAGGGGATTCTCAAAAAAATATTTTAATATGTAAATTCAGAAAATATAAATTAATTTCTTATAATATTTTACATTTAAACAATAAAAAACTAAAAGGTTTTCCTTGAAGAAGTTACATCATAAAACAATATTTTTAGCGAAAAACATTTAATGTAATAATAATTTAGTTTTAATGGGGCAAAGAACGGTAAAACTCTACGTGCTCGAACAAGTGCACTACTGGAGTGGTGCCAGTGCAAAGGGCTAATAAATCTTCGTATTTCCCAGGCATTATTGGAGGAGGAACATCATAGAGCTTCGAAATAACATTCGAGTTTAATACGGATTCCACTCGGCGTTTCAAGGTAATTGATCGGTGTGTTTTTTCCAAATGGCTTGTTTTAAAAAAAAGTTTTGCTGGCTGGTCTTTTCGAACGGCAAATTCCACCATCGTTGTCCAGTTGAGTTCCCGAGAAGAGTCATCATCTCGAATATTTAAAATACGCAAATTTCTGGAAAATTTCTTAAAATCTAAAAAATCTGAATATTTTAGATTACACACTTCATAAGGATGTTGCCTCCTTGCAAGTCGGAAAACAGGATTTAATTGGCTTGGCACCATTATTTCTCCAGCTTTTTTAATAGAACGGGAAATGACACTGTGAGCAGAGTCACCTTCGTTTTGCCCATGATTTGGTGTAAAAAAGCGAAGACAGATTTCTCTCAAGTTTTGGCTGTTTTGTAAAGTATACAGGAGAGTGGAAGCCACAACTGAATTTTTATTTTGTCCACTGCAACTGTCTGCAAATAGATAGGCTTTTTGTTTCCCTTGCTCATCATAGAATTTTAAAAATTTATAAAGTGCTGTGGAGATTTCGCATGAACCTCGCTTCCCCTGACCCTCGTGCCAAGTAAAGCAGAAGCAGTCTTTCGAGGCAATGTTATACATGGTTAAATTAAAAACGCCCAATCTTCGTTTATAAAAAATAGCATTATCATTTGAAATTGGGACGTGTTGCAGGTCGAAAGAAGCGCATAAAATTACTGGGTTCTCAAGGGCTTGTTTTTTAAGTTGGTTTTTTATTTCTCTAACAGCCTCTTTTTCTTTAACATGCAAATAGTACTTTTCACGTATTTCTAACTTTTGTTGTTCAGATCCTTTTAAAAAAGTATTGCACAAGCTGCATTGGTCTTTTTTGGGCCGATGAAAGGATAAATTCATACCTATAAAAACTTTACTGTACAATGTATAGCAACCAGCCTCCTTATGATTTTGCAAGCACTCTTTGTAGGGGGCTTATGCTTCGTCTTACTTGAGTCCGTAATAAGCTTAGACACTTTTTGTAAATTTGGGTTTTTATTCACACTATTACAAATTTTAAACTAAAAATACATTGCAAATTATGATGTCCAAAGCAGTCGCGCGTTCGTGTATTTCGTGAATCGAGTGTTGAATGCGTGAGTAGGTGCTTCTGTCAGTGCTCGAAGCTGAATGATGCATGCGGAGGAGGGATCCTGGGACCGGTCGAACACCGTGGAATTCTTCCCGCGCGGGCCGAAGGGTCTGGAATATTCCGGCTGCAATGTTGCCATTGTGAAGTTATTTTCTCTTCGTCTAACATGCCGCCGCCGTTGAAAGGCTGGCCTTTCAAAACCAAGCTTGATTGGGAACATTCTTCTAACGGAAGTAGGCAAACTTTAACAATTGAACGTTTGACAAAACCATTTTTCGTTTTTACTGTAACAACCCGTACCTTGCCATCCGACCCAGGATGAACCTGCGTTATCCTACCCAAAGGCCAATACATAGGAGGAATATTGTCTTCCTTGAGAATAACCATGGCTCCAACTTGCAAACTAGGATATTTGTCGAAGCGCCATTTGATTCGTTGTTGCAGATTACTAAGGTATTCTCGTGACCATCGCTGCCATAGATGTTGAGTCATACGTTGAACATGTTGATAACGTTTGACAAAATTTATTGTTGTATTGGTGAGATCTCGTTGAGGAAGCGATGTAAGCGGTTGACCAATGATGAAATGTCCTGGCGTTAAAGCTTCAAGGTCATTAGGATCTTGGGATAGGGGTATAAGAGGACGAGAATTTAGAGCGGCTTCTATCTGCGTTATCAGCGTGTAGAATTCTTCGTAAGTTAAAGGATTATTATTTAGTAAACGCTTCAAGTGGTGCTTCACCGATTTCACAGCAGCCTCCCACAAGCCTCCGAAATGAGGGGAGCGGGCAGGTATAAAATTCCATTTTATTTGATTTTCATTTAAATAACGTTGAAATGCATCTGTATCCGTTATTGATTTTAATGACTTGAGCTCGTTATTAACACCAACAAAGCAAGTTGCATTATCTGAATAAATTTCCGCACAGAGACCACGTCGAGAGACGAATCTCTTTAAAACAGATGAAAATCCGTCGCTAGTAAGGTCGGTGATAAGTTCGAGGTGCAAAGCTTTGGTGGCCATGCAGATAAAAATACAAATATAACCTTTTATAATTTTTCTACTTTTTGTTTTACCATCCTTTAAATCAAAAGGGCCAGCATAATCCACGCCACATGACAAAAACGGCCTCGATGCAATTATACGAGCCTCTGGTAGATCACCCATTTTCTGAAAGCTGATTGATGGATTTGCTTTAAAACAACGGATGCAACTTCGAATACTTGCTTTTACCACTGATTTACCGTTTATTGGCCAGAAACGTTGCCGAATATGAGACAATGTACCCTGGATACCGGCGTGAAGACTGCGCTTATGTTCGCTATGTATTATCAGTTTGGTAAGCGGATGATTATGTGGTAATAAAATTTGGTGTTTTTGATCAAAATGAAGTTGAGAATGTTTTAACCTTCCACCCACGCGAATAATTTCGTCAGCGTCTAAAAAGGGTGACAACGATTTCAGACTACTTTTATTGTCGACGTCACTATATTTTCTTAGGTGGAGTAAATCAGCATAAAAGTGTTGTTTCTGGGCTAACTTGATTAAAGAAATTGCGCTTCTTTCAAATTCGGCATTTGTTATATATTTAGTTTGTCGGTTGCCCCTTCTGAGCTTACAATTTTGATAAAATCTGAAACAATAGGCAATTACTCTTATAAGCTTATTTAGTTCTGAAAATCGCTCAAAAATATTAAATGTCGAGTCATTTACTGTAATATTTTCACTAAGAAGTGTATTCGTTTGCGGACGGAATTCGAGGATGTCCTTGGGGTTTCGAGAGAAATGTTTTACGTTCGTATTTTTCGGCCAAAATTCGGGAGCGACTTTAAGAAATGAAGGTCCATGCCAATATAGTGAGGAATTTATTAGATCCGAGAGATTAGCTCCGCGTGATAATATATCTGAAGGATTTTCCTGTGAAGAAATATAGTGCCAATCAGACACTTGAGTTAATTGTTGAATTTCCGAGACGCGATTCGAAATGAAGGTTTTCCAAGTTTTTGGTTCACACGATAACCAAGATAAAACAATCGTTGAATCCGTCCATAAATAAATATTTTCTATATTTAATGAGATAACCGATAAGCATTTTCTTAATAGTCGTGCTAAAAGAACTGCACCGCATAGCTCCAGTCGGGGTAGAGAAATAGCTTTTAAGGGAGCTACACGAGTTTTGGCGCATAATAAATGACATTCAATATTATCACCATCATAAGATCGCAAATATAAAGCGCATGCGTAAGCCTTTTCGCTTGCATCTGAGAATCCGTGAATTTCAATTGTTTTCGCGTTTTTTATTAACGCGTGTCTTGGTATCCTTATAGTAGCGACCTTACCCAATTGTTTACGAAAGTCTAACCACTGAGTATGCAAATTAGATGGCAATGATTCGTCCCAACCTATTTTTAGTTCCCATAACTTTTGAATTAAAATTTTAACTCTAACAACAATTGGACCCAGCAAACCTAAAGGATCGAATATTTTCGCAATAAACGACAATATAGACCGCTTAGAAATAATATTGTTTTCATCAAAAGTAGTTTGAACACGATATTCAAAACAATCGGACAAAGATAACCAAGCTATTCCTAATGTTTTTGTGCCCGAGTCATCCTTTAAAGTATATTCAGAGGAAATTTCCTTTGATTCACTAGGTTCGCGTAACACTTGTTGTCTGTTTGATTTAAATTTTCTAAGTTCAAATTCGTATTCACTCAGAATTTTGGTAATATTTTGTTTTAATTTAATTAGAGTTTCTAAGTCGTTCGCGCCCGTTAATAGGTCGTCGACATAAAAATCTGATTCAATGATATGACTCTCATCAGGATAAGTTGTTCGCGTCTCTATAGCCACTTGTTTTAAACAACGTGTAGCTAGGAAAGCAGCTGACGCCGTTCCGTAAGTAACCGTATTCAGCATAAAGTGCTTTACAGCGACGTTCGGATTTTCGCGCCAAACAATTCGTTGCAAATTCCTATGCTCAGGATGTACCAAAATTTGACGATACATTTTTGTTAAATCACCGATCAAAGCTATTTCATGTTTTCGAAACCGCAATAGAATCGAAAATAAATCTTGTTGAACTGTAGGACCGATTTTTAAAACATCATTTAAAGATAAGTCGTTTGAAGATTTCGCGCTGGCATCATACACTACTCGCAACTTTGTACTCGTACTTTCCGGCTTTTCAACCCCATGATGTGGCAAATAAAATATAGGATCGGTCACGTACAAATCTGGATTAATTTCACTCATGTGTCCGAGTTTTTCGTATTCCGACATGAAGTCTACGTAAGAATCGCGTAACTCAGCGTTATTTGCTAATTTTCGTTCGACAGCGTACAATCTGCGCAATGCCGTGCTTTGAGATTCACCTAGATCCTTAAAATTATCCTTTAATGGTAATTTAACCACGAAGTGTCCGGTTTCATCACGTGATGTATTTTCGAGAAAGTGTTGCTTACATTCAACTTCTTCTTTCGTTAAAATCTTAGATTTATCGTTAGAATCATATTGCATTTCTTCGATGGTCCAAAATTTTTCTATTTGGCGGCTTAAGTCGAGATTGCTCAAAAATGAACTAACGCGGGGTTGATTTGACTGTGCAATTATTTCTCCCGCTACTATCCATCCTAAGCGCGTTTTCTGTAGTGTAGGCATATTTTTGCCGAGTCTGATTTGACCTATACATAAAAGGTTGAAAAAAATGCCTGCGCCAAGAAGTACATCGATTTTTTGCGCCTTGTTAAAATAGGGATCCGCTAAAGTAATATTGTCCGGTATTTTCAATTTCGAGCTGTCAAATGAAAACTGAGGGGTACGGTCGGTTATTCTGTCAATTACTAAGAAAGATAAATTCGCTTTAAAGTTATTATCAGTAGACGCTAAGGTTATTTCAACCCTTTTATTTATGTTCGTAGTCACGTGATTTATGCCACAAACAGGTAAGTCGATCGAGTGCATAGGTAATCCTAATTTATTCGCGAGCTCACGTGTTACAAAGTTAGACTGGGAACCGCTATCGAGTACTACCCTACAATTTATAGGTTGCCGATTTTTATCAAAGACATGTACTACGGCCGTGGACAATAAGACAAATGGTTCGTTAACTTGTTGTGAATAATGCGAGATTGTGTAATCTATCCATGAATCGGGCGTGTAATTATTATTAGAACTATTCGCGTTGATTAATGAGGATCGAGAGGTAGACTGTGTATTCGAGTAATTAGGAGTATTCGCATCTCTCTCCGCGTGTTGTCGGGTATCGTGTCGGGTATTTCGTTGGTTATTATCGTTGTCGTGTCGATAGTAATACGAGTTTTTACTTCTGCCGGTACTGCTTTCGATAGTCTGAGCTCTTTCAGGATGCAGCAAAGAACTATGTTTTTTCTGACATATTTTACAACCACCTGATCGGCATTCAACCGTCTGATGTCCCGCTCTGAGACAATTTGTACATAATCCGAGATTTGCAATTTTTTCGTAACGAGACGCCACTGGCATATCTTTTAATTTTTGACAAAAATAAATTGGGTGCGCTTCGTTGCATAACTGACACGCTAATTTATTATTCATTGAGGTCAAATTACACGTTTTATTTTCAAATACTTTTTTATTACCCCCGGTAGCATATCTCGAAGGAAGAGCTTCAAGTATCTCACAGCGTTGCGCGAGAAAGCTGGTAAAGTCGGATATTTGCGGCTTTGAAATATTTTTACTATAATTTTCCCATTCTCGCCTAGAATTAAAATCAAGCTTTTCTATCAATAGAAAGATTAAAATGGCGTTCCATGTTTTAACATCAGCATCTATTAGTTCTAGGGCTCTATAATTTTTAAGAAAACTATCTAAGAAATTTCGTAAGAGTACATGAGACTCCTTTGGTATGATAGGAAGCTCTTTAATTTCTCGAATATGCGCGTTAATAATTGCTTTATTGTTTTCATATCTATCCGTTAATAAATTCCACGCGGTCTGATAATTCGCGTCCGTGATAGGCAATGAAGCTATAACCTGAGCGGCATCACCTTTTAGCGAAGCTTGCAAATAAAAGAATTTTTCAACGTCACTTAAAACCGCATTATTATGCACTAAGGCCTGAAATGTATCATAGAACTTTCGCCAGTCACTATAGGAGCCCGAAAATTCTATTAATTTTAAAGGCGGTAATTTTGCATTTACATTTGGTACATTCGAAAATGGCGAATACACGGGCATGGCGGCCGAGGTAGAAGAACAAAGCGGCGGAGAATTTACGCTGGTCGTCCGACCCAAAGAATGTTTTTTTATAATATCGCGGGATTCTGCAACAAGGTTATAATACTTTGTCTCGAACTCATCCCGATCCTTATTGCACTTATCCTCATCTAACTTTGAACCGTCTGATATAATAGCTTCTTCTAATTCTGTTTGTACCTTTTTAAAATCATCTAGTGACCTTTTTACAATCGTATCTAGACGTGTCTCTAGTAAAGCTAAAGATGACGTATTAATATCAAAAATTTTTAAAAAAGATTCGAAACGTGTAAGTTCAGCTTTAATTTGGCCTCTCCGAGCGACCAACTTCTTTTGCAAATCAGACATGCTTTACTAACTTTTTATTTTTTTTTTTTTTATAAAAACGAAAATTTGCGAGAAAACAAATGAATGAACAATTAAAGCAAATACTATGCTATTACCGTGAAAAAGTATAAACTATAATACCCAAATAGTAACTATAGTAATCCAAAATAAAATCTAATCAATAAAATGTTCATGCAAAATATCATTAAAAAATAACTAAAGCAATCACTTTGTTTATACAAATGTTTACTAAAATAGTCGGCAAAAATAAATCTTAAATACACCAACTTGCCTTTTTGCTTTTAAATCAAATAAAATGCTAACATCAACGTATTTTTCAATCGGGATAAATAACGCGTAAAGTTACCGAATTCGCTTGTCCTTAAAAAGCATAATTTGCGAGCAAAATTGAAGTAAATATTAACACTGATAAGACAAATATCAAACGCTCTAGGAATCGAAGGGAAAAGGCAAATGGGTCGTAATATATGGAAAGAAAATTGGAAAGGACTGACCTTAGTTTTCGTGTATTTTTTCTTTCTTTCAATCTTCTTATCAGGCTTGACTTGATCAGCTTGAAGTTGGATCTATCCGGCTCGAAGGACCATGTAGGGGGCTTATGCTTCGTCTTACTTGAGTCCGTAATAAGCTTAGACACTTTTTGTAAATTTGGGTTTTTATTCACACTATTACAAATTTTAAACTAAAAATACATTGCAAATTATGATGTCCAAAGCAGTCGCGCGTTCGTGTATTTCGTGAATCGAGTGTTGAATGCGTGAGTAGGTGCTTCTGTCAGTGCTCGAAGCTGAATGATGCATGCGGAGGAGGGATCCTGGGACCGGTCGAACACCGTGGAATTCTTCCCGCGCGGGCCGAAGGGTCTGGAATATTCCGGCTGCAATGTTGCCATTGTGAAGTTATTTTCTCTTCGTCTAACACTCTTCCTTTAAACATTTCATACATTTTTGGCAGGGACAAATCGCTGTGAAGGTATTCTCTACTTGAACTTTTCCGACAGTAATGTGATTCAGCTTTAGGGAAACGCCTGATGTGATTTTCTATTAGCTGTCTGAGTGTCTCGTCTCGTAATTTTAATGATTCCTTTCGTCCTCCTCGAAAGTCTTTAGCAAGAATACCTGTTGGAGTAACTTTATCTACCGAAGTTCTCATTGATTTTTCGCTTACGCCTAATGTATTTAAAAAGAATACCTTGCATACTTTTTCTTTTTTGCCATTTAAAAGAAGATAGTACATTTTTGTCTTTGACCTTCTAGATTTATCTTTCGTTGTTTTTCGCTTCTTATCCATTTCTATTACGAATCTACAAATGAACTCTCTTTTTAACTGAATATCGCCTATCCCTTGAAATTCGGTAAAAATTTTTCTTCGATGCTCTTCCGTAAACAGGAAACAGCTATTTCCGGACTTTTTGCAAAAGTTAGAATTACAGCTTGGTTTTAGTTCTTTAGCAGGAACACTTTTTTTTGTTGAATATGATTCATACTCTAAACCTAGATTTCGTTTAGCGGCGGCCTCCTTTTTTTTATTTATTCTTTGCATTTTGTTTTTACTGCCTATTTTTTCTTCTCCCTCGACAATAAAATCTTCAGGTTTTTTTTGCTGATTCTCAAGAGGCAAAGGACTTGGACACATCCTCTCTGAAAAAGACTTCTTATGCATTTCACATGATAAATTTTTCTTATTTTCAAAATGCTCCCAGCAAACCAATATATAACACTTAACACAGGAACTGAACACCTCTTTCTTGCAAAAAGGAACCTCACACTTTTGGACGTAGTCGGGATCCTCATGATCTGATATTTCTACATGACTAAAAGGATCTTCTTCCGACTCGCTTACTTCATCGTAAGTCATCAATAAATGATCACTCTTTTGCAGATTTTTGGACGTGTCCTTCTTTCGTAACTCCGAAAGTGGTATTTCGAAATCACTGTCAGATAGGTCGTTATTATTTTCAGCCAATAATCTTTTTTTCTGTAGTTGTGCTAGTGGTATATCAAACTCACTATCCGACCCACTACTATCATATTCTGTTATGACAACTTCTCCATAATATCTTTCTTTGTTATATAACATCATTACAGACGTGCCTAATTTAATTATTTCACCTGGTTTTACTGGTTGCAGTTCGTTGGTTGAAACACAGTTTTTAGTACCATCTTCCCATTTCACAATAACGTCCATTTTTACTGCAAGTAAACAACTAAATAAGTAAATTATTATTATATCATTTGAAAGTGAAACCTACCAGTTATTTTCAGCTGCAATTGCTTTCAAAACTTACTTAATATATAGTTAAATTATTACGGCAGCGCGAAGAAAAGCAGTAACGTGAACTAGCCAAACAATAGTTTCAAACTAAAACAGACGGTTGTTCGCCCTACATGCGCCAGCGTAACGCCACGTGACTAAAATTGAAACATTTGATTTGTTCAAAAAATTACGGCGTGGGAGCCAGTGAAGTTACACCCATCGGTAACAAGAGTTTGAAAAAATATGTTACCACCAAGAGGCTTATCTTAACATAAGCCCATCGGTAACAAGAGTTTGAAAAAATATGTTACCACCGAGGGGCTTATCTTAACTTAAGCCCAATAGTCGCATTTTAATATAAACAAAATTAAGTTAAGCCAAAACAAAAATATCGCGTTGCACGGAGACTATTGTTAATATAGTTACGCCCATTGGTAACGAAGTAGAGATCACTAATACAAAAAAGTTTATGGGCTTAACTCAATTTGGCAAATTTTGTTAGTTACGCCCATTGGTAACGGGGACGACGAATTGTGCCCAATTGTGTCTATATTCCGTTTTGAATAATCCTTATTATGGAAAGGCGTAATTTACTAATAGCATATTATCTTTGGCGAAAAGCTTTATGGCTCCAATAATGCTAATGAAAACCAGACAAGAAGAAATAAGAGGAGGTAAGTTTTCCTAAAAATATTTACTGCAATGTTTATGCTAATTTCCACAATTTCTATAGATTTTGGGTTCGTCCGATTTTCCAAAGGAAACGTGAATTAGGTGCTGGAAATACATTATTAGAAGAAATGAGGTACAACCCTGAAAATGTGCATTACAACTTTTTCCGCATGAATGCAGAGGTTTTCGATAGATTACTGTCACTGATTGGTCCTCATATAGCCAAATCTGATTTGGGAAGAGAGCCAATAAGTAGGTACTCAAACAAGACTGGCAATAACTTTAAGGTAGGTATAAAGTAATAAAAAACTAAATAAAGAAAAAATAGCAGGTTTCTACAGTGGTGGGGTCCTCCTTGGAACACAAAGAGTAAAGTTACTGTTTTATAGACTTTGTGGGAGTCCTCTGTATTATATTTTTCATGTGTTGTTCCTGATATTGTTCCTTATTTTTTGTGATTTAAACTAAAGAAATCTCACTCTTCGTATCCTGAGGATTGCTTAATATAAGTCAAAACGTCAACACTATAGAAAACTGTTATATTATTATATTGGGACACCAACTAAACTGTTAAGCAGTGTTTTCAGCTTTTACCAAGGCTTTTTTCTTCTCTAAGTATTGGCATTTTAATGGTTAAACAAAACAAAATTAATTGATTAAATTTCAGAGAAAAACTTCAAAGGCCAAAGGATAGATATAGTTATTAAAATTGCCAAATTTTTAGATATCTTGCATCTGGTGACAGCATGACGAGCTTGCAATATATTTTTAGAGTGAGTAAATCAACAGTATCCGACATAATAACAGAAACTCTAGATACCATTTGGAAGATACTTCAGCCACAGGTACTTAAGACTCCTGATAAATGCTACGTTCGGCAAGTTGCTGATGGCTTTAACAAATTCTGGAATTATCCAAATTGTATAGGTGCCATTGATGGAAAACATGTCTTGATTCAGGTAATTTATAATTTCGCAAACTGAGGCAACAATAAGTAATTATTCTCATTTATAACTTCTTTTGAGGCACCACCTCACTCAGGCAGCTCAAATTACAATTACGAAGGAAGCCATTTGACGATTTTAATGGCAGTTGTAAATCACCAATATGAATTTATTATGGTCGATATAGAAGCAGAAGGGAGACAAAGTGATGGTGGAATTTTTCGAAACTCCTTGATTGGCAGAAAATTATCTGACGGAACCTTGAATATTCCACCACCTGAGATTATTAGTGAAGGTAGACGTTCATTATTATTGTCATCGTAGGCGATGAGGCATTTCCGCTTTTGGAAAACCTAATTAGACCCTATCCAGGAAAAACAGGTTATGATCTGGACAAAAAAATATATAATTACAGACATTCACAAGCAAGAAGAGTAAGTGAAAATGCGTTTGGTATTTTGGTTGCTCATTGGCGAATATTTTCTGGACCAATCGTTGCCAAAACTGAGAATGTTGACAATACTTATTATTAAGGTAACTGTGTGCCTGCATAATTTTTTAATAAAACGCAATAAAACAAATTATATAACATCCACTCTGGTAGATAGTGAAAGAGATGGCACATTATTGCATGGAGCTGCTATGCAATTAATTTCTGTCGGACAAACAGGGTCAAATACTTTCACAAGAAGAAATGCCAGGGATATTCGGGATGAATTTAAAAGTTATTTTAACGAAGAAGGAGCAGTTTCTTGGCAATGGAACAGCGGAACAGTGGATACATATAATGTTTAAAAATTAGTCTTAGGTATCTTAAATAGTATATGAACTGTGTGTTATAAGTAAGCATGGAATATTTATAAATAAAATCCATTGAAAACTTGTTTTGTGTTTTAATTATACAGGGTGTCTAAAATAGGTGATACCACTATTGCTATCTCCGAAAAGCTAAAAGATACGAGGTCTGAAAATGTGCCATTTTAGTCCCTACTCATATACCGCTTACGGAGTTGCCAAATTCTCTATAGTTTCTTATCTACAGGGGATTTTTTAAAAATAGTCAAAAATTTAATTCTTAAATATCGCGAAAACTATTATAGTTAGAAAAAAGTTTTTTACAGTAATCACACGATTTTTTACCTTCTCTAAAGTAACGTTATTGTTTTGTTTATACCATTTGTTTTTATTGAGTTACTGATACTAACTTGTTTTTTTCAAATACGGACCTGAATTTTTTGCTGCATTTTTTGAAAGAATACTTCATACCCTTTACAACTACGTATCACTTGATTATGGTTTTCGACGTTTTGATCAGGAATATCAACATCATCAGGATTTTCTATCGATACGGACCTGGAATTTTCCATGTTAAGGCACAATTTCACAACCTATTGCTGTGGTTTAAATTATTCAACTGATTAATTTTAAACTATGTTCATAATTACTAACCAGAACCCTTTGCTCATTAAAGTTTGTCAAATTGCACTTAAGCCAATGAGCTATTGAGAGGAAAAGTTTAGCAGACTCAGATCAGATATACTTAGCGGCCTTTATTAACAGCACCTAACTAGTGGTTACGTTTACCACATATTGTAAAAGGCACCCTTGATGATACGTCTTCATTATTTACGTTTTTAATATTTTCGTTCCAAAAATCACCTTTCAGTTTAAAAAATAATAATAAATAATCCTGTTTTACCTAATAGTTTCATTTCTGCTGCAACTCCTTCTGCTGGTACAGTTGAATTGCTATTTACTGGCTTTGAAAACAAACCATATTATCTCAAATTAAAGACCTTTAACTATATTCTAGCATAAAACCATTGTCATATTTACTGGGTTCGGATTATAAGGAATTCGAATCTAAAATCCGTTTTCTACTTTATTTTTTGACGTTGCGTTGAATTATAAGTATAACATCATATGGACGGGCGGACGAACAGGTTGATGGACGCGATTGGACTGACCACACGAAGCCAATAACGCCTCTAAGAATTAATTATTAGGATTTGTTATAATTTAAACTAACCAGTTAAAATAATTTAATCCATAGTTACTGATTCTGACCTAATTGTCGCCATAATAGGTCGTGAAATGGCGCATTAACTTGAAAAATGCCAAGTCCGTACTGGTAGAATATCCTGATGATGATACTATTCTTCACCAAAACGTCGAAAAACATAATCAAGTGATACGCAGTTGTAAAGGGTATGAAGTATTCTTTCAACAAATGCAGCAAAAAGTCCAGATCCGTATTTGAAAAAACAAGTTAGTATCAGTAACTCAATAAAAACAAATGATATATAACAGTAAAGTTACCGTAGAGAAGGTAAAAAATCGTGTGATTTTTGTTAAAACAACTTTTTCCTAACTATAATGGTTTTCGAGATATTAAATAAATACATTTTTGACTATTTTTAAAAAATCCTCTGTAGATAAGAAAGTATAGGGAATTTGGCAACTCCGTAAACGGAATATAAATGTGGAGTAAAAATGACACATTTTCTCCAATTTAACCGACCTTGTATCTTTTACCGTTTCGGAGATAGCAATAGTGGTATCACCTATTTTAGACACCCTGTAGATATTAGTTATTTGAGGATATTTTCTTAAAATTCTGTCACAACTTTTAAATAAAATCCAGTAATTCCTAATCATATGTTCCTGAATATATTTTTTATTCAAACAAAGAAAAATTTGTCTGCTTTTTTTAATCTAAAAAATATAAATGTCTTCGCTAAAGCATATACAAGGAGTCCTGAAATTAGCGTGCCAACATTTTGCCACATTCTTTACCTAAAAATAAAAACCATTTATGTCGAGAAACCAAATATGTCGAGAAATGTTACCTAAGGGGGCAACAGCCCCCCAAACGGGAGCTTCAGCGAAGGCTTTTTCCCAAATATCTTTAAACCCTTTTGAGGGAAAATATAATCCAGTTTTTCTAGAAAACAAAATCTTTTTTTGTTTTAATGCAAGCAAAAAAAAATAGTTATGTCAACTGACAACACCGATTTAAATAAAATAATAAATCTATGAAGCATATTACCCGAGAATATCTATAATTATCTCCGATATTACTAAAATGTTGAACAATAGTTTTTTATTATGTTGAATTTTGAATTTGTTGATTTGTATACCTTGTCCTTGATCATTAAAAGATAAAATAGCATATATTCTGAGCAGTAGCGTAGATAGGATTTTGTTGGGGGGGGGGGGGGGTCCAACTATTTAGGCCACTAAACGAGGTTCGTAGAAATCAGTTCATAAGTGATGTTTATTGACTGCAGTGGAATGTAAATTATACACGGCAATAGTTTTATTTTAAGTTTTATTTGGTTTTATGGCAAAACATTACAAAAATAATTGCACAAGAAAAAGACACCTTGTTAGGTTAAAACTGTAAAAACTTACTGAAAACAAAATTACTAAACTAATGCCAACATAGGTTAAGCTTTAAATATGCAACCAACGTAACAAATTCTCTGATATTTACCATTGTATGCAATAGATGGCGCAATAGGTACTATCCTCAACACCCCCCCTCAATGGTAAATTTCTTGCCTCCTTTTTTTTTTTTTTTTTTTTAAAAAAAAGATTCTACATTAACAACCAAACAAACAAAGATTAAAGATTACTCTAAATTACATCTGCTGCGGAATTTTTGGAATAGAGCTAAAGATAATGGTTTTGTAAGAAAATCAGCAACTTGATTAGTTGTGGAAATATACTTTAAAGTGATAACCTTATCCTTAACTTTATCTCTAATAAAATGAAATCGAATATCCACATGTTTCAACCTTTTGTGAAATTCTGGGTTTTTACATACTTTAATCGCTGATTGATTGTCTTCGAAAATCACTACACTTAAACAATTAGCTTGTGGAATTTTCAAATCAGAAATCAAGTTCCTCAGCCAGCAGGCCTCGCTTACTGCTAAACTAAGAGCTACATATTCTGCCTCGGTCGATGAGAGGGCAACAGTTGACTGCTTACGTGAAGACCAACTTATTGTACAGCCAAACATTTTAAAGATATACCCCGAAGTTGACTTTCTGTCAGTTCGATCACCTGCCCAGTCAGAATCTGCAAACCCTTCAACTAAATTCTTAAAATTATTTTTATAGAACACCAAAGATAACTCTAAAGTTCCTTGCACATACCTTAAAACTCGTTTAATTGCTTGCCACAGCTGTGAACTTGCAAAAGACTGATATCTACTTAGTATGCTTATACATAAACAAAGGTCAGGCCTGGAACACAACATTGCGTACATTAAAGATCCTATAGCTTTACGGCAATTTTTTTCGATTTCTTTATTTTCAGATTTTTCACGTTTCAACTCATCATGTCGAAAATTGGGTTCCATAGGCGTGCTGCATGGCTTGCAATTTTGCATGTCAAACTGCTTTAAAATACTTTTAAGGTATGTGCTTTGGTTCATTGTTATTTTATTTTGAGACAAGTTCTGTGTAATGAGTATACCTAAAAAATAACGAATATGTCCCAAATCTTTCACTTTAAAATTTTCATTTAAAATCTGTTTTATTTTGCTTATTTCTAATTCATTATCCCCTGCCAAAAGCAAATCATCTACATACAATAAAATAAATATTCTAGACGATTCTGTATCTTTTATGTATATACAATATTCATTTTCAGATCTCACAAAATTTAGGCTAAACATAAGATCATTAAATTTTTTATACCAATTTTTTGGTGATTCTTTTAGGCCATATAAGGACTTTCTTAACTTTACGATTTTTCCTTCATTCTTACCAAAACCTTGAGGCAACACTATGAAAACATCATTATCTATATTCCCATTTAAAAAGGCATTACAAACATCTAGTTGATAAATCTTGTAATTAAAATTGTTACACAAAGCTAAGAAAATCCTTAATGAAGGCAACTTGGCAACAGGGCTGTATATATCATTTACGTACATACCAGTTTGTTGAAAACCCCTGGCTACCAAACGAGCCTTATATGTTGACACATTTCCCATTTCGTCCTTCTTTTGCTTAAAAACCCACTTACACTCTACAGCTTTATTTGTTATTTCATTTTCACTCACTGATGACCATGTTTCATTCTCTTCTAACGCATTAATTTCAGCTTCTATCGCCTCTTTCCATTTTTCACAATCTTTACTTGCCATCGCATCATCGTAGTTCATAACTTCGATTTCTTCGTTACTCATTGACAACAAAACTTTATCCAAGTCCATCTCATAGTCGTTGTATCTTGTATTCCTTCTTCTTTCTCTTCTCAAATCATATCTATTATTTGGAAACTCATCTTGCACCTCTGAATCATTACTATCAACTTCAAGATACTCACTTCCGTCACTATCATTTTCAGTATTTTCTGAGGAGCTTTCATTGTCTTCATTTAAACTGTTATTCTGTGCTTCTTCTTCTTCATTTCCTCTATTTTCGGTGATTTTTTCAGTCATTGTCACAGTATTATTTTCAGTTTTTGGCTTTTCAGGTAAGAAAATGACATCCCTGTGGGTCTCTACTATATTTTTGTCTGGTATATAGATTCGGTAGCCTTTGACATCTTGTCCATAGCCAACGAACAAACCTTGTTTACTTTTTGGGTCCCATTTGAGCCTGGTTTCTTTAGGTATATGTACTGCCACTGTACTGCCAAAAACGTTGAAATTATGTATGTCTGCAGCTTTCTTATACCATAGCTCATAAGGGCTTTTTAGTTTTTGAGGGCTGGGACCTGTTCTATTCAGGGTATAAGTCACGGCATTAATTGCTTCAGCCCAAAAGGTTTTATCCATTTTCTTTTTGCCATTTAACAACGTTCTTGCCGCTTCTACTAGGGTCCTCATCTCCCTCTCTGCCCTTCCATTTTGTTGAGGTGTGTACACTACAGTTCGTTGATGCCTTATGCCTTTTTGCTCTAAAACTCCTTTTATTTCTTTGTTTATAAACTCTAGGCCATTATCTGTCCTTAGGACCTTCATTTTATGCCCGGTTTCTCTCTCGGCTAAGTTTATATATTTTTCTATGCATGTCTTAACCTCAGATTTCTGTTTTAAGAAATACACATATCGGTAGGATGAAAAATCATCTTTCAAAAGGAGAAAATAGCGAGATCCTCCTAGTGATGTACTCTCCATAGGTCCGCATACATCCCCATGCACCAGTTCCAGGGGTGCAGTTGCACGTGACTCACTATTTTCAAAAACTAAACGGTGTTGTTTGCCAGCCAGACAAGCCTCACAAACAAAGTCTTTCTCACAATCAGTGTACTCAATCTTGTTTCTTTTCAGGAACTCTTTGATGTGCTTTAAGTTCTGGTGGCCTAATTTGTTGTGCCACTCCTTTATACTCTCTATAGTTTTCACTTGCATGCAAGTATGTGTGTCAAGGTCATCAGAACAGCTGTTTGCCAGCAGGTGTGGTTCAGTATCTGTAGAAAAACATGCTGATGGATTGTATTCCTTATTTTCGGTTGTAAAATGCATTTTATATAGCTTGTTCACCCTGGTAGCTAGTGCCCTAACCTCAAATTTGTCAATAAATTTACAGTTTTTATGGTCTGATATCATAAAATAATTGCCTTTATCCAGTGCACATCCAGCTGAAAATAAGTTGAATTTTAGTTCTGGGACAAATAAAACATCTGATAATGTGGTTTTTATTAATTTTTCTCCATTGTACGCCCACAGAGTAATTTGGCCAATTCCTTCAACCTCTAATTTTTGTCCGTTACCCACTTGAACCATCTTTCTTACTTTTAGTGGATTTATATTATCAAAACTACTTTTCTCCCAGCACATGTGTTCGCTGGCACCTGAGTCGAGACACCAATCACCAGTTTTTAGTTTTTCAGTATACACCATAAATGCATTGTTGACACATGGTTCATCATTTTTCTTACTGCCTGAGGCTAACTCTTTTCCCTTTTTAAGCCAACATTCATCAACATTATGGGATGATTTTTTACAAAACGTACAGTATTTTTTCTGTTTATTTTCTTCAGACCTTTTTTCTGTGTTTCTTTTTCTAAAAAAACAATTTTTTGCTAAATGTCCTACCTTCGAACAAATGTGGCATCGTTGCTTTGTCTGTACCCTGCTATTAGAAAGTCTTGTATTTAAAGCAGTTGTATTTTCGAAAGATTTCATTCTTTCTTCTTCAAGTAACAATCTAGACATCAATTCCTCTAATTTTTGGTTATCCGCAGGCACAGATTCCCATGCAGATCTAAAGTGTTTAAAACTTTCGGGCAATGACATCAAGATTTTTGTTATTATCATTTTTTCAGAAAAGATCTCCCCTGCTGCTTTTAATTTTGTTTTAATGTCCTCTATTTCAGATATAAAATTAGATACTGAGCTGTCAAACTTGAGTTGAAAAAATTTTTGTTGTAATAAATGGATGCTCACCACTGATTCCTTATCATATACTGTTTTTAATTTACTCCACATTTCATGTGCTGACTCACAGGAGAGGAGGTGAGCCAGCGGGCCTTGTTCCATTTTTGTTACCAAAAGCTCTTGGGCCTTAGCATCGTCTTTAAGCCATTTATTTAAAGTATCGCCTGGTGTCGACGGTTTGGTTTGGGTTCCATCGACGATGTTCAAAAGACCTCGCCCCTTTAGTATAATAGTGGTTTGAAATTTCCAAACAGGCCAGTTATCTCCACTTAATTTTATGGTCGCGGTTTCACTACTACTCATTTTTGTCGGTTTTATTTTAAAACTTTTATTTGTTCCTTTTAACCACACTTTCCCGACTTTTTCGCGCCTTTGTCCGTTCTTTTTTCTTTTTACGTTCCGCCCGAGCACACCTTTTTGCCGCCGAAATTATTCAAGACTTTTGCTTTTTCTTCCACTTATACGTGAACTGGGCCCATAACCTGATGTTTATTGACTGCAGTGGAATGTAAATTATACACGGCAATAGTTTTATTTTAAGTTTTATTTGGTTTTATGGCAAAACATTACAAAAATAATTGCACAAGAAAAAGACACCTTGTTAGGTTAAAACTGTAAAAACTTACTGAAAACAAAATTACTAAACTAATGCCAACATAGGTTAAGCTTTAAATATGCAACCAACGTAACAAATTCTCTGATATTTACCATTGTATGCAATAGATGGCGCAATAGGTACTATCCTCAACAATAAGGAAAACCAAATTATAGCATGGTTTCAAAAAAAGACACACTACACTAACATAAAGTGACCATCCGTCCCGATTTTGTCGGGACTGTCCCGCCTTTAAATGGCCATTCCCGATTTTACAGGCGTCCCGCTTTTGTTAAAATAAAAAAAACTTTATTTTACCATAAATAGAACTACAAGTGGCAACGCCGGAAGTGCCAAGTGCAACAATCAGGCAACAATGCCCTTGGATTCTATTTTACGATCGTATGGTATGGGATTCGATATTTCCCTCTTTACTAATAATATGCAAAGAAAAAGATTTATTCAGGATGTCCCAAAAGTCTTAGTATGGGAAAATATCTTTGTTATTAATAAAGATAGACATTCAACTTTAGGTGTATCGTATTGGTTAACAAATCTACTTTTTTATGTAATTTAACTCGTTCAACCCCCTTGAGGAGTGAAGCTAGGGGGTTAAGATTAAACATTTTAAATGCAACCTTATGCCGTCGGTACCTCATTTTGAAAGTCTTTAAAAAAGAAACATTTTACGGCAAACCCGAGATCTGTATCTTAATTCGATTTAAATTATAAGAGAAAATAAAGGAATTTGAATTTTTTATTTTTTGATAATTTTTAAATTCTAACTCCTTGCCATTTAAAAACGAATTAAGATACGGACATCAGGTTTGCAGTAATATGTTTCTTTTTTGAAGACCTTTAAAATGAGGTACCACACAGCATGAGGTTGCATTTAAAATTTTTGACCTCAACTCCCTAGCGTCACCCCTCAAGGGGGCAAATTTTTTCAGCTTTTTGTCCCGCATTTGCCTAAATCAAATAATATGGTCACTTTAACTTACACTACACTACTCTCCACGCACGTTGTTTTTTATAATGCGATATCTGACACCAGACGCGAGCCGACCTGTCGAGGTTGAGATGTGACTCCTGCGTAATAGGGATGAGACCATTTGTACCAATTGTTTCATCATTCAATTTCACTGCTCAATATGAATAATTTTTTTTCAATCTAGATCCCACGGGGGGGGGGGGGAGTCCAGACCCCCTGCCCCCCCTACCTACGACACTGATTCTGAGACGAATGTTACAAGATCAATTTCACTTTCAATTTCACATTTGAGGTTTTTTTGAGATTCTGACAGACTTTCCTTGATAAAATATTTTGATACTAAGAACAGGGGTAGTTTACTCGATTCATTTCCAGTTTTTTTTGTAATTCCCACTTTACTGGAAAAAATGTGGGTAACACAAAGTGTTATTTAGGTTTTAGATCAAGCACAAACTTTTATCAAGAATACAATTTTCTGAGAAATGAGAAATAAGGTTCTCCATTTGTTTCAACTATTTTGACAACCCTGTATAGGGTGCTAAAAAATATGGTAGCCAAAGGTTGACTTTACTTTTTAAATGCGTACTCACTATTACTTTTGCCAGTGTTTTGTGCTAACTTACAGGGTTAAAATTAAATATAAATCTTCCTTGACGATATTTTCAAAAAAAGAAGACAAAGAAGTTTTTGTGAAGATAAACTAAACTCACAGTATTTAGGAGAAATCAATGATAAAAAAGTTCTAACCAACTTGATGTTGGTGACTGTATAGGTATTTACATTATAAGGAAATTTAACCCTTTAAAGGGCAAAAGACTTTTTTTTTACTTTTTCGTTTATATTTAAAATGTGGGTTCTTTAGCTAATGAGAAACACATAGGTACCTGAATCAATGCAATATATTGCGTAGAAGTCAAAATTTTTCAAAATTTTGGCTGGGAATTAATTTTCCCAAAAGGTCTTTTGGAAAAAAAAATTTGGAAAAATAATTTCCCACCTCTACAAAAATAAAAAAGACAAACATAATTTTAAATTGTTTCATTAAGAATATAAACACAAAAGAATATTAAGGTTAAAAGAATAATGTTTTGTAATAATTACAAAGTAATTCTACAGTATTCAAAAAGAAACTCTAACTCGGGAGCATTATAGTATCAAATCACAGGTAACATTTATATCTAAGTTTGGAACATACACTTTTAAGTTTTATTACTAAAAAAAACCTTGAGGAACATAAGGTATCAAAAAACTTATTGTAACACAATAACAAAAAGTGTAGCGAAACCGAAAACAACCAAATACCATTCCACTCCATTTTTTGTAATAAAAAAAATGAGAATTAAGTTAATTACGTTTGTGAAATTCGGCAAAGCATCCTTTGCACAGTGCAACGTTGCATGCGGAGCATATTATGTTGCTACGCTTTTCTTTGGCCTTTGTGCTACATTGAGTACATAGTCTGTATCCTTTAGCTACTTGAGGCATATGTCTTCCCACATCGGATAAACGCAACGTATTTTGTACTTTTAAAACCCTACTTTTTTCTTTTTAGCAAACCCTCTCATAGGCTCATAACCCCTTTTACGTTTACATGAAAATGTCTGTATGAGTTCGTTGACTAAAATAGACTTAAACTGAAGGTGGCTGATGAACTTTTCATTGTTTTGCTTTTGCGCTTCTTTATAAACAATAAATGCATTTACTATTTCCATGTCGAGAAAGTAATAGAATAGTTTCACCCACCAACCAACGACGCGATTTTCTTGCAACGCTATATGCCTCCAGCATTTGGTCCATTCTATCCACTCCACCCATATACTTATTGTAATCTGATATAGCGTCAGGACAAGGAACTGGCTCTTTTTTGCCGTCTCGATTTGTTCTGCGAACTGTAGTAACCTTAGACGGATTATGCATTGAACTTAAAACCAATACGGGTTTTTCCCTCCATCTATCCACCTTATGAACGATATATCACCACTCATAGCATAGTCGATTTCATGTTGTTTTAGGCTTTTGTCATTTATTTGATTTACAGGTAGATGCTTTCTGTTCATACGAACAGTACCACAAGAAAATAGTTTTTTTGACAGAAGTTTCCAAACAAGTCTCATTGACGTGAAAAAATTATCGAAAAATACGCAATAAAAAACTCCCTCTAATGCTTTTGTTAATTTCAAAACTACCTTTTCTACCAAAGAACCATTCGTCTTATTAGAAACATCTTTACCCGTGTAAATGTCAAAAGCCACGACATATCCTGTTAACGCGCAGCACATTACCCATACTTTGAAACCCCGTTTGACAGGTTTCATGGGCATGTACTGTTTCATGGTTGTACGGCCTTTGAAAGCAACCATGCTCTCATCAATTAAAACAAAACGCTAAGGACGAAAAGCGTTTTTAAATTTATCACTTATAATCTCCCTAGAGCTTGAATTATTTCCGAAAATTTTTTCGAGCTGCGAATTTTTTGAAAATTTCCCGAGGCGTCAGCCGAGGGAAATTTTCTCATAAAAATTCGCAACAGAGAAAAAATTTTCGGAGATTAATTCAAGCTTGCGGGAGATTCGGTACGAAAATTTTATACCAAAAATTATTTCAAAAAAAAATACAAATTTTGACAATTTGGCACATGTGTTATATTGGACGCTAGGTGTTTTGTATTTCAAATAGTTTGAATTTGTTTTTTTTTCACTTTCCCTTTGCCCTAGTAAAAAAAACGATTCTCAAAATCCCGAAATGAACACATTTCTTCATACTCTAATAATCTTATACTACTAGAGAGAAGGGAAAATTAATTATTCTCTTGCTGACGTCAGTATATCCATTGACGTTGACGCTTGCGTCTGACGCTCGAAAAGAAACGGATAAATTAAATTGTCACATGAGCAGTACTAGGCGTCAGACGCTGTGCGGCAGCCGTGAGCGTCAGCCGCCCCATAGGTAACGCACCTTTAAGGTGCATTTCCTATGGGGCGGCTGACGCTTGCGGCTGCCGCTCAGCGGCCGGCTGACGCCAGTAATCCATTGACGTTGAAGCTTGCGTCTGACGCTCGAAAAGAAACGGATACATTAAATTGTCACATGAGCAGTACTAGGCGTCAGACGCTGTGCGGCAGCCGCGAGCGTCAGCCGCTCCATAGGAAACGCACCTTAACGCGGTAAGTATTTAGGTATAGTGTAGTAAAAACTGGATAAAAATGTATCAAAATTTTTTTATATATATATATATATGTATAAGCACATCAAACCTTGATATAATGATTGGTTACATCCTTGCCCATATGAAATGGCCAATTACGACCTTTTTGACGGGGTCAGACTTTTTTTATTTAAACAAATGTCAATAATTTGCCAAAACCCTATTTCCATACTTTTTTACACATACCACGCGATATCTCTAAAAGTAATTAAGATATCGACACCAATTTTTTTTTACTCAATAAGGAAAACATCAGCGGTAGATACTGTGATAATTTGGTTCCCATGGTAGAGGTATATTTTTTGCTGAAATAGGTTAAACTTGAGAATTTACTTTTAATGCAGCATATTTTTCAGTAAGCGAAAAACATTTTTGTTTTTAGCAATTTTGTCATATTATCTGCGTATGAAATGCAGAAAACATATCAGAAAAGTTTTTAACAAAAAAAAATTCTTTCTATAACAAGTACTTTTCAAGGTATCCTTAATTGAAGTTGCGAGATTTCCGCGCAGCTAGACCCTTGTCTATCCGTAACGTCTCATCGAGGCCGCACTGCAGATACAATAGCGGAGTTGTTATTTATCTGTACCTGGCGAATAACAGTTGTTTTAAATATTGTTTTACTAATAAATATTTTCACCATGTACCGGCAATAAATATTTATTTTTTGTTTATGTAATTTTGCATTGTTCTTTGTATATAAAATACAAAAAAAAATATTATGGGGATCAAAATAAAAAATATATAAAAAATTTAGGAAATTGAAATACCCATAGTTTAGTAATCTTCAAGTTCCAAATCATGCGACAAATTTTCTTCGTTTTGAGGTCCGTTGCTGCATGTGTCATATTTACATTCGCTACAACATTTTAATCCTTGCGCTAGGCAAGTACATCTATTATTGTTACAATTTCGGTCAGAGCATCGAATTGATAATGCTTTTCTAACAGTATCGGGCACAGCATCTTGCATTGTAAATACTGGTCTCCAAAAATTGTCATCAACTTCCCAGCCGTATTGACCTGGATCTTCTAAAACAGTTTCTTGTAGGTGAGAGTTGTACCATATTTTTAACTGATATATGCACTTAAAATAAATTAATTTTTACATCATTTGACATTTAATTACATTTTTTATAATGTCAATTTAATATTATATCTACCTTTTTAAATGTTGTTTAAATGCGTCATCTGTTGGAGGCAGTTCAGACGCTGATCGATTAGATTCCCTGGTTAAATGAACTCTGAGTTGATTAAGGGTCTTAATATTTTTGTTTTTATTTTTATATAAGTATAATATATATGACTGACTGATTTCAACAGCTTGATCTTCAGGTAGGAATGGAAGATTTTCGAGGCCCTTTAAGTTACTGATATTTTTGTATACAATATCAAATGCATTTCTTTTACCTATTTTGAATATGGCACATGTAGTGTCACATCCAGTCAAACAATGAATGGTTAACAACTTTTTACAAACTTCCTCTCCTAAATTAGCGACAATATTGTTTATTGACAAAAAAATGTTTATTTTTGCCTTGTCCAAGCTGCATAAATAAATTTAATTTGACCATTTTCGATGTTACAGAATAATAATAAATCAGTAAAATTAAAACGTCAGTATCAACCGACTTTACTAGAATACTATTATTGGCTAAAGTCAGGTCTGCTAATACATGAAGTATTATTCTTGTATCAGCTCCTCTTGATTGCTTTTCAAATGATCAATTTCTGTTGGTTAAATGTGGCAAATGTGGTAGGTTGCAGTTCCTGAACTACAACCATTCCATCAATAATATAAGAGTCTATGTTTGGACATACATTCATAGGAGTAGTAAATGACTCAATTTTTTTGACTAATTCGGATTTTGTCGTATTTCGCATTGGCCCATCATCATGGAATAACGACAAAGGAACTGATGTTAATTCATAGGATAAAATGTTTTCAAGATTCATGTCTTGAAATCTTGCGGCACAAATTATCCTACCAAACATACATTCGGAACCAAGAAAAATTTTTGTTGACACAATTTTTGCTCTTTTCGAATTTTTTTTTGAACTTATTTACTTCTTCACTTGTATTAATTTGGGCGACATGCGCAAGATTTTGCAAACTAGTGTATGCTTTTCTACAAGCTTGATGAAATTTAACTAATACTTCCCCCCCTAAAATGTCATTTTTTTGTCTCAATATATTTTTAGCATAACTATCTTGTCTTTTCTCCGCAGCACAAAAAAATAGTCAATAGTCCATCTGACCACTAGCCTGTAAAGACCTAAATAAATAAATAAATCTATCTATTCAAAAAACGACCGGTCGGCTAAACGGTATTATTGCTAGGAGCTCTCGCCATATGCTTGGGCTCGTTATTACGGTGGCGCATGGCGTTCCGAATAAGCGCTCTAAATATTTGCATCTTTAATAAAGTATAACTAGAAAACTATTTGTCATAGGATGTTAATTTTTTTTTAAAAAACTTCCCTGATATGTTTTCTTTATTTCATAAGCAGATACTATGTCAAAATTCCTAAAAACAAAAAAGTTTCTCGCTTACTGAAAAATAAGCTGCAATAAAAGTAAACTCTCAAGTTTAATCCGTTTTACCAAAAAATATACGCCCACAATTGATACCAAATTGTCACAGTATCCACCGCTAACATCTTTTCCGTCGACTAAAAAAAAATTATGCCGATTCGTAGATTAGTTTCAGAGATATCGCGTGGTATGTGTAAAAAAGTACGAAAATAGAATTTTGACAAATTTGTGGCATTTTTTGGAATAAAAAAAATCTGACCCCGTCGAAAAGGTCGTAATTATTCATTTCACATGTACAAGGGCCTAACCAATCATGCTGTGAAGGTTTTATGTGGTTATACCCTAAAGAAAAAAAAATCAAGAAGGAAGCGACTTTTTCCCATGTTTTTACTCCACTAGTAGGAAACATAAAATCGGCGAAGTTGGCTGTGACTGCTGCAGCGCATTGGTGGAATGACGTTTCACCAATATCTTTTTGTTTTGTTTATTAATTATTATTCGTCATATTAAATTTTGTTGTCGCAAAGAAAATATCATAAAATGAATAGAAAATTGTACAATCTTTGTTCCTTTTGTACGGAATCTGGGTATATTGAAATTTATCACAAAAATATAAAATATTGAACATATTTGGTGAACAATTCTGGCTTAAATCCCTAACAAGAAGATCTATTCAGAGGTATGAGCAATATTCTTCGGGAAATTATTCCATATTTCATCCATAAATCCAGTGTGTAGAAGAACAAAATCATATCGAAGTATTACTTTCATTTCATGAAGCATAGACATTTAGTGAAGAAAACCCACGGCTTTTTACTTTATTCGCCATTGATGAAAAAAGAAGTGGAAAATGAATTTCAGAAATATTTGGAATCGATAATAATTGATGTTGTTAATAATAAATAACATGTACCTACCTACTTATTATTGAATTGAAAATAAATATTTGTAAAACTTAATCTACGCTTCTGTTGTTATTCTGACATCTGCACGTGACAGCTGTCAAGCCAGGGAAATTATCACTTATTAATTTTTCAACTAGGTCACGTGACCGAAAAAATTTCCGAAAAATTCGGGTTGTTGCCATAGCAACCTGTCAAAAACAAGGCATCTGATTGGCTTAAAACAACTGGTATAAAATTTTCGCTGAAATAATCCACAAGTGGTCGCACTTATAGAGTCGGTCAAAATCAGGACTGTCTCTTTTAGGCATTTGACTGGTATCGGCAAGGTGGAGGCGACGCAAAATTTCTAAGAACCGTTTTACGGGCATTATTCTCGCAATTCTTTCACAATAAAAGTTTTCGTCTGTTGACCAATAAAATCTAATACCAGGAAGATAGTGAAATCCCATAAATATTACTACGCCCAACCAAGCTCGCAGTTCCTCAACAGTTAATGAAAGATTAGTGCCCATTTGTTGGGCGTAAATATTTGACTGAACGACCATTTCACAATTTAAAAAATTGGTAAAGAATAGGCAAAAAAAGTCTATAGGTGATTTACATACTCCATCATATTTAGGCCCGAATTCTTCTGTGAAATTTGTAGTAGAATACATGTTGGGGTTATTAGCTTGCTTTGACCACTCAAAGTTGTCACATTCCGCCTCACTGTCTGAGTCGCTATCCGAGTTACTACTTTTGGGAGGGGTTCCATATCTTGCAAGCAAATCGTCGCTGTCGCTATCGAGTTGAGGTTCAAAGTCCGAATCAGATGAGCTTTCACTTTGGGTACTTTTAAGGTAGAGGGATTGTTTCTGTTGCACCACTGAGGAAGGTTATCTTCGGCATCAGAGTCTCCACCTAGGTCAGAATTTTCTGCTTGTTCCTCGGTAACTTCTTCTAAACTGGCAGCCATCTCGTACGTTAGGTGTTCTAGCTCTTTTTCAGAAAGTCCAGCCATTTCGATCTCAAATAAAAGTCGATATTCGTGAAAAATCTTTTACCTGCACATGCAAACAAAAAATATAATAACATGTTAGCCAAATATAGTACTAGCTATATTTTTTATATGGCAAAAGAAAGACTCTGGAGTATAAATTTTTTGCAGAGTAAGCTTTATATTTTGCTTTTAAATACTCTTTAAAAAATTCTGCAAATGAGGAAAAATGACCGTTTGGCTGTAGCTTTCAGTTGTGCCTATGATTAAAGCGTTTTTCTTTACATTTCTAAATACATATTCTATACATAACATATGTAAAATTACTTACCACATTATAATAAATAAAAGCACATTTAAAAAAGTTTTATTTGAAAATTTAACAAAAAAACACCAAATATGAACTTTTTCAGACTTCTAAAGGTTCCTTGGGAAATTATTTTCCCACCTGGGGACAAGAACCGAGCCTGAACGTATTTCGAACATGACTGACTCGTGCCAAATTAAAATTCACGTCTAAACCGTCATCTCCCTAATAGCACATGGACGTACAAAAGACGTCCAGCGGACATCCTTTGCGGACCAACTGGACGTCCATATGAAGTCCAACCCAACCCACTGAACGTCCTATGTACGTACTACGGACGTCCAGATGTCGCTGCCTTGGATGTACCTAGGACGTCCTCTATGGACGTCCTCTGTATGTCCACTATATGTAAAAGTTGGACGTCTTCTGTACGACCATGAATAGCAGTAAATATAAAATGCAATGCTTAGTAATATTGAACTTTTTATTTCAGTTTATCCTTGACTGATATTAAATTAAAATCATAACCCAATATTCAGAACATAATGTGTCTAGAACTTAACTAAATTTAAAGTGTTACAATAACAAATCACTAAAATATATATATTCCATAAATGAATATTTAAGTACATTTTACATTAGGTATAGCATTATTTTTTTTATTTGATGATGCTCTTTCCTTGGCTCTCTTTATATATTTGGCTATGCTTTCTTCTATAGCCTTTTCGGTTTGTTCTTTTGTGCCCTGATTTTTCCAGGAAGCTTCTAAAAACAAAATTGAGAAAATTAATGTATAAATTTAATAGATTCAGTGAGCAACGTCCGCTGTTGAAATTTTTTTAGGTACAAACAGAGTGTTTCACCAAAATTTCAATTTCAAATGTGGCAAATTTTTGTTAACTATACTGTATAAAAATGAACCTTTAATAAGTTTCGTCACTTGTAAGAGAGAAAATTTTTTTTTCTGTTTTTTCCCGAGCCAGCTGTAGTTTATTTGGCACTCATTTGTCATCAGCTTTTTAAAAGAACGCCTGACAAAGTCATCCATACTGTCACCACCGACCTTCACAAGTTCTTCGACCTGAAATAAGACAATTTTTCTCATTAGTAGTCAATTATTATGAGAAAAATAACTATTTAAAAAATATCCATTCTACTTAGATAACTTAAAAAATAATGTTACTTAAAAGGAAAAATACTGATGAGTAATTATTCATAATACAAATTTGACATAGCAAACTGTTTACCGATTTTTGCATATTTGAAGAGATTCTTAAAAAATCTTCGAACTGAAGTAGTTCTTCCTCGGTATTCACTGGTAATGAAAGAGTTTCCCATATATTATTAGGCATAGCTTCTTCGTGTAAATGGATCTGCCCACTGTTTTTTTTTATTTAAGATTTAAGGTCTGTTACTACTATTTCCAACATGCTTATTTTACGCAGGATTTGCTTTAAATATTCTAAAAAATAACAAATTGCATATATATATATATATATAGTTTCTTTGTTTTATTGTTGGGTTTTTCAGCGATATTAATGTTATATGGTTTAAGGACTTTCTTTATTCTGTTATTTATTTCGGGGATATATGGTAGTGATATATATTTGTTTGTTTCTGAATTTTGGGGTTTGGGTTTTCTGGTGTTATTGTATATTTTATTTATTCGGTTTTTAATGATTGGTTCAAAGAATTTTTTTGGGTAATTATTACTTTGTAAGACATTTTTTATTTTATTTAGGTTTTGTGGTCTATTTATCGGGTCAGTTAGAATGATAGCTCTATCAATAAGTGCATTGACCACACTTTTTTTGTATTTATTAGGGGCGAATGAATTAAAATTGAGATATCTACCTGACCACACGGGTTTATTATACCAATTTGTTTTGATGTTGCCATTATTATCATATGAGATGCTTATGTCTAAAAAGTTTATTGAATTATTTGTTTCTTTTTCATAAGTAAATTTAAGTCTATCGTGAAAAGTGTTGAATTTATCCAGCGTGTATTGAAGTTTATTTTCAGGAATACATAGAATACAATCATCTACAAATCTTTTAAAGAAGTAAGGTTTGTAATCTAGAGATTTGATGACATTTTCCTCAACATATTCCATAACAAGATTTGCGATGGTAGCAGAAATGGGTGACCCCATAGCTACTCCATGAATTTGGGAATAAAATTGGTTGTTGTATTGAAAAACAGTAGATTTTAGACAAAGGTTTGTTGCTTCAATAAATTCATTTTCGGGGATGGTAGTAAAATTTTTAATTAAATTCCATTTTTCTTTTATGCTTTTAATGGCTAGTTCTAATGGAATATTTGTGTATAGAGAAACAACATCAAACGAAACAAGTATGTGGTTATTGGGAATTTGTTTATTTTTAATTGTTTTATGAAAGTCCCATGAGTCTTTAATATGGTAATCTGATTTTCCAAGGGCATTTGATAGCGTATTTGATAGAAATTTAGATAGGTTGTATGTGGCAGACCCAATTGTACTAACAATGGGTCGTAGAGGATTATTTGCATAAATTTTTGCATAAATAAAAGAAATGTAAATATAGTTATACCTAAATGGGAATTTCCAAGCGTACCTTTACCCGGCAATAAAACCCTAATTGTACCGCTCTCCTACACCAGTTTAAAAGATACCTTTGAAAAGTTCAGATGTGTAATTATTCATAGAAAAATTTTAAAATGTAATAGTTTAAGTATAATGTGTACAAGCTAAATTAAGGTACGTTATCTATTTTTATATTTAAAATTTATTCAATTTTATAGTTCAAAAATTTTTTGTAGACAATTTCTGAAGATGGTTTAGCAAAATAAACCGAAACGTATAAATATAAAAAAGTTTACTTTTTTCAATTAATCATCACATGACCGCAATACCAGGAAATATACAAAATAATTATATATATATATATATATATATATATATATATATATATATATATATATATATATATATATATATATATATATATTTATCTATACAAAACTACTTTCAGTTACCTTTAGTTGTCTTATGGTAAGCCGAACAATTATCACACATCTGAATTGGAGTAACATCTAAAAAAAAGTAAAGTAAAATTATAAAACAAAAAATTTTACTAAGAAAAAGCAATTACTTGACATAGAAGTTATAAAAATATTACCATCTTTTGATACAACATTATTCGAGGCCCGATGTTCTGTCAAGGTACTACCTAAAATAGAAACATATATTTAATGTTTGGTACAGACCAAATGTACCCTGACCAATGACCCTATGTACAAACTAATTACACTGAACTAAAATTGTAGTTAGGCCTGTGTAAATTATATTATGTATGTTACATTTACCTTCTCCACTACTTGCTTTTTCAGTAAAACTGCAGGCACTATTTTCACTAGCTGATTTTAAATCTGTCATAGGACCTAAAAAAATATTTTTTAGATCAAAACAAAATTTATTTTTGCATATATCTTAACCAGTGGAAGTCTTGAGTGTACGAAATGTCACTTTTTGACAGTCAACAGACAATAATTTATCGATTAAAAAAAAACTAAGAAATAACACTATATATATATATATAGGTATATCTGATCCGTAATTTATTGGTATGAAAAGAGCACTTTATTTTTAGCTTTAACTAACTAACTTAGTTTAACACAGGCTGTCACACATTCACCACTTACCTAGGGTTAGTTTTAGTAATGGCAATTCTGGTATGCCAGTTCGGTTTACAGTTTTTTTTGCAATGGTAAGCTTCTCTTCTTGGATTTCACTGTCTGAACTACTGCTTGTGCTCTGTAATCTTGTTGGCACACGTCTTCTTCTTTTTTCACTTTCGCTGTTTAGATCAGATGTTTCCTCAGCCTTTTGACATTTTTTACGAGCCACTGTATAATCACCTATTGGAAGAATACAATTTAAAAAAGAATATACACGAGGAAAATAATAGTTATTTGTATACCAAGGCCGTAATGTTGATCTTTTTTGGCCGAATCTGAAATTTGTGGCCGAGGCCAACAAATTTCAGGTGAGGACAAAAAAGATCATACGGCCGAGGTGCACACAAAATTTTTTAAGCGAGTGTCTCATCAAGTAGGTAACAACTTTTTTTTACAATTTTGTTTCTAAACAAAGACGAAACTGGAAGATTAGATTCAAATTTTTATTAACCAAATGAAAAGTGTATTATTAAGTAACAAAGATGTGTACAGAATTACTTACAGTAAGTATTATAAACAGAAGTTGGGTTATAAAGAAGTTAATAAATTAGGGCATTATTTGTTATTAATTGTTATGTTAAATGTACATTTATTCCATTTTGAAAATGTAATACCACTTTTAGACATGACATTGTTAACAAACATTTCATTTTCTTCATTTTCAGTAACAATGGTTCTTGCTGGAAAGCTGCTTACTGAAGTACCATCTAATTCAATTTCTTTGGAATTATTTTGAACAGAAAAACGCATACTTGAAGTACCTTCTCCTCCTGCAAGAATTCTATTTGAAATTTCCTTCTTTCTTGAAATGGAATCTTCAATGTAGCCTTCTGCTACAGAGTTAGACTTCCAACCTCCGTGGCTTTTTAACATTAAAATATCAGCCCCTGTTTCAACCAAGAGAGAGGCTGAACTTTTAAAAGAATGACCCGTATACTTATTAGCATTTGGTAATTGTAGATACTGTGCAATAAGTGATGGTATTTTTCCAAAGGTATGAACACCAACAACTTGTGTAGAACACTTTCCTTGGCGATAATTTATAAAAACCGTTTGATGACGTACATTGAAAGGTCGTAAATTTAAGTATTTTCGAATAAGCTGTAGGGCACTTATATTTTCAATTATTTCATCAGTTATTGTAAATACTCGTTTTTTACCAGTTTTTGTCTCCGGGACTGTGATTACTAACATACGTCTCCTTTGTCTTGAATATCATTTATAGACAACTGCCTTAGTTCATTTCGCCTACAAGCACCAGTCAATCCAATTATCAAGCAAATCTAAAAATATCACAATATAGTTATAAGAAGAATGAACTTTAAAAATATTATGTTTTATTACCTTCCACATTAAGTAGTTCTTATCTGGAGCTTCTGTTAAGAATTTATTGATATCCTCTCTTGTAAAAACTGCCGACTTTTTCGCTTTGTAACCTACATTTTGCTTTTTCAAAAAAGCATTCAGTTTTGAAAACTTGCTGATATCAATGTTATTTTTGACCATAATTGTTGATTTTAACATCGAGTATACGGACCATAATGTTGATGATTTTGAAACCTTGGCCTTTTCCAGAAAAAATACGAGAAGTACTTCTTCTTTTAATTTTTTAATCTTATGTATGTTGCACCATTCCATAAAAATCTCATACTGTTTTAAGTAAATCTTCCTGGATTTTTCAGGTAATAAATTTAGAGTTGCTGTATTGGCGGCTTCATAAATTCCAGCTGGATTGTCACTATCACTGTCACTCATTTTTCTTTTTAACTGTTTTTTATCACAGTATATCCCGTATAATGTGGTTTTTATTATTTGTTATTTATTTTAAATTTCATTTCACCGACAGAAACGGAAAGCTTGTAAATAAATAGCCTGGCAACGGAACCTTTTCTTTTGTTTTATGGGTAAATAATCCAAACATGCAAATTAAGTGTCTAGTAGGCCGCCTTCATAAGTTGACAATCTTAACATCGGACGTGGAAATAACTCAAATAAGCAAATTAAATGTGTCTAGTAGGCTGCCCTCATAATGACTTTGTTTGCAAAAGCGGCTGTAAAGTAAAAAAGCGGCCGTAAAGTAAAAAAGCGGCCAAAAAAGGTACACTTCAGGGACGTTAATAGATCCGTAAAACTTCATTTGTTGTGACACTCGCTTAAAAAATATATTACCGTATGTTGCATTTCTGAATGTACTAACTTCATGTTTTTCCCATGCAGGTAGAACAGGATCACAGTTTCTGATAGCTTTATTTAGTCTGTTTGCCTCATATCTGGGCCAAAAGCATTTATTATTGCCTTCTAACCAATTTGTAGGTACGGCCTCTATGGAGTCGTCGTTTGTAAATTTTATGACTGTCCATGTTGCCATTATGTTTATCAAAATTTAAACTAAAATAAAATTTAAAGCCCACAGGAACTGCTTCTCATGAAACTAGGAGAAGGTATTTTTTTACATTTTGTGTTACACGGTGTTAAATTTACATTGTAACTCCATGTGTGGAATAGCTATTTCTATTTCACATCACATCGCATCTGTATGTAAAAGAGGGATAACAATAAAGCTATCTTTAAAACTTACCTTAACATATTTATATAAAATATCTTCTACTGAAAATACCTCCAATGGACCTGAGTTACTCACAAAATGAATGTCCAGATCAGATGACTTACATGGACTATTAAAAAAGTCTTGTTTGTTAAGATACTTATAACCAATAATAATGATTTTATTATTTTGAGTTGCAAAATTTTGAATTGATATTATACTACCATCTATTAATGCACAACAATTATCTGGTTCTGAAATTTTTAGTATAAAGTTTTTGGCAATAAGCTGTTCAAATTGGGGAAAACCTGTATTATGAACTAAAGGCCCTCTATCATGTTCTCATTTAGGTTGAAAATGTTCTTGGCTTCTAATTACCTTGGTACTGATATTATGTTGATTAATTTCAGATATTCTTTTAACCACCTGGGCTAGGGGATTATTACCCTTTCTCAGGAGATTTTTAATTTTTTGTAGCATATTTTCAAAGGGAAAAGCACTAAATCTGTGAAGCACTCCCATATATTCTACATCATTGGCTAAATGTAGCAAGCTATGAATATTATGAGAAACATTTTTTTCCCCATAAAGTATTTTAAAAGTATCTATGAAATATTTAAAAAGTGACTTGGCCATGTCTGTATGAATAATATATCTTGGACTCGTTAAAATTACACACGCAACAAAAAGTGCTAAATAATTTTGGTACAAATTTGGTGGTAAAACTAACTGCAGAACAACGGGCCCTGTGTAAAATAAAAACTGCCTAAATTCAGTAGCTTTCCATCGTTTTACTTCTAAAAGAGATCTAGGCTTTCTGGTAAATTCAGTAGGAACATAAGATTTTTGAGAAAGTAAAAGTTCAGAGATTCTTGAAATATCCTTTCGTGACAATTTGCTGCCAGAATGTGTATCAAAACACCACAAATATAATAATTTTCGTACGACCCCTAAACAAATCAAATGCATGTAGTCTAGTACACTTTTAATCATATTGAATTTTGGAATTGATTCTAGCACAGATGTGCCAGTATGATGCCTCTGATCAATTTTATTTCTAAATTCATCGTCAGTTCTCTCAACAACATTATCTGAATTTGGAAAGCATATTCTATTTTCATGATATTCCCCTTTAATATGGCATTTGGAGCAACTAAAATATCCCATATGTCCTGTTGAATAGATTATATTATATTATATTATATATATATATATAGATTATAAAAGTTTTAGCCGGAACATCACAAATAAATGCTTTAATAACAACTGTATACACAATATTATTTAAACTCAAACTGTAACAGCCACCACTGATTCCTATCTCTCTTTTCCTTATTTGGCTGGCGGGGTGAGCGGTAACCCTGGAATACAGTCGGCGGTGACAAGAAAACCTTTTGCGTGGGGCCGGAAGACCCTTGTGTCTACTGCATGTAACCCACCACTTAATCTAACACTTTTCCTAGCCTTGCAAATTACTATCTCTTAATATTGTACTTACTGCAGAGGTTTTGTTCACTAACTTCAATTTTTCTATAATTTTTGAGTTTTAATAAATTTATTACTTATCTACTATGTTTCCCTGTTCCCCAACAGTAAAACACAAAATTCTGGATCAAATACACTTTTATTTCCACAAGTACGGTTGGGAGCCACCCAAAAATACACTTTTTCACAATTTCTTCAATTTTTACAACCTTTGTTAATTTTCACAAACTTTTCAATACGCCAAGACAATCTCTTGGGTTCAACGCACTTACTTGTTCACTTTTTAATTTATCGCAATTTTATTCAAGAGAAATTCGGCGCGCTCCAAAACTCCGACTAACACCGTACTATTGATTCCAGATTTTGAACTTTCCCGTTGACAGAAACTTCGGAGTAAATTTGGGCAGAGTAACGATCTTACATCTTCGAGTACGTACACGATACTGCTTTCTAGCCGGCGCTTTCCCGCTTATATAGGGAAAATTCCCATAAATTTTCCCTCTTTTACAGCTTTTTCGCGGAATTAATGTGACAACATGCTATTTACGACCCCATAAATCGTGTCTCCACCTGCGTCTTCCAGGAAAATCTACGTGGGCGACCCTATTTTAGCCGGCAAATGAAGGAAAAATTCGGTATTTGTCGGTTATTTACGACGTTTTTATTGTTTTCTGCTTTTCCGAGTGACATTTATTAGCGCGCGCCTTCATAACAGGGCTATAAATTAATTTCGCTATATTTAATTCCCTTATTTTTCCCGATTGCATCTGCTCATATGGCATCGCGTTGCCTTATTTCGTTGGTCCAATCAAATTAAACAGCGCATAATTTAACTGTTATAATAGAATGATTAGGGGAGGAGTCTTTCCGGATGGGGATGAATCTTCTTCATTGACAATGTTAATGCAGTCGGCTAGTTTGCTCCAACTTTCCGAAATGTACGGTCGATTTAAGAACGTTATCCGGGTTCGAGACTTAGAAAAGTTTTCACGGATCTCGGTGAAGTTATGTGAAATGTGTTCTTCATACACAAGTGAAACTTTTATTTACAATAAAAGATTAATTTTTCTAATTATGTGAGTTAACTTGTCTAATTATTTTATAAATTATTTAAATCATTGTTATTAGTCAATTTATGGCCGCTTAGGTGTTTGAATATTTTTCAAATGAATTATTTTCAAATAATCTTTCAACCCTTCCCTAATGTTTCAAGTTCTTGAATAAGTTTTTAACCCAACTATTTATTACCGATTATTTTATATTTTTCCTGTCTCAATAAATATTTTAAACATCCTTCGAACGCAAACGTAACTTATTTTAATCTTTGCCCTTTTGTTTTGCGTAGTCATTTCCGAGAATTTCTTTTCGTATTTCTAAATACAATTGTATTGAAAAGCGGAATTGCGGTAAAGAAACGTAAGTTGAAGATGTACTTACCAACTACGTTCTTCGACTGTGGACTGTATCTCTGCGGGTTCGTAAGCGTTCTTGGCGGCACACTATTGAATCTTCTGGACTATTTTATTAGCGGGATGGTAAACATTCCAACTGAATTTAAGCGAAGAGAACGAAATAAAATAAAATGCGTCGCGTTTTATCCTTAATAATCAGAGTCTTGAAAAAAGTGTCAATGTCACCCCGATTTTTCGGTAACCTGATCAAAATGGTTTTCTGCTCTCAGCTTTAGCCGCCTGCGACGTTATGGTACAAATTCAACTTATTGCGCGGTAAAATAAAGATTTAAAAAACGCGAAAGAGGAATAAGGATATCTTCTTAAAATAGAAATGATTAAGAGTAAACAGCAATTATACCATAAATATAATAAAATGGTACACCCGTTTAACGAATAACAAAATAAAGAGACGTATTCCATGCAAATAAAAGTAATAAAAATGAGCGAATCGTAAACATTCTGCCCACCAAAAAATATATATATATTTTTTTTATTCTGAGTAAGGAAGAGGACATAACTTCACAAGGGGCCTTCTAAAAGTACCTTGCTGAGTTAGCACCGTGGCTACCCGTGCCGTGCCATCTTCGCCTGGATGTAATTTAACTATCCGACCAAGATGCCATTTTGAAGGGGGACAAATATCGTTTTTGATGAGAACCATAGTTCCTACAGAAATTGGAGGAGAAGTTGGTTCCAGCCACTTCCCTCGTTGCTGCAAAGTGTGCAGGTATTCCTGACGCCATCGTACCCAAAAATCTTGGTGTAATCGTTGCAACAACTGCCAACGGTCCAGATGATTCAACTTGAGGTGTGATAAGTCAGGGTCCGGTAATGCAGAAAGTGGTTCTAGTGTAAGAAAATGGCCAGGTGTCAAGACAGAAAGATCGTTGGGATCAGAACTTAAAGGATATAGCGGCCTAGAATTTAGCAATGCCTCAATTTGTACCAGTAGCGTGTAAAACTCTTCAAATGTCAAAATTTGATATCCGATTACGCGGCGAATATGCGTTTTAACGGATTTTACCCCTGCTTCTGCGAGGCCTGAAAAATGGGGCCCTGTAGGTGGATTAAATTGCCATTCGATATGTTCCGTTTCCGTGGCTTGTTTAAATATTTGCAGTAATTGTTTATTTGCTCCCTGAAAACAAGTTGCTCCGTCCGAAACAATCTTTGAACAACGGCCTCTTCGCGAAATAAATCTACGAAGTGCGCACAAAAATGACTCGGTCGATAACTCTGAAACTAATTCTAAATGCAGGGCTTTAGTCGCCAGACAGACAAATAAACAAACATAGGATTTAAAGGTTTTAGCACCACGAGTTTTAGCTTGAGTGGTAGTAAAGTAACCTTCATAATCGAGACCTACGCACGAAAATGGTTTAACCTGCGATACGCGTAAATAGGGTGAGTCACCCATTGGAGGTTGACTTGGTTTGGGATTTAAGCGCCAGCAATTTTTACAAACAGAAATTACTTTATTTATGGCACGTTTTGGCGATAGAATCCAGAACGTTTGCGCTAATAAGTATTTGAGAGTCTGCGCGCCAGGGTGTAAATATGTTTTGTGAAAATGTTCAATAATGAGCGTAGTTAAGCGGTGATTTCGCGGTAAAATCATGGGGTGTTTTTTATCGTATGACAGATCTGACTTGACCAGTCTACCGCCGACGCGTAAAATATCGTCTTTATCCAAAAATACGTTTAATTTTCTTAAATACTTAGAAGGCAGTTTGTTTTCTTTAGATTTGTTAGGTCTTCCGAAAAATGTAAGCATTGAACATATTTTATTAATATAAGAAGCGAGTAGTTTAAGTCGAACAGCGTAAAATTACCACATTTACGTTGACGCGGATTTTTACTATTATGAATAAAGCGAATTATATAACACAAAATATTCTGTATTTTTAAAAGGGAAGAAAAATTGTTAATAAGCGTTTCAAAGAAATTGCGATCAACAGTAAAGGCGACTAACGTCAATTTCCTTTCTTCCTCCAAAACCAGGTCAGACAGTTCAGTATTAAAATTAGTTTTGGGCCAGAACTCCTGGGAGTATTTTAACCAAATTGGGGCATTCCACCAAAGAGAATAATTTAAAAGTTCTGACGGAAGTAGGCCGCGTGAAGCACAGTCAGCGGGATTATCTTCGGAAGAGACATGACGCCAACACGAGGGAGGAATTTTTTCTTGGATGCGTGCAACTCGGTTACTTACAAATGTCTTCCATTTATAAGAAGGCGATTTTATCCAGCTTAAAACAATTGTGGAATCTGACCACGCGACGATTCGAGAGAAATTAATTTTATCTTTGAAAACATCAATTACGTAAGCTAACAATTCGGATAACAATAGGGCCGCACACAGCTCCAATCGTGGTATGGAAATTTGTTTTAAAGGGGATACTTTTGACTTAGCCGTTACAAAAAAAGTATGGTATAAACCGTCTTTAAAAATTCGAAAGTATATAGCACAAGCGTAAGCCTTCTGGGAGGCGTCGCAAAATCCATGAATTTCGCAAAAGGAAAAATCGTCTAATATTATACGTCGTGGTAACTGCAGATTTTCTAAAAGTATTAACTCGGACTTATACTGAAGCCAGCGTTCACAAATATTTTGAGGCGGAAGCTCGTCCCATTCTAGCCCTAGACTGAACAACATTTGTAAAAGTTGCTTAGCGAAACTTAAAATTGGACAAGCAAACCCGAGCGGGTCAAATAAACGCGCAATTTCTGACAAAATATTTCTTTTTGTACATTCCTTATTTAGGTGTTCTACCTGGTAGGAAAATATATCAGAAGATGGCTGCCAGCGTAAGCCAAGAATTTTAATAACAGCGGATTCCGAATCAAAATCTAAAGGATTCGATTGAACATGCGTAGCGGGTAAATCGGATAAAAATTCTGGACTGTTACTACTCCATTTGTGGAGGTCGAAACCACCTGATTTAAGACAACTTATTAATTCGTCACGAATTAACATTGCTTGCTCGATGGAAAATGTCCCAAGCACGCAATCGTCAATATAAAAATCATTTTTTAAAGCATTAGCAGCCAATGGGTATTTTGAATTTTCGTCTTCTGCGAGTTGAATTAAAGTGCGGTTGGCTAAAAAGGGTGAGCTCGATAAACCGAAAGTTACTCTTTTTAATCTGTAGTCCTCAACGGGTTCGTTGGGGGAAAATCTCCATAGAATTCTCTGAAAATCGCGGTGTTTTTCTGAGACCAATATTTGCGTAAACATAGACTTGATATCACACGTAAAAACTACGGAATGAAAACGAAAATTTAGCAAAAGCGTAACAATATTTTTTTGTAATTTTGGACCGGCTAGCAAATGATCATTTAAAGAAAAACCGTCGGAAGTTTTCGCGGACGCGTCGTAAACAATGCGTATTTTTTCTGACTTCGCAACGCAGTGATGCGGAATATAATATCCGTTTGTTGCAGGAGAATTTTGCGGTACCCTTTCAAGGTAATCTAAATCGAGATATTCTTTAATAATATCGGAATATCGTTCACGTAATACAGGGTTAATAATTAAGCGCTTTTCAAGCGAGTGAAAACGGCGTAAAGCGATAGAACGCGAGTTTTCGATATTGAAAACGGGTTCCAAATCTTCTTTGAAAGGTAAATTGACTTCACAGCGGCCAGAATCGGTTCTGGAATGCGTCTTTCGAAATATATTTTCACATAGTTCGTCTTCTGGGGACGATCTAAAAATCTGCGGTATTTCCTCAACTTCCCAAAAACTCCTGAGAGTAGAATCAAGCGAGAAAAGATCATTATCAGATAGGGCGAATAAAGAGGTAGTTTTAATTTGCGGAGAAATTTCACGAATTTTTCCCATTAACACCCAACCAAAAATAGTATTAATGGCTACGGGTTCGTTAACATTTCCATGAACCTGCTCCTTTAGTAAAATATGAGGATAAATATCAGCGCCGAGTATCATGTCGATAGGTCCGGGTTTATGAAAACTGTCATCTGCCAGAGTAAGACTTGAAAGATGTGGCCAAAATGTTTTATTTTGGATATTATAGGCAGGCATATCCGGACATAGTTTAGGCAAGATTATTGCATCTACTTGTAAGCATGGTCGTAACTTACCTGCGGGTTTTATTGTACAAGTTATACCACCCTTAGATGTTAATTCGCGCATTTCCCCTAAGCCATAAATTGAAAGGGAACATTCAAAACGTCTTAAACCTAATTTATTAAAACATTTTTCTGAAATATAAGAAGTCTGCGATCCAGAATCCAACAAAACGCGAATCTGTAGATATCTACCGCGCGCGTCCAAAATTTCAACGACAGCCGTAGATAGCAATACGGTATTTTGAATTGTACTTGGCAATCCTTGTGACGTCAGCGAGGCAACACACGAATTCTGCTGAGCGGTAGCGGTATCCAGTGCAGCTGACCGCGATGACGTATGAACTATACCGTGCGAATTGGAATTAGCGTCAGAGTTATCATTTATGTTAGCGGTACTGCCCACCGTGGAAATACGAGGTAAGCCACTACTGCTACTACAGCCTCCTTCATCCGGGTTTTGACGATTGTCTCTATGTTGGCTACTGTCCGTATATCGTGTATTGAAACTTTGATTTAGATGCAAAAGAGAGTGATGTCTAAGGTTGCAGTGGCGGCACGTCGATTGGGAATTACATTGCGGCAAAGTATGATGATTACTAAGACAATTTAAACACCAGTTATTGGTTTTAGCGTAATTTAAACGATCAAGCGCAGATTTATAAGAAAAAGCGTAACATTTATAGATAGAGTGATTGCCTTTACAAAATACACAAGACCTTCTATTGGCATTATCCATCTGCCCAAAAAATGAATGCGTTTGTTTTGGTTTTGCGATTTGTTGCCTAGATGACTGGTTTTGGAATTTATTAGGCCGTGAGTTGGAAAAACTTTTAGAGACTGAGAATTCGATAGTCTCTAGTGCATTAGATTGTTTTATGACAAAATTTTTCAAAGAATCGAAAGACCGTATTTGATTTTGACCAATGTTTTCTTCCATTTCAAAACGAGTCATCGTTTCTTGATCTAAATGTTTAGACAACATATAAAATAATATAAAGTCCCAGTGATCTACTGGAAAAGACATATTTTTTAGCGAAGCGATATTTTCGTTAAAAAGGTCAATGACAGAGCGGAGAAGTTTTGAATTTTTAGAATTTGATACGATCGGAGCATTATCAATGGTCTGTAAATGAGCGAATGCGATTAACCTAGTATTATCGTAACGATCAACTAAAGATTGAAAGGCGGTTTCGTAATTATCGGAAGTCATTGGCGTACACTGAACTAGTGTTAGCGGAGAACCCTGTAAAAAGGACATCAAGTAATTGAATTTCTCGATGTTTGACAGTGTTGCGTTTTGATGCACCAGCGATTTGTACATATCAATAAAGGATCTAAAAGTTTTGATGTCACCAGAAAATTTCGGTATTTCAATTTTTGGCTGTTTGACATTAGGTTTTATGGAACTAGCTGAAAAGGTGTCGTTTTTTATAAGCAAAAAATCATTATTTTCAAAATTTGAAACATAAAAGGCGGAAACGATTGAACAATTAACTTCGAACTGGGTCCTTAATGCTTCCTCAGTTGCAAGGTCGCTACCCTCAACAGTAGCTAGGAGCGAGATGGCTGCCTGGTGATTTTTACGAAAATCGTTTAAAATGGTTTCAAAATGCTGATACATATATTTAAATTGTAGTTTCTTGTGATCATCAGTGGCACTCTCAGCAAACCCCTTGAGTTCAAACATTTGATTAAAAGCCATTTGGCGTAGCGCTATATAAGACTTTATCTTATTCGCTGTGGAAGTCATCCTTATTTAAATTTAGAAAAGGTAAAACTAGTTCGATATTATTTATTTTGATAAAATATAATAAAGATTTTAAATATTTTATCTGAACAATTAAATTTAGCAGCGTAGATAAGGATAGATGTAATGTAAAATAAAAAGGGATGAATATATCTTTTAAAAATTCTTAAGATTTGGTAATTAATTTCAATAATGAAGCGGTATTAAGAAGATATCTTTATTTTAGCGGATCCTTGGCTCGTAATGGACCAAGAAATGTATTGAAAAGCGGAATTGCGGTAAAGAAACGTAAGTTGAAGATGTACTTACCAACTACGTTCTTCGACTGTGGACTGTATCTCTGCGGGTTCGTAAGCGTTCTTGGCGGCACACTATTGAATCTTCTGGACTATTTTATTAGCGGGATAGTAAACATTCCAACTGAATTTAAGCGAAGAGAACGAAATAAAATAAAATGCGTCGCGTTTTATCCTTAATAATCAGAGTCTTGAAAAAAGTGTCAATGTCACCCCGATTTTTCGGTAACCTGATCAAAATGGTTTTCTGCTCTCAGCTTTAGCCGCCTGCGACGTTATGGTACAAATTCAACTTATTGCGCGGTAAAATAAAGATTTAAAAAACGCGAAAAAGGAATAAGGATATCTTCTTAAAATAGAAATGATTAAGAGTAAACAGCAATTATACCATAAATATAATAAAATGGTACACCCGTTTAACGAATAACAAAATAAAGAGACGTATTCCATGCAAATAAAACTAATAAAAATGAGCGAATCGTAAACAACAATTATTTTCCAAATTATTTTTAAGAAAAAAATTTTACGTTCCTTCATTTGTTTACGCGGCTTTACACCCTTAAATAAATACTTATTGGCCGTGATGCCACAATACTCCGCCCTTAAGACAAAAAGAGGTGTTAACTACAACTTCTTTATGCGTCACAGCTGTTTATCATCCCGATGTAACCCAAACACGCGTTAAGTAGGTCAGCGTACCCTAGTTCAGGAGCCTGTCGTTAAACACTAGTCGCGTTTTGGAGTCGCGTCCCGTGTACCCTTAAGGGTTCTTATTCAGTAAGTGAAGAAGTAGGTGATTATTAAATTTTTCAACAACAATGGACCTCTTAGACCTCTTAAATATCCAATAAATACAAGTATTAATCTACACTTAGTTACCTTATTATTTTCTTTGAGGAAACGCTTTCGTTCATTTATTAATCTTTCTTTAGATATTTATTTCTTATCACAACACATCAGTAAGTTATATACATTATCTTTTTAAAGTGAAACTACAAGACTTTTAGTCTTTATTAGAATATTTTTGAAACGAATGAGTTTCCTTATAACCCAGTATAATAATGTTATATGTCAGCGTTTTCACAATTTTTAAATGACAATTTCGTAAATTTTCTATTCCTTTACGTTTTTTAAAAACAAAAACTTTCTTAAATTTTCACAATTTTAAATTAACAATTTTTAAAATTTCATACCCCATTTATGATTTATAATTTTCTCATAAATTCCTCAAACTTTCCAAAATAGTCAATGTTACAATATCGTATTTATTATGGCAATATCCAGTACCCTATATTTTTATACTGGAAATTTGCTAATATTATGTTCTACTAATGCAATAAACAGTACTCTATGTATTCCCGTTTCTGTGATAAGTTTTAAATTTCCACATAGCATTTTGAATTGTATTGTATTTACAATTCATTCATTTACAATTCAGACTACATTTCTCTTTAAACTTCTTATTCACAATTTTACCCTAATTTTCTCTCGGTCTTAAAATGTGTACTTACAATTTCGACTAGATTCACTCGGTTCAAATATTTTATTTAACAACAAGTCCAATATAATAAGTGACTATACCTACCAGGAATGTATATGTATGGATTATTAACTACATTAATAAATACAACAATTATCCCTAACTTGATTACATGTTACTAAAATCTAAATTTTTCAACATTCCGTGTTTTTCAAAAAAGGCAAATCCTTTTAATACAACATAAGTTTTTTTTTTGTTTTTTTTGTTATATATATATATTTTTTTGCATTGTTTTCTAGTTATATATATTTTGTTTTTTTTTTGTTTTAAATATAGTTTTTTTTTTGTTAAGGAGTAACAGAAGTTGAGTATATATATAATGTAAAAAGGGTAAAATTAAAATTAGGTGAGTATATATTTGGAACATTAAAATTAGGTGTAAATATACTTAATAGTAGAATACCTAAATTAAGGGGAATATATGAGTAAACTATATAGAACACAATTATTTTTTTTTGTTTGTTTCTAACAATTTTATAAATATATTTCTTTTTTTTTTTGATATAGGTAGTTTTTATATTTTTTTTTTGTTTGGGTAATAGGTCAAAATGTAAAGTGTATAAATGGATAAAAGTAGTAAAATTAAAATTAAGCGGGTATATAATTGAATACATTATTATTAGGGGGTAAATACAACTAAGAGCAAGATACTTAAAGGTAAATTGGATATATGGATTACAAATGTAGATATAAATGTTTATAGGATTTTATGACAAATTTATTATTTATATATATAATTTTTTTTTTCTCTACCTCAATGTTTTCTTCTCGACCGTTGGTCACACTTCACTAACTCTAATCACTATCACTCTCACTTTGTTGTGAGCGGCGCAACACTAGCCGTAAAGTGATGGGGTCGTATGATTCAACGACATACTCCCCATCACTGGGTGTCTCCGCTGTTCGTCGTGGGGCCCGCTGCATTCCGGAAGGACCCGCCACCGGGGAGGCGCGTCCTGGGGGCGGCATATTGGCAGGGGCCGGCTCTGCTGGCTGAGGAGTCGGTGGCGGGGCTGGTGGATTGCCCTGCCTCGCCTGCGGCCTTTGGCATTCAGCACGGGGGCATACCCTGCTCCTGTAGCAAGGCCCAATAATCGGCAATTCGGAATAAATCTCGGTGTCCTGGTACTGGCCGACAACTGGGACAATCGCATAGTGCCGGGTCATATCGCTGACCGTATGCCAGTGCCCAGTCTGTCCTAAAGATTTGGTATTCCGTGTGGATCAACGCAATCCACATGGCAACTGTTGCCCGATACGGAAGGAATTCGTCGGGGCCGGGTTGGTTCTCCCCGACTTGATAATATAAGTCTCTGAGGTGGTATAATGCCAACCGGAGCAAGGTGTTAACTGTTGGGTTATCTCTTATGAGTCGGCTATACGCCAAGAACATAATAATCCACTCCATTATAAAAAAAAAAAATTTTTTGTACTAGCTAAACTTATCAATTGTTTATTGGGAATATATATATATGGTTTTTATTTTATTATTTTTTTTTCGCACAGTCTTAATTCTCTCACAATCTTGATGTCTCACACCGTTTCAGAGTTTTAATTTAACGTCACTATATGAATAAAAGTTTCGAATCGTCCACTAACTCTTTTCACTAGATCTCAATTATAGTCTGTTTTATCTTTAACTCGCAGACTCGCACACACGTCGCATTAACTTTACGAGAAAGAACCAACTGCGAAGTCCAGAAGGGCATGGTTCCTACTTCTATTCCCAAGAGGGGGAAATTTTTTTCTAACTCACTCGATCTTTTAATTAAAAACTTTTTATCCCGTTTTGTTTCATTTTAACACTCTAAACTTGTCTTTTACTAATAACTGCCTTTGTTTATGTTTGTTTATGTAGAAGTCAACATTTATTATATTTTTCCCTAATATGTCTAGATCGTTTATGGACCCAGTGGCGTGCCGTGCCTTTAGAGGCGGAGGGGGCACAATGATTTAGGGGCGCCAAATTTTTTTCCTTTTATTGGAGAATATGTGGTCATAGTAGGCAGTGAATCTCCAGGGGGCGCCGTAAATTATTTTCCTTGTATTGGAGAGTATGTGGTCATAGTAGGCAGTGAATCTCCGTAGGGGCGCGAGGGCGCCGTTAAAACGAGGGCGGGGGGGGGGGGGGGGGCTTGTGCCCCCCTAGCCCCCTCGACGGCACGCCACTGTATGGACCCTAATATTCATAAATAAGTTTTTTCTATATTATTTATCCTATATTCGTCATCTTAAGTCGTCAACATTAAACCCTTTCAATTTCATAGACCCATTTCTATCATAATAATTAATTAGGTGAACACTAGCTTCTTTGTGCGCCTAGGCTTTCATTTCTTGCACGTGAGTATTTTAATGGGTTTCCAAACTGCGATCTCGGTCGAATCTCGCCCAAGTTTTAAAACTAGCACCCCTCAGACGGCTGGATTATTTCAAGTCTAAAATTTTAAATACATTGCATCCATGCGTTTCGCTCGATTTCAGACCCTTAGCGGCGACACGCTTCTTCTGCATCCACACGCAATTCTTGGGGCACTATTCCTTGATTAGGATATGGATCAAATCCAATCCATTTCTGATCAATATAATACATTGGGGATATTATTGAGTTACATTCTGTTTCTTCGGCGTGTTCTTGGAGAATCCTGGTAACAGGTGACATAAAATAACTTTTATTATAGGCTGCTACCGGTAGCGCTGCGTAACAGTGTGTCTCTCTTCTTACTTCTACTGGTACAGCTACACATTTCATAATATACATCACTTCTCCTGCTACTTTAGCGACATACCCTACTTTGTTCTTGACTAGAGTTGCTACAGCATTCGGGCTTAAAGTGGCCATTATAAGTCTATTTTTCAGAATTTCTCTATGTAGCATACATCTTCGGTGGACAGTCTGAGCAAACATTTCGTTTACAGTTCGTTTAAAGGATTGTGCCACATATAAAAATTTTGTATTGACATAAGTGATTAGGTCAGCATCTCGATATTTATTATTCATTTTGGTAAATGGAGTGGTATCCAATGACGATCTTTTTCGTATGACTATGAGCCTGGGGTGTTCACTCTGCCAGGCTTTTATGCCACAAAGTTTCTCTTCGCTAAGAAGTTGTATAGCAAATACTTTTGCTCGATCTTCCACTACTACATATTGATTCGATGGTAATTTATGTTCCTTTTCTTGCACAAATGTCGCAATACCCTCATAAAGTATGTTAAACTGTTGACATATGGCAGGGTAGTTTTTATCCCAAAGAGATTCTCCATTTATACTATCCATGCAATATCCCTCCAAGAATGGACATATTACTCCATTCCGCAAATGTATTTCATTATTTTCTAACGCTACCTTTGTATAATAATCCTGTAGTGTTATTTTCACATCCGCTTGAACTATTACACTATTATATTGTACTCCGTTTTTGTGATACTGTGCTCCTTCACAGTTGTGTGCTGATCCGATACTTCTTGCCAACAGAAGGGTGGTAGACACGGTTGAGTTTGGTTTCAATTTATCTATGATATGTCCACTAAGTCCTCGGAATTGCATATAAGTGTGTGTTTTCCGGCAGTCTTCCGATCCTAGTTCGTAGATATAGGTAGATATCCCCCCTTCTACCGCTGATTGATGGGAGAACATCCCGCAATGACTTATTAATCTAGTCACTTCAATCAGACACGAATATACACGGACATATTCATAACGTTGTTTCTCTATAACTTGCACATATCCGTCTTCTATATTATAATCATTTTCAGGCTCCGGGCAAGTACTGACATCGCGCAGCGATATCGCTGTTATGTTAGTGGACAGATTTCTGCAATCATAAGCAATGCGACTCGAATACACAAGTGGGACCATCATAAGCTGTATGAACATCTTCACTGTAACAAAAAAACCATTTCAGTTTTCTTATCTTCGTAATATACATTTTTCTAAACTTTTACTTGGTTTCCTAATTTTTACTTGTATACATCTACAGGGTGGCTCTCCCAAAATTTACATTTTATTCTACTATACAGGGTGACGCGGATCTAAATGAACATACTTCAACACAAGACAAAGAATACCTTGGGGGTTCTTAATCACCCATCTTTGATAGTTCAATTGTCGATAGTTAATAAGATACAGGGTGTTTTATGAACTTCAGCAATTTTTTGTTCTTGTCATATTTTTTAATGCACTCCGTATAAAATTTTCATATTGCGTCAACATCTGTAACCTATCTGTCGCTTAAAATTGCAGTATCAGAAAATTTTAAATTCCAGGCCCGTATTAAAAAAAGTTGACATTTTCAATTTTTACATTTTTAACACCCTGTATATCAATTTTTTCAAAATATTATTTTTTTATTGGAAAGAGCATAAAGAATTGACCCTAACGGCATAATTTTCAAAGTTCCCGCACCCATCACTTGATTAGAATAAATGGTTGTTTTGTAAAAAATTTCAAAATGGTGCATATTTGGAAATTAGAAATTAAGAAAATAACAATAAAAAAGCAAAAACTGCTTTCGAAGTAAAAAAATAAATGTACTAAACGTTTAATAGTTTTAACGAGACTAAATTTTAGGGAACAACACAACAACAAATAACAAAGTAATAATAATAATAACAAAACTGCAAGTTAAAATCGATTGCTTAAAATCTAATACATAGAAAAAGTTTTAGCAAGAATTAATTTTAAGAGCACTTTAGCAGAACACTGTTATTTAAGAAGCTGTTCAAAATGCCCTCCATTGGCTTGTTCACATCTTCGTCTTCTGATGTTTAAATTTGACACTGCTTTTCTAATTGCGTCTGGGTTATTTTTTATTTCCTGAAAAGCATTAATAATTCGTTGCAAAAGCTGCTCCCGCGTGTTGATTTCTTCTGAATAAACCAAATTTTTCATATTCCCCCAGAAAAAAAAGTCCATAGGATTAAAGTCCGGCGACCTGGCTGGCCATAAATGGGGCCCTCCACGGCCTATCCATCTGTTAGGAAACGTAATATTTAAAAATTCAGATACAACCCTTGCAAAATGTGGTGGGGCCCCATCATGTTGAAAAAAGAGCCCTCTCACGTTAGCATTTTCATTCTGCATAAGTCCTGGCAAAATGTTTTGTAAAAAATTTAAATATTGATTTCCATCTAATCTTTCAGCAAAAAAGTGCGGCCCAATTAATTTATTATTTATTATACCTGCCCAAACGTTTATGGAAAATTTGTGCTGCGAATGCGATTGTCTGATGGCATGTGGATTTTCTAACGACCATACATGGGAATTCCTTGAATTATTTACACCATCTCTGGTAAATTGTGCTTCATCGGTCCAGAGGATTCGATAAAGACTCCTTTGGTGTCTACTGAGCCACTGGCAAAAGAGTAACCGGTTTGCATAATCGCCAGGTTCCAATCTTTGAACTTCTTGAACATGAAACGGATGCAAGCCTTCCTTTTGCAGTGTTACATTAACTCTTTTTTGCGGGATTCCTAGACGTGTCGCAATTTTTCGAGTAGATGTTTTGGGATTATCTTCAACAAGATTTAAGATATCTTCTTCCTCCTGAACTGGATGTCGTATTGGTTGATCAATATTATTGTCGGTGGGAAAATGTCCATGTTCTCCAGCAAATAAAAATACATTTGCAAATGTTTTGTGATATGGACATCTTCTACCCGGAAATCGCCTACGATATTCCCGAACAGCAGCTCTTCCATTACCGTTACAAAAACCGTATACAAAAATAATGTCGGCATATTCGGCATTTGAAAATTGGTAAGGCATCTTCAACAGAAAATTGCAATAATTGTTAACCGAATACTAACAAAGGTCAGACAACTGTCACATATCTGATAGTGACTTGAATTGTTGCTATGGAACAGTAACTCGATAGTCTTTGGTTTGTTTTTAAATGAGGCAAAGCCTACTTCACAAAGTTTGAAATTTCTGACTGTAATTTACGATTTTTTGTCGATGTCTAAAAAGCAATCATTATCTTGCAGTTTTGTTATTATTATTATTACTTTGTTATTTGTTGTTGTGTTGTTCCCTAAAATTTAGTCTCGTTAAAACTATTAAACGTTTAGTACATTTATTTTTTTACTTCGGAAGCAGTTTTTGCTTTTTTATTGTTATTTTCTTAATTTCTAATTTCCAAATATGCACCATTTTGAAATTTTTTACAAAACAACCATTTATTCTAATCAAGTGATGGGTGCGGGAACTTTGAAAATTATGCCGTTAGGGTCAATTCTTTATGCTCTTTCCAATAAAAAAATAATATTTTGAAAAAATTGATATACAGGGTGTTAAAAATGTAAAAATTGAAAATGTCAACTTTTTTTAATACGGGCCTGGAATTTAAAATTTTCTGATACTGCAATTTTAAGCGACAGATAGGTTACAGATGTTGACCCAATATGAAAATTTTATACGGAGTGCATTAAAAAATATGACAAGAACAAAAAATTGCTGAAGTTCATAAAACACCCTGTATCTTATTAACTATCGACAATTGAACCATCAAAGATGGGTGATTAAGAACCCCCAAGGTATTCTTTGTCTTGTGTTGAAGTATGTTCATTTAGATCCGCGTCACCCTGTATAATCTCCTCTCGAGTGCGAGTACGCCTATTTACAGGTACTTCTCTAACCTCCTCGTTAGAGTCCGATGAAGATTCCTCCTCACTTTGTTCTTCCTCCTCTTCCTCACCATCTTCTTCTTCCTCTCCCTCTTCTTCTGGCGGCGGTTCGCCTCCTTCTCGCCCATGTTCAAGGAATTCATCAATTTCTTCTTGTCTGTCTTCCTCATGTTCTATAGTATCAATTTCCTCTTCACGTACGTCAGTCTTCTTCTCTTTATTTAAATTAGCTTTTTCCTCCGAATCGTCTATCTCCTTACACGGTTTTAATCTATTGGCATGAACCATATGTTCTTTTCTGCCCGTTTGTTCCTCAATTTTGAAAGTCACTGGTCCGTTCTTTTCTATAATTCGATAAGGACCCGTCCATTTATTATAAATCTTCGAAGCAAGTTTCTTCCCTGGAATGGCTGGAGTATAAAGGTACACTAAATCTCCCAACTGAAATTATTTTCTAGTCTTTTTCCGATTATGTCTTTCACATCGCTGTCTAATACTCGATTCTAAATTTATTTTTGCAAGTTTATGAGCCCTATGCATTCTGATTAAAAATTCACTCACGTAGTTTTCGTCTAAATCATACTTAATACGAGGTTCTCGTATACTTAGGTGTATAGGAAGTTCCATATCGCGTCCAAACATTAAAAAGAATGGCGATTCTTTTGTTCCGTCATGCGGCAAATTTCTATGTGCCATTAGACAATAAGGTAAAATTAAATCCCAGCTATCATTGTATTCATTGACAAAATGTCCTATCATAGTTTTAATTGATTTATGGAATCGCTCAACGACGCCGTTTCCACTTGGGTGATAGGGAGTCGTTTTCAATTTTCGGATTCCCAAAAGTGTACAAATCTCTAGGAACATTTTTGATAAAAACTGACTTCCACAATCAGTTAAAAGTTCTCTTGGCGTCCCAAAACGACAAATTATATTTTCTACAAAAGCCCTAGCCACTGTTTCGGCTTTTATATCTGGTAAAGGTATACACTCAGGATAACGAGTTAAGTAGTCCACACATGTCAGTAAATATTTGTTATTATTTTGTGTCCTGTTCAACGGACCTACTAGATCTAAGCTTATTCTCGCCCAAGGTGTTGTTGGAATCGAGATTTCTTGAAGTTCAGCTGGTGGTTGATAATTTGTTTTTCTTAAATTGCATGAGCGACACTTTTCTACATAGCTTATAACATCTTTTCTGATAGTTGCCCAATAAAAATCCCGTTGTATAATTTCTTTTGTTTTCTTTTGACCGGGATGTGAACCAAATACCGAACTATGGTATAACTGTAAAATTTCAGGAACTATGGCTACAGGTGCCATTATTGGATCATGTCTTTGGTTTTCTTCTCTATGCCGATATAGTATTCCTTCAGGGCTAATGTAATAATGCTCATCTTCTGGTCCTAACGATATCATTATTGTTGATAACTTAGGATCATTCTGCTGTAAACTCTGGAGCTCTTCCTTGCTCCATATCACATTAATCGTAGGAGTAATATTTTCATTTCCCTTCTCCTTAACAACAGCTATAATGTTTTCACTCGGATTTTCTTCTGATCTCAAACGTGTAAGAGAATCCACATTATCGTTGTGTTTTCCTGGCCGGTATACAATAGTAAAGCTGTACTCCATCAGAAACATAGCCCACTTTGCTAATCTTGAACTTGGATCCTTAATAGTCAGCAAATATTTCAGGGGACGGTGGTCTGTCATTATAGTAAAATGAGTTCCAGTTAAATAATTGCGGTATGTTTTTACTGCAAATACAACTGCTAGACATTCCCTTTCGATCGCACTGTAGCGTCTTTCTGCGTCATTCAACGTACGGCTTGAAAAGCATATTGGAAGCTCTGTTCCATCGTGAACTTGGGTCAAAATTGCAGCAACTGCTGAGACGCTTGCATCCGTATTTACTATAAATGGTTTGCTGAAATCTGGATATCGTAAAATTGGAGGTGAGATAAGAGCTTCTTTCAGGTGTACAAAAGCTTCTTGTTGTTCTGGTCCCCAGTGGTATTTTATATTTTTCTTGGTAAGGAATGTTAATGGCTGGCTTACTTTCGCAAAGTTTGGCACAAACTTTCTATAAAATCCACATAAACCAAGAAATGCTCTAATTTCCCTAACATTTCTAGGAATGGGGTAGTTCTCAATTATTTCCGTTTTGCTAGGATGTGTGGTAAATCCTCCTTCTTTTATAAGGTGTCCAAGGTATTCTATTTCTTTTTGCATAAAATGACACTTAGTGGGTTTAAATTTCAAGTTACTTTCTCTCATCTTATCAAACACATGCCTAAGACGTTCCAGATGTGTATCTACGTCCTTGGAAAATACTATTATATCATCTAAATAGACCAGACATTCACTATATGTCAACTTTCCTAAAATATGGTGCATCATCCTGCTCCAGGTAGCTGGTGCATTCTTTAGTCCCATGGCCATTCGCAGAAATTCATAATGATTATCGGGAGTTGAAAAAGCTGTCTTCTCTTGGTCATCAGGATGTACGGGCACTTGGAAATATCCTGACGCTAAGTCCATGGTTGAAAATAAAGATGCTCCAGACAGTTTGTCTATAGTTTCTTGTATATTAGGTATTGGAAAAAAATCGGTCTTTGAAATGGCATTTAACTCTCTATAATCAATAACCAATCTAAACTGTACATCTTCTCCAGGATGTCGCTTCTTTTCTACTAAAATTGCTGGAAAACTCCAGGGAGACTGACTTTCTTTGATAATCCCATCGTCCAGTAATTTCTGAATTTCCTTTTTCAAAATCTCTTGTCGGTGGTACGGCACCCTATATGGCCGTTTTAAAATAGGAGGAACATCTTCCGTTATAATCCTATGTGTAACATTCGACGTACAACTAAGTTTCTGTTCAGGGCTTTTAAAAATATCAATATATTCCACAATTAAATCTCGCAATTTTATTTCACTTATTGCAGTAACATTCTCTAAATGAAGTGTTTTCAAAATATCTTTTGTATCTTTTTCATTTACCTTACAAATCCTAAGCCCATTATTCTTCTCACTAGCTTCTACGACTTCTGTTTCGTAAGCCCTTGCTATAACCATTCTTCGCTTTAACTTTATTTCACTTTCTGTTATATTCGTTATCCTCACAGGAATGCTTTTCCTTGTTTTACACAACACTCTAGCAATGATGAGTCCTTTCGGAGCTTCAGTGCTTGGTTCTAAATCCATGAATGGTCTAGAAACACTTGCCAAACCTCGTAAATTTGCAGGACAGATCGCCTGTGTCATCGGGGGAATCACTATCTCTTCTAACACAGAGATAATTGCGCCTTCTTCTAAGGACTCGGGACCTTTATTTGCTTTGTCCCTAATTTCTACACACTTATCAACTGGTTCGACAGTCTGAGAACCCATCTCTTTCTTTCCCTTGAAACCAGGACCTATTTTCCCATAGTCCTTACAATTTAAACACTTATTTTCGGAAACTGGACCTATATTCCCATAGTCCTTCTGTTCCATACACTTATCTTCGGAAACTGCAGTTTTCCTAAATGATGTCGGGAGTTCTTCACATATTCTCTTTAGATTTTTCTCATCTTCAGTTTTCAGGTGACCGTCAATCACCTGATAGCTGCATCCCTGCGTCATTGACGGTAACGCGGGACAATTTACGGAAGTAACTTTTGACATCACTCGTTTTTCAATATTTTCTTCTTTGTTTCTTAAGTGTTTTTCTCGTAACTCCTTCACTTCGGCTTCTAATTGAGCAAGCCCTTCTTCCAATTTATTCTTGGGTTTCTCCTCCATCAAAGGTATGACACTGTCGAAAGCATACATACAATTATTTCCCCAATCTATCTTGACTCCATATTGTCTCAAAAAGTCAATACCCAAAAGCACATCTGCTTGAAAACTGTGATTTTCTATCACAACAAAATTATGTTGCACCACTATATCTCCAGGGAATGTAACCAAAATATTCGATACCCCTAACGTGGGTATACTATTCCCCTGTATATCTACTAATCTGACATCAGTGTCACTTACGAACCCCTTGGCAATATCAGGATTTATCAGGGATATTACTGCTCCACAATCTATTAAGGCTAGGCATGGCTTACCATTAACACTAACCTTGATCACACTACACAACTTGGGGGTTCTTTCCTCCGAGCACGTAAATATCCCTACCTTATTCTTATTGTTACTTATTCCCAACTTGCCTCCTCGGCAGCCGAACTCCGGGGCTGAAACTCGACTGCGTTGGTGTTTAACACCTGCTGCTGTGTTGGCTTATACATTGGACCTGTTTTCCGAGGACAAGTTCGAGCCAAATGTCCAGGTTCCCTACAATTATAACACACTTTATCGGAAAATTGTCCCCTTATACTTGTCCTTTTCGGACACCCACTACTTATATGTCCGGGTTCTCTGCAAGTATAGCACGTACGGGTTTCTTTTCCCTTGCAAAAATTCGCTGTATGCCCCTCTTTTGACACTTATAACACTTAAATTTATGGTTCCCGTTTGATTTGAAAGGACGGATTGCTACCTTCTTATCATAGCTTCTATTGCCCGTACTATTATTTTCATTTGCAACCATTCTGCACTCCCTACTATTTGACGGATGAACTAAATTCTCTATAGATTCTTCCCTTTCTGCTATCCTTAAAGCATCATCCAAAGACTGCGGGTCTCCTGACAGAACTCGCTGTTTAAGAGGCATCATAAGTCCCAATGTAAACTGCATCATAATATCCTCTTCCAACTTATTCTTCACAACATCATCATGTGTAGGATCTCCTGTAAGGGTTATTGTCCGATAGCCCAGTAACTTAAGCCTGGTTAAATACTGTCGGCAAGATTCTCCTGACCTCTGTCGGCATTCTATAAAATTCTTCATTGCAGATCCCTTTACATACTGTCGCTTAAATTGATCCCTTAAATTTTCTTTTAACACTGCCCAACTCTTCGTACCTCTTAAGGTTGGATCCGAATCAATAAATTGTTTCGCTTTATTGCGAAATTTTAACAACGTTATCGCTACCATTTGTGCTTCTGTTCAGTTCGCTAATACACTAGTTCCTTCAACTACCGTCAGAAAATCATCAATTGAAGTAGTCCCATCATATATAGGCAGAGAGTCTAAGCCTATAAGAATATTTCCAGTTGTAGCAGTCATCGTTGCAGGGCTTGTGGTGGTTACTGTTGTTGTTGTGCTGGCTGCTGATGTTGTAGTAGTCATATTAGATTCATGCAGGTTGACACTCTTTGAGGGGGTAAAATATGGTCCTCAAATTAGGGATCTTCTATGGTTGGTTTACCGGTAATGGTAAATGGATCTATACACAACCAAAGCTAAAATTTAAATCTATTACACAATCTTAATCAACCTTTAATCAGCTATTAATCAACTTTTGTTCAACCTTTTAATCAACCCCACAATCAACCTTTTAATCAACCCCACACCTGACACCAATTGTAACACCCACCACTGATTCCTATCTCTCTTTTCCTTATTTGGCTGGCGGGGTGAGCGGTAACCCTGGAATACAGTCGGCGGTGACAAGAAAACCTTTTGCGTGGGGCCGAAAGACCCTTGTGTCTACTGCATGTAACCCACCACTTAATCTAACACTTTTCCTAGCCTTGCAAATTACTATCTCTTAATATTGTACTTACTGCAGAGGTTTTGTTCACTAATTTCAATGTTCCTATAATTTTTGAGTTTTAATAAATTTATTACTTATCTACTATGTTTCCCTGTTCCCCAACAGTAAAACACAAAATTCTGGATCAAATACACTTTTATTTCCACAAGTACGGTTGGGAGCCACCCAAAAATACACTTTTTCACAATTTCTTCAATTTTTACAACCTTTGTTAATTTTCACAAACTTTTCAATACGCCAAGACAATCTCTTGGGTTCAACGCACTTACTTGTTCACTTTTTAATTTATCGCAATTTTATTCAAGAGAAATTCGGCGCGCTCCAAAACTCCGACTAACACCGTACTATTGATTCCAGATTTTGAACTTTCCCGTTGACAGAAAGTTCGGACTAAATTTGGGCAGAGTAACGATCTTACATCTTCGAGTACGTACACGATACTGCTTTCTAGCCGGCGCTTTCCCGCTTATATAGGGAAAATTCCCATAAATTTTCCCTCTTTTACAGCTTTTTCGCGGAATTAATGTGACAACATGCTATTTACGACCCCATAAATCGTGTCTCCACCTGCGTCTTCCAGGAAAATCTACGTGGGCGACCCTATTTTAGCCGGCAAATGAAGGAAAAATTCGGTATTTGTCGGTTATTTACGACGTTTTTATTGCTTTCTGCTTTTCCGAGTGACATTTATTAGCGCGCGCCTTCATAACAGGGCTATAAATTAATTTCGCTATATTTAATTCCCTTATTTTTCCCGATTGCATCTGCTCATATGGCATCGCGTTGCCTTCTTTCGTTGGTCCAATCAAATTAAACAGCGCATAATTTCACTGTTATAATAGAATGATTAGGGGAGGAGTCTTTCCGGATGGGGATGAATCTTCTTCATTGACAATGTTAATGCAGTCGGTTAGTTTGCTCCAACTTTCCGAAATGTACGGTCGATTTAAGAACGTTATCCGGGTTCGAGACTTAGAAAAGTTTTCACGGATCTCGGTGAAGTTATGTGAAATGTGTTCTTCATACACAAGTGAAACTTTTATTTACAATAAAAGATTAATTTTTCTAATTATGTGAGTTAACTTGTCTAATTATTTTATAAATTATTTAAATCATTGTTATTAGTCAATTTATGGCCGCTTAGGTGTTTGAATATTTTTCAAATGAATTATTTTCAAATAATCTTTCAACCCTTCCCTAATGTTTCAAGTTCTTGAATAAGTTTTTAACCCAACTATTTATTACCGATTATTTTATATTTTTCCTGTCTCAATAAATATTTTAAACATCCTTCGAACGCAAACGTAACTTATTTTAATCTTTGCCCTTTTGTTTTGCGTAGTCATTTCCGAGAATTTCTTTTCGTATTTCTAAATACAACTCTTTTCCAAATTATTTAAAAAAAAAATTTACTTTCCTTCATTTGTTTACGCGGCTTTACACCCTTAAATAAATACTTATTGGCCGTGATGCCACAAACCAATATTTACAAGCTCAAACGCTTCTGCTACAAAATCTGTCAGAAACTCGATAGCATCTCTGGGTTTCTCATAACCATGGTAAATGCCAATATTGCCAATTAAACCAACTTGATTTGGATTTACAAATAAATTGCACAAAATGGGATATACAACTGACTGCTAGAACTTTTTGTAAGTGGTATTCCATCCACATTTACACAAATTTCGACAACATTTTGTTGCTGCGAAATGAGAACGGTATTAATTTGAATCATATTAATTAAAACATTTTTTAAACCAAAATGATAGTACTGACCAGGGGCAACATCTTTAAATTTTAGTTCTCAACATCTTTAAATTTTAGTTCTCTAGGGGAATGTAACAATGTTCTAGCATCAGTGGGTAAATCTGAAAGATCGGGGACTTCTTTAAGCAATTTTAATAAATCACTTAAGGCATTCTGTGGTATTTTATGTGAAACAGCCCAGCTGCATAACTTGGTTGAAAAGGTAATTTTTTGTTCATAACCATTACTTGGGGCAGTATTACAAGTATCACTGTTAGGAGATCCTTCCTCATCATTGACAAATGAATTAACCGAAATGTCAGAGTCAGAGGCGTACCGCTGGGGGGCGGGGGGGGGGGTACCCCCCCCCCCAATGATCTCTTATAGTAGTTATTATAAACATTATACAGCACGGTAGTATATACATATTTATATAAAAACAAGGGTTTTGTCTACCAACACCCCCCCCCCAAAACCAAAAGTGACCTACAAACCCCCCCCCCAAACCAAAAGTCACGGTCCGCCTCTGGTCAGAGTCAGAATTATAAAAACCATCTGGGGACATTTCGAACGATGTATTAGAATCATTATCTTGTAAAAAACCAGGACCTCTGGATGTAGACGGCATGTCCATCGACAAAACATTAGGTTGAGGTACATTAGTATATTCAGATAGATGAACTTTCACTTCAATGTCGTGAGCAGAGCTTGAGCTCACATTGGCTTTTCCCGATGTTGAATAAAAAGATGAGGTTGTTGGGGCTGTAGCACGTGAATCGTGAACATTTTTGGGAAAAAGATTAGACTGATTAACCAACTCAGCAAAAGAGTCCACAGCAGGGTTGCCAGACGTCCCGATTTAGGCGGGACTGTCCCGATTTTAATCGATATAACCCATTTGTCCCGCTTTTGTCCGCTTTCCGATTTGCACGTCGAAAATCCCGATTTTTGAATAATTTTAAAAAGTGCAGATTTAACTTCAACCAAATATATTTATATACATGTTACCTTATTCTTTAGTGGTAAATAAACACCTACTTTAATTTTATTAAAACCTACGTAGAATGTACATGTTTGCTATAGTTTTCGTTTATTTGTTTGTTTTTGTGTATTTTAGTTTACAATATATATTAAAGGAAAAAATTGCATGTTCTTTGAATTTTTTTTGCGCGGCAATATCGAAATTTTTATTTGGGATGTTTGTCCTTGAAACAGTGAAATAGTTTTTTGACACAAATTTTTAACACATAAAATATTATCCCCTTAAACACGTGTCACAGATTCACGTGTCCCGCTTTTTCATTTGCAAGATCTGGCAACCCTGGTCCACAGAGCTTTTAACTAGCCTTTGTTGGTGACGCTTAGAAACACGCCCTTTTCTTTTAAACATATTTAACTCACCTTATTATGCACAATACCAAAAATTAACGCACACAGGCAAAAAACAGAAAACACTAATATTTACTGTTATAATTTTTAATAAAAATTTCTGGAATCGAAAATCCAAACATCCAAACAGACGCGAGCTGGCGGCAAACACACTTCAAAAATAAGGTTAGGTTACTTTTTGGGGTGTTGACTACGTTTATACGGATAATTTTGATACGTAACATTTAACTTTCTTTACTTTAAATTAAAATACCTCAAAGCTCAACACCTAATTTTTGTTCTTGATGTCTTTGATGAGAACGTACTTCCCAGGTAGCAGACTGACGTCAATTTCACGTCATTTTGTGGTAATATTCAGTACCAGTATGATCTTTCGAATGACGTATATATGATGTACTAATGACGTATATATGTCACAGGTAAAATGACGTCAACTGATGACGTCATTTTTACGTCGATATGTGACCTTTAATAAACCCTATTCTGACCCAATAATGACGTCTCTGTGACGTTTCCTTTTGGGCTTTAACTGACCTAATATTGACCTCATTCGGATCTTTTTATATGAAGCCCCATATTCATAAATCGGTTAACTGCGCGTGTACAGTATATAATAATAATAAATCAAACTTGGGGTGCTCTGGCCAGTGTAAAGAAGTGAATAAGCAATGAGCTATTCTGATATCGAAGCAAGATAGATGATACAGCATTGCTGCTTGGCCACGACGAAGTGTCGATGCCGCAGCAGAGAATAGCACATATACCTATAGCACGTATGCGGCCGGCAACGCGGTACAGGGTTATTCATTATATTTTGTCACCCACCTACAGCTCTTATTACAAGTTATAGAAAAAAACTTTAAATACAAAAGTTTTAGGTTTTTTCACGTAGTATCTTTTGGTAATAGCGGAAATAAAAAATCGACTTTACAACATTGAAAAAATTAATTGTGACATATTTTTTTAAATAGAACACCCTGTATATTATTAGCTCAAATGAAAGATCACTTTGTTCTGATTTCAAATATATATAATTTGTTGGCATTTGGTTCAGCCACTTTTGAAATATTTGAGTTTAAAAAAAATACTTTATTTAAACCACAACAATACGTTTTCGAGGCATTTGATTTATATTAAAGCAACAAACTTTAATGACTGATGATCTCCAATTGTGGAAAAATAAGTTTTAAACTCAAATATTTCAAAAGTGGCTGAACCAAATGCCAACAAATTATATATATTTGAAATCAGAACAAAGAGATCTTTCATTTGAGCTAATAATATACAGGGTGTTCCATTTAAAAAAATATGACTCAATTAATTTTTTCAATGTTGTAAAGTCGATTTTTTATTTCCGCTATTACCAAAAGATACTACGTGAAAAAACCTAAAACTTTTGTATTTAAAGTTTTTTTCTATAACTTGTAATAAGAGCTGTAGGTGGGTGTCAAAATATAATGAATAACCCTGTACATTCTTCTGTCTCTATGATATCCAATGAGCCCATTGCTTATTTACTTCTTTACACTGGCAAGCGGAACCCAAAGCTTGTTTTCTATACTGTACAGTGAGATTTTGGTAGGCGAAATTAAACATCCTAGTTTTTTGAGAGAAATATTCTTACCCTTATCGTAAGTAAATGTGTCGGTGATAAAATTGCAATAACTATGTGAAAAAGTAACAGGACCTACCAAAAGTTTACCCATACCTATAACAGTTGGATATTGTGTAATTGCTATAATTTTATCGTGAATAAACTTAAGAATGTTCTTAAGTATATATTATATTAAAAATAGAAATAGATATAAAATAAAACATTTAGAAAAGAAATACTGTTATTTATTAATAACAAACCTACACAAGAAAAAACTCGTAAAAAATAGGAACTAAATAAATAGTGTTTTTCTTTACATGTATATCATACATATTTATTAATCTAAATTGTGAAGATGTGGAAAACAAAGAAACTTATTAGGTACAGAATCAGTATTATAGGGAAATCACATACATTTGTCAACAATATCTTCTAAATTATAGGATTTAAGTTCTGTTAAATTACAAACTATACTTATTTGTAGTAGGGAAGTTGATTCAAATGGATATTAATGTAATGATTCATATACTATATATTCTCTACCAACTAAACAACACTTACGTATATGTATGTGTAACTAAACAAGTACTAAGATTTTTTTAAGTCACGGTGAATAGTTCATTTCAGTCGCACTTCAATCAGTTATGGGGCCCCTAGACGCCTATAGCTATGGTCCTGCTTGGTGCATCACACGGATTTGTTCCATGATAGTTACATCACTGAGCTAGGTGCCAAAAATATGAATTTTAAGTTTTATTTCTATGATGTGGCAAATGTGTTATCAACTTTAACAAATATCAAATCCAAAAAAAGGTAAAATCAAATATACAGAGCACTAAGTATCTACCTATTATCGTTAAAACTTTTTTGAAAACAATATAGTAATTGTGGTTATAATTTCGTATTAGAAATGTTAGGAAGCCCTGTCTTCAACTACAAGATTATGCACAAAATTACTTGTCAGCAAGATATTTACGAAAAAAATCGGTTTTTAATTAGGGGTGCAAGATAAATTAAAGAACATTATTGTGCATATAAACCCAGCATTTGCTTTGCATTTTTGAGACTTTCATTTTACTTCGTGTTCATTTACACAGGCAATTAAAAAATCAAAAGGGGTTAATACAGGCAATAAAAACAATAGACATATTTTATTACATGGTAAAGCAACAAGATTTTGCACTATGGGTTCATTACACTTATTTATCTAAAACACTCCTTTAATTTTCATGACGCCTTTAAAAAAATATACGTAAATCATAAACCGAATCATAAACATAAACAGAACTTACTGTACTTGTTTGGGAAACACAATTCACTAAAATTTACTAACTAAACTAAAGTTTACTTTACAAAACGGAAAAGGGAACCGCCAACAGGCAAAGAAAATAAAAGGGTCTAACAACAGGTCGAGACGACGCCACCATACGCCATATTATTTAAGTTTGACAAGTGACAAGCAAGTAAGGGAGGATCCGTTGCAGGGTTGCCAGCTTGTGTTCTTGTAATTCTTCGATCGTAAAAGTTCTAAATATTTTTTCCCAGATACGATATAAATAATTTTATTATTTGATTAAACACAAATTGATGTATTTAATAAAAAGCCAACACTTCTTCAAAATTGCCAAAAAAAATATATCAATGGAAAAAACGAGAAAAAAAAATGTTCTCAAATAAATAAAACAAATCAGTTAAAGTGTTTTTTTTTCAAGAAAAAAGCTAAACAATTTTTAAAATTAGGATAAGAAAAATTTAAACCCTATTTGTTTCCTTAATTCTTTTTTTTATATTGTGCCGAGCCATAATTTCTGAAAAGAACCGTAACGTGGCAACGCTGCTGCAGCGCGTTGGCGCGAATTTTGACCGTCAAGAAGTAGGGTGACTTGGCTTGGCTATGTTAGACTTATGTATTTACAATACTAGTACGAGAGAGATAAAGACAAAATCGGACAAAACGTCCAAAGTACGTCGTAGCTTGCGTCGAACTCCGCCAATACCGAAGCCGTATCGGAAGGATCCGGTTTTAAATTCACATCCTCATGCTCTAAAACTACAGATAGCGGAGTTCTGCTATTTTTGGCGGACCGTATTGACCACAGTCATGCGTATATTCGATCTGTGCTCTAATCCTAAGGTAGGCAAGTAGCGGTGAAGGATTAAAAAATATCTGACATGTTTAGCACAACATATCTCGGCTATTTTTGAACTAATTGGGCTTATTTGCCTTGAAGGCTGAAGTAAGATAACTGTTTAGAGTTTTGCCATATTATGACTTGTGACCATAAAATGACGCATATGACGTCATACACAGTACGTTATTACGACGTCCGTGCAAGGACGTACCAGGGGCGATATTTTTTGGTCGAATGACGTCTTAGGTCACAAATGACCTATTTTCGACGTCAAAAAGACGCCAGTCTGCTGGCTGGGTTTCAAAATGTGAAGTGTGTTTTTGTTCTAAAGTAAATATGGGCGATTTAAAATTGTTGATAATCAAAGACCCGGTATAAACTGAGTCACTACTAAATTTAAGAACAGCTTCTATCTTTGTTCTTCAACTACGAAAAAAGGGATGAGACATAAGCGGACGAGTGACGTTCCTTACATGTCTTGTTTAAAAGATTTTCACTAATTTTCGCAAATAACAAATGGCACTCAACACTCAACAAACAATAAAGATGATAAAAACAATAAAATTTGTAATTAATGTATGAATCCGTTTTTAAACAGATTGCAAAGCCTGTTGTTTCGGATATCCTTTGTCAGTCCATTTGTGGACGTAACAGGGAAGTCCAATTTATGTCCATGACTCCATAGACAAACAACGTCCAATAATGGACGTCCATAAGACGTCCATTAAAAGTGGACGTTTGGACCGATAATGGACCTAATATGGACGTCCATAGGACGTCGTGTGCTATTAGGGTAAGTAGTGATGATGACCGAAATTGGGACGATAAAATTCCGGAAATTATATGGGGTATAAATAACACTTTAAATAGTAGCACCAAACACGCCCCATTTGAGCTAATGGTCGGGTATAGAGGGAATCTTTTGAGTAACTTAGAGACTGCTCCCAATTCGGTTGATTTTAGGAATAAACGACAGGATGCCCATAGGAATATTGCTAGTGTCACAAAGAAAATGAAATCCTGGTATGATCGAAAGAGAAAAACACCGCGAAAATATCAGAAGGGTGATCTTGTTTTGTGGAATGGTAGTAGGTATATCTTGTAATGAAAAGGGTGTAAATAAAAAACTAAACAAGAAATATTCTGGGCCCTATAAAATAGTAAAGGTATTCAACGGAGATAGATATATGCTAAAGAGTGTTAAAGGTATGAGAGGTTATAAGAGCTTTAGCATGTTGGTGGCGGTTGATTCGCTTAGGCCTTATCGAAGCTATTTAGAAGATATTGATGAGACCTATAGCGATGATAGAGCAAGGGATAGAGAAGACCTAGTTGATTTGCTAGAAAGTTAGTAGTCGGGCAGGACGACTTAAAAGGTAACCTGTGGTTTAATAGCAGAGCGTGACTCATGTATATTTTTATAGTTGGTGTGTTTATAGTCGGGCAGGACGACTTTAAAGTGTACCTGTGGAACGAATTAATTTCGTTACCCGGTTGGGGGCCGTACAAGGACGGCTAACAATGGACCTGTGGTTTTTGGTGTTTGGCCTATTTAAATTGCTTTTGGAAATATGTAAACAAAATGCTTATGGTATTGCAAGTTCACCTCACTATTTATTTACTTAATGAAAAAATAGTATTGCTCGATACTGCCTTTAGTTTTTCCTACCCTAGGTCCAAAGGTGTTGAACCAGTCATAGAGCACTTACCGAGGACGGAAGTGTATACACGATGGCCGAAATGTTACCTCTACTCCGCCACTGGCTACTCAAGTGAATAGGGGAGACCGGGTCTGGTTGGCGCACTTTTCAGATAATCATTTCTAAGGAGTTAATAACTAAACCGAGTTTAATTTTAGGGTCACATAATCATTTTCTATAGTTTTGACTAACATCCTACAATTGAACAAACTTAACATTTCATATTTAAATGTCAGAAAAAAAAAATTATGTGACTGTGTCACGTGCGCCAAATTACCCCGTACGCGGGGAAGGTTGGCGCAGTGATATAACTTAAATAAACTTGTTATAAGTTTCAAAACTTTTATTTTAGATAGCAAAAACTCTAAGAACACACTTCAAAAATATAAAACTCTTAAGAATATACATCAAAAAGAGAAGAAAAAATTGACATGTCGTCATCTGAATCGCAGTTTATGCATTGGTAAAAAAGCTTATTTTCTGGCGCAGCACATGCTTCATGTGCCCACATGCCACAAGAAGTGCAGCAGATCCATTTCTCTTTTGGCTTACTCTTTTTAAAGTCTCCCCCACTCATCAAACAAAAGCAGTCATTTTCTTCTTCATCATCAGTTTCAGGTTTTTTTTTCTTTGATTTGCCTTTTCCTGTGGTTGGCTTCTTTCTTGAACTTTCTTCTTTTGAAATGTTTCTCTTAACAACTTCTTTCTTGGTCTTTCGACAAAGCTGTTCTTTTTCCAAAGCATCCTTCTCCGGCGTGTCTGTTATTATTGCAGACTTTCTTTTCCTAGTTAGTTTTGTAGGACCAGCTTCTTTAGCTTCGGCTTTCGGAAAAGGCCTAATGGTCTCTAGAATATATTTTTTAATTAATTCATCTTTTCCCATATTAGAAGCGTTATCAGCAGGCCTTAGAACAATGTCTTGGATAACTTTTATTTTAATTTTTTCTTCTGGTTCCTGCTTCTCTAAATTTAAATTTTTATTCCATTCAGAGCATCCAGGAATGGATAACTGGGCATCCATCTCAGTATCCCTACGTGTTGGTTTAACAGGACATTCAGCTGCAGATAAAGCAGATAAACCAACAGAATTTTCTCTATTTGTTTCTTCATGTCTTGGGCGGATCGATGGGTTGTTTTCGTTATTTTGTTTTGCACATGGTTCTGGTCTGTCAATGGAATATCCAGCCATAAATTCTGAATCGTCAAACACATCTTTGTTAAAAGGGCTAATGCCGCTAACCTTAAATCCTGACATTATGTTGTTGGGTGTCATTGCTAAAGGCCAAGCCGTTTTTACTATACTAGGGATGTCATAGATTGTCATGCTTTTTCCAGGGTGATTTGTTATCCATGCGTCTGAGGCACTGTTAGTATACTTTTTTAATGGGCCAAATACTCGTCTATCAAGGGGTTGCAGTTTGTGCGATGTGTGAGGAGGAAATGTCAATACAGTCACACCATGTTCTTTACAAATATTTAATCCTTTTATCGACAAATGAGAACTATGGTTATCAAGCAAGAGCAGGACGGGTTTCTCTCTTTTACTTCTTGTAAATTGAACAAAGTGCTTGATAAAGTCGACAAAATGCTCCTCCTTCATCCAACCTGAGGGATTGCAAGTTCCAGCACTTCCAGCTGGCGCACCAGTTAAAAAGTAATCTTTAAAATTAACGCGAGGAAATATGAAGAATGGAGGAATACTGTTACCCATTGCAGAAACAGCTGCTGCTACTGTAACCAGTGTTCCACGTTCTTGAGAAGTAATTCTGTCAATTTGTTTATGGCCTTTTCTAGCGACTATCTTATCTGGTTTCTGTGACGAAGTCACCCCAGTTTCATCCATATTCCAAATATCTTCTGGGCCAACAGCTAATCGATCAAGCACAGTTTTTAAGTTTTCAAAAAATGTAGCAACTGTATTTTTATTAAAATTTATACACCGGGCAAGACTTGTTGCTTCAGGACAACGGATTGACAGGGTTGCATTTCTTTTTAAATACGCAGAGAACCAGTCTGGGCCTGCCATAAAATTTTCGTGCCAGGCCGGTGGACAGTTTAAGTCTAGGGCGATAGCGTATTGGAAAGCAAGTTTTCTTACTTCCTTAACAGATAAACCGTGATAAATATCTGATGCTCTTTTAATATATGTTTCCAAAATTCGTTCTTGTTCATGAGAGAAGACTTTTCTGTTTGGCACATATCCCACAGTAACATTATCGAGGCTATTATTTTGAAGATCCTCAAGACTTACTTTGGAGCAAAATCGAATTAACGTCCGTGAAGGTATATTAAAATCTTTGGCCACGCTTCTTCTGGATCTTCCGTAAATTAAGGCTTCTTTGGCAGCTCTTATCATTATTTCTTTTGAAGTTTTTCCATTTTGGGTCTTTCTTTGGTAGTTTCTCATTTTAGAAACCTTAAACAAAAAAAAACAATTTAATATAACAAACAATGTTACACGGCAACTAGCGCTGGGGCAGGTTGGCGCAGCGCCAACCTTCCCCAATTTTTTTGAGCCAACCTGCCCCAACGCCATCTTTAAATTCTAACCAGCCAAAAAAATATCTGTAGGTACTTACGATAATTTAGTAATTTTCTAGTTGCACTTAAAGAAGAACATGTCACGTTTCAACTGCAATATTTACCGCATTCTTATCGCTACTTACCTCAGAAATATCCCAGAAATTCTCACTTGACAAAAATTTACAAAAATGGCGGAAAAGTCGACTTCGCTCTCTTGCCGATCAACGAAGACTGGCCGGCAGTTGGTTTTAAATGGACATTATCTCGCGCGAATAATGATTCAACAGTGAGAAAACAGCGTTGCCAATATGTCGGGAAAGTACTTAAATTTACTATGCGCCAACCAACCCGTGCGCCAACCAGCCCCGGTCTCCCCTACAAGAAAATAGAACACCACTGACATACGTTATAATTTTAATGACAAAACAAAAAACGGTTATCGTAAGCCTTGGTTTTCTGCACTCGTAAGCGTCTTGGTAGACTAAGGATTTGGAAAAATATTTAGAGACAGTGAATTATAAAATCTCATGTAAAAAGGACTGAAATATAAGTTTGTACGTTCTAACCACCTTTTTATTCTTTTTGGTTTTAACATTATAATAAAGAAGTTAAACATAGTGTCGGGTTAATCAGAGACAACATAATATCACATTCTTTTGCTAAGTTCTTAAAAGATCTGTTTTTTAAATTTAATATAATAATATAATTATTAGTTTTTAATATTATGCTGTTTAAGTAAATAATAACACACAAAATATAAATAAGAACTTAATTAATAAAATTTCAAAAACATAACGTGTACATTTTGTGTTTATTATAAACAAACGAATTTTTTTAGTCAGTCTCACCTTCAGTCATATCCTGATTATAGGTACTACTTTTCAGATCTTTTTTCTAGGTATAGGTGCAGCATCATGTAAGTACTTCAGTCTAAGGTCACGCCTATTTTAAAAAGTTTGTTTAGACCCTGTCCTTTTTTCTAAGGTAACATTGTATCATATTTAAATAATAAAAAATGAGTAACTCTAGTTACAACAACTAGTAAACAAACAATCAACAATTAAAACAATGTAACATTTTAAACAGTATAGTACAGTACAAGAACAAAATTAGGAATTCTTATCACCCATAAGCAGTGTTTTAAGACCTTTTAATTCAGTCAATATTTCATTGGTCATTTGCTTTGTGTTTTCTAATAGTTCAATTTTTTATTGATGGCGATGGTACTCTTGCATATGCTCAAAATATGTTTTTTTTTGTTTTATAATAATCTTCCATTACCGCATTTCTTCCCACCATATTTTTTAGCATTAGTGCAATGTGGCATACAATGGGGCAGTGTCCAAGCCATGCAGTGTCACTCATGGAGTGCCACAGGGCTCTGTTCTCGGGCAGATACTGTTCCTGTTGTATGTAAACGACATTGGAGAGTGCACTGCAAGTACTACTGCGAATATCCTGTTGTTTGCGGATGACACTACTGCACTGGAAAGAGCCAACAATTTGACACTCCTTTGACCAGCAGTCCGGTGATACGCGGTCGAAAATGCGGCAGTGGTTTCTTGCAAACAAATTAAGCATAAATGAAAGCAAGACACAAACTCTTGATTTCTCGTTAAGACCTTTGGAAACAAACACCAATGCTGTAAAGTTTCTGGGCTTGTTTCTGGACCCCAGGCTGACATGGGAGCAACATGTTGACCATTTAACAAGCATTTTAAGTAGAAATATCTACAAAATACGTAATCTTAAAAACATTGTCTCAGATAGAGTCCTTATTAGTGCTTACTATGTTCACTTTCACTCGTATCTTGCTTATGCTATCTTATGTTGGGGACATTCCTGGCATTCAACCAGGGTTTTCGCGGTTCAGAGGCGTTGCATAAGAATAATCTCTGGCATTCGGTTTAGAGACTGCTGTAGAGCCAGTTTTGTTTCACTTGGCATACTCACTTTGCCATCTGTCTATATCCTCAGTTGTTTGGGGCACATAAAATGTAATGCTGGAGACTATATTCGTAATGGTGATTATCACGATTATGGTACAAGAACCAGAAGTTGCCTTGCCCTTAATTATAGTAGAACTGCTAGGGCCAGGGACGGAATAAACCATTATGGCTTAAAAAATTTTAATGTATTGCCTGAGGCTGTAAAAGCCCTCAGTGAGCAACAATTTAAATTGAAAATCAAAAACTATTTAAGGATGAAAGCTTTCTATTCCTATGATGAATACCTCCTAAACAACTTTGATGATTTGATGTAGTGGTTCGAGAAGTGCAGATTTTGCTACTTTTATTTTTATATATTTTTGTTGATCAGATCTTAATGTGTAATATGTTTGGGTGGCATATTTTTGTTCACTTGTTTTAATCTGTTACGTTTTGTGTATTATGACTATGTAATTCTTATATTATTATATATATTTTATATTTGTAACTATTGTGTCATATGGTTGTAATTTTATGTTATTTTATCCTTTTGACTTGTGAAAATACTTATTGTATGTGCAATCACGAATAAATATTATTATTATTATTATTATTATTATTATTATTTATTTTCTGTGTAAGTTTCTAAGCGTCTTGTAACTGCCAAACGTTTGTTTTTACCCCCTAATATTTTTTCCGGATTTATGTTATAGGAATGGTCACTGGGATTTTCTTGGTCTTTTGCCGAAGATGTTGATGGTTTTGGGATTAAATATATATCATTTGAAACCATGCTACCTTCTATCTCAATTTCTTTGCAAACTTCAGGAAGTTCATTTAAATTACACTGAAAATATAAAAGAAATTAATTTAATATAAGTATTAAAAGTCTGCTTCAAATGGCAAGCTTGTTTTCGCCACATGAACCATTTTAATTTTTTAAAGTAATATTGTGGTTATTATAAATAGTTTCTAAAAACTAAACAAATGACGTCATTGACGATCTAACAACCCATTATTTTGTAAAAAGTAAACAATCATTTCTAAATCGATAAATTCTACAAACGAACCATATATGAAATAAATTTCTGATCCCGACATTTGCAGAGTTTATTAATTGAGAAGCAACTGTTTGCTTTCTACAAGATAATGGGTGGTAGGCTCATACTTGAGGATATCTGCATGGAATTTTAGAACTATTTATAATATCCATATTATTCCAAAAAAACTTACATTGTATTTTTTACAGATTACTGGCGTGTAAACTCAGTAAATAAAGACTTCAATATTTATAAAAAGGGTCAGGGGCCATCCATAAAATACACAGGCACTCAGGGGGGGGGGGGGTAGCGACTAGTGTGACTATGCATGATGAAGAAGGAGGAAGGCAACTAAAATGTGCTGTCGCACAAATAATAGTAAAAAAACCTCAAAAACCATAAGGTTCTTTTAAGGATGTATTTCTCAGCTATCGTGATGTAATACTACTAGGAAGGGGGTTACAAAAGTGAGACTAAGCTTGATGAAGGGGGGGTTAGAATTACCCAAAAATAGCGTGACAATGACACCGAACTTACATTTTTGTCAACTGTTGAAAAAGTAAAACTCAAGACATTTACTTGGTTTAGGTATAAAATTTTATAGTTTATAAAATTCGAATTTACGTAAAAAACTATATATCTGTACAATATTTTTTTAATTTGCTCTTTCATGACAAAACATGAACTGACTGAAAAAACTACAGTAATGTAACCTTAACAACCTTACAATGTGCTTTTACAGCTAAAGCTAAAACCGACAAGTTTAAAATTGGGAAACTTTTTACAATCAATTCTAAATTTTAATGTTTGAAGAAAAATAGCAGCAGTTTTCACCTCAAGATGATTGGAGATACCAGTCGAAATACTGCGATATAAAATCAAATAAAGACCATGCAAGTCCATAATAAGGTACCTGCGGCAAATAAGGCCCAGTTAATAAGAAACTACTTTATTTACAAAAAAATGTAAAAAACAAGCAACAAAATCCAAGATTATCTGAATTCGGACTATCGTAAATGGAACTACAGGTACACGGGCAGTCTTAAATTTATGAGAAACTTTTAATGTGCCTCTAAAAAAAAGTTGCGAATGGGCTTTATTATCCGAACATTCGGTCAATAAAGCCCACAAGAAAAATTGGGGTCGGCTATAAAGGTCCACCTAAAACAAGACTTTAATTTTTGGCAAAAATTAAAAGCCTTCCCGTCCCAACAAGCAAAGTTTACATTTAACATTATTTTTCTGGCTAAATAAACCTAATGAAACTAAAAAATATGTTTTCATAAAAATAACATAAATCGAATTGTTCGCAAAAAAACAACCACAACTTAATCACAACGTACGCAGATATAGTCATCTTTATCGTGTTTTGTGAAACCAATACACATTTCGTGGCACCAAGTGCCACAAGACACACAGCTTCGCAAATCTAATTGCTCGGTTTTGTTACACACAAAGCAATACCAGGAGTCATTTTTTTACAGGTTAACCTTTGGGCTTTTTCTCACTGACACATTCGATGATGATGATGCTATTGGTTGTTTCCTTATATCTTTTTTAGATACTGTAGGTTTTGATTTAGAACTTCTTGAAGAAAACAGGTCTTTGGTTACCAACTGTGCCTTGTAGTTGAGAGATTTTCTTTTTGGACTCTTGCTTTCTTTCAATTTAAACAGTTCAGGTGTAGGGAGCAGTTTTTTAAAAGACGTATTGAGAGGTTCACTTTCAGCTTGTGTCTGTGTCGTACCATTAGTCTTGACAGGTGTTTCAGAGTTGTTGATCCTATCAGGAACTTTTTCCAGAGTAATATTTTTTAATATACTGAGGGGGATATCATCTGCGGAGTCGTCTGAATCAGAATCGTTGGATTGCACATCATTAACATCACTAGGCTGATCGTTACCTTTGTTAAGTTCAATATCGTTAACATTATTAGCGTTGTTCTCATCCATTTGCGCAGCGTAAGGACGTTCAGTTGATAATGAGGGGGCGAAAGCTGATTCAGGAATTACAGTATAATCAAGTGGATATAAGCCTGTCGCTCGAAAGCCGTTTATAATGTTCTCGGGTTTCATGCATCTGGGCCAAACTTTAGACAAAATTTTTTCAAAGCGACTTTTGTTTAAGCGTCGGTCTGGATTTGCTTCCCAAAACCTGAGGACTTCTTGGTCCCAGTGATGTTCAAAGGACCGATAAACGGCTTTATCTAAAGGCTGAAGTTCGTGGGTAGTATTAGAAGGTAAGCAAAACAGCTTTATATCCAACTCATCTGCAACCGTGGTTATGGAGATATCCAAGTGACTAGCAGCTCCATCAAAAACTAGCAGGATAGTGTCTTTACCCTTGTAATGGTGTAAATGCCTAAGAAAAGCAATGAAAAGTTCATTGGTCATTAGGGTGGTCCATTATATATTGGTAAAATTAAACTTTAAGAAAAAGTCCTGGGCACCCCATAATTCTTTTTCATATGGTACTAGATGTCTTTTGACAAAATTTCGTATCTGTACCTCACCCAGAAAGCAGTGCTCAAAGCTCCTAAAAAAGTAGAGATAAAAGAAAATTCCAAATTTTTGGTATTTTCAAGAAAAAAAACGAACAAAATAGCTTGTAATACATAAATTTGTATTTAAATAATCATTTATCATGTAAACAAAATATTAGCATTAGATACAAAGTAAATGGTACATAGACAAGTAAAAAAGTCAGTCCTTTGAAGTACTTGGTCTCATAATTTCTGCCATAGCTTGCTTAGTCATTTCGGTGGGAATCCGTTTGCGGTTGGCTTCTACAACCTGTAGCAACAACTGTTTCTCTTCTTCGTCATTTGTTATTAGTTTGTTAAAATCTTGAAATAATTTCACTCCCCTTTCAGCAATGTCATTAACTACTTTTAAATTTTTTACAGTTTCTTTACCGTTTATGTATTCAGGGTTTTGATTCCATTTACTAGGATGTAATGTGATAAATGAACTATTAATTTCCAGTTTTGACAGGAGTTGTATGGTTCTTGAATTGGCAAAATCTGATAATTCACAATTATCATGAAGTAAATCTGGATTTCCTCTTACCATACGAATTGGTGGAACAGCTGTCATTTTATTCACAATGTTTAGCTTTTCTTGTTCGCTTACTTTGTCTGAAAACAGGGAGATACCAACCAACTCATCAGAGAGGTACCACAAGTGAAACTGTAGAGCTTTTCTTGCAGTTTTACTTATTTCTTCATCAAAAATACTGTATTTTCCGGCATCTTTCCAAAGGAGCAGGTCATTGATGGCGGAGTGCGCAGGAACCGGTGCCTCTATCCAGTTCCTCACGTATAACAATGCTCCAAACTTGACAAATCTCTGTAAGTTCACCTTTTCTTTATGTGTAAGTTGGAAAACACCCTGATCCTGGAAAAGGTACAATTTAAAGGCGTATATCAGTTTAGCCATCCAACGAGCATGGTGTATTGGTCCAGGCGCTCTCCAGTGAACAATTTTCAGTGAATGGCCTAGGACTAACAACGTCAATTCGATTAATTCCATATAGTCATCCCTAGGTTGGTCTTTTTTCTCCAGCATTGGAACCAATGAGTTGATAGTGGAGTTTTTCAAGCCCTCCTCTTCAGTGGCAATAATCAAAAATGTATAATTCTCTCGATCAATAGATTTCCAGGCTTCTTTAAATCTTTTAAACAGAGGAATTTCAGGTGAGCTGGATGGACCTAGGCATAATGTAAACACTTTGCTTAGAATGATTTCTAGTACATGATGGCGACATGCCAGCCACAATAGCTCCTTTCCCACTTCATTTTCAATCTTAGAGCATGCACCATTTTTTGTTCCAGTGTTTACAGATGTCGTGTCGAAACCCATTCCAATAACTTTATCGTGAAGATCCCATTTTCGAAGAACATTATGTACTGCATTGCCACAATTTACACCTGTGCCAGAAGCAAGTTTTGGAACTCCAAGTAATTTTTCTTCGCCATTTGCACAAGAAACTAGCACTGGTAATCTGTCTACCTTTTCGGAATTCAGAATGTCAGGTAAAATCTTGCCGTCCCAGTGAACAACAATTGGGGGCTTTCCTTCAAAAGTTGTCTTCAATTCGTCAGCTAAACTTTGCCGTGCTTGCTGCCGTTTTCTTTTAATGGTACTGCGCGATAATGGCATACTGGCAGGATCGTGTCCAAGTGCAGCAGCAATTGGGACAATCAACCTTACGGCTTTACGATCCGAAACTTTATTTCTATCTAAGGCTCCAGTCACATGTTGGGTAAAAAGGTGTTTTTTTGACCTTGGTTGTGAAATAAAAATAAAAATTCTTTGTCTTCCTGTAGCGCTATTAAAGTAAGGGCTTCAGCATGAGCAATATCAAATAACTTATCCAGTTGGCCAACAAATGACGATTCTTTTGGTTTTTGCGTTTCTGATGTACGTCCTTTATTTTTTTTTAGAAGTAACCATTCTGAGTGTAGTTTTTCAAGTTTTTCAATAGAGTGTTTTGTTAATTTAGTAGGGATCAATGCTTTCTGCCAAACAATATTTACTTCTTCAATTGTGATGTGACTAGCATTTCTTACAGATTTTCTCTGTTGCAGATGAAAATGGAATCTCAACAAAACTTCCTTTGCAGTAGGTAGCTGATTCTTCCCAGTTAAAAGTTCTAGGTCTTTTACACCTAACAAATAAACTCTGTCCTTTTGACGTGTAGAAGGTACTGCCATGTCCACATTGTCCACCATCTTGAATTAAATGAACTTTAAATATTTTTATAATCCTGAAACAAAATAGTCTATTTTAGAAAAAAAAATCAGAAATCTTTTCGAAAATTCCAGAATACCTAAAAGATTTGGGTTCTCGAGCACTGTGCGCTCCTTACTCTAGGATGCTAAAACCATTTCTGTTATGTAATATCACTCATGTAATAACAATTCGGATAAAATAAAATGGTCTACGTCAACCTGGAACAAAAGAAACTAATATTGTACCAAGAGCCAATATTCCGAAAAAAAAAATTCTTGAGCACTGCCTTCCCCTCCTTGTAAAATGCTGCTATTTAGGCAGGTGCATACCACTATCAAGTGTAACAAAATGAGATGGTGCCTTGGCGTCTACGTTCAAGTTGTTTTTTTTGGACCACACTATTGGTCATGCTACCCTTTTTGGCCATTTTAACCAAAGTCCCTGGTGGTAGGTTTTCTTCCCATTCAGCCTTTAATCTTTTTCCATGAAATATGACCATAGGTGGGATACTATTTCCTAAAGCATTACAACATCCAGCAATGGTTACGTTTTCTGCATGTTCAGGAGCAACTAAGTGGACACGTTTGGTACCTTTTTGGCCAATAACTTGCTGCTGATGGTGAATAGTTATTCTGCATCCCTTTTCATCCATATTGAAAAGGTTCTGTGGATTTTGGTGCAAATTCATTTCATTAAAAATGTTCGCTAATTTCTGAAAGTGATCACCCACAATAAATTTATTCAATTTTTGGGCACGTGCTGGGTTCATCAGTTGCGCCTTGCGTCTTGACAAATCAGGATTACGCTTCAAAAACCCGTAGAGCCAGTCCTTACCAGCGACTCCTTTGCCAGCGTCAAATGGGTGTGGAATGTTATTTTCAACACAGAATTTGTATACAGAGCGCCGTACTAACAATGGCGTTAGGGGCATTCCGATGTCACACAGTCGTACTATTCTTTCAGAAAATTGTTTTTCTTGATCGGGAGTTAATACGCTGGATCGGCCTATTTGTTTAATTAAAACGCCGGATTTTAGATGGTTCCTAATAGTTCTCCTAGGTATATTATAACTAGGGCTGGGCGATTGTTGAAAAAGAAAATCGATTTTCGATTATTTGAAATAATCGATTATTTCCGATTAATCGATTAATCGAAATTAATCGATTAATCGAAAAATCGATTAAGCGATTAATCGAAATTAATCGAAAAATCGATTAATCGATTAATCGTTTAATCGAAAAATCGATTAATCGATTAATCGTTTAATCGAAAAATCGATTAATCGAAAAATCGATTAATCGACTAATCGAAAAATCGATTAATCGAAATTAATCGAAAAATCGATTAATCGACTAATCGAAAAATCGAAAAATCGATTATAGTCGATTAATCGAAAAATCGGTTAATCGAGAAAATCGATTAATCGAACTAAATCGATTATTGAACTAGTCGAAATTATGTCATTACTAATGACATAATGAAAGCGACTCCAGCGCTTACCACTTGATCTTGAACACAATTCCGACGGGCGATTTAAATTTTAGACCCTTACCCCCGTATTCGCCGTATACCGTTAAGCCAAGCTTAAAGGTTAAGCTCGCTTAACTCTTCGATTTTGTATGCTCCGTATTCGCAAACGCGTCTAAGCCGGCTTAAAGTTAAGCGGCCAAATTCGGCGGCTTGGAAATTTAAAGCCAGGCTTATGGCAACATAACCTGACTTTTTTAATCCTTTGTCTTGCATAGAAACAAAAGTTCTTGTGAAATCGCTGCTGTGTTTTGCTTTCAAGGTGAATTTTGTAACATTTTGCAATTTACGGAGTTGCTACTTGAACCTTCAGCCTTACCCTAATAATAATGGAAATAGAAGATGAAATTATGCTGGAAGACGACATCGACATATTAGATATAATTGATTATGGATTTCCTCGGAGAATTTTTAGGAGGCCACATTATTTTGAGGAGATGGATGAAATGGCCTTTTACCGAAGATTTAGGCTGACGAAGCGTACTACATTACATGTGTTGGAGCTCATAGAAGATATTTTAGAATTCGAAAATGATTTGTAAGAAAAACATTTATTATTGATTTTCTTTATCTTTACCCTGCCAGTTTTTTTTAGGAATAATAGTGTAACACCAATAAATCAGCTGCTGACTGCCCTTACATTTTATGCCAGCAATGCTCATCAAATCAACATAGGTGATTTTATGAAAATGGATCAGAGCACTGTATCTAGGGTCATAAGAAAAGTTTCAGAAGCCATTGCTAGTAAAAGAAATATGTTTATTAAAATGCCAGCCACACAGCAGGATAAAATATCTTCTCAAACAAATTTTCACAGAATAGCTGGTTTTCCACGTGTAATTGGTTGCGTCGATGGTACTCATGTGAAAATTCAATCAGCAGGTAAGTTAATTTATCACCTGACAGTATGTATTAATATTATGGATATAACCTGGAGTTTTTGTAGGCGGTGAAGATGGAGAAATATTCAGAAATAGAAAGTCATATTTCTCCATAAATGTGCAGGTGGTATGTGATAGTGACCTGCAAATAATTAATATTGTATCCAGGTGGCCAGGGTCAGCCCATGACTCTACTTACTCTACTATTTTTAGCAATAGTAGGCTTAGGACCAGGTTTGAGGCTGGGGAGTTTGACACCGGCATCCTTCTAGGTATGTATTTGGTTCTTAAGTTAACCATTTGTGTTAATGCCTATGTTAATCTAACAATGGATTTTTTATATTGTCACTATAAATAAGACTTTTAAACAATTTCCACAAAATTTTTATTGTACGATGAGAACCAACACTGTGGCTTCTTCGGATCTTATACTAAAAGTCTAGTCTAAGATCCGAAGAAGCCACAGTGTTGGTGAAACAATTGTCATCGTACAATAAAAATTTTGTGGAAATTGTTTAAAAGTCTTATTTATAGTGTTAAAATGCATTTCCACCCAGTAATGGCTAGCTCCATTCAGTTTTTATATTGTCTTAAAAGGCCAATATTATATAGTTGCCCTTACCTTGTCAGGGTTCGGACTCACCTGGATAACCTGTAAAACCTGGAAAAGTCATGGAATTTAGCGGTAATCGGAAAGTCCGAACCCTGCTTGTGCATACTTTGGGCACTTTTCAAAATTCACTGATGATTTACTGGTTGGTAGAATGTTGGTGGAACTGGTAAATATTCTGGTCTTTATAATTTTTGAAACGCGTTTGGGTCGAAACATAACCTATTAGATTTTATTATTTCTGTGTAGTAGTAGAATATTTCCTTTCTCCATTATTACAACTTCCCGATTTTCCATTGTACTTTTTACAAAAAAAAAAAAACAGCTAACCACAGCACTCACCCTTTTACAGGGATTTTCAGTTATAATAAAGTGAGGTTAGTCAACTCCCGATGAGTGTGGTTTTTCAGCGGTGCGAGCATGAAAGAAATTATTGAAGTTACCAGTAAATTTTGAAATGGTTTGGCGAGCTTAAACCAGTGATGTCACCGGTGAATTTTAAAATGTGCCCTTTTCTTTCAAATCCAAAAACAAGTATTGGAAAAACTGTCGAGATGTTGTAACAAGCACTTAATACAATACCATCATATACATATTCATCATTTTGCATTATATTTGTAGGTGATAGTGGATATCCCTTAAAAGCCTACTTACTTACACCACTAGCAAACCCTAACACGAGGGCTCAACAGCTATACAATGAGTCTCACATTCGCACGAGGAACACAGTAGAAAGAACCATAGGTACGTGGAAACGACGATTTCCCTGTTTATCTTATGGATTAAGATGCAAATTGGACACTGGGTTTGTGGTAGTAGTAGCTACAGCGGTTCTTAATAATATTGCTCGAGTAATGCATGATGGTGATCCCCCACTTCCACTGGGCATTAATATGGAGGAATTAGAATATTTAGTTCAACAAGGAGACATACCGCCAATTAATCCACAGGAAAATGTATTATATGATTTTCGGAATGAGATTATAGACAATTACTATGCAAATTTGTAATAAAAATTATTTAAAGTAAATTAGTATTGGTTTTATTTTAATAATAGTCGCGATAAACTTCATGTCCCCAAGTTTCCCAGTTAAATATAGAGGAAATAGCCGTGAAATAAGAATTCACAGAGCTATAAAACAGAAATTGATGAGAGTAGGTCAGTTTTTACACTGAGAAACAGTGAAATCAAAAAATAAATGAAATACTATGACCATTTCGATTTCACTGCTCAATGAACTTTTTTGAAAAGAAAATGTAATGTAGCAGTCCAAGACTGATCTCTGAAAGAAAAAGTAATAGTCAAAATACAAGCCACTAATATTTATTTGTACTTTTTATAACAATACATACTCGAATACATATTTAATAATACTATTTTATTAATACTCTAAGTTTTTCTTTTTTGCAAGTAATTCTGTTTCTAACAGTTCTAATTCTAATTGTCTTTTCCTTATTATAAGAGCATTTTCTTGTTCCATATGATTTAACTGCTTTTCTAGTAACATCAATCTCTTATCTAAAAGTAGGTCATATTTTCTAGCCATTTCAGAAGATGTTAAGCTTTTTATAACAGTTGTTGGTCTTCTACGGCTCTTTGGTGTAGACTTTGGATGGTTGGGCACCTGTAAAAAAACAAAATTATATACTAAATCACAAGATTTAAAAAAGATTTAATTTCGTATTAGTGTAATGTTTTTCATGGTGGGTTTTAATGAGTTTTTTAAAAATACAAGATAGATATTAGTAAACAATGCATTCTCACTCTTTAGTGTTAAGAGGCCCTATCGATTTCAAGGCCCGCGAACGACGATGGAGATAAGCAAAGCTGAAACAAATAGAACTGAGAAAGAGCAGTACATGAATTTTTTCTTTGCTACAATTGCTTTTTTATTTATTTATTTATTTATTCTTTTATTCACTACAAGGTACACAGTACATCAGTTTCGTCATTTTTGGACAGGATCTTAAAAACTCTTAAAAACTAAAGGGTTTTAACAGTTCTTTTTAACATTTTCTTGAAAGAATATCGTTTACGTTCTCCTGTTCTAATTTTGCAGTCTTTGCCAATTTATAAAGTACTGCATGATATTAGTTATTTTTAGTATTTTTTAAGTCAGATAATTTTACAATAAGATTACAAAATTAAAAAATGTGAACAGCAGAACAAATCTAAAGCCTACTAAGAAGTCATTTTCATTTCGGAATACTCAGAAACTAACTTAGATCCTGTCTGGAAGAGAGCGCATAGCGCCAGTAAAATAGTAATCGATGGGGCCTCTTTAATGTATAATCTGCTTTTGAATAGCACTTAACAACACTGTAGTAAATATTCTTACATTTTCTTTGGTTTCGTCACTTTCCAACATTCTGGAATTTGTTAATAACGCTGTACTGACAGGTTTTTGTAGTTTTGTGGCATTGTACTTTGTCCAATCATCGTCTTTCACTGCACTGGTGGATGGAATGGTTTTGTCAATTGACTAGAATCAAAATTTGAAAAATATTAAATATTCATAAAATATAAGTACCAGGTACCATTTTCTTTGTAATTTGTTGTCATTTCCAACATGTTGCTATGATGACAAATAACAAAGACATTAGAGAAGTTTCTGTTTCCACCGATTTCTCCACCGTTTCCATGAAAATTTGACAGGCATGTGACTGATCCTATAATACTTCTTTAGAAATCATGTGGTTCGTAAATTTTGATGGAACCGGTGGAGGAATCGATGGAAACAGAAACTTCTCTATTTATCTTGAAAAGTAGTCAAAATATAATGCATCACCTGGTACATACTTATGAAATAAAAAATATGACATGTTTCAAATTATTTTTCTTGGTGGTAATATTTTTTTGAAATAAAAACTGCAATCAAAAGAAAAAAATAGCAGTTAAACTTACCAGAAATGTCTGCTTTCCTGCATGTGTTTCTGTGTTTTCTGTGCCATCCTCATCGGCTATATAAAATTCCACTTCATTTTCTTCATTAGCGTCTCTGCACTCAATATAACTTTCATCTGCATCATCATCAAATTTGTTCTGAAATCCCACCAATGTATTTTTATTGATTATTGTCATTAAAAGGTCATCTGTCTCATCCTTTTTGATTTTTGGTGGTGGGCCTCCGCCAGTGAGCGATATTGCCTTTTTTTCATCAGCCAAGGTTTTCCGAAGCTCTTTTTTTCTATTTTCATAGCATTTTTTTAAAGAAGCCTTACTGCGTAATATACTAGTAGATGAACTAGCATTAAAGTCATCTGTGATCTGCTGCCAGGCCTTTTCCTTTCTGTCTCCAGAAGCCCTATCAGTCTTCTTATCCTCTATTATAGATGAATATTTGTCAGCTATAATTCGTAATAAGTGGAGCTTTTCCGATGTTGTAAAGTTTGGAACTCTTATTTTTTCACTCATTTCCCTATTAATATCAAAATTCACTCTTCTCTACTGGGAAGAAAACCCATGAAAACGAAAAATAACATAACCAAAAACCGTAAACTTGCGTGGCCTACGTGACAGGACATTCGTAATTTTGACAGTTAAAATAAAATTCCCTAGTAACATACAATGTTGCCAAGTTTATTTTGGGCTTGCGGAAGCGGGGCTTACTTTTCAACGGAGAATGACATCGGATTTTAAGCTCAGCTTTAGTTTAAGCTTAGCTTATATAAGCTAGGCTTTACAGCTAAAACGGCGAATATGGGCCTTAAAGGAGCGCGGATCGAAAAGCATTCAAATTATTTCGTTGAATACGTGTTTCATAGTCGAGTTATGATTATAAAAAAGAATCGATTAATCGAAAAATCGATTAATCGATTAATCGAAAAATAAATTAATCGAAAAGTCGATTAGGGGAGAGCGGGGCTCAGTGGTCAGTTTTTTGAGTAATTCGTTTTTAGTCAACTATTCATAATTATCTATTAGTGTGATGTGTACTGTTACAAAGTATAATCTTTTAGCAACAAAATATGTTAATGGGAATTAACGATTTAAAAAAAGTGTTACGCATACTACCCATTTACAAAAAATCTGTATATCATGACCATTCTACCCCCTATAGGGGCACAGCGGTCATTAGGTTGGGGTACAGTGGTTTAAAAGTAACAATTCTTTAAAGTAGTTTATTTAAACACCATAAAAACTAAAATATTTAGCAATTAAGAATTTGAAAAGCAGAAACTTATAAAACTGGAAAGGACAAGAGAAAAATCTATTCTACATTGTATGAAAAAAAATTAACATTAAAAACATAAAAGCCTTGAGCTCGAGAAGTAGTTCCAGTCTTTTGAGGATCAGGAAGATGAGCAATCACATCATTTTTTTCAACTATGTCTCTGTCTATCTTCTCAGGAAAAATGAACGTTTGTCCGCTGCCTTTTCGTCTCATAAAATTGATATAATATTCTGTACCTTGAATCTTTTCAATTTGTCCAACAAAATATTTAGCTAATTTTTTTCTTGTGTACTTCACTAAAACAAAACTGTTTTTCTTTGCTTCAGAAATACTTAAATTAATACTTTCTTCTTTTTCTTCAAACCAGTTCTCATTAGAGTCGTCGTCTGATTCCATAAATGTCATTTCATTTTCGCTGTTACTTTCGTCTGTTTCTTCTACATGTTGCCTAGCTGTAACCTGTTTTGTCCGTTTTAAGCTCAACTTTTTTTTCACGCTTTTTAAAGCCTGACCGCTTACGCACTTTACAATCGATTTTTCCTTAAGTTCCTCTACATTTGGCGTGGTTGTTAATACACTAGAACTTTTCTTCTTTCTTTTATACCCTTGTTCGTATTGCCGCTAGATTTTGGTAGGGGTTTTATCGCATAAGGGGACACTATAGAACCACCGTTTAGTTTGACTGGCGTTTTCGGTTCTGGTGACAAATTTTTATTAATACCACTGCACCCAGGAATTGGACTGGTATTTCCAGTGGACCTGTTAACAAGCATTTCAGTTGGCCTAGCCGAAACAGCGTGATTTGTAGCTTGCGAAATATCAGTGACCTCAGCTGCGCTGAAATCAGATTCTTGGAAAATATGACTGTTAAACGGATATATTCCTGTGGCTAAAAATCCTGATAAAATATTTTTAGTAGAGAATGCGTGCGGATAGGCGTGTCCAAAAATGTGTGCAATTTCGTAAATAGAGATTCTTTTTCCAGGATTTGACAGCAACCATGCTCTGCATGCATCATTATAATATTTTTTTAAAGGACCGTATACTGTTTTGTCCAAGGGCTGAAGCCGGTGACTGGTGTGCGGCGGTAATGTTAAAGTATAACGCCAGAACTTTTAGCTAAAGAGACACTTGCATATGTTACATGGGCTTCTAAATTATCCATTATTAGCAATACTGGTTTATCTGTGGAAGGGTTGGTATGACTGATAAAGTGTCTTAACCATTGCACGAATATATCGTTTGTTATCCAGCCTGATGGAGAGGCGCTTCCAATGGTTCCAGGTGGTGCTCCATGAATCATATGGGTTTTAAAATTAACCCTAGGAAAGATCATTAAAGGAGGCACTGAGTTGCCACATGCGTTTATGGCACAACATGCGGTTACCAGGCTCCCCCTTTCTGCAGACGTAATTTGTCCCAACTGCTTAATACCCTTAGGGGCAATGACTTTTGCTGTATTCTGGACGGTAGTTACGCCGGTTTCGTCTACATTATATATTTGTTGAGGCCCTAGATTATACTTTGCAATAACGGATTCTAAATTTTTATAAAACAGATTGACTGAAATGCGGTTAAAACCCATGGCTCTTGCTAAAGATGTGGCTTCGGGTGTTCTCAGCGACAAATCAGGATTTCTCTTTATAAAAGCTGTAAACCAATCTTTCCCTGCAGCTCTATCGCGAATCCAGCTGTCCGGAATTGTTTTCCCATTTGCCTCTGCATATTCATATGCAAGCTTGCGGGCGCTAAGGGGCGGAAGTCCATGATGTAATTTAGCGCAAGTTTTTAAATAGTCTCTTAAAAGGGATTCCTCTTCAGTATTAAAGACTTGACGACAGTTATACTTTGGTAACATTCTTGGAAGCTCAGGTAAAACTGCCGTATCCCAGTCAACATCTTGATCTTTACACTTATTTACGTATCGTGACAGTGTTGTCCTGGCGATGTTAAATTCCTTTGCAGCTCGTTTTACTGACCATCCTCCATTTAATACTGTTCGTACAGCCAACATCATTGTTTCTGGGCTGGTAAGCCCAATATTGGTTTTCCTTTTTCTGTTTCTGACCATTGTAGGGCAGTTCTGAAACGATAATAATTATTGAAAAAGTTGTGTTTACAAGGGGCACAGTGGTCACCTCTTTCATTCAAAGTAAGTAGTGACCACTGTACCCCTATTTTACATGACCACTGTTCCCCAAACGTAACCTAAAGAATTTTCAATGTATAATTTTTTTAAAACACAATATTTAAAAATGTATTTAACAACACTTATTCTAGGTGCAATACTAAATATAAGCAGGTTAATATTTTAACTTACCTAGCACTATTACGCACTAAAAAGCAATGAATAAGTGGAGCACTATTATTTACGTGAGACACATGTTCTGTCATTACCATAATATAATCGGAAACTGTTTTACCGATCACAGGGGCTTATTGGCGCCATTATTTGAATGTATAAATCACATCATTTGACACAAATGCCGTTGTTTCCTGTTTGAATATAATGAGTTAAATAAGATATGACAACTGTGCCCCTATGACCACTGAGTCCCGCTCTCCCCTAATCGAAAAATCGATTAATCGAAAAATCGATTAATCGAAAAATGGATTAATCGAAAAATGGATTAATCGAAAAATGGATTAATCGAAAAATGGATTAATCGAAAAATGGATTAATCGAAAAATGGATTAATCGAAAAATCGAAAAATCGATTAATCGAAAAATCGATTAATCGAAAAATCGATTAATCGAAAAATCGATTAATCGAAAAGTCGATTAATCGATTAATCGAAAAATCGATTAATCGATTTTATTTTTTTTTGTAATCGTTCAATCGATTAATCGATTAATAATCGATTAATCGATTATTTTGCCCACCCCTAATTATAACGCCGAGCAGCTTCTCTTTGCGACAAGTCGTTATTTTTCACTTCGTTAATTGCAGCTTGAAGTTGTTCTGCAGTCCAATTTGCTCCCCAAACACCACACAATATCCAATGGACGTCCATTTTAAAGCCATAAGAGGCTCAGGGCGTCCATGGAAGTCATATGGATATCCATTTATGTAATGCCCATGGACATGTACATTTGTACGTCCATTGGAAATCCATAATATCCAACGGAGGCCATATGGATATCCATTTATGTAATGACAATGGACATGTAAATTTGTACGTCCATTGGTTATCCATGGTCCTGTAACGGAAGTCATATGGATATACATGTATGTAATTCCAATGGACATGTAAATTTGTACGTCCATTGGTAATCCAGAATATCCATGGTCCTATAACGGAGGTCATATGGATATACATTTATGTAATTCCAATGGACATGTAAATTTGTACGTCCATTGGTAATCCAGAATATCCATGGTCCTATAACGGAGGTCATATGGATATACATTTATGTAATTTCAAAGGACATGTAAATTTGTACGTCCATTGGTAATCCAGAATATCCATGATCCTATAACGGAGGTCATATGGATATCCATTTATATAATTCCAATGGACATGTAAATTTGTACGTCCATTGGTAATCCAAAATATCCATGGTCCTATAACGGAGGTCATATGGATATCCATTTATATAATTCCAATGGACATGTAAATTTGTACGTCCATTGGTAATCCAGAATATCCATGGTCCTGTAACGACGGTCACATAGATGCTAATTTTTGTAAAGCCATTCGTCATAGAGGTTTTTAGATCTCCATTGATAATCCAGAATATCCATGGCTTTGTAACGGAGGCACATGGATGTACATCTTTGTAAATCTATTGGACCGACGCGACGGTTTTAGGTGTCTATTTTGATAATTCACATTGGCAATTTTCCATTGGATGTCCATTCGGAACATTCAATGGAGGTCATGTCCAGGATGTACTTGAACGTCCTACCCAGATAGCACAAGACGTCCATGTCAAAATTTGTCCAGAATGTATCCTGTACGTCTATGGACATTTTTGAACGGTCCACTGGATATCCATTTATTCTAGTACTTATGGATGTACAATTTCGGACACTTCGATATAGCTCCCTCACCCAGAAAATTGGTAAACTAGACAATTGAACCAGTTATTAAAAGAGGGCGACATGTTCCATTTATCTTATCGTTGCTTTCCGAAGTGAAATAACTTCAAATACATTGTTACATATTCATAAATTATAACCATAAGGAATATAAGTCTCCCAGGAATGCTGCTTATGTATAAAAAAGGTAAGTAATATGGATTACACCTTTAAGGTAATTTAGCAATTAATAATAAAATTTAAGTGATATTGTGTAAAAGTAGGAAATGTGAAAGTATGTATAAAAAAGGTAAGTAATATCAACAGGATAATATAGTAAATGGATTACGCAGGAGAACCTACAAGGTAATTTAGCAATTTAGCAAATTAATAATAAAATTTAGTAAAATTTTTCTATATTCCAATGGACATCCCTTAAGGGACATCCTATGGATGTTGTGTTAGATATTGTGATAGGATATTCATTGGACGTCCTAAATTGGACATCCTGCGGATGTCATAATTTGTGACATTTGTATCATCAGTTGGACTTCTATTGGACCAAACATGGACCAAATTTGGACATCCTTTGGACGTGTTTTTGTCCATTTCCGGACTTCCATAGGATGTACATAAGATGTCAGTGTGCTGTTTGGGTCGCTTTATCACTTTTGGTGGCATTGTTGTTCGGGAAACTAAAAAAAGAAAAAATGTTTTATACCGTCGTTTAATAAGGCCCACCGTTTAATGGGCCTTATTAGCCGAAAGCTAATGGGCTTTATTAGCCGAAATGCTTCTTAGCTATGAAAAAATTAAAAACTTTGAGTGCCTCTTACCTGTTGGTAATAAGAAGCAGCTCGATGTTGCCGGATTTTAAGAAAGAAGCGTATGTCTCCAGTTTTGGCTGCTGGGCCTTATTAGCCGCCGGGCCTTGGTTGCCGCAGGTACCTTATGTATAATTTTTTCTCAAAAATAGCATGATATATTCGCATCAGTTATATTCACATTTTATGGCTCGGCTATAGCTGTTGCTCATCATAAAAAGTAATTATTTTACTCCCTATAAATGATATTTTATTCTATGGCCTAAAACTGTTGCTTTACCTCAACTATTTATTCAATTCACATGTTTTATTGCCAGAGAATACAATTCTTATTGACAAAGCTTAAAAGTTATTTTTTTATCATTGTACCTAACTGATAAGGTAAATTGTTGCGAAAATTTTTACTTCGCTAAATCTGTGTGTTTCTGTATTCTAGCATAATTCTTTTTTGTTCTGAATTTATCGGAGCCAGTTTTTTGTCCATGCTAAAAAAATTATATTGGTTTGCTAATATTTGGGTGAAATAGTAGAGTGTTTGTGTGCGCATCAGATCAATCCAAATCCAAAATCCAAATCCCCCCACTCTTCACCCCACCAAAATCCCCCCACTCTTCACCCCACCAAAATCCCCCCACTCTTCACACTACCAAAATCCCCCCACTCTTCACACTACCAAAATCCCCCCACTCTTCACCCCACCAAAATCCCCCCACTCTTCACACCACTCCTCTCCGCTCCCCTCTCCGCTCCCCTCTCCTCTCCCCTCTCCTCTCCCCTCTCCTCTCAGGAGCTTAAAACCATTCCACAACACGCACTCTTCACACTACCAAATCCTACCACTCGTATATCAAATCCATTCCTCCTATCCCCCACACCACTTTAATTCTCAATATTTACAGTATTTAACACAATTCACAACGATGTCTGTAGCAGTCCCTATTGATTATTCATGGGACGCAGAACATTGCGAAAGCTATAATCCACAAGAGTACATAGAAAACAATTTAATAATAACAAATCCACCTTCAAATCTATCTAAGAGTGCTAAAAAAAAGTTCGAACTCAACAGAGAAAGAAAGTTCAAGAATTGGAAGCAAAAAAGGAAAAGACTGCAAAAAAACTATGTCTTGTCCAACAGCAAATGTAATGTTTAGTCATGTAAGCGGAAAGAAAACCTTGCAGGATTTTACTACACAAGAACTAGAAATGTTACCTTTGGAATATCTAATTAATTATGCAGATCATTTGGAACTCTTGGATGTATGGGGAAAATTACCAATGTCTTATAAATCAAGTTTTGATCTTCAAATTAAATTGCCATGTTTTATACATTACAATCGTCCTGACTGGAGCACACAATTCGATGGTCCTCCTGTATCCCAGAAATCATGTTTCATGTGCAATAGAAACATAAAGTAGACTAATGTAGATAAACTCACTGTTATTTTTGTTCAAAAGTAAACCTGTATTTTAATATATGTTTTATAAATGTCAAACAAATAATTAGAAGTATTATTCATTAATCCATGGATTTACAGCATCCCACCACCACCAAATCCCCCCACTCAAAATCGTTAAACATCATTACGCAAAGCTTCACTCATTTCATCGTAATACAGCGCGTTACTTAAAAGGGTAAGTGCGGTTAAAACGCAAGTGTTGTACTAATTCGAACAATACACAGGTCAATACAGACCCCATATGTAGAGCGGTAGACCCGCCCAAACAACAAATTTTTTTATTTGTAGCTTCACTATTGGAGTTATATTCTTAAAAGTGGGTGGGTTGGAATGTACACACCAAAGTACATCTCCTAACACTCCGTGCGCATGTCTAGCAAGCTGGGTGTGCGCGTGGTACGCATTTTGGTCTACTGCGCATATAAAAAATGGCGGATCCAAAAAAAAAAAAAAAAGCGGCTCAAAAAAAAAAAAAAAAATGGCGGCTCCAAAAAAAAAAATGGCGGCTCCAAAAAAAAAAAATGGCGGCTCAAAAAAAAAAAAAAAAGTTTTTTATATTTTTCGTTTTTTTACAACTGCGCAATAGAGATGCGCATGGGCATGCCCCGCCCAGACGGATTCTCTTTATATTCTCTCTTCGCTTCTCGTTTTGCAGTCGCATCTTCAGCTCGACAGTTGTGTCTTCTCCTTGTTACCTATATATCCTCAGCGGTTAGTTAGCGTTGATATTATATTAATTGTTTAGTTTGCAAAAACAGTATTGTACAAAGTGTTGTGAGACCGGTGAAAATATCCCAAGAACTGTTGAATAAGTATCAGTCTTTTCTGCTTTTTTGTTCAGTTCTCAAGATGTATCAGTGCAGTGAATGCAACAAGAGTTTTACGCATCAATCGAACGTGCATAGACATAAAAGAGAATCGTGTGCCATGAGACCATCTTGTTCGCGAGAAAAAAGGAAGGCTAATACCCAGGTATGTGATGTGTCCATGAAAAAAGCTAAAATAGAAGATATTAAAGAAGACAAACCTCCAATACCTAAACTTACTTTATCGCGATGTAAAGATTGTGACACTTGGTACGTGAAAAATAAACTTGCTGCACATTTACGGTCAAACCTACATAAAAGTGCACTTAAAAGTGATGATAATGTAAAAATTTTAACTTCTGCGTTTAAAAATAGGATTGTGTCTTACATGTTGCAGCCATCGAAAAAGTATGTGGACATTGAAGAATTTTTTGATGAAGTACAACAAAAATTTGTAAGTTTACTTTCCGAACAGTTAGTTAAGCATAAAAGTGTTAAGATTAATGTAGAACTATTTGGACAATACATTTTACAAACCAAAGAGGCAATCGAAACTAAATCGTTTAACACAAAAAATAAGGTCATAACTTCAACAACAACAGATTTATCTGATATTTACAAACAATTTTTGTCTGAAATTAAAGAAAAGGTGTCAATATTCACAGAAAATGGATCAGGTTGGGCATTGGAAAAAATATTACATTTGGAGCTTAATATAAATAAATTTAATCCAATTAGAGCTTCATCGTATATACCATTACCAAAACAAATTGCAAATAAACGCGCTGTTATTAATATCAAAAATAATGATTCATATTGTTTTGCATGGAGTGTGATAAGTGCATTATTTCCTGCTGAAACAAATGTTGACAGAACAAGTTCATATCCAAATCCTTTTGAGTATTTAAATTTTGAAGGAATAGAGTTTCCTGTGAAATTAAAGGATATACATAAATTTGAAACTCTTAATCAAATATCTATAAATGTTTACGGTTTAGAGAGTGTTTATGAAGATAATAAATTCAAGTATGAAGTGGTTGGTCCTCTTCATTACACCAGTAAAAAACTTCCAGCGCATATAAATTTGTTGTTTATAAGTGAAGGTGAAAACAATCATTATTGTTGGATTAAGGACATGTCTAGATTAGTATCAGCACAAGTAAATAAAAATCATTTAAAAAAGTATTTTTGTGATGGTTGTTTAGTGTATTTTACATCAATGGAAAAATTAAAACAACATCAATCACATGATTGTAATCATTTGTTTACAAAAGTTCCAACTAATGAGATTAAAATAAATAAGTACGGTCAGCATATACCAGAAAATATTTTACAGTTTGAAAATTTTCAAAAACAACTAAAAGTTCCATTTGTCATATATGCAGACTTTGAATGCTTTTTAAAACCTTTGCAGCATCAAGAACCGGGAAACGAACAGAATTCTTATACTTTAAATACATTTAAACACGAACCATACGCTTTTTGTTATTTCATTAAGTGCTCATATGATGATTCTTTGTCGGTATTAGATTCATATTTTGGTTTAGATGCAGCTGATGAATTTTGTAAACGAATTGAAGGTCATGTACATAGAATTTATAATGAACATCTTAAACCTGTAGTGAAAATGCTTCCTTTATCAGATGAGGAAGAGCTGGCTTATAAAAATAGCACAATTTGTCATATTTGTAACGAAAAACTTGAAGAAAATGAAAAAGTAAGGGATCACGATCATTTAACTGGTAAATTTCGAAATGCAGCTCAGAGTATCTGCAATCTAAATTTTAAAATTCCAAATTTTATACCTATCTTTTTCCATAATTTAACTGGTTATGATAGTCATTTATTTGTTAAACAATTGTGCTGTGAAGAAGATAATATTGATGTACTTGCACAAACCAAAGAAAAATATATTTCATTTTCAAAATCCATATTGGTTGACAAAGTAAAAGACAAGGATAATCAAGAAAAAAATCTGTTTATTAAAATGAGATTTTTAGATTCATTCCGTTTCGTTGGTTCCTCCTTGGAAAAGCTTGGTGAAAGCTTGGAACCAAATCAATGTATAGAAATAAAAAAATATTTTCAGGATCCTAACCAGTTCAATGAAATTCGTAAAAAAGGTGTTTATCCCTATTCCTATGTTGATTCTTTCGAAAAATTACATGAAAATCAACTCCCAGCTATTGAACATTTTTATGATAAACTTAAAGATGAGCCTATGTGTCCATCGGATTACAATAGAGCAATTACTATTTGGAATTTATTTAATTGTCAAAATCTTATGGATTATACCAAAATTTATTTATTGTCAGATGTTCTCATATTAACAGATTTCTTTGAAGCTTTTCGAAATATATCTTTAAATAACTTTAAGCTAGATCCTGCACAGTATTACACATTACCAGGTTTAAGTTGGGATTCAATGTTAAAAATGACTGATGTTAAATTAGAATTATTAACGGATATAGATATGATACATTTTTTTAAAAATAGTATAAGAGGTGGTGTCTGTCATTGCAGCGTTCGAAAAGCTGAAGCTAATAATCAATTCTTGGAAAATTATGATACAAGCAAACCAAATTCATTTATAATGTATTTGGATGCCACTAACTTGTATGGACATAGTATGAGTCAATGTCTCCCCGTAAGTGATTTTTCTTGGTTGAACGATGAAGAAATTGAAGCCCTTGATGTGATGTCTATATCTGATGATGCTGAATTCGGGTATGTTTTGGAAGTAGATTTAAAGTATCCTCAAAATTTACATGTAAAACACAACGAATTACCTTTTTTGGCTGAAAATATTTGTGCACCAGGTTCAAAACAAAAGAAATTAATATGTAATTTAAACCATAAAGAAAAATATGTTATTCATTACCGAAATCTGAAGCAGGTGCTTCAAAATGGATTAAAATTAACTAAAATTCATAGAGTTATTAAATTTAAACAAGCTGCATTTCTTAAACCATACATCGATTTAAATACCGAAATGAGGAACAAATCTAAAAATAAGTTGGAAAAGGATACTTATAAATTATTTAATAATGCCATTTACGGTAAATCTTTAGAAAACATTGACAAGCGAGTTGACATTAGATTAATCACACACTGGGAGAATATTGGTAAAAAACAAGGAGCACAGACATTGATTGCTAAACCAAATTTTAAAAATCGTTTGGTCTTTAATGAAAACTTGGTTGCGATACAAATGGAAAGAGTAAAAGTGACTTACAATAAACCTGTTTATGTTGGCTTCACAGTCTTGGAATTATCAAAAACCGTTTTATATGATTTTTATTATGACTATATTAAAAGCAAGTATGGAGACGAAGCAATTTTGTTATACACGGATACAGACAGTTTGATCTTGCAAGTAGAGACTGAAAACTTTTATCAAGATATGCAAGACAATTTAGAGAAATTTGACACTTCTAATTACAATGAAAACAATATACATAATTTAACTATAAACAAATCAGTATTAGGGCGAATGAAAGATGAATTTGCAGGTAAACCAATTTCAAGTTTTTATGGAACGGGGGCTAAAGCTTACTGTGTAAATTTAGAAGAGAAATCTGAAAAAAAGGCAAAGGGAGTTAAAAAATATGTTATAGAAAATTCCATTACTAAACAAGATTATAAAGACGTAGTTGAAAATTCTGAGATCAAATTTAGAAAAATGAATATTTTTCATTCAATTTTACATGACATGTTTACACAATTAAAAAATAAGGTTGCTTTGTCTCCAAAAGATGATAAACGCTATATAGTTCCAGATTCTTTTAGAACTTTAGCTTGGGGGCACAAACATATAAGTATTTTGGAAGAGAAATCCAAGACTGATGATGACCAAGTTAATAATGTAATTGATATTCTAAAAGATTTAGTTCATGATGAATATAAAACATAAGAACCCTGGAAAAATATTTTAGTTTGAAAATGGCCATGCTACCAGTAGGAGTTCTATTTCTATCAGCATTCGTTAACAATACTTTGTTCATACAAGTTGATCATAATGTTCGAGAAGCATTTATTTGTCTATCTGTGAATAATGTAAATAATGATAGTTGGCCTTCAACATGGAAAAGAATGAATATAAATAATGGTTTATTTACCGACAAAATAGATGATAATATTATAAATGATTCTACCATTGTACAGTATAAGTTAAGATTATATTATGTCAATAAAACTTCAATAGTGACACAGGAATGGAATCAGTTGTATAGAAAATCTTGTATAGAAGAAGAATGTAATTCAAATGTGTGTGTAGTATTATTAAGTATATTGTTAGTAGTGTTTATATGTTCAATAGGATATATATTATTCAAAGTATATTTGTATTATAAATAAAATTCAATAATATATATATATATATATATATATATATATATATATATATATATATATATATATATATATATATATATATAATAAAGGTTTTTATTGATAACAATGTCTATAATTATATAACAATTTTACGTTTGCTAATGCACAATGCCATGGATTCACATTTTTGTGAAAATAACATTCTGGAATTTTCTTAAATTTACTTAATTTTGGTTCTTGGGCAATAGGAATAGCGTATATGAAATCTTCATCCAAAAACTTTTTTAAGAAGTTTATTTTTTCATTCCCTTTCACGTAAATTTTGGGTGATTGGTAAACTTCTAACACATGCTTTAAAATATCATCAATTTCATTAAGTTCTATATTTCCAAAATTCCATTCCAATCCATGATACTCTTCGGCCCATTTAACCATTTTGAGATCGAGAGCAGATAACATATTTTTATGAAATGGTGATTTAAACAGATAATTTGAGCAACGAATCCCATCATAAATCGCTAATTCTTTTGGAATGTATCCAAAGGAACTGTTATATCCTTGAATGTCGATAAAAAGTTCTGTCTTACACTCATTCATGGTTAGTCGCTAAATGATGTTTAAATCTATAAGATTAGTGTTTAAATCCCCCCACCACTCTTACTACGCCCCACTACCACGCTTATTATCCCCACTACCACGCTTGCTTATTTAAGCACTCACCCACAGTTCTACAACCATTATTTCAAGCAAGCAACTGAAAATGTATAAACCAACAAGCCAACAAGAGTTTAGTAACAAGCGCAATGCAGCTCTCGTTAATGAAACAATTTACTACATTAACAAATCCAAATCCAAATGGGTCAGCATTGGATTTTCCTTAGAGAGAAAATATATTCCTGTTGTTAAACTCTGTGGATACAAATATAATCAAAATGTCACTTTTAATGAAGATCAATGGATCTCCTTCCTAAATAATCAAGGAATTATGATGAGCTTTATTTATTCCAACAACACCGGGTGGCAACCCATGAAGGGAAATGGTTATGAGATTCACTTTGTGTTTATTGGGGATGCAAGAATTATCAAGATTACACAAGATGGTGGTAATGAAGTATTCCTAGCTGGTGATACCATAAATGAATTAGTGAACTTGGCAAATTTAATCAAATATCGTTTTGATATCTTAAAAAACCAGGAATTTTCCAAATATTACAATATTTTGGTTAGTGGAATCTCTATGAAAAATGGCGATTTGTTAAAAAATATATATGATGTTATTACACCTATGGAAAATAGTTTAAATGTTTGTTGTGTTTTAGAATTATTAAACTTTTACTCAGATTGTGTTGTGGAGGATGTAGAATCATTCGCATGTAATGAATTTGTAAAAAGTTGTATTGAAAATAAAAATTTATAAATATATTCTTCTTTTTATTTCTCCCACCTCCCAAATTAATATTTAAAGCTCTGAACTTACTTTAAGTCTGAACACTCTCCAACAAGATGTGGTTAGCATATACATCTCAACGAGTAGCATATAACCTAACAAGTGCTATAGAGAATCTATCACAACAATTTAGTAACTTAGAATTTGATGCTGCCCATGAAGCCGAGTATGGATTCGAAAGATTTTATACGTATGAGGAATGTATGGATATGGCTAGAAAATATGAAAAAGCAGCAGAAGCCTGTAACATATATTTACATACATCTGATTTAAAGTCTTTTCTGTGCACGATGAAAGAAATGGGATTTGAGGAGCATTTGGATGAAATAAAGAAGTTTTTGTCACCTGAAATTATTCAAGAATTCAACCTAATTTATAATAAAAAACTTTAATATATTTATTTGTTTTATTCAATCATTAAATAATTATTATATAAATTATATACATTAGTAAGTGCACATATACATGGTGATTTAGAATGATAAAAACAATGAGCTTCTCCTTCTTGTAATTGTGGATTTTCGTCAAGTTCCATGACTGGTTTTAATGAATATTTTCGGATGTATTCGGATTTCTCTCTCCCTTTCACATAAACTTGATCCACCTTTTCTGTTAGATTCTTGATTATTTCAGAAAATTTGTGAATTGGTGTATATCCTTCATTCCAAGGAATACAGTGATGATTTTTCATTAACCATATAGCTTGTTTATGTAAGTCAGGTGGTAGGTATTTTATATCAAATGGTGATTTAAAGATATAGTGGCATATTTTGTGTCCATCATAGGCAGCCAACTCTTTGGGAATAAACTTCTTATTTTCTATGTTAAATCCTTGCACATCGACAATTAATAACCTCATAATTTCAAAAGTGAGAATTGTTTAATCATAGATTTCTTGTCAGAATATTCTTGTAGTTGTTGTTTTAATTTTTTCAGCTCTTCTAAAAAGTAGGATACTCGAAGTTCTAGATCTTCACCCATAATGGTAGGAAAGAATAGTAGAGCATTGATTTTATATAGTTTAGCGCTTTAAAGTTGTCTAACATTTTTGGTTAATGGATTGTAGCTAAATACTTTGTCATGCATAATGAGACAATAGGCAGATATTTTGTCTTTAAGATCATCATGTAATTCAAACTCAACTCTCATAACAATAGGTCCGGATTCAATTGTTTCTTTCTGATGTGAACAATCGATATATACGATAGGAGCATAAGTATTAAATTCCTTTGGAGAAAAAATGGGTTCAGGTGTTATTCCATAGTAAGATTTTTGAAATTGTGAAAACATTTCATATAATGATGCAAATTTATTTTTAGCAAAGTCTAAAAATAGATCGTTGTAGGGATATCTCTCAGAGTTTAAAAACACTTTAATGTTTCGTAACTTAACGTTGGAAAATAAAGACATATCAGTTGTTGATTTATCCCTTAAGTCTTTTTGAAAAGCAATTGCTACATGACGTGGGGTATTAACTTTCGTAGATGTTTTGACAGGCCAGTTATGACGATTAGTTTTTAATAATTCTGGGTATTCGATGAGTTCCCAACTCCGGAAAGCAATTATTATATCAGTATTCTTATTAATTATTTTAGATAATGCTAATTCTTGAGGAATAGCTACTGAAATGTGAGGTATATTCCAAGTTAGCTTAGTAAGCTCAATTTTTGGATTTTCATCTGCAGTATTAATTGTTGCATTTTTGTCTGAATTATCTCGTACTAAAATAAGTTCTTGTTTGGCATTTAAAATAATTTTTTTGTAGTCTTCAAAAAACCCCATTAAGAATTTAAGCGGAATGCAAACATTAAATAATCCTGTCGTTGCATCAACAACTTGTGAAGATTCCATAGGAAACCAACCTGCGTTTTTAAGTTTATTGCATTCATTTTTATTATACGACATGTATCCCTTTATTGTTGAAGTTAACCCAACATCTCTAACTGAATCTATTGTAACACCGTTTAGTTGATAACGCATTTCTTTAAAAAGGAATGCAATCCCATTGTTTATCAATTTTAATGTATTTGAGATAGTATTATTATCTTTTGTTAGTTTACCCTCTATGTAAAGAAAGCTTTCGGAAGGAAGAGTATACTTGTCTACTTCATGAACAGGTATTATAATTTCATCATTATTTCCCAATTTTGTAGGTAGGTATGGTTCATAACCATGAACTTCGGAATGCACAATTGAATTATCTATGAAAAGACCTTCTGCTACGTTAAGGATATCCATTATACTAAAACCTTTAAACCTAGAGATTTCAAAAAGCTTATATTTTCAGGTGTTATCCCTTGTGTGTTTCTCTTTCTACTAATCTTTGGTTTACGATGTTTAGTCTTCTTATAGTTTTTATTAATTTTTGTGGGTAAATTGAAGGTTTTTCTATTATAAAGGATAACCATTATACTTCTTTTATATGCAACCTTATAGTTACAGTTTCGTTTCGAAAATCAACAATATTTAAATCTTGGTCTATTACCTTTATTGTTATTTTATCTATTACTTTTACTGTAACAGGAAAATAAATAATATTTTGGGGACTTTCTATTATTTTAAATCCAGGGCTAACATTAGGGAAAAACTGATGAATAATGTGTACTGGCTTTCCGTTCCGATAGGAACCTTCTGCGATACTGCAGTCTATGCATAAAGAATTAACTTTTATAATCTCTGCTGGATTTTGCGATGTTCTTGGAACTCCATCACCAGATACAATGCCCTTATTAAAACCCAAAAGTTTTCCTATTGTTCCATCTTTAAAAATAATATCTGTAGTAGACTTTATTGTTAATTTAGTGTGTTGTTATTTGCATAGAGGTGAAACGAAATATTTCTTTTTTGGAATTCAGTCTGTAAATATTTATTAACATCATCCATTTCATAACTTCCCGTAGGAATTGTTAAAAATTCATTATTTTTTCCAAAATATACTTTATTATTGCTTTTATCAATATTTGGTATTGCATTAAAAGTTTCAAAGTTGGTAAGTCCTACAACGTAGGAAGTGTTAGGATCTAAGTAAATAGGTGGATGGAAATCTGCTTGAAGTATAGCTGAATTTGCGGAAAGAGCTATAGTAAACGACATGATGGTCGTAATAAGAATAAAATGGAAACACAATTACGCATTATTATAAATAAACTGTAATGATAACTGTCCACAAGTTGAGGTATTAAAAGATTGATATTTATCATAGTTATATTTAATATTGTTGTTGTTGCTACCATCGCTATAGAAATAAGTTATAACTTCATTTGGTGGTCGTAAATTTCCAAAACTATCAAAGTAAATTATGTTATTATTATTTTTAACATACGCTGTCCAGTGAGTGCCTTCCCCCATATCATCATCTAAATTTATAATACCTGTTTCATATTTTTTTATTTTTTTGGGTAACTTATTTCTCATAAAGACACCTCTAAAATGTGGCAACTTTAATATTTTCGCATACTTTAATAAATCTATATTTGTCAAAGGTCGGCGAGGTAGCAAATTTAACAGTTTTTTGAATATGGTTTTAAATATAGACCACACCCTTGCTTATATGGTTTTAAATAAAGACCTTTTCCAATTGATATTTTTTCCATTTCTTTGTTGTGTCTTGTTTGTTCTTCTAATTTTTTTGCGCGTTTTTAGCTGAATTTACTGCTTGCGCAATGCCAGCAGCGCCCCCGCTTAGGGCTCCTAGAGCAGATAAACCAGCAAAAATAGGTATTAAAGGTAAAATTCCACCAGTTTTTGGAATTGGAATAATTCTTTGTTTAGGTTCTTTTATTTTTAATTTTTTAATCGATGATAAAGCTGTGCTGGCAGCATTCCTTATATTAGCAAACTTTTTTCCAACCAGCTCTTCACGTGCTTTTCTTACACCTTGGTTAAAGGATATTTGACCTCCTTTCTTGCGTTTTTGTTTTCTTTTTCTTATTCCCATACCGAGTTTTGTTTTTGCTTTCATGATTCCGGCCACAGCCAAGGATGACAGTTTTTCGCCTAGATTTGAATCTGAAGCTTTAAATCTATTAAATGCCTTTTTAGCTAATATTTTATCTGCCTCGTTACTGTTTTTTAAATCGAAATATTCCGAATATGCTATATCGTGCTCTTTGCAAGCTTCGTCTAATAAATTAATTCCCTTATCACCTCGAGCAAGCCTTTTATTTAACTTTGTACCAGGCCCACAAAAGTTATAAGAAGGAATATGGAGCTCTACTGGTAATTTATTAATAAGAGTATTTAATAAACCACTACCTGTTCTCTGTCCTTCCACGCAGTGAATGACATTATTATGTCTAATCATTATATATAAATGATTTAAAAACGCAAATAACCTTACTTAAATAGCGATGTTCAAACAATGAAGATCAAAAAACAAGATTTTTCTTTACCGATAAAAAATTTTGATTGCTGTCATGATAATTATCGAAAACATGGACAATTATTTGGTGGAAACTGTAAAAGATGTTTAATAGTAGGACCATCGGGTTGTGGGAAGACAAATGTTATGATTTCTCTTATAACACACCCTAATGGATTGATTTGAAAACATATATGTGTACTCAAAATCCTTATATCAATCAAAATATGAAAATCTAAAAAGGCTTTTTGCTCCACTAAAGTTTATTGGTTATTTTGAATCATCGAACGCTGAGGATATTGTTTCACCCACTGAAATAAAACCAAGCTCACTGATTGTATTTGATGATATAGTATGCACTGATCAAAGTCTAATGAGGGATTATTTTTGTTTCGGACGTCATAAAAATACAGATTGTTTTTATTTGTGTCAAACATATTCATCAATCCCTAAACAACTTATACGTGATAATGCCAACCTCTTGGTAATTTTTCAACAGGATGCTACAAACTTGAAACATATATATGATGATCATGTAAATGGTGACATGAGCTTTCAAGAGTTTAAAAACTTGTGTTCAATGTGTTGGAAACATAAATATGACTTTGTCGTTATTGATAAAGACTGTGAATTTAATGGTGGCCGATATAGAAAAGGATTTGATAATTTTATTTCCACTATATAACTCTCTGACACAACGATAATTTTCTAGTATACAACCTACCTTTTGTAAAGATGGACGAAAAAACAGCGAAAGAGTTAGTAAAAACTAGACAAGCCGTTAGACAAAAGTATAAAGCTTTAAAATCAGATTTATCTGATAAAGAAATTCGTATGGAAAAAGAATTTAAACCAATAACTCAACCTTTGCATGAATTAATTCAGACAATTAAAACAGAACCGTTCATTAAAAAAGAAGTATATTCACCACAATTAGTTTCGACCCCAAAATTTCAATTTCCTACGCCAGAGGTCAATCAAAGGAAATCAAATGCATATAGTAAATATCTTTCAACACACATGCCCTCACTTTTAGGAGATGAAGAAGTATTTTTTGACGATTCGCAACCGTTAGGAGAATCAAGCCCTGAAACAACAATTGAACCAACTATAGGTGAGTTGCGACAAGATGTTTTAGAATTAACAAGGACACCTGCTTATGAAGAATATTTGGAAGCATATCATTCACTTCTAAGACCTTTCGTGGATGGGCTAATAAAAGACACGGAAGGCAAATTTGATAACAAATATGGGTTTAGTCATGATGTTGATGCAGATAAATATAAGATTGCTAATTCTGTGGTGGATTTCATAGGAAAAGATTTTAAAGTTGAAGGAGTTAGGTATGAGGGAACACCTGGATTGTATGAGCTTCTTTTTAAAAAAGAACCTGTTGGTTATACATCAAATGATATGGAAAATTATATGGATGTTTTGAATAGGACAAATGCATATAGACGAAATTTTGATCCTAATAGTCAAATTCAAGGTTCGACCGACATTAAATACTTGACAATAGTTAAACCTTACTTATTACAAAAAGGTATATTGAAACGTGGAAGCACAACAGAGACAGGTTATCGTGCAATACTACCAAGTACTTCGCGTTTGTTATCTCCACAAAGACCGCGTTCTACAAGAAATCTGTCTACAAAAAGTGGAAAGGGGGGAGCTATGTTAAATTTATCAAAAAAGAAATTAGATTACGTTTATTATGACGATCCAAACGAAATCATAGATAGATTGAAATTGTTGATGTCATCGCAAATGGCTGGACATACTGGTCATCAAAATGAAATAATATCGATTTTAGAAGAACTAAGAGAAGCAAAAATAATTAAATAAATACTAATTCTCACATGTTTATTCCTTATTCTACCGCTGGCAACAACCATGTCTATTGACAAGTTTGGTTCCCACATCTTTGGCAAAGATAATAAAGAACATAACATTATAAAACTTGTTGACCTTAGTGCTGTTCAACTATATTATAATTTGGTATTACCTTTTATGGGAAATTACTCTCTGTCCGATAGAGTTTACCATTTATTACAAGACAAACGAATTACATATGTTTTTCCTATGGAATCTGCTACTATAATTTCTGGAGAATACCCGAAAAAATATGTTTTTTTAAAAATTAATGGAAAAAAGATCACTGACCCTGTAGGTATTCGGTTAAAAAAAGGGGATGTTCTTTCTTTTCATCGTCCTGAAAATAGCCATTTAGAAGATTTTTATGGTGAATTGTTAATAAAATGTCCTGTAGAAGTAACAAACTAAACATTTAGAAGTCATGAGTAAACAAACCAACATCAAGGAAGATCTAGTCAACGAGTTACATAAACCTGCTAGAAAAAATTTTAGACGACGACGGGTTATTATTAAAAATTTAAACGATTTATGGCAAGCAGATTTGGTGGAAATGATACCTTATGCAAAACTAAATAAAGGATATAGATATATTTTAGTTGTTATAAACACATTTTCCAAATATGTTTGGGTTCAACCTGTTAAAAGAAAAACTGCTGAGGAAGTAACTTTAGCTATGGAAAAAATTTTAAAGCTTGCGAAAACGCCTCCAACTAACATACATACAGATCAAGGAAGAGAATTTTTCAACAAAAACTTTAATAAATTAATGGAAAAATATAACATTAATCACTACAGTACATTTTCCACAGTCAAAGCAAGTATTGTTGAAAGGGTCAACAGAACTTTAAAAACTCTCATGTGGAAACAGTTTAGCTTGCAAGGCAATTATAAATGGTTGGATATCCTAAATAATATTGTTTTTAAGTATAATACAACTAAACATAGAACAACAGGATTAAAACCTATTGATATAAATGAAGAAAATGAAAAAGATGTTCTAAAATCAACTTATAATAATATAAAAACAATTGACCCCAGAAAATCAAAATTTAAACAAGGGGATTATGTTAGGGTTAGTAAATACAGGGAGGCTTTTCAAAAGGGATATACACCAAACTGGTCAAATGAAATTTTTCAAATTAAAGAAATTAAATTAACCAACCCAAGAACATATTTGCTGGCAGATGACAAAAATGAAATAATTTTAGGTAGTTTTTATGAACCGGAGTTGCAGAAAGTCAAACATTCAAACGTGTATCTCGTGGAAAAGGTGCTAAGAAGAAAAGGAAACAAAGTTTATGTTAAATGGTTGGGAATGGATAAATCACACAATTCTTGGATATTAAAAAAAGATGTAATATAATAAAATAAAAAACTTTATATTTAACAACATGGTTTTATTTACTTCTGATATATCTATATTAAAGTCATGTCACTTATATACAACAATATCACTAGAGCTTGATCAGCACTGTCATTTTTCTTCACAAGAATCTTTTCCTTAGTCTCTTTTAAAACAATTGAGAAATAGAATCTTCTGCAAAGAGGACAGTGTGCGTTTGTTTTCGTCCACTCTGTTAAACACTTTATACAAAATTTGTGTGTGCACGAATTGGGTGTGCAAATTTCTTCTCTTCTCATGGAATATAAACAAACAGGGCATCTGCTTCTGTCTTCTTGTTTAAGTTTTTTCACCGATTTTCTGCAACCAACCAGCTTTCGTTTTTGAATCATATTTCTAGCAAATAATGTTTCAGAAACCGTGTGCGTATAAATTTATAGATATTCCCCCACTCAAGTCAAGCCCACATGGTCGAGGTGGGAGGATATGAGCTTGAATTGGTTGTAATAAAACAAAAATTATTTAAAACGTTCATTGTATATTTTCTTCCTATAATTTTCATCCAAAACATCCTTTAGTAGGGTCTCAGCATATTGAAGTCTATTTTGAAAGCGGTATCTATCCAACACATACTGCTCATAATCATTCTGGCGTGCTGCTTTGTAAGCAAACTTCCATGCAAACAATACATGGATTTTATTCATATTTTCGTTAAATGTAACCTTCTTCATAGTGTTTCTCTAAAATCACAAGCTTTATTCCCTCCTTTTATATCGCAGCATCGAAGTGTGTGTTCCAGCAATGTAAAACTATTATACAATTATAATAATTGTTCTAAAGTTGTTTTTTCAATTTTATGGTTTGTGATTTTCTGCACATCCGGTTTGTTACACATTACACAGACGTCTGATAAGATAATCATATGTAGAACTTGCTCACACACTTTACATTTAATTTCATGTTTACAACAATCTATGGCACGCTTATAATGGGTGTTCACATGTATGTGTTTACCACGTGGTTGTTCTATGGCTAATAAAAAGTAACACTCGTGACACAGACTGTACATGCCACCTGCCATGGATGTGATTAATATGTATGATTGCATTACGCACACTTCACGTTTTAAATAGTTCTCTTTCACAGCTTCTGAAGCGTTAATTTTTTTAATTTTCACTAACCCTTCTTCTCCACAACCACTTCCCAGAACTTCTTCCTCGGTGCCGGAGTCATCTTCATCTTCATCCTCATCACCGTAATTGTAGCGGTCAGCATCCACAAGAGTATTAAGTCTATCCTCGGCTATACAACCAGTAGTTTTTTGAAAATAAATTTTTTCTTCCTTATGAATGGATTCCATTTCTTCCCGTTGCGCATTTAATGGAGTACCATTATAAATATACAATTTGGATTGTAAATCCATTGTTTACTTTATTCTGACTTTAGTATGACCCTGTATTACTTCAGAACTAATATCGTTTAACTGAAATTTTCAACCTTTTATGCTACAACCCCTTCTCTCCTATCCCTGCTAGTTTGGAGTGGGAAATTAGAACACACCTTGCTGGAAGGGGGTCAACCAATCCGGTTCTTGGAGGCGGGGCTTAGGTGGGGTGTCGACTAATGTAGTGTGAAGAGTGCGTGTTGTGGAATGGTTTTGAAAGCTCATTTTGGAAGCTCCTGAGAGGAGAGGGGAGAGGAGATGGGAGAGTTTTTTGAGCGGCGAAGAGTGGGGGGATTTGGTGGGGTGAAGAGTGGGGGGATTTTGGTAGTGTGAAGAGTGGGGGGATTTTGGTAGTGTGAAGAGTGGGGGGATTTTGGTAGTGTGAAGAGTGGGGGGATTTTGGTGGGGTGAAGAGTGGGGGGATTTTGGTGGGGTGAAGAGTGGGGGGATTTTGGTGGGGTGAAGAGTGGGGGGATTTTGGTGGGGTGAAGAGTGGGGGGATTTTGGTGGGGTGAAGAGTGGGGGGATTTGGATTTTGGATTTGGATTGATCTGATGCGCACACAAACACTCTACTTGAAATGTTTGAAGTTAACCTTTTAATGTAGACATATAACAACAAGTTTATTAACAAAACATGACTTAATATAACTTTCTGATTTAAAAATCTTTTGACCTAGTTAAATCAGTGGTTTTCAATGAAACCGTTAATTAAATGATGCATCAGCGGTTAATCTAATCTAATCTAATTGAAAAACATTGATTAAAGTTCTTAAATAAAATTACATTACATTAAAGTAAGGTTGCATAAACCAACCCTAAGTGTTATTATTTTTCTTTGCCTTTTCTTTGTTTTCCTGCTCTTCAATTACCTCAGCTATCTGAGCCAAAAATTTGGCTTTTAATAATATTTTTTCTTTTTTACTTTTTATACTTTTTAATGACTCTACCATGGACAACACAAAATAATAATCCTCTGAGTCTATATCACTGGGTGCACTCTGAGTCAAAAAATTCGAAATGTTTTGCCCAATTATGCTGGCAGTATTTACAAGAGCCTCTAAAGGCTCATCCAGTTTTTTTTTTATTTTTGTTCATTCGATTTTTGTTCGTTCCTACGGATTTTGAGTTTGTTTATTACTAATTGGGAGTTTCTAGTTTCTGCCGCACTGTTACACCTACTAGTACCTGGAGTACTAGTAGGTGTAGTTACTGCCACACTGCTTTGCCTACTAGTACTTGGAGTACTAATAGGTGTGACATCAGCCTCTTCAAAGTCGTCACTCTCCTCTTGAGATGGAAAACTTGTAGGTGTAGGGACTGTATCCTCTTCTATGACAATCTCGTTCCAAGTATCCATAAAGTTGGCCTGTTTTTTTTTTATAATATTCCCCTTTGACCTAAAACAATATGGGATTAATGTAAATGAAGCTAAGCAGCCTTTAGAATTCCAACCATAATAATTATTTTGTACTTCCGGGACTAAAGTGAGCACTTTAGGCCCTCCTAACAGGCTTTACGGTGGTCCATTAGTCCCTAGGGCCTAAAATGTATTCTAGCAATTATTTCAATGCAAACTAATAAAATATTTAGCTGGTATTTGTCAAACTAAATTGTGTATGTTTTTATCAATAAGTATTAAATTTTATTAATACATTAAAGGATTTTTTCTTAGCTTTTGTTTATATGTTAATAAAAATAACCATCTAATAAAATACTTCGCTCAATAATTTTAAATTTCTAGATATATAACTAAAATTTAGTGTTTAGAAACATTTTGTTTTCTTTTCAGAAAAACAGGTAACTAGTAGGGGAACTGGGGGATAGTTGATCACCATTTTGGTTTTTCTTCAAAATCCATAAAAATGTAACCAAAAATGTCGCACAAAAGTAAATACAGACCTTCGACAACATTTATTTACACGATTTCATAGAGATACTATTTTAAAACCATTAGGCATGCTTGGTTCTATTTTTTTATTTATTGCAAAAGTATCAAGTATCCCCACAAGTGGGATACATGATCAGGGCTCAGGGAGACTTGATCATTCCATTTAAAAAAGCATATACTTAGGTAAACATAAAATATTTTAAAGAACAAAAAATAAATGTTTATTCTAACAAAACTTATAGGTACTTGTACATAAAATATTTTAAAGGACAAAAATTAAATATGTATTCTAACAAAACATAACATCAGTAATGGTCCCTAATAAAAATACTTATAATAAATGCATAAAATATGTTTTAGCCGGAGTTTAACCCCTTTCAAAAATATCTAATGGCTTTGAAAATGCGTAATACATCCTTTCTCCTCTTAAAATAATGTTTGGATCTGGGGCTAATCCAATGATGTCTTCAAACGGAACGTCACTGATGTCTGAATCTACTAGTGAAAAGGATTTTTTACTTTTGTCCGAACATCTCAGAGCAATAACCCTGCATTCACCCTCCTCATCTACGTTATCAACCGCACACAAATATTTGTATGTCGACGACAATCTTTGTCCTCCTTTGAATCGAACAAGTACAAATTTCCCCTTTTTAAGATTGCTGCTATTTACAGGAAGCAGTTCTTCAAACTCGTCTTCAAAATCAATAGAAGAATCGTCTGACTCTCTCAACATAAGTTCCTCGTCACTCGAAGAACTTGAAGACGATATAATTTTCCTCTTTACTTTTTCGATTTTGGTTAGTTTTGCTATAGTTCTTTTGTTTGTATTGTCTGCTCGTTTTTGCTTCTTTTCTTCTCTTAGTTTTAAACTATTTTCTATTTCCTCTTTTACGGGTGTATCCGTTAATATTTTTGACTTTATCGTCTTTCTTCCTTTATTGCTTATTTTCCTGGGGGCTGCTTTTGGGAATGGGTTGACTTCAACGGGACTAATGAAGAAATTGGAGGATTTTGGACGTAAACATAATCCACTCGGCCCTGCTTCTTCAAGGAGTATTGTTTCGTTTTCAGCAGGAACTTCAGTTAATTGATCAGGTTGAGGACGGTCAGTAACGTATGCTGTCAAGAAGTCGTCATCTTTGAATATTGATGAATTGTAAGGGTGTATTTTCGTTTTTTTGAAACTGTTTCTAATATTTGAAGTGGTGAACGCCACCGGATAAGCTTTTCCAAGAATATGGGTACACGTATATTGTTATAACTCTACCTGGATTTTGTGACATCCACTCATTTGCGTTTCGGTCATAAGAATTCTTAAATGGCCCGAAGACACTCGCATCAAGGGGTTGCAACTTATGGCTGCAATGGGGTGGCAACGTCAGTAGAATAATGCCATTGTTTTTACAAAACTCTAAAGATTTAATCGGTATGTGACTATCATGGTTATCCATGATAAGAAGAGCTTTTCTGTCTTTTGAAACTTCGGCGTGAGTAGCAAAATGTTGAAGATACATAAAAAATATATCAGTTGACATCCACCCCGACAAATTGGCGGCTCCAGCGGATCCTTCGGGAGCACCAGTCAGCATAAATGCCTTAAAATTGACTCGGGGAAATACCATAAATGGCGGAATACTATGACCAGCCGCATTAATTGTACAACACACCGTAATTAATTGTCCTCTTTCGGCCGACGTAGTTTGACCAACTTGTTTTTGGCCCTTCGGCGCCACAATTTTCTTGGGCTTTTGTACCGTGGTACAGCCTGTTTCATCCACATTCCAGATGTTATCTCCATTGAACATTTCCCTATCTAAGATTACCTTCAAATTGTTAAAAAAATCCGCAACATTGATTTTATTAAAACTTGTGGCTCTACTAATAGGGGAGCCCGGGGAGGGTCTGGACAATTTTTTCGAAATATTAAATTTTCTCGATATAACAGGAATTAAAAAAAAATGTTTTAACGTAGAAGTCCAGAGTAATACTTGGTCTAACTTCACAAAAATTGTAAAGATGTAGTAGTTAGTCATTAAGAAATTATCGGTCAAAAAGTGTTATCATGTCGTCTGTCCAGATGCACCCCATACAGAGGGAGGGTTTGGACGAATAAAAACCAAACTCTAAAACCGATATAAACTAGGTTTTATTACAGAAACAAAACACAGATATTCAACAAAATGTTAACATAATAACGAAAAAAAGGACTACTTTAAATAATCATAAAAAATAAAATATTTTTTGGTTGAGTTGAACGATTTTTTTAGGCTATCAAAAAAGTCCCAAAAAGGAAAATTAAAAAACATCGTTACAAGATATTGTGCAGCTTATTATAAACTTTAAAAAAGACTGTAGTCACTTAGGCTTATATTAAAATAAAACATATTTAGAAATCGAGACCGTGTATCGCAGAGCGGCTTGGGAAGTTTTAACACAACCTCTGAGAAAAATATAGTGGCAGTAGGTTCCTCTGAAATGGAAAATCTGTTGGAAGCTGTGTGTTTCTTTAAGAATTGAACCTCATAGCCCCGCTCCAATAGTACTTCCTCCACTCTAGCAACATAATGCCTAAACGATGTTGCTTTTCCATACACTTTGCAAATGATAAAGTCACCTTTTTCAATGTTCTCAATATTCAGTTCCTCTGCTTCATCGTGATCCATTTCTGAAGAACTGGTGTAAGGAACTCCTCATCTTCTTCAGATGACGAAGAGTTTTGCAGTACTTTTCTTTTTACTGAAGCACGTTTGACGAGATTCACATTCACATTCTGAGGTCTAACTTTCTGATTAGCGATATTATCTCTTTCCGGTGTCTCGGTGACTATTATGGACTTCTTTCTTAGTGGACGCATGGTTGTATTTTTGCGTGGTGGAGCTTTTGGGTATGGTTGCATCTCTTCTGGAGATACAAATACGGAGCGCCTAGCATCATTCAGACCATCAAACTTTTCGTTCTCTAGTTGGTTCTTTCCCTCAATTTGCAAATGTCTGTCAGGTGTGGAATTGCTGGGACCCGCTTTGGCTTCTGGTGGATTTGTACTGTTCAATGAAATTTTAGGCCTATCTGTAACATAGCAAGACAAAAAATCTGCTTCCGAAAATACGTTCCGGTCAAATGGCCAGATACCAGTGCATTTAAAACCAGATTTAATATTTGCAGGTGTAGCGGCTTGGTCCCAAGCTTTAACGCAGATAGCTGGCAAATCATAAATTGTTAGAGTCTCACCAGGATGAGCTAGCAACCACGCATCTGCCCCTTGATTGAAATATGTTTTAAAAGGCCCAAAAACAGATCTGTCTAAAGGTTGTAGCCTATTTGATGTGTGAGGCGGCAGAGTTAGTATGACAATTCCGTTTTCCCTTGCGTAGTCTATGCCTTCCACTGATAAATGGGATTGATGATTGTCCATAATAACGAGTATTTTATTTTCTTTTGAACAATGAACATGTTTAACAATATGTTCCAAAACTTTAATAAAATTTTCAGATGTCATCCAACCGGATCGATGCACTAAACCTAAAGCCTGAGTTTCGGAAGGGACACCACGCATCATTCTTAAATGATCAAATCTTTTCCTGGGAAACACCCATACTGGTGGGAGAGAATTACCATTAGCAGCAATAATACCCACTTGAGTAATTAATTCTCCCCGCTCTCTAGAAGTGACCTGACCTACTTGATGACGTCCTTTGGCGCTTATAACTTTTTGCACCCTCTGCACTGTAGTTACTCCGGTTTCGTCGAGGTTAAATATAGAATTCGATGAAAACTGATTTTTTTGTATAACCTGTTCCAGCTTATCTTGAAATTCTTTAAGAGTCGTTGGATTAAAGCTGCCAATTCCGGCGTTCGAATTGATAATTGAGGGTTTCGATGCATAAAGCCTGTAAACCAGTCCGGACCAGCCATATGGTTTTCTTTACATGGTTTTGGATGTGGTATATTATTTTTAGCAGCATATTTAAACGCCAATCTTCTTGTTGCTTTTGGTGTTAAGCCGTAATACATGTTGGAACATTTGATGAGATACTCAGCCAACCTACCCTCCATTTCTTTTGGAAAAACTTGGGTTGTAACATATTTGGGATAGTAACTTATACTGTCAATTCCCTTCTGCCTCGCCTCGTTAACATAATTACCAAGGGCGGATTTGGTGACTCCATGTTTTTGAGCACTTTTACGTAAACTCAATTTTTCGACGATAACTTCTATTACGGCTCGTTTCATTGACTCCTCATCAAACGTTCTGTTCGTTTTCTTCTTGTATACTCGAGGCATTGTTCTAGAAAACAACAAAAAATATATAAGGGAAGGTATGGACACATAGGGAGGGTATGGACATGTGTCCATACCCTCCCTAATTGACGTTACTTTACAAAATGAAGGTTTGTGTATTAATTAGCATGTGAATAATAACGAAACTCTTCATAAATTAAACACCATTACACAAGTATTTTACACATAAATAAAACATTTAAATGTTATACGTTGAACAACGACCTAATTTTATAACAAATTATTACATCGACAACGTCGAAAACAGAATTTTTGTTCTTACCTTGACAGACGTGCACACACTCCACCGAATTCAAAATGAATACTGAAGTGGAACTGGAAGTTGCCGGCTAACAGCGCGGTAAACGCGTACAGGCAAATTTAGCGGGAAATTTGAACATGTCCAGACGCTCCCTATGTCCATACCCTCCCCGTTCTCCCCTACTAGTAGCTTCTGCATGGAGTCCTTAGAGAAAGAGTATTGTTGCGGTGCATAAACCCCTGAATCCAATCTATGCCAGCAATTTTTGTTTCATCCCATTGTTCTGGCCTTGAAATATCATTTCGAACTGCTATTTCATATGCCAATTCTCTGATTTTTCTCAGTGTGAGGCCATGGTTGATTTTTGCACACAATTTCAAATAATCTGCAAATTCCTGTTCTTGTTCTGGTAAAAATATTAACCGTTTTTTATAATCTGACGTCATTGGCGCATGCGGATTCATCTTATACTTTTCTATATACCTTTTAAGAGTCATTCTGTCGACTCCGCATTTTCTAGCCACTGCTTTTATTGGATTTTCTTTTTTTATTGCTTCCTGGACAGCTTCTTTCATTGCTTCCTCATTTATTTTTACTCGAGGTTTTGCTCCTTCCTTTCGTCTATAAAACCTCGGCATCTGCAAAAAACCACGTCATAAGCAAATTGACAAATTAAAAAATTTTATTTAACGCCAAAAAAATGCAATGGGATACTTGATCATCTGATCAAGTATCCCCGTTAGAAGTGATCAAGTATCCCTTTAAGAACACACGGCAAAAAAACTAACTATAACTTACCGTAAAAATAAAGAGCAACAGCAATATATGGATCAGTTACTCAGTCATACACCGCTGTGATTGCAGGTGTTGAAATAGCAAAAACTAAAATATTAACTTTGCAAGAAAACAAAAACAACACACTAAATTATTTACTTTGCCACTATCAAAACAAACAGCCAACTGCACGCCGGTTGATCTTCCACAGAAACGGTTACAGAGTTGCCAGACTTCCAACCTTTTCCTAGAAAGCCATGATTTTGCGAAAACTGATGCAGTTGTTTTTAAACAACTATATGATCATGTATCCCTAGTGATCAACTATCCCCCAGTTCCCCTATTTAGCAAAGTTTTTTTTCCAAATATTACCTTCTAGTTGGGATGACTCTGTCCAAAAATCCCAGCCTATCATATACTACGTTTTCATGAAGATTTGAAATCGATTTGAATACTCTTTCCGTTTTGAATATCGCATGAAAACCCGTATTGAAATCGTTTCGAGTTTCAAGGTCGATTCGGCAAATTTTGGGATCGTATCGAGATCGAATATCATGAAAACGCCATTCCGAATTGAAAACTGACTTGCGCATTGGAACGGTCAAGAATGTCAAATAATTTTGCTTTTGGCGCCGTTTTTTACTCACTTTTTCTCTAAGCTAACCTCAAAATTTAACGATTGTTGAATAAACCTGTTAAATCTTCTTTGATTTTTGTATGTTTGTTTTCTTGTTTAATTTAAAAATGAGTTGTCAGACGACATCCAGTACCAGTACGGCCAGAAACATCTGGACACTACAAGAAGTAACCTCTTTATTAGAAATATTTCGCGATGAAAACATACATCGCCTCTTTGATGGAAAACGTTATAAGAATAACGAAATATACAGACTTGTAGAAGAGAAGTTAAAGGAACAAGGTATTCTAACAAAAAATTCACAGCAGATAAAGAACAAATGGAAGGCATTAAAAAGTCAGTATTATAGTACCAAGAAAAATAATGAAAAAAGCGGCGCTAGCAGAATGGAATGCGAGCATTTTCAACTACTCGATGAAATTTTGGGCAGCCGCCCTTCATCCGCAATTAGCGGAGAAGATATAGAAATATGTGTTGACCCAGACATAACAGACTCCGAGGGAGAACACGAGGGACTTGATACTAGTTGTAAGAAACGAACGTACAGAAGTAGCGAGCCTGAAGCACGTCAACGACAGCTGGATGAAGAGTTTTTTAGGCAGCAAAGAATTTTATTGAACGATTTCCTAAAAGAACAGAAAGAGTCTGAAGAACGAGCAGCTGAAAGAAGAGCAGATGATTTGGACAGAATTTTATGTACATTTACGTCGACTGTAGAGAAATTGTGTCAGAGCCATCAAAACCCCTTCCCTCTTCCTTACATGATGCCACAGCCCCAGCAAATGTTTGGTCCAACTGTAAGTGGGCCAGCAACCTCTGTCTTTCCTACATCCAACCGTCAAAATGTAAGTGGTCTGCCAAACTATGTCTTGCCTACAACCAACCAACAAATACCAACACCAGCGAACCCGCCTCAAAATATAAGTGACCCACCGAAAACGGATGGACCACCTGCAAAAAAACCAAAACAGTAGTATATTAATGTACTGACATAAATGTTTGTTTTATTTGCCTGTACCTAATATAAATTTTTTAAAATACTAATTGTTTTTTATAATCCATATAAGGCAAAACCTAAACTAATTTAGGGAAGCGAGGAAGAATCATAAAATTAATGAAACAGATCTGACTTAAACTAAGTTGTCTGTAAAAAGGTCCCAACTTATAGTATATTTATTTCACCTAGATACATTATAGGTGACAGTCGGGAAAGTTCAATTCGCTGTGAGGTTGTGTTCGTCAATTATTGTTGTTAATAAATTGTCTTTTTTTCGTGAATAGCCAATGAAATAATTATAAATAAAGTGCTGTGACTATAAAATAAAGTATAATAAACAGATTTAACCAAAAAACCCGTGTCTAAATCAATAAAACGTGTAAAACGTGGTTAATGTGGTATATAGTTCTACAAAAAAAAACTAATCATATCGTTCATAAACATTTCAAAATATATAACAGTGTTGCCGCAGTGATCTAGAAGAAATAATGGATGGAAACGAAAAATGTTTGAAGTGTGATTTGGATATAATAAATGAATATTACCAATGCGACTGTTGCAATAAAAGAATGCATAAGCAATGTATTGAACTCCAACCAAGCGAAGTAAAAGCTGTACCACTTCAAAAAAGGATTTTAATGCTCCTCTGTGACGTATGTAGGAAAATCATGACCAAACTACCAAGTATGATTGATATGATCGAATCGCTCACCAATGATATTAATTCTATAAAAAATAGCCTCCAGAAGTCCAACGAAATTGAAATGGAAATCGTCAAAAAAGTTGAAGAGATAAGTTTAAACAGTGTAAGTGCTTCGTTAGAAAATAAAGTGGAAGAATCAATACAAGAATGTTTCCAGACAATCGGATCCCAACAAAAAAGTTATGCCTCTATGTGCAGCAGTCAACAAAAACCAAATCCCATGCCGAATTATACCCATATCCTGCCAAGTATTGTAATTAAACCGAAATTTCAGCAACAGTCAAATGTTACAAGAATGGATATCGAAAAAGCCATTAGTCTAGAAGAATTAGGGATTGGGGTTAAAGGTCGGAAGGAAAGACCGGATGGCAAAGTTATAATAAAATGTGCATCCAAGTCTGATAGTGACAAAATAATGAACAAGGCCAAAGAAACACTTAAAAGAAAATATGAAATATTTGAAACAAAGTTAAGAAGGCCGAAAGTAAAGATTCCTGGATTTGACAAAGATTTTAGCAGCACACAGATAGAGGCATCGGTGGTGAGCCAGAATAATAACATTAGTGAAAACGACTTCAAGGTGCAATATATAAAACCTAACAAAAATGACACAACTAAAACAATATATGCTGAGTGCTCACCAGAGGCTTTTAAAACACTAATGTGCAGTAAAAAAATTAATATTAGCTGGGAAAGATACCCCGTCTATGAAGATTGTAATATACTTAGATGCTATAACTGTCAACAATTTCATCATAAGAGTACAAATTGTACAAATCCTCAGATATGCTCTAAATGCGGTGACGCACACGACAAAAAGTATTGCAGGAGTAATATACTTAAATGCAACAACTGTGTTTTTGCAAATAGGCGTTACCATACCCACTACAACGTAGATCACGAAGCGTCAGGTCTGGATTGTCCAAGTCTTCAGTATCAGATTCAACTCCTAAAATCTAAAACTGATTACGGCTCCGATAACTGATGGACAATGTGTCTGCAATCCTAGACAGCATTAATCCAAGCAACCCAAGAACTGTGCTGGTGGATCCAGATGAGCTTCATCACTCCGTGGACTGTAGTAAATCTTTTAATATTCTCCATCTTAACATAAGAGGAGTAAAGACAAACCTTGACAAATTTTTAATCTTTTTGCAAACATATAGGTAATCTTTCTAACTGTAATGTTGTAATTTTGTCTGAATGTCATAACCTCTATAACTTTCATCAATTTAGCATTCCGGGTTTTGACTTGTATTACGACGAGGGCAGTTATAACTCATATGATGGTCTTTTGGTTTATACTAAGGACTGTGGTGGTGTTATGATTGACACCTTTAAGTTGCCTAGTTCAGGGGTTAGCGTCACCAAAATAGAATTTGGACTAAAATGTTCTACTTACAGAATTTTCGCAGTTTATAGGTCTCCCTCGTCTAGCGTTACAGATTTTCTGGACGAACTAGATACATGTCTTTCTAACGAATGCATCTGTGATATAGACATCTTTATGGGAGATATAAATATTAATCTTTTGTCCGCGAATGATAAAGATGTAAATGCCTATCTAACGATTTTGGACGGGTTTGGACGGTATTAATATTCTGACAATAAAATTATGCCTACCATTCTTACTGCCTGATGTATACTCAACCTTAAATAGTTTATACTACTTCATTGTGAACATCCCCTTACTGTTGTTGATTTTAAGTTAGTGTATGTGACCACGCGAGCAGTCGAAAAATGTCAAAAAGGCTGACTCGGTCGTTCGTTCTTTAGTCATGTATACTGTAAGAATTTCGTGTTGAATAAAAGTCTTTATAGTCTTAAAATGTTGTTATTATTTGTCAATAATAATACACAGCATAAATTTGGCGACGAGTCCGGTAAGAAACCCACAAATCGTAAGTAAAAACGAAAATAGTGTCAAGTCTTCAGTCGTGTCTAAAGTCTAGTTGTCGGGTCGTTAAATATTCGATTTTGGAGTCGTAACTTTTAAGTTGAATAAGTCAAGATTAAGTCTAGAAAGTCCGTAGAATTAAGTCAAGAATGGCGCTAATTGGCAGTATAGAGCAGTTTAACCCTAAAGAAACAGATATTACAACTTATATAGAAAGACTGGAACAGTTATTTAAGTGTAACGACGTTACCGATGAAGGTAAAAAAGTTTCTTTGCTACTTACTTTAATAGGGGGAGAAGGTTACAGTGTTTTGAAAGACCTGTTGGCACCAAAATTACCTTGTGAAAAAAAGTATTCCGAGCTGGTAGATGAGCTAAAGAGTCATTACAGTCCTAGAAGGTTAATAATTGCAGATCGATACAGATTTCATACTGCTTATCAAGAAAGTCATGAAGATATAATAGTTATTTGTGTAACTAGTGCAAAAAGTATATATTTGTTGCACGATGCATGAAGTTTGCAGCTCGAGACGAAGTCGAGAGCTGCAATCATGCTGAGTGCAACAAATATACTTTTTGCACATGTTACACACAATATTTTTTCTACGATCGGTTTATTTTTTATTACAGTATTTTACAATTTAAGAAATATTTTACAATGCAAGGAATATTAAAATAGTTCTAACTGTCCGAACTCGACATTTTTACGATTTAAATTCACACTAGCTCGTATTTTATTTATGCATTAAATTTAAGTTTTAAACTGACAACTTGAAATTAATTACGGAAATTGTCACTGTCAAACACCATCCATAGGTTACTATGAATAATATGGTTTTGTTAGTGGCACAATTTGGATTACTTAAAATTGGAGTAAAGCTTTTTTATCTTTTTAATATTAAACACTGGTGTTTTGAGGAATATTAAATAGTACCTATGTGTCTATAGTTGCCACGTTGATACGTATACTCAAATATACAAGAAAAAATTTTTATCTTTAATATACTCGTATTCATTAGGGTATCAAAGTGTTTTTTGCACTAGTGCAAAAAATAAGTTACTTTTTGCACTAGTGCAAAAAATTAAGCTTTTGGCACAGTAAATAGTGCAAAAAGTACTAACTTTTTGCACGATCGTAGAAAAAAGCTTTTGTTGCTCGATTAAAAAATTTGGCTAAGTTTTGTAATTTTGGTAACTTCTTAGAAGACTCGTTGAGAGATAGACTGGTTTGTGGATTGAAATCAGAGGGAATTAAGAGGCGATTACTGACTGAAGATGGCCTAACTTTTGAAAAAGCATATACAACAGCTATTGGTATGGAGCTAGCTGAAGGTCAGCTAAGAGTGATGGGTCCCCAGTAGTGATGTAAGGATACGTATCCAAAAATCCGTTGGATCCGAATATTAAAAGAATCCGGATTATCCGGAACCGGCCGAGAACTTGAATACGGATTCGGAATCAAAATAAATTCGCATCAGGTGGTTACTAATGCAAAGTGCAAAGAGAAAACGGAATCGAGTGTAAGCGAACAACACGGTCTGCGATTTGGCATATTTGATATTGTGCTTTCTCTTTCTAATGACATTTCCTAAAAAAAGATGGCATAGTTATCGGGGTAACGGGTATCATATGAGATGAGACCCATTGGTTAAACTAGTCCCGCCTCACCCGAACCGAATTCAAACGAGAACGGCGCGACGCGGTGCCTTCTTATCCCTAAACTTCGACTTCGACTGGTATGATACCGATACCGCATCGACCTACCTAGCCGTGTATCCGGATAGAAAATGTTTTAGTCTGTTGCATGCATACGTATACATGATCTGTAACCGCTTTCGCGCGGGTCAAGAAATGGATTCGAATTCGGATAATGGATACGGATATTAGCTGATTCCGATTCCGTATGATTCGGATATCTAATGAATACGGATATTTACAACACTAGTCCCGAGAGTGTTCAAGTAAATAAGGTGTCACATGATGTTAAGGCCAATTCTAATATTTTTAAAATCTAGACTATAATGGTTAGGCAACCCAAATTATATGTCAATCTACCTAGATAGAACATTTGACAACCTCGGACTCTTTCGCAACGATGGCCGCCTGATACAGTTTATTGTAAGCAAGTCCGCAATAAACACACAATTTAAGTAGTAAAAATCGTCTTTTACTCAAACTAAAGTGTAAAATACAGTCCACAAAATCTAGGCGTAAACATGGTCCTTCGAGCCGAATAGAAAATCAATACAAATCGAGATTCAACAAGTAGTGCATTTGTCCAAGACAAGGCCAAAGAACAGCCATTGTAACACGGCGGTCAACGAGTATCGAGATCGAGAAAGAGCATTCCTGTAAGTCCGTTCCAATTTTTAACTTTCTAGTGAGTTGTTTATGCTTTTAAGTTGAAGCAGCACGTTCAAGTTAAATGTCGAGTTTTTCAAGTGAATTGTTAAGTAATTAAGTTACGAGCTAGGTAACACATTAAGTTCAAGTAGATAGCAAGTTTCAGAAATAGTTGTTGACTCTAAACCTCACCGAGGGGGCAACGAGTCGTTTCTAGGTACAAGGAATAAAATAAATCCAGTTATTTTATTTTAGGTTGCATAAAGGTACAAGCATAAAAAAAAAAGAGAAATGTCAGAGTTAAAGGTAACAAGGGGACGATTTAAATCCCAATTAACTAAATTTGCATTGTTTATTGACAATCTTCAAGGGGTTGAGATTACAGATCAAATTTATCATGAAATTAAATGTAGAATAGAAAGAATTGAAATTTTGTTAGACAAGTTCAGTGAGGTTCAAGATCAGATTGAGCTTACACTGAAGGATGATGAGACTACTGAATTTCAGGAAAGAGACGACTTTGAAAATAAGTTTTATAAATACTTAGGGCAAGCTAAGAGTGTTTTAGCAAGTTTTTCAAAAAATAAAAGCGATAGTTCGTCAGTTGTTTCTCACGAGAGTAGCGCAGTGTTGCCAAACATACAAACACAGACGAATCAAGTTCGGGATATTCATCAAGTTAAATTTCCAGCTATTCGTTTACCCACGTTTAATGGGGAATATAGTAAGTACTTAGAGTTTAGAGATGGTTTTAGTGCGCTTGTGCATGAAAATCGAAATATGAGTAATATAGAAAAGTTTTATTATTTAAAATCTTCGGTACAAGATCAGGCATTGGAAGTGATTCAATCACTTGAGGTTACGAGCGCAAATTATATCATAGCATGGCAATTAATAACAGAAAGGTTCGAAAATAAAAGACTAATTATTTTAAATCATGTCAAGGCCATTTTTGAGTTTGCTAAACTAGAGAAAGAAAGTCATTTGGGCCTTCGTAAACTTTATGACAATTTACAAAAAAATCTAAGGGCACTTAAATCTTTAAATGAGCCCACAGAATATTGGGACACTTTAATAATATACATTGCTTCATCCAAACTAGACCCAGTTACTCGTAGAGAGTGAGAAGCTTATAAAATAGAGGGTGATATCCCAGGTATGATTGACTTTAACATTTTTTTAAAGGAAAAATGTGAAGTATTAGAAAAACTTGAATATAATTTAAAAGAACAAAATTTACACAATCAAAATATGCACCGTAAGAGCAACATTAAGCAATCATATGTCAGTTTTAAACTAGAGTGTTATTTTTGTAAGGAAAATCATTCAGTTTATAAATGTAATAAGCTAATAAAATTGCCAGTCTATGCTAGAATAGAAGAAATTAAAAAGAAAGAGTTATGTTTAAATTGTTTAAAGCCAGGGCACACAAATAACGATTGTACTGTTTCAAAGTGCAGAGAGTGTGGTCAGCCGCACAACACCTTGATTCATTTGAATAATTCAAGTCGGTCCTCTCATAATGGTAATGTTGAGGTAGCAAGTGAGATTAAGCAGGTCAAGTCAGGTCAAGGTAATTCAGTTGGTCAAAGCAACCAATATGAGTTCACAAGTAATAGTAAAAATCAAGGTCAAGTTTCAAGTCACAGTAGTCTAGTTCAAGCGAGTCAAGTTAACAATTCAAGTTTAGAATCGGACAACCCAGAGTTGGTTAAAAGTTCGAGTTACGAGTATGAAAAGCAATCATATACAATGACAAGTACAAGTCAAGTGAGTTCACAAGTTTTATTGGCCACGGCCATAGTATTAGTCAGGGACAACAAGGGTTCTTATCACAAAGCAAGGGCTATGTTAGATAATGGCTCGCAGAGCAACTTCATTACCCAAAGGTTGTGTGCTAAGCTAGGGTTGAAAAGGGACAAGGTTCAATTTACAGTAAAGGGTATAGGTCAGTCATTATCTAATATAAATAATAAGGTCGACGTTCATGTAAAGTCATGTACTAGTAGTTTCGAAACGGAAATGTCTTGTTTAGTTCTTCCAACAATAACAGAAAATATGCCGTCTAGTTCTTTCAATTATTCTGAGTTAAATATTCCTCCCAATATTAAGTTGGCGGATCCAACATTCAACAAATCCGACAAAATAGATATTCTTATCGGTTCTAGTATTTTCTGGAGCTTATTAAGTATTGGTCAGATACATCTCGGTATAAATAAACCTATACTTCAAAAGACAGTTCTAGGCTGGATAGTGTCAGGTACTATTAATCATGTTACTAAACAAGACAGTTTTAAACAAAATAATTCCAACAAAAGTGAATGTTTTTATACAAGGTCCGATCAACAAATCAATGATCAGTTAAGTAAGTTTTGGCAATTAGAAGAGTGTCAAGCTTCTAAACCTCTTTTAACGGATTCCGAAAAATATTGCGAAACACATTTCACAAATAATTTTAAAAGGAATTCAGAAGGTCGGTTTATAGTGCGCATGCCACTAAAAGAGTCATGCCAGTTAGGAGATTCAAGGGAAATGGCTCTTAACAGATTTCTTTCCTTGGAGCGCAAATTAAATAAAAATAGCGACTTAAGGTATGTTCAATTTATGCAAGAATACGAGAAACTAGGTCATATGACAAAAATTTTGGATCAAGATGAGCATGATTCTAGTAAAATTTCTTATTACATGCCCCATCATCCAGTTATTCGTGACTGTAGTCTAACGACTAAAATCAGAGTAGTATTCGATGCTAGTGCTAAGTCGTCAAATGGTTCTTCGTTAAACGATATCCAAAACAGTGGACCAACTGTCCAGTCCGATTTGTTTTCAATTTTGCTAAGATTTCGGCAATTTCCTTTCGTACTTAATGCTGACATATCCAAAATGTATAGACAAGTTTTAATCGCGGAAAACCAAAGGGGTTTGCAAAAAATATTTTGGCGAGAAAATCCTGACGATGAGATTCAAGTTTATCAATTAAACACCGTGACATATGGTACTGCGTCTGCACCATTTTTGGCAATAAGGTGCTTAATGCAGTTAGCAAATGAAAATGAAAAAGCTTTTCCTGTCGCATCTAACGTTATAAAAAATGACTTTTATTGTGATGATCTTTTGACATCTTGTAACTCCGTTCAAGAAATTATCGAGCTTCAAAGAAATATTTCGAATATTCTCGCTTCTGCTGGTTTCATTTTACGCAAATGGTTAACAAATAAACCCGAGTTATTACCGAAATTTACAGTCTCCGATGATTTAGATTTTGGTGTGCTACAGCTGGGACCGGGTGAAAGTAATAGAACGCTTGGCGTTCTGTGGAACTCAAATGTTGATACCTTGCAATATTTAATATCAAAAACAAATTATAACAAGGTTACTAAGCGTGTTATTCTGTCAGTTACGTCTCAAATTTTTGACCCACTAGGTCTTCTGGGTCCGATTGTTATAAGGTCAAAGTTAATTTTGCAGAAATTATAGCAAGTTGGTGTTTCTTGGGATGAGGCTATACCCCAGGGCATTTATCGAGAATGGTTAAAATTTCAGGATGATCTAAAGATTTTAGACAAAATTAAAATTCCTAGATATGCTTTGTCGGAAAACGCTGTATGTGTAGAACTGCATGGTTTTTCTGACAGTTCAGAACTTGCCTACGGAGCATGTATCTACCTTCGTTGCAGTGATCAAATCGGTTTTCAGTCATGTCATTTAATTTGTGCCAAGTCAAGAGTCGCACCATTGAAGCAAATTTCATTGCCACGGCTAGAATTATGCGGGGCAAATTTGTTGGCTCATTTAGCAGATAAAGTTCTTAAATCCCTTAATTTGAATATATCGCGACGTTACTTCTGGTGTGATTCCACAATCACTTTAGGTTGGATCAAGTCTCCCGCAAGAGCTTGGAAAACTTTCGTTGCCAACCGAGTTGGTGATATTCAAAACCTTACCGATCCAAGCGAATGGCATCATGTCAAATCGCTCGAGAATCCTGCAGATTTATTGTCTCGAGGAGTTAGCTCTTCTGAACTTCTTGACTCAAATTTATGGTGGCACGGTCCACATTGGTTAACCCAAGTTGAATCGTGTTGGAATTTATCAACAGTTCTTCCAAATATGATGTCTTTGCCAGAACAACGATCATCTTTAGATATTTCGAGCAAAAATTCTGAGTTATCAAGTATATGTTATGCCACCGTTCTGGCCGAGTTTGACTTGTTTAATAAATTTTCCTCACTGATTAAACTTCAACGAGTTACAGCATTTTGTAAACGCTTTATAAAAAACTCGCGTGTATCAAAGGAACAACGACCGTTTGGTTGTTTAACCAAGGATGAGCTACAGAACGCTCTTCATTCTTTAGTAAAATTATCCCAAATCCAGTCTTTCCCGTTAGAGTATAGTAATTTAATACAAGCTAAACCTCTAAAAAAGACGAGCCGTTTACTCAATTTAAATCCGTTCCTAAACGATGACATTATACGGGTGGGTGGTAGGCTGGCTAACTCTGACTGTGATTTTGACAGAAGACACCCAATGGTTTTGTCTTCATCACATAGATTAACGCATTTAATTTTTGTTCACGAACACGAGAAATTACTTCACTGTGGACCACAACACTTACTAGCTAGTGTAAGAGAAGAATTTTGGCCTCTTTCAGGCAGATCATTAGCTAGAAAGATAACCAGAACCTGTGTTACGTGTTTTAAAGTTAAACCAACGTCTGAAACGTATAGAATGGGCGATCTGCCTCAGGTGAGAGTGACTCACTTTAATGTCTTTTTGAATGTAGGAATTGATTTTGCCGGTCCCTTACTAATAAAGTACAGAAAGCTGCGCAATGCTAAGTTAATTAAAGCCTACATTGCTGTGTTTGTATGTATGTCAACAAAGGCAATCCATTTAGATTTAGTAACAGATCTAACAACTGAAGCATTTTTAGCTGTCTTGAAACGGTTTGTAGCTAGGCGTGGTAAACCTTCTAATATTTACACAGATAACGGCACAACTTTTATCGGTGCCAATTCTCAGTTGCAAGAATTATATAAGTTTATTGAAAACAGTAGTGCTCAGCTTGTTGATTTCTTGTCAAGCGATGGTATCGCGTGGCATTTTATACCTCCAAGGTCACCCAATTTTGGTGGGTTATGGGAAGCTGGGGTGAAGAGTACAAAATATCATCTGAAACGAGTTGTCGGTAACATTCATTTAACTTATGAAAATATGATGACAGTGTTGATTCAGATTGAGGGTATACTCAACTCCCGTCCATTGACTCCATTCTCCTCCGATCCTTCCGATTTCACACCCCTCACCCCTGCTCATTTTCTCATCGGCAAGTCTGTAACTTCAGCACCAGAACCGAAGCTGACAAATGTCAAATGCAACCGCCTCAACATGTTTCAGCAACAGCAACGAGCTACTCAAATGTTTTGGGACAGATGGTACGGCGAGTACATTTCAGAACTCCAATCCAAGTTGAAATGGAAGGAAGCCGCAGCCAGTATGCTTAAAACTGGTAGTTTGGTTTTAATAAAGGATGAAGGTTTGCCACCCTTAAGATGGCAGTTGGGTGGAGTAACAGAGGTCTACCCAGGCAAAGACAATGTGGTTCGAGTGGCGTCAGTTCGTCTACCCAATGGAGGTGAAGTGAAGAGAGCTCTATCGAAGCTGTGTGTTCTGCCAATTGAACAAGACTAATAGGACAGTAATCTGTGTTTTTTATGTTGATGTATTGTTTCATTACTTATTATTAGTGATTCAAAGGTTTCTTGTTATTATTGAATGTGATTCATTCAAGGCGGCCGGCATGTTAAGGCCAATTCTAATATTTTTAAAATCTAGACTATAATGGTTAGGCAACCCAAATTATATGTCAATCTACCTAGATAGAACATTTGACAACCTCGGACTCTTTCGCAACGATGGCCGCCTGATACAGTTTATTGTAGGCAAGTCCGCAATAAACACACAATTTAAGTAGTAAAAATCGTCTTTTACTCAAACTAAAGTGTAAAATACAGTCCACAAAATCTAGGCGTAAACACATGAGAAAGTCCATGGTAAAAAGTCTGAGTCCAAATTCAGTGGTAATGTGAAGAATAACCAAAAACCAAATCAGCAGTCAAGACAACAACAAGGAAAACCCAAGTGTAAGAGATGTAGTCGAGTGCATTTCAATAACAATAAATGTCCTGCAGTTGCTTGGAAATGTTTCGCGTGTGGTCAGGTGGGGCATACAGCAAAGTCTCAAATGTGCAAAGGAAAAATAAACGATCTAGATGAAGAGCAAGTACAAGAAGATGAAGATTCTGATGAGTTTCAGTTAGGTTTGTTACAAGAGTCTGGTGAGTTTGTTTTAAAATCGTTGAAGTCAAATTTTAATGACATTTTAAAAGTCAGAATGTTATTGGATTATAAACCAGTAGTTATGGAAGTAGATTCAGGAGCGGTGAGGTCTGTCATTCATGAAAATGATTATAAGTTATTATTTTCTTATCTTGTGTTGGAACCTGTAAATTTTAAATTAAAAGTACTTACAGGGGAACATGCTGAAATTTTAGGAGAACTGTATGTACATGTTCAATATTTAGGCAAATTTTATAGTTTACCGTTAGTTCTATTGCGCTCTAAGTCTACATTTGTTCCTTTACTTGGTCGCAATTGGTTAAGTATTTTAAATAATGATTGGCGAAGTAAAGTATTAGATCCAAGTGTCATGGTTGATCAGTTATGTAATAAGTCAAGTCAAGAATCAAGTCAGGTAATGAATACAAGTGTAAATCAGTCTAGTGAAGTAAGTCCTAACGATTGTAATGATGTCAGGCTTAAGCTAATTTATGATATAAGAAGTAAATTTTCTAGCTTGTTTGCTGATGAGCCTAACTCTTTTATCAAAGATTTTAAAGCCGAATTTAAAGTTAAAGAGGGTACGAAACCTATTTTTCATAGAGCATATGACATGCCATTTTCATTAAAACCAAAAGTCGAGGAAGAACTTTCTATATGGTTAAATCGGGAGTCTTAACTAAAGTTTCACATAGCAATTGGGCAAGTCCGATTGTAGTAGTACCTAAGAAAAATAGTAACGATATAAGAATATGTGTTGATTTCAAAAAAACACTAAATACTGTTATTGATAGAGATCATTGTGTTTTGCCTTTACCGTCCGATATTTTTGCGAGCCTTGGGGGTAGTAAATATTTTACAGTTATCGACCTTAAAGGCGCTTATCAACAGTTATTAATAAGTGATTCTTCTAAAGAGTTATTCACTATAAATACTCATGTAGGTTTGTTTAGATATAATCGTTTGACATATGGGGTGAGTTCAGCACCTGGGATATTTCAGTCAGTCATGGAGGCTATTTTGTCTGGTTTAGCTAAAACTACATGCTATTTGGATGACATCTTAATCCATGTTTTTACAATTGATGAATGTCATCAAAATGTGATTAATGTTTTAAATAGATTAAAAAAATTTAATGTTAAAATTAACGACAAAAAATGTAAATTTTATGAAACATCCGTTAAGTTTTTAGGACATAAAATCGATTCGGAAGGAATCCATCCTACTAATGAAAAAATAGAATGTATACAACAAGCACCATCACCTCAAAATGTAACACAACTAAAATCTTATTTAGGTTTGTTAAATTATTATGGAAAATTTATTCACATGTTGTCGGCAAAACTTAAACCATTGTATGACTTATGTAAAAATAATAATGAATTTGTCTGGACAGAGGAGTGTGAAAAAACTTTTCAGCTAAGTAAACAACTTTTAACATCTGATAATGTGTTAACTCACTTTGACCCTACAAAACATATATATATATATATATATATATATATATATATATATATATATATATATATATATATATATATATATATATATATATATATTACATGCGATTCAAGTGGTTATGGAGTGGGTGCTGTCTTAAGTCATAAAATAAATGGGCATGATAAACCTGTTTTGTTTGCATCAAGTACTCTGTCTCCAACTGAACAAAAATATTCAAATTTAGAACGCGAGGGATTAGCTATAATTTTTAGTCTAAAGAAATTTCACAAATATATCTTTGGCAGGTCGTTTACCTTAGTAACAGATCACCAACCACTACAATTTATTTTTGGAAAAACTAAAAGTATTCCTGTTACGGCAGCAGCACGTATCACACGTTGGGCTATAACATTGTCAGGTTATGAGTATGACATTCAATATAAGAAAGATAGTCTCATATCAAATGCTGACGGATTGTCACGTTTACCCATGGAAAATAAAACAGAAATTTCGGATTCAATTTTTTCTTTTAATTTAAGCTACGAAGTTCCTTTGAATTCTAGCGATATTGCATCTGCTACTCAAAAAGATGTTATTTTGTCTAAGGTCTGTGACTTAACCCTTAGGGGATGGCCAAATTATTTTGATGATGAATTAAAACCTTATTTTAAAAAAAGATTAGAACTCTCAGTTGAAAATAATTGTTTGCTGGAAGGAAGTAAAGTCGTAATACCTAAAGTTTTACAAAATAATATTTTAAACCTTTTCCATGAACAACATATAGGTGTTGTTAGAACCAAAATGTTGATGCGTTCGTATTGCTGGTGGCCGGGTATGAATGACGCAATTGAGAAATTTATCAGTTCTTGTGAGATTTGTCAAGAAACGCAAAAACAGTAGTGTTTTACTTTCTTGGCCTACTGCACCTAATTGTTTTTATCGGGTAAATATTGATTTCTTTTACAAATATAATTATAGTTTTTTGATTTTGGTTGACAGTAAGTCAAAATGAATAGATGTAAAACTGATGGATGAAGGTACCAACGCTAAAGAAACTATATTAAAATTAAAACAAATTTTTTCGATTTCTGGTTTGCCAGTAGAAATAGTGTCAGATAATGGCCCGCCATTTAACTCAGTAGAGTTTATTAGTTTTTGTCAAGTAAATGGTATAAAACCAGTTAAAACACCGCCATATCACCCACAAAGCAACGGCATTGCTGAAAAAGCTGTTCAAACTGTTAAAAAAGGGTTACAAAAATCACTTTTTTTTGAGAAAAATACTGAAATAAATAAAAAAACAATATTTAATCGGTTAGAAAACTTTTTATTTGTATATAGAAATACTCCATGTACTTCTACCGGTGTGTCACCCGCTGAAAATATATTTAAAGTTCGTCCACGTACTAGATATGATTTACTAAAACCATGTTTTAATGAAAAGTTAAAGCCTAAGTCTGACATTACAAGAAATCCTATAAGATATATTCTCTAAATGAACTGGTATATGTTAAAAATACTCAAACAAAATTGTGGCAGAAAGGTAAAATTGTAAAAGTTATAAGTCATTCCACTTATCTTGTTCAGATAGATACAAATGTTAAATTTGTACATGCAAATGATATTCGTTCCAACCCATATGATAAAGTGTCAACTACTGTGCGTACTTGTAGCAATAATCAGGATTTACAGTTTAAAGACTTAAATCATGGTAATTTTAAGATACCTGTACCTAGTAGCTCTAATATGTCTAATAATACAGAAAAGTGTCAAACCCCGATTGTATCACCTAAAGTTAGTCAAGAAGTTGTGGAAGTACCTACTCAGACAAGTCAACAGTTTGACCGCCAATCTTCTTTACCAAACATTGATACTCGTACTCCCAAAACTTCTAGAATTTCTAGATCAGGTAGGGTAATTAAACCTCCTACTAAATTAAATTTGTAAACTTTAAAAAAGGGGGGAAATGATGTATACTCAACCTTAAATAGTTTATACTACTTCATTGTGAACATCCCCTTACTGTTGTTGATTTTAAGTTAGTGTATGTGACCAGGAGAGCAGTCGAAAAATGTCAAAAAGGCTGACTCGGTCGTTCGTTCTTTAGTCATGTATACTGTAAGAATTTCGTGTTGAATAAAAGTCTTTATAGTCTTAAAATGTTGTTATTATTTATTATTTTTATTATTACTGCCTTACATAACCCATCTCATTAATTATTGTATAACACACTCAGTAGTACCGCACCAATGGAAAGAGGCGCGCGTATTTCCTCTTCCTAAAACCCTAAGTCCTGACACATTTAATGACATAAGACCTATAAGCATTTTACCAACACTATCAAAAATATTGGAAAAAGTAGTTGAGACCCAACTTCGAAAATACGTCGAAACAAATAAAATTATACCAGAACATCAGTCGGGGTTTAGACAGGGTCATGGGTGCTCCACAGCCCTACTGAACATCACTAACGACATTTTCCAGGCTCTGGATGACGGCAAGTTAACTGTCCTAATACTGTTCGACTACTCTAAAGCATTTGACACTTTAAGACATGAGGTGTTAACGGCAATTCTCTACCATATTGGTTTATCGGACTCAGCCCTGGGTATGATGTCTAGCTTTTTGACGGAGAGGTCGCGGGTTGTGAGTTACAGGGATAAACAATCTGCATTTTTGGGAGTTACCACCGGCGTACCCCAAGGATCTATTATCTCGCCGCTTCTGTTCAGTATTTATACTGCCAGGTTCCCTAATATTTTCAACTCCTGTAAACAGCACTACTATGCTGACGATGTTCAACTTTATCTATCTTTCTACCCTGACGAATGTCCACAGGCTGTATCAGCTATTAATTTTGACTTAAACCGTTTATCTGAATTTTCTGTTAATCATTCCCTTAAATTAAATCCACAAAAAACGAATGCAATTATATTTGGGAGGAAGAATGATAGAGAACATTTTACTGACACATACAGCCAGCAGATAAAAATTAACAACAATAACATTACCTTTAAAAATATTGTCAAAAACTTGGGCCTCTACATGGACCAAGATTTGAGGTTATCTTATCATGTGTCACAGTCACTGAAAAAAGCATATATAAATTTAAAACTAATATTTCAAAATCGACATTTCCTTTAAAAGGAACTTAGGGCTATGCTATGCGAATGTCTTGTTCTCTCACATCTAAATTACTGCGACACCGTCTACGGCCCATGTCTCACCTCTGTGGATGTCAATCGGATACAGAAACTACAGAATTCAATGAATTCATGCCTGAGATTAATTTACGGAATAAGAAAATTTGAACACATTAGTCACAAACTAAAGGAAATCGGTTGGTTGAGTATGCAGCATGGGCGCCAGCTACACTCCGCCTGTCAATTTTATTCTATAATTTGCCAAAAAACTCCCCCGTACCTATACAATAAAATCAGATTTCGATGTGATGTCCACAATATAAATGTTCGGTTCAAGGGTAAACTTACCATACCATCTCACTCAATGGAGATATTTAAACGCTCATTCTCCTATAACGTTGCTAAATACTTGAATGATTACAATATCGACTATACAAACCGAACACTGTCAAAAAGAAAATTTAGGGCCATGGTCTTGGAAAGCGTCTCGGGTGCCGGAACCTGAACCCCCTTCTTCCCCTTTTCTTCTGCGGGTATGCCTATCCTCCTTGGAGTATCAGGTCTTAGCAATAAATTAATTAAATAATTTTTTTTCTGTCTCCGATTTTCTCCTTCTTGTATGATTCTTCCGTGCCGCCTCTGTTTAATTAATTACTTTAGTTCTAACTTAACATTACTTACTTACTCTCTTTATGTACTAGTTCGTTTTTTTCACTGTATACTTGTGAGAAACTATCTATTTTTTCTTTACATTAAGTACTCCGCGGGTTAGTTGAACAGACGCCCCGGACATTTGCAATGTCTGAGGCGAACTGAACCTCGCCCGCTATACTAATTATTATAACGATGTAATATGTTTCTAATTAAATAACGCTGTGTCTAGGTACACGCTAACTTGTACGCAAATCTAAAAATTATATACACGCTAAACGTCATCAAAGCAACGACGTCATTTTTTAGCGTGCATTGATTATTTTGTAATTATTATTGCTAGGTACACTCCTGGTAATCTTTTTTTGTTATAATACTCTTAAAAAAAGAATGTTTAAACCATAAGTTTTATTTTAAAAATAAGAACTTAAAATGAATAAAATAAAATAAAATATGCAATTTCTAATTTAAAAAAATAAGTTGTAAAATCTTAAAAATAATTTTTTATGTATCCTTCTTTTCAATCCTATAACAGTTTGGAAGGCACCTTTAGGTATTCCTTTTACTTTAATTTCGGGTGGTAATAATAATATGTCACTTTTGTAACTAAAAAAAAATGTATTATATGAATTTATGATTGTACTAAAATCTCACAATTGATTTTTTGCCCATTTTCCGGAACATTGTCATCTCCATTTTTGATTTCCTTCGCTGAAAGAGATTGTCCTTCATTAAGTACAGACAGGGTTGCCAGACGTCCCGATTTAGGCTGGACTGTCCCGATTTTAATCGATATAACCCATTTGTCCCGCTTTTGTCCCGCTTTCCGATTTGCACGTCGAAAATCCCGATTTTTGAATAATTTTAAAAAGTGCAGATTTAACTTCAACCAAATATATTTATATACATATTACCTTATTCTTTAGTGGTAAATAAACACCTACTTTATTTTTATTAAAACCTATGTACAATGTACAATGTACATGTTTGTTATAGTTTTCGTTTATTTGTTTGTTTTTGTTTATTTTTAGTTTACAATATATATTAAAGGAAAAAATTGCATGTTCTTTGAGTTTTTTTTTGCGCGGCGATATCGAAATTTTTATTTCGGATGTTTGTCCTTGAAACAGCGAAATATTTTTTTGACCCAAATTTTTAACACATTAAAATATTATCTCCTTAAACACGTGTCACAGATTCACGTGTCCCGCTTTTTCATTTGCAAGATCTGGCAACCCTGAGTACAGAACCTTCATTGACAACCACAAAAGGAGATTGTTAATTATTAAAGCTTATTATAACAGTTTTAAAGCAACAAACCACTATTGTTTTCTTCATCCATTAGATCTACTAATTCAATATCTACATTAGTCATCTCATTCAAATTTCTTAGATCTACATTTTCAAAGTTTTGGACTTTATTCTCGTTATGGTCACTACGAATTAGACAATTAGACTTGTAGCCACTTCATGGCCTTCCATCCACAGAGTCTCTATGTCTTGTAGTATCTTCATCATGTTGTAGTTAAACGAACTGCCGGAAGATAAGCTGTTGTCTCTTGTCTCTTTCATGTTGTAAAATCTTGTTAAACTCATTAAAATAATTAAATATTTGGCCACACTGCATAACGAATTGAAACAAACCCTAAACACACAAAGAAAGAATAAAACTGCACACTTATAACACAACAAATATGCATAACCTCAAAATTACTAGCGTGTGCTAACGTGCACCAAGAAAATATTCAATCCGTACACGCTAAAAAATGACGTCATTGCTTTGATGACGTTTCGCGTGTATATAATTTTTGATTTGCGTACAAGTTAGCGTGTACCTAGACACAGCGATTAAATAAAGACCTTTATTATTATTATTATTATTATTAGTATTATTATTATTATGGCTACTCACGGCTTTGAACCTATGTTTCGAGAAGTGACGCGTCCAGACTCTGGAACCTGTCTTGACCATATTTTTTTGAGAAGGAAAATAAAAACTAGGCGTACAGGCTTTAATCCATATATTATCAATCACGAGTTAACAGACCACTTCCCTATTTTGTTGGACATTTCTGACTTTGAGAGAAAGTACGAACATTCACAAACCGATAAGCCTGTTATTGTTAAAATTGACTATAATATAATTAAACAGCTTGCTTCACAGGTTGATTGGACCTCAATCCTCGCGATAGAAAATTCTGAGAGTGCTGCAGATTCTTTGATTAATAAACTTAACACAATTGTCAATAAGTCAAAAGTAACTGTACAGCTTGGTGGTGGAATAAAAAAAATAAAACCCTGGATCACATATGGAATCATTAACTCAATAAAAACACGCGATAAAATGAAAAAAAAAACTAACCCTAAATTCTAGCCACCAAGAAGTTCAGCTGTACAAGGAATATCGAAATAATTTAAATAAATTAATAACAAAGACAAAGAGTTCGTATTACAAGGAAAAGATTCAAGACGCTGGTAATGATATCAAAAAAAATTATAAATTAATATCCGAGGCCACTGAGACGCAAAAAAAAAATGTTTTACCCCTGCAAATCGAATCCGAAAATAAGCAAGTCTTGACAGATTCAAAAGATATTGCTAATTGTTTTAATAACTATTTTATTAATATCGGGAAAAAAATGTCAAGTAAAATCGAGGAGCCTGCAGAGCCATTCAGAATGTCGTATCAGTCCAGTCATTCTATGTACTTAAGACCTGTGACCTCGGCAGAAGTAACTCAATACATTAACAGTTTAAAAAACAATTGTGCCCCCGGGCTTGATGAGATCTCATCTCTAGTCATAAAGTCATTGCATCCATATCTGATAGAACCACTAAAACATATAATAAACTTAATCTTTAAAACTGGAATAGTGCCTAGTAAATTTAAAACCTCGGTCGTGATCCCTATACATAAATCTGGAAGCAAGACAACACCGGGTAATTATCGCCCTATCAGTGTTATATCAAATCTGGACAAAATTTTCAAAAATGAGTAATACTATTAGTTCAAGTCAGTTTGGATTTAGGGAGGGGATGTGCACAACGGATGCCTTGTATGCACTGATCGGTAAGATTACTGAAGGTCTGGATCGCGGTAATGTTTGTGCTGCGGTGTTTCTGGACCTTGCCAAGGCGTTTGACACGGTATCCCACGACATACTTCTCCAAGTTCTGGAGAGGTATGGCGCGAGAGGTATTGTATTGGACATTGCCGTGATTATCTTTCGGAACGTACCCAACACGTTAGGATTGGTAACGCTCTCAGTGAGCCGGGGATTGTTCAGATTGGGGTACCGCAGGGCACGGTTCTAGGGCCCATTCTGTTCAATGTATATATTAATTCTGTAAACATTGATGGCGCCGTTATTGCTTACGCTGATGATTCGGCCCTACTGTTTGTTGCCCGAACTTGGGCTGAAGCCAAAGAAAAAATGGTCGCTTCACTAATAAAAGTAAAGAGTTTTTTCGGCTCATTTAAACTATCTTTGAACATAGATAAAACAAATTACATGGCTTTCTCTATTACTGAAGCAAAAAGACCGGATTTTTCGGATACTGAAATAGATTTGTTTGATTCCCCTATTAAAGAAGTACAAACCACGAAATACCTTGGCATCATGATTGACAATCATTTAAAATGGGAAACCCATATTTCATATTTATGCAGTAAAACAAGATACCTTGTTCATAAATTTTATCTCCTAAGAGAAATCTTAAGTCACAGAGCGATGATAATGGTTTATAAGTCCCTGTTTGAGCAGATCGTTAGATATGGCCTATTAATTTGGGGTGGTCTCTACAATGGCGCTTTAGAGTCATTAAACGTAACCCAGAATGGCATACTTCGTGTAATTTATAAAAAGCCCAGGCTTTACCCAACAAATCTATTATACACTAAAGACATAGTGAATATTCGATCATTAGGGGAAGGTTACCTTTGATGGCCCCCCTAACGTTATTTATTTATAATGTTTTAAATAAATAATATTTCACCACGTTGTTTGGTTTGAAAAATAGCCGTCCCAGGTATCTTGTAAATTATGTAAATTAAAATTTTTTTCGCTTTTTATTTTGAAAGTTATAAACTTTTTTTTTAAACAGCAGAAGGGACCATCATAGGAACACCGTCTCCCTATGATGGTCCCCCTTGGTAATTATGATAAAAAACTATATTTTTTTAGCAAACAACAAAGTAATTTAAAAAAAAAACTTCATTTATTGTTAATAAAGAGTTTTTTACAAATGTAAACAAAAAAAGGCACTTTAATGTGAACAATATGTCACAAATAAAAGGCTAACGCACAGAAAAATATGGAAAATACAAATAACATCAAATAAGAAAAGGTGTTGCCTTTCGTTCAACAAAAACTTTTATTTGCAAAGGTCGCAAATAAACATTTTTGTTGTTCTAGGAACACCAGCACATTCAGAATGACACCAGATTTTGCACATCTGGCACCGTATCCATGTTTCTTTAGGACGAGATCTGGAATAAAGCTCATTACAATAAAGACAAGCCGCATCTGATTCTTCATCGCTGGAAACTTTTGCCGAATTATCTTCTTCGCTGTCTTCAGTCTGTTGCTTAATTTTTCGCTTTGCAATTTTTGCTGATTTTCTGCGCTCCTTCTCCAAGGCTTCATGTTTTTTTACCTTCAACTCTTCTAGGTCTGGAGTAGTATCTATTAATAACGCCTGTTTTGCCTGGCTTTCGTTTTCTCTGAATCTCCTTCTTTGCAGCTTTCGGAAGAGGTGATAATTTTTCAATTTGATCTTTAGTTATGTTTGCTGATGTTTCTGCCTTAACCTGCCCATTTTCCTTATTTTCTCCTTCTTTAATCCTATCGGTTTTGTTCTGATTGTTTCCATCATTATTTATTTCTTGCGAAATGATTGCATCATTGGTGTGATTATCTTTAATTTCTACACTAGCAGTGTCATTTGCAATTTCGTTGAGCTCTCTGTCCGTTGTCAACGCAGAGGCAAATTGCCAGTCTTCAAAGATGTCAGCTTTGAATGGATACACTCCTGTAGTTCTAAAAGAATTTATGGCATTGGACGGTGTGGCAGATTTTAGGTACGCATTATTAAAAAGTTTTGTCACCTGAAAATGTGTAACAATTCGACCTGGGTTTTCTTTAAGTCATTTCTGGATTTCTATGTCATAGTAAGTTTGGAGAGGCGCAAAGAATCCGACGTCTAAGGGCTGAAGCCGATGAGTACAGTGCGCGGGAAGACAAAATAATATTATACCGTTATTTTTAGTGTACTCGAGTACTTCTAGCCCCTTATGGCTACTATGACCATCCAGAATTAAAAGGACTTTATGTTCGTTCGATGGCTTAACATGTTGGGTAAAATGAGTTAACCATTTTAAAAATGTTTCCGTGTTCATCCATCCATTTTCTTGGCAATACGCCACACTCCTTATTGGTGCATCGTCCATCAGTTCTGCCTTAAAACGTTTCCGTGGAAAGATAAATGCTGGCGGAATAAATGTGCCTAGGGCATTCATGCAACACACGGCGGTATAATGTTGCCCGCGTTCGGCGCTACTAAGTATTCCAACTTGCTTGCGCTTGGTTGCGAGAATTTTTTGCGCCTTAGTCTGGACTGTACTCATTCCTGTCTCATCTACATTAAAAATGTCCTCGGGAGAAAATTTGTATTTGTTTAGAACTTCTTCCAAGGAACGGAAATACGCCTGTATATTTTCCTTGTTGAATGCTTCAGCTCTTGCAAGAGACGTGTTTTCAGGTGTTCTAACGGATATTGTTGGGTTTCTTGCAAGAAAACCCTTTAACCATTTTCTACCAGCCATTCCTTTTTCTGAATTAAACCTATGCCTTATTTGGTACTTTTCGGCGATTTCGAAAACAAGTTTTCTTAGTTCGTTACTAGCTAGTCCAAAAAATCTGGTCTCCAAATTAACTATGTGTCTAGAAATTTCTGCTTCAGTGACAGGATTAAATGTGGGTTTAAATCCTCCTAGGTAACCTTTTGAACTACCTTGATTTTTCTTAACCCTTCTGCGAAGTGTGCTTCTGGGAACATTAAACATTTTCACTACCATCTTATAGCCCATAGTATTACTTTGTATAGCCTTAATTGCGGAAGCCATATCCTCCTCCATCCACTGCTGCCTTTGCTGCTGTTTAATCTAAAGAAATTATAAAACCCATTAAGTATATTCATATCCTTCATACCAACTACCGAGCCTGTGATGGCCCCCGGGGCCGATATAGGCACATACATGGGGGGCCATCTTAGGCAAATATACTAATTTTATGTTTACGAAGTAAAATTCTTTCAAAAGAATCATAACCTCAAAGCTGACCTGGCACAAGTACGATCAAATCTCTCATAACCCATATATTTCACAATGCCTCTTTAATTTTAAACTACTTGGGTTTTGGCGTGACACAAATTTAAAATATTATTATTATTACTTCAGTACTTACCCGATTCATTTCTTCGCAAAAAAAAAATAACACAAGGATCTAAGCACTTCAGATTCCATTCGCCGACTGAACTCTGCTCACCGATCAGGATAGAGTCATAAACATAGGCAACACAAAGTACATTCACAAAATATGACTAGGGGGCCATCACAGGCAGGGGGCCATCAAAGGTAACCTTCCCCTATATGTAATAATGGCCTGTATATTTGTGTTTAAGGATACCGAGAAAGTCATTGTGAGCAATCCCTATAATTCCAGAAGCCAGAGAAATCAGTTGTTGACATTTCCGTCTAGTAAACGTAATATTAATCAAAGATTTATCAATTATCTGGCACCCAAATATAATGTCCTACCTTTAAACTTAAGAAACGCAACATCTAATTTAATCTTTAAAACCAGGATCAAGACTTATGTCCATGAAAATCTTGATCAGTTCCTTCGATTGTTTAATGGTAAATAAACAAATCCTCACGTAATGGTATTTGAATACTGTTTAACTTCTTTGGCAGCTCGGAATTTCAAGTCTAGCCCTAATTCTCCTATCTTTCTGTCATCCCTCTATAGTGTGTGTGTGTGTAGGTGTGTGTGTGTGTGATGGTGTGTGTAGGTGTGTGTGTGATGGTGTGTGTGTGTGTGTGAGTATGTGTGCCCATTATTGGTATGTGTGTGTTGTAATTTGCATATTGCTTTTATGTATTGATTTTTCTTAGTATTAGTATTGATATTTTTTTACTTTTATTTTACTTTTACTTTGTATCCTGTCGCTGATTGATTTGCACATACAGGTATTGCATACCTAGGTGCAGTAATGTTTCTTTAGACTAATATTATTATTTTGTGACATGGTATATCCCAGTTATGTAAACTAAATGAATTTAAATAAATAATCTAAAAAAAAATATATCGAGTGGCAACACCATATATTTTATACAAACCAGTCTGCTGTCACCTGTAATGTACAGTTATATTCACAAAAAAAGTACAGCATTGGAATGGGAGGTGACATTTGTCATATATAGAACAACTATATGTTACATAAAAACCTTGTAATAAATGTCACCACTCATTCTACTTGTATGCTTTTTTAGAAATACAAGTATATCTCCACAAAATGAATATAATATATTCGAGACAAATTTGAGAAATTTTAAATTGTGTAGGTATTAATATAAAAATTATACTAGTTAGGGGATATTTTTCTATAGGTGAAATTTGATAAATGAAACAATTTTATTATTTTACAAACATTTATTTACACATACCTATAAAATCACAGTAAGTAGCATACAATTTTTTTTTTTTTGAATATCGGTTATTACTTCTGATAAGCTATACTTACTCAAGAAAAACCCTAGGTGTACTTTGGTATTATGGTTAAAGAAAACTAAAAAAAATAAAACTATACTAACACTGACCTTCTAAGTGGATATTTTAACATATAATTTTTTAGTGTGTCTCTTATAATAGCGCCATCTAAATTGTGCACTGAAGGAGCCTCCACGAAGATTGTGAATACCGCGTATACACAGTCGGGCGCACCCTGGAAACGTTGACTTTCAACGGCCAATCCTTCAAACACCGGTTCAGATAAAATGACCATAACAAGCACACCAAATCGGCCCTTTTCAAGGCCACTGGTGACGACCTCAATTAACATAGAGGGAATGTCTAGAGATAAACAGATCTTATTGGCAGAAATTTGTAAAGAGCATGCCTGCGATATCCTCCTCGTTCAGGAGACTCACAGAGGCAACGATAGATGCAGACCCAGGGTGGAGGGCATGGAACTGATTTTGGAGAGACCTCACAATCAATACGGAAGCGCGATTTTTGTTCGACCGGGCACCAGCATCATATCAGCCTCCCTAACGGATACGGATGACATTGAGATTCTTACTGTTGAAACCCCGCAATATTGCGTGACTTCGGTTTATAAGCCACCTAATATTCCTTTCGCCTTTCATAAACCTGCAAATTTTAAAAACAAGCTAGCAAATTTCATCCTTGGCGATTTCAACTGCAAAAGCACGGCATGGGGATACAGGGAAACCGATAACAACGGCGCAGATCTTGAATCCTGGGCTGAAATACACGACTTCCAGCTAATACATGACCCGAAGCTACCATCTTCTTTCAATAGCGGTAGGTGGAAGAGAGGCTACAACCCAGACAATATATTTGTACCGTCGAGAATGGCAGCAATGTGTAGCAAACACATAGGAGAACCAATACCGAAGACTCAACACAGACCCATTATCTGTATCGCTAGCGCTGTTTTGGAGCCAGAACAGGTACCCTTTAAGAGACGATTTAATTTTAAGAAGGCAGACTGGAACAGTTTCAGCAAAAACTTGGATGCCGAGGTGAGAGAACTATCACCCCGACCAGAAAATTATGAACTATTCATCGAACTGGTAAGAAAAATATCACGTAACTGTATACCAAGAGGATGTAGAACTCAATATATAGCAGGCTTAACGGAAGACACTAAACCGCTGCTTAATCGCTACCAGAAACTGTTCGAGAAGGATCCTTTCGCCGAAGATACGATTGAAGCAGGTGAGGATCTCATGCTGTCCATCGCCGAGGGCAGAACGCAGAAATGGCGTAACTTGATGGAAAACCTTGATATGAAAACAAATAGTAGAAGGGCTTGGAAACTACTTAAAAATCTCAGCGGGGACCCAAGGAAGACAAAAGAGAGTTTCACTGAAGTAACGGCAGATCAGGTAGCCACACAATTATTATTGAATGGCAAGATACGCGGGAGGCAGTCACGGCAGCCACTGACCCGAGAGGAAAATAATGAGGAGTACTATCTTCGTGAACCCTTTTCAATCGACGAGCTTAATACGGCAATAAAATATATGAAGATTAATAAAGCACCTGGTATTGATGACTTGAGGACTGAGCAGATCAAAAATTTTGGTGGGACAACGCTGCGGTGGCTGCTCGAATTGTTTAATACCTGTGTCACTGGCCTTGTGATACCAAAAATGTGGAGGAAGGCAAGAGTAATTGCTTTGCTCAAGCCAGGTAAGGACTCCAACGACCCAAAAAGCTACAGGCCTGTTTCGCTGCTGTGCCATCTCTATAAGCTGTTCGAGAGGCTCATTCTTAATAGGATAAATGAGGTGCTACAGGAGAGGCTTATCCCACAACAAGCCGGTTTCCGACCAGGCAAGTCCTGTTGCGGACAGATACTAAACTTGACTCAATTTATCGAGGATGGGTTTGAGGAGGGGAAGATCACTGGTACTGTATTTATTGACCTTACAGCAGCATATGACACTGTTAATCACAGAAAACTGCTGACGAAAATCTATGAAGTAACACGGGACTTCCACCTCACCCGCATGATTGGTACTCTACTTCAGAACAGACGGTTCCATGTTAGTCTGATGGGAAAAAACAGCAGATGGAGAAACCAGAAGAACGGACTGCCTCAGGGAAGTGTGCTGGCGCCAACACTATATAATGTATATACCAATGACCAACCTCTCCCGGATAGTACCAGACAGTTTATCTACGCGGACGATACAGCCGTGGCCGCTCAAGGCAAAAGTTTTGAGGAGGTGGAGGTCAAACTGTCGGAAGCCTTGGAGGAGCTGTCTGCTTACTACGACGCCAACCACCTTAGACCAAACCCTAGTAAGACGCAGATTTGTGCTTTTCATCTCAATAACAAACAGGCAAGGCGAGAGTTGAAAATTGCTTGGCGTGGAGTCCAACTACAGCATTTTCAAGCACCAAAATACCTAGGCGTCACGTTGGACCGTTCTACATTTATTTAACGCTGATGGGTAATATAGAAATAACAAATGAGTGGTAATAATAGTCAACCAAAGAGAGGTTATTTTAAAGTTAACTAAAAGACAATAACTCTCTTTATCTTAAAGTTGACCACAAAGAAGGCGTCATTTTAAAGTTAACCGAAAGAAAGTTACCTTAAAGTTGCGGATATGATGCCTTGATGATCCAGAGTGAGAATTGCACTGTTTTACTGTCCAAGTGTAGTCTCTACCTTTTGGGCGAACGACGGCTAGCTCTGCCGAGAGTGGTGTGGGTAAAGTCAAAACCAAAAACTAAAGCGCCACCTGTTTTAGCCCCGGTAAGGCAGAGACTGATCTTTTAAAAGAAAACAGGAAATTCTAAGTTTGCCCCAATAAAACAGCCTGCTCTAAAGGTTATTAATTTAATATTTAAAGTGAGGATCATATCCCTAATATCCTTAACAAAATATCACTATTGTTTCCTCAAATTAAAATGAAAAGCTGAATAGTTATTTAAGTTATTTACATGTAAATAAGTGCTATGAAGGTTGTTACGCAAATATAATAAAAACAAGCTCTGAAAGCTGTTCATCAAGAAAATAATTAAAAAGTAACAAACTCACGCTATCCAACTCAATATCCACACTTATCGTGGATTGTTATCGATCTACTTACCCATCTCTACTGATTTTGACAGTACTTTCGAAAGTGAAGAAAAGTTAGGATAGGTTAGATTTTAATGATTGTAAATGATGAATGTGGAGATCATTTTCTTCTAGTTTGTGTTTGTTTCAAATTAATTGTTAAGAATATCGTGGTGCCAAAATCAGTGACGGATACGGTTAATCATTATGTACAATAATAGTGATAAGTAAATAAGTGCACGTGTACGAAATAAGAAGGCCTTCCTACCGTGTCTTGTGCATCACAAATTAACGTTTATGGTACCTACTACCTAATATAATAAACATTTCACAATAAAATTAGCACAAAGTTTGTCGATGGTGTATTATTTAACAGTCTATAGTTCAGCTAGTGGAGGCCTGTAGCCTCGAGTGATGTGATATAATAATCGTTCTAATAGGACGTCACAAACATATCAAACCTGACATTTATGATGGTGTAGGGGTTGTGGTGCTCCCAGTGCTCAAGCAGCCAGATGAACCGTGAAGGTTGAACGGTGTCACCAGGGAAAGCACACTCAGCAAGGTGTTAGGACGATGGTCTACTCCTGCCCTGATGTGGAAGCTCCAAGACAGAAACGTAAGGAACAGAAGACCAAATGATGGAACCAAAGAAGAGCAGGAATAACACAACTAGGAAAAATAGGCCTGAAACAGAACCGAGCTTCAGGACGTGACCTTCAGGCATAAAATAAGGTAGGTAGATTTTAATATATATCTGTGGTATTTATAGAATAACTCTAAGTGCTATCTTCAGAAGTCACACAAGACAAACTAGATATTTAAAGTCGAGACTTACCCTAGATGGCATGTGGCCTTGTCGATGAGTCGATGACCAAAAAAACGAACTTTGGGATTTTCCCCATAAAACTGTAATAAATCAATTTGAACTAATTGTATGGCGTAATAAGGTTTATTACCGCCAAATTACAACTTTGGGTACCAAAAATTCAAAATATATCTGCAAAAATGCTGTTGGACTCCTGGAATGCACGCTGCAAAAAGGCTAGTCCAAAAAAAACACCCTTGACGTCATGAAAAACGGCGCAGGATTCCACCTGTCAAAGTCTTAGGGACTTTTAAATCTAAGCAGTGTGACCACTGACAGTTTTTGACATTTCAAAAACAATAACAAAGTGGAGTTTTATTTATTACTATTTAAAGATAAGAGATTTAAGACTCAGTGCCCTAAATATGCCCAAAACACTTCCTATTCCCCAAAACTGGCGTTCATTCCACTCAACCTTGTAATTTTTAGGTCTCGATTCTGAACCGAAAGAAAGAACCAAGATGAGGCCTAGAACGAGATACTAAAGAAGATGAAGTCAGATACAAATACTGTTAAATACCTAACAATGCACTAATAAATGCAGAAGTAGCAGGTAGAGCTTTTAACCATTACGATGATTTATTAGCGGGTCTACCAAATCTTATTACTCTTACACGAATAGCACAAGCTAATAATTATGATATACTTTTAGGATGGCCTGGACTATACACAGCTTGAGAAAGACCTTGACGAATAAGGCGAACTAGAATTAAGTATACTTATACCTACATTGTACCTATTAAGACTTAAATAAAGGCATCTATAAAACCAGAAACCAAGCTCTATTCTCTTAGTATTAATCGAAGATCTGGTAAGTCTTTAATTTATCTGTACAATATTTTAGAAGCGGAATAAAACCGTAACACGCCTCCCCTTCCTCAGAGAAAATTTTTTGTTATTTACAAAAAAAATTTCTGCGGCCTTAGATGGAAAGCCTAACAATACGAAATATATACAGCAATGTATACTGACTATAAGATTTACAAAACTACGAACTAACAGACTAAAGGTAAGTAGAGTATTTACAAGACAGTATCTTAGCGGTAAGTCCAATATTTACAAAAACCATAGCTTTAAGGTAAGTCGGACAACAACTATGGTATGTCGTCTGGAGGGTGAGCCTTAAGGTCTTTAGCATGCCAAACACCAAGATTACGACCATTCCGGTCAGATAGCTCATAGGACCAAGGTGAGACCACTTTGGTTATGATATAGGGACCAGAAAATTTAGGAGCAAGTTTCGCGGTAAAATGTTTGGTAGCGTCTGAGAGAAAATAGTTTTTCTTCCAGACCTCCTGATTAAGCTGAAACCGCTCGTCCCGTCTCCTGAGATTGTAAGTGTGACGACCACGCTCATACGCCTGCCGAAGTCTTTTCTGCACATCTATAAACATCTCATTCATAGCTTGAGACCTAGAGACGGGATCAAAGGGCTGAGGGTCATCAGACGGTGGACATGACTCCCGGGGCAGACGAACGTCACGACCGAAAACCACAAAGTTAGGGGTTAACCCGGTAACCTCATGCTTTGCCGACCGAATGGCAAAACCAGCCTTAGCAATAAGTTTATCCCATTGCCGATGGTCCTCGGCTACGTAGCTTGTGAGGATTGTCTTTAGGACACGGTGAACACGTTCAACGGGATTGGCCTGAGGATGATAGTTAGCCGTATAGCGTATTTTAATCCCGTACTGAGCCATTGCTTGTTGAAAAATCTTGCTGCGAAACTGAGTTCCGTTGTCCGCAATGATCGTCTCAGCTCCAAAAACTAAGATAACAAAATTTTCCAACCATCGAACTATACTCTGTGCGGTGGCAGAACGGAGAGGGAAGAACAGACAAAACTTACTAAAAACATCAACCACCGACAGAATATATGAATGCCCCGAGGCAGAACGAGGTAGCGGTCCGACTAAGTCTATACTTATGGTTTGGAACGGACGTGAACTCAAGGGTTGGATGCTGAGCATCTGACCAGCAGGGGCTTGTTGAAGGGGCTTGGTCTGGAGACAAACACGACAACGTCTGATGTATCTTGCAACATCACTATGCATGTTTGGCCAATAATAACGTTGGGCGATCCTGGAGAACGTCTTATTAATTCCAAGATGACCACAAGTAGGAGGATCGTGATTATCTTTAATAATTGAGGATCGGTCTTCGCGTGGAACTACCATCAGCCAAGAGTCCTCGGGATCTGCAAGTGCAGCGTAAGGGTGTTTAGCTCTTTTAAAAAGTTTGCCGTTATCCACCCACCAAAGGGGATATTTAGAAGGGTAGTCAACAACCTTCTTGATCATGCCAAGATACCAGCGATCACGCGGCGTGGCAGTTTCTTTGGCGGTATCAGTCGAATTTGGTTGGTTAGTGATGGCATCAACGACGGGGACTGATCGAGAAAGAGTATCCGGGACAACATGCTCTTTACCCTTGCGATGTATGATTTCAAAATCATACTGCTGCAGTCTAATGGCCCAACGCGCAATGCGACCAACAGGGTCCTTGATAGAGTTAAGCCACTTAAGGCTGTAATGATCAGTAATCACGGTGAATTTGGTTCCTTCGAGATAAGGACGAAGCTTCTCTATAGCAAAGAGAACAGCTAAACATTCCTTCTCCGTCGTACTATACTTCCTTTCATTTTTGGTAAGCGAACGGCTCAAGTAAGAAATGACGTGTTCCTCGCCATTCTGAACCTGAGAAAGCACCGCTCCTAGACCAAAATCTGATGCGTCACACTGGACAATAAAAGGTTGTTCAAAGTCCGGACAAGAAAGTACCGGTGCTTTGACAAGGTGCTCCTTGACTGTATTAAAGGCTGCTTCGCATTCTGGACCCCAGACAAATTTAACATTCTTTCTCGTTAAAGCCGAGAGTGGCGCTAATACCGAGGAAAAATTTGGCACAAACCGGCGGTACCAGGAAGCAAGACCAATAACTCGCCTTATTTCAGTCACACTTTTCGGTGTAGGAATACGCAGAATTGCCTCAATCTTCTCAGGATCTACCATAAGTCCTGATGAATTTACGACATAACCTAAATATTTAAGCTCAGGCTTACAAATATTACATTTTTCGCGGTTAAGTGTAAGACCTGCACTTACAATACGCGAAATAACTTCACGTAAAACACGAATATGCTCCTCGAAAGTTGGAGTACATACTATAACGTCATCGAGGTAAACAAATACAAATTGTTCTAAATCGACGCCTACCACCCGATCAATTAATCTTTGCCAGACGGCGGGGGCATTAGTCAAACCGAACGGCATTCTCGTAAATTGGAAGAGCCCACGTGACGGCACAGTAAACGCAGTGAGAGGTCTAGAACCCTTTGCAATGGGTATTTGCCAGTAAGCAGACTTTATGTCGAGCGTACTCAGATATTTTGCGTCGCGTAATTTATCTAACGTAGCTGACACGTAAGGAATGGGATATGCGTCGGGAATCGTAGCTTTATTAACAGCGCGGTAATCTACACAAAAACGCCAGCCACCAGACTTTTTCTTAACCATAACTATTGGCGAAGACCAGGGAGACTCAGATGGTTCCACAATCCCATCCGCCAACATCTGCTCTAACTCCTTGTTGACTTCCTTTTGCAAGGCATGGGATAAGGGATAGTATCTCTGTTTTATTGGAGTAGAATCAGTTTTGATCTCCATTTCCACTAACGTCGTACATCCAAGCATATTACCCATAGATGAAAAGGTATTTTCTACAAGATTGTCAAGGATTTGACGCTGCTCAGATGTTAGATTGTCACGGGAGTGGATGGCAAAAATATGTGGATTGTGATCTAAATCTGATCGAAACGACCACTCGCCACTGTACAAGTTAGGTACTATTTTCATTTGACTCCAAAAGTCAATCCCTAAAATGAGCGTGTGCGGTAAAGAAGGAACAACCAAGGTATCTAGGAGAACTATTTTATCTTGAAGTTGAAATGGTAGCTTGATCGAACCAATACTCTGACAAGCTTGGCCATTAGCAACAGTACAAGTTGATATTACAGCTGAATCCAAACGACAGACTGTTTTCAGAATATCCCAGCCATGAGAACCAATAATGGTTCGCGAGGAACCACTGTCAAGCAAACCTAAAAGCTCTTTACCATAAATGTGAATTCTTAAATAGGGTCTCTTGTCGTCCTTAGCATGCTCCAATATATAATTTAAAATAACTTGGTTTGAATCGGCCTTGAAAGTTTCTTTAGGTGGGAAGAACGGTTGGCCTGTTACTGCCTTCCCAGATTTACGTTTTTTGTACACGAAGGGCAACTTTTGGAGGTAACGTCACTCTTACCACACCTATAGCAAAACTTTCGACGTTGTTGTGAACACTGGCGGAATTGATGGCCTTGTTCTTGACAATTCCAACATAAAGTAGAATTAGAGGGGACATTGAGAGCTGCTACTTCAGACGTACTAGGCGCCTGACTAATAACAGTAGGAGCTTCAATGGGAGCGACATGATTAGGTTGCTTACGATAAGCCAAGGCGGGCTCCAACATTTGACGATAGTTCGTCGAAGGGGGGACAAATCGCTGAATCCGGGATTCTGTCTCCTCAATCGCACGACTTAATCTTACGAGATCCTGTAAACTAACAATCACGTGAGTCGATAGCCTACTCTGAATATACGGCAGTAAATTGCGCAGTATCATCTGCAACCGAGTAGTTTCCGAAGGCAATACTGGGAGTTTGCGGAAGAGATTCTCCACAGAGACAACAAAACTAATTACGCGTTCTTGAGCGCCCTGTGTACGACGGCGAATCTCATCCCATAACGCAAACTCGTAATCATAAGGTTGAAAGGTATCTCTCAACTGTTGAATGAGATCATCCCAATTTACACAACGACAGGTACGGTACCATAGAAGGGCATCGCCGGAAAGAAGTTCAGGCGCGGAACGAAACAACTGTTCCTTCGTTGCACCACGTGACACACGAAGTTCCTCTATACGTTCCACAAAGTCATTAACACTACTTTGTCCATTAAACCTAACATTCCATTTATCTATATCTAAAAATCTACAACTAAAATTACTAACATGAGATTTTTCGGGACGAAATCCATTTAAGGGAGAAAACTGGAAATTATCCAATCGATCGGCAAGATCAACAAATGGATCAGAATAGCCCAACGGCTCATCCTGTCGGGTGGAGTTAATATTTGCCAATCGAGACACACTTTCCGATTCATCCGCAAAATGTACTTGTGAGCCTCGTCTCGTAGACGAAGAAGCAGGGATCACGGTAGGACGAATAATCCTATTAGGGGCTTCACGGACGGGTCTACTCAACGAGTAACCAATGGGGCCAGAACTGTCATGAGTTGACACGGGAACTTGATAATCTTCCAAGGTATTCGCACGTTCCAAATATGTTGGATGGGTTGGATTTACACGGGTACCTCGAGAAGACATCTGATCAACAAAATTCTGTTCAGGTAGGTAAGATCGACCAGGTTGACTTGACGAGCCCAACCGGTAGTCTTCCACAGACAAAGGGGGTAATTGAGCTTGATCCGAGCAACGATTCTGATGGGAGAGGGGTGCAGAAACGGAAAAATTAGAGTGACCCATGCTCAGGGATTGAGGATCTATTACACGCCGTGCAGCAGGTTGAGTGGGTACTACTTCATCATCGATGTCAACCAGGTCATACGACACCTGTACCTGTCTCTGTGGCGTGATAGCTTCAGGTAAGGTTCTGTCTATTTCCGGTTCATTCTCGGTATCCAAAATAGAAGTGCTTACCACACGAGAAGTAACCGCATTTGTATTATGTGCTATTGCACCTGATTGGCCCGATCGCGTTAACGCTTGGTCACCGTTTGAAGTAGAAGGTATGCCCTCCAAAACTGAATGTAGATCACCCATCAGCTGTTCACATTTATCGGTTAACTCGTTTTTGTGATCTATGCTCGATTGTTCGAAAACTTGAACGCGATTTAGACGGTTTTCAACATGCATTAAAAAGGTGTAAATTCTTTTAAACTCATTGTCTTTGTTGCTTACATCAAAATGAATTATGTCGCGCGCTAAAATAAATAGTTTTGCTCTGCAAACGCAAAGGTCGGTCTCAGCATCGTAACATGATGTTCTTGGTCGCGAAATACGTCCGTCGCGCTCCGCTCGCATAACTTCCCTCAATAATGCACGCTTTTGCGGAAACGAACCAGTTACAGGTAAACCACGAATTGCCAACTCATATTTAATTTCATCGGCACCCAAAAGATTAATTTCCATTTTTCCTGAATCTCACAAAAAAAAGAATCTAGAAAAATACTACTAAACTTACTAGCAACGTAAGTAAAGTTTAACACTAATATTAATAGCTTACAATACTTAAGCTAACCGAAACTAAGCATATATGTACATATACTTAGAATATAATCCTAATAATTAGGATCTAGGTGTGTCGCAAAGTGACACACAAACCCGACCCCTACTAAAAAATCAAGAAAAAAAAATCTCAAAGTGAAGTAGTTCACTAAAAAAATAATAAAAAAAGGGTACCGCCAAATAAACTCAAAATAAGGTGCTTTACACCTATACTAAATAATGCAACACTGCAAGAGAAAAATTTAAAACTAATCCTACATCAATAGGAATTAAGAGATAATACTTTACTAAAAAGTATTAACAAAAAACCGTAAAACATCCCAGAGATGCACAAATCCTACAACACCACCATAAAATTTTTATCAGGTAGTAGATTTTTTTTTTAAATATAGCTACTTATTGATCAGACTTAAGTTTTTGTTTTACGTGAATAACAAAAAAAAAAATGTTAAATTCCACCACAATGTGCTAATTATAAATAAAAAGATCACCTATATAAACCCGTTGAAAGGCGCCATTTTCTACATTTATTTAACGCTGATGGGTAATATAGAAATAACAAATGAGTGGTAATAATAGTCAACCAAAGAGAGGTTATTTTAAAGTTAACTAAAAGACAATAACTCTCTTTATCTTAAAGTTGACCACAAAGAAGGCGTCATTTTAAAGTTAACCGAAAGAAAGTTACCTTAAAGTTGCGGATATGATGCCTTGATGATCCAGAGTGAGAATTGCACTGTTTTACTGTCCAAGTGTAGTCTCTACCTTTTGGGCGAACGACGGCTAGCTCTGCCGAGAGTGGTGTGGGTAAAGTCAAAACCAAAAACTAAAGCGCCACCTGTTTTAGCCCCGGTAAGGCAGAGACTGATCTTTTAAAAGAAAACAGGAAATTCTAAGTTTGCCCCAATAAAACAGCCTGCTCTAAAGGTTATTAATTTAATATTTAAAGTGAGGATCATATCCCTAATATCCTTAACAAAATATCACTATTGTTTCCTCAAATTAAAATGAAAAGCTGAATAGTTATTTAAGTTATTTACATGTAAATAAGTGCTATGAAGGTTGTTACGCAAATATAATAAAAACAAGCTCTGAAAGCTGTTCATCAAGAAAATAATTAAAAAGTAACAAACTCACGCTATCCAACTCAATATCCACACTTATCGTGGATTGTTATCGATCTACTTACCCATCTCTACTGATTTTGACAGTACTTTCGAAAGTGAAGAAAAGTTAGGATAGGTTAGATTTTAATGATTGTAAATGATGAATGTGGAGATCATTTTCTTCTAGTTTGTGTTTGTTTCAAATTAATTGTTAAGAATATCGTGGTGCCAAAATCAGTGACGGATACGGTTAATCATTATGTACAATAATAGTGATAAGTAAATAAGTGCACGTGTACGAAATAAGAAGGCCTTCCTACCGTGTCTTGTGCATCACAAATTAACGTTTATGGTACCTACTACCTAATATAATAAACATTTCACAATAAAATTAGCACAAAGTTTGTCGATGGTGTATTATTTAACAGTCTATAGTTCAGCTAGTGGAGGCCTGTAGCCTCGAGTGATGTGATATAATAATCGTTCTAATAGGACGTCACAAACATATCAAACCTGACATTTATGATGGTGTAGGGGTTGTGGTGCTCCCAGTGCTCAAGCAGCCAGATGAACCGTGAAGGTTGAACGGTGTCACCAGGGAAAGCACACTCAGCAAGGTGTTAGGACGATGGTCTACTCCTGCCCTGATGTGGAAGCTCCAAGACAGAAACGTAAGGAACAGAAGACCAAATGATGGAACCAAAGAAGAGCAGGAATAACACAACTAGGAAAAATAGGCCTGAAACAGAACCGAGCTTCAGGACGTGACCTTCAGGCATAAAATAAGGTAGGTAGATTTTAATATATATCTGTGGTATTTATAGAATAACTCTAAGTGCTATCTTCAGAAGTCACACAAGACAAACTAGATATTTAAAGTCGAGACTTACCCTAGATGGCATGTGGCCTTGTCGATGAGTCGATGACCAAAAAAACGAACTTTGGGATTTTCCCCATAAAACTGTAATAAATCAATTTGAACTAATTGTATGGCGTAATAAGGTTTATTACCGCCAAATTACAACTTTGGGTACCAAAAATTCAAAATATATCTGCAAAAATGCTGTTGGACTCCTGGAATGCACGCTGCAAAAAGGCTAGTCCAAAAAAAACACCCTTGACGTCATGAAAAACGGCGCAGGATTCCACCTGTCAAAGTCTTAGGGACTTTTAAATCTAAGCAGTGTGACCACTGACAGTTTTTGACATTTCAAAAACAATAACAAAGTGGAGTTTTATTTATTACTATTTAAAGATAAGAGATTTAAGACTCAGTGCCCTAAATATGCCCAAAACACTTCCTATTCCCCAAAACTGGCGTTCATTCCACTCAACCTTGTAATTTTTAGGTCTCGATTCTGAACCGAAAGAAAGAACCAAGATGAGGCCTAGAACGAGATACTAAAGAAGATGAAGTCAGATACAAATACTGTTAAATACCTAACAATGCACTAATAAATGCAGAAGTAGCAGGTAGAGCTTTTAACCATTACGATGATTTATTAGCGGGTCTACCAAATCTTATTACTCTTACACGAATAGCACAAGCTAATAATTATGATATACTTTTAGGATGGCCTGGACTATACACAGCTTGAGAAAGACCTTGACGAATAAGGCGAACTAGAATTAAGTATACTTATACCTACATTGTACCTATTAAGACTTAAATAAAGGCATCTATAAAACCAGAAACCAAGCTCTATTCTCTTAGTATTAATCGAAGATCTGGTAAGTCTTTAATTTATCTGTACAATATTTTAGAAGCGGAATAAAACCGTAACAACCGTACACTAAGCTTTAAGCAGCACTGCATAAATACAAAGGCCAAAGTAAGTGCGCGCAACAACATCCTTAGAAAACTGACAAATAGATATTGGGGAGCCGACCCACAAACCTTAAGAACATCCGCGATGGCCCTATGTATATCAGCCTCTGAATATGCAGCCCCGGTCTGGAGTGCTTCAAGACATGCAAAACACGTCGATACAGCCGTCAATGAGACTGCTCGGATAGTCACTGGATGCCTAAAACCCACCCCTGTCCGAAAACTCTACCCTCCAATTGGAATCGCCCCACCACATATTCGACGTGAGGTTGCTGCCGATGCTGAAAGGAAAAAACAACAAAATGACCCAAGACACCCTCTGCATGGCCATCAACCACCAAATAAACGTCTCAGGTCTAGAAAAAGTTTTCTTTTCCGAACTAAAGCGCTGGATGGTTCGGCGGAAAAGAATCGCGTTGAGAGGTGGAAGGAGGAGTTGGGTCAGAATAATGCACAAAATGTTAAAGAGGAACTTGCTTCCGGTAAACAATGCCCCTTCCCTGTATGGAGGACCCTAAATCGAATGAGAACTGGAGTACCGAGATGCAAGACGAACATGGCTAGATGGGGACTACTTCCGGCCAACGAAGACACAAGATGCGACTGTGATGCAATCCAGGACCCGAATCACCTCTTGGTCTGCCCAATGCTTGAACAGCCCTGCAGGATGGAGGACTTATTTCTTGGAAATGACAAGGCCATAGCGGCTGCTAATTATTGGAAAATGAGTGTCTGAACCGGACACGAAAAGTAAAGTAAAGTATCTAAATTGTCAAATCCTCGGGTACTAATTTTAGGTGGTTGAGCAAACTGTAATTCTGCCTCTTTGACAGCTTCCAACCAACTCTCTACAAATTTATCTTTTCGGCATTCAATAATATTATTTATTTATTTATTTATTTATTTATTTATTAACGTACCACTTTACAAGTTGACAATACAAAATACATACTACAAGTAACATATACCTATTGTAAAATTGTCCTTTTGGCCAGATTCTTGAAATTACTATATGATACATCCTTAAAGAAGTCCAATCTATCACAGTACTTATTTACACTTGCTGATATTCTATTGACAGGATTATACAATAAGTACCAAGTACGACAAAGGGGCAGGTGCAGAAGAAGAGTTATACTACGCGTTTGACGAAGAGGAACATGAATTTGAAAGTGCTGTAAACATTCAGGACTATTTATGTGATTATTAAACGTCTTATACGCAAAACAAATGTCATAGTATTCTCTTCTGCGCTCCAGGGGAGCAAGTCCCAAGTATACCATAGTCTGATCTTCATTCAGATAAATTCCATTGACAGAGAGTGTAAAACGCGCGTACTTAATAAATTTTCGCTGTACGTTCTCTAGTCTGGCTATATGAACAGAGTAATATGGTGACCAGACTATGTTAGAAACTTCCAAAATAGATCTCACAAATGAAGTAAACAATACCTTAAGGGCATCTAAAGATGTAAAGTCTTTACTTATCCTTTTTATAAAACCTAACATTTTGTTCGCCCTGGCTATAATTATCTCAAAATGGTCACAGAAATTTAACTTAGTGTCTAGATATACACCTAGATCTTTAACAACATTCACTTCTTTGACACTTACATTATTTATAAAGTATTGGACAGGACCAGTTTCACTTCTACGTCTAGTAAATCGCATGAACTTACATTTACTAATATTCAAGGACATCTCATTAATTAGACACCAGTCATATTATGTAAAATTAAGCAAGCAAAAACTACTTTTGGTACAAATTTATAATTTATGTCGGTTCGCTTTAACAAACACCTAAAGCGTGCTTTTAGTCGACCAAATGCATTCTCCACTACAACGCGTCCTCTGCTTAAAGTCACATTAAATGATTCCTCTTCTGGGGACAAGTTGCCTTTATATGGTTTAAGCAGCCATGGTAATAGCGGGTATGCCGAATCCCCAAGAATGATGGATGGTGTTCTTTGTCCATTGATTTTTTGATGTCGTTCAGGTAAGATTTTACCAGGATTTTCAAATAAATTTGAATCTTTCAGGACTTTTGCATCGTGTGAGCTTCCAGGATGCTTACATGTTGCATATCTAAACCTAGAATTAAAAATAAAATAATAAGTAAAGTAGTCAAACTAGCATTGACAAGAAAGGCACGTTTGCTTTATGGATAACATTTAAAAAACAATTACCGCATTGTAAAACAAAATGAATATATATTTTCCCCAATATTCCAACAAAATTTTGAAGAAAGGCTTCCCCAAACAGGTAATATACCTAACAAAAATGCTGCGTCACGAGTTTTATTCTTAAATTAAACAACAGAATTACTAGGTTAGACTAGTATGATATTTTTCAAAATTCACAATACAAAAAGCCCTTAAATACCTACCGATATGAACTGTCAACTACAGCCAATAGGTTATAAGAGGGCCATCCTTTGCGATTGACAAAGTCTCTATACCCTTCCTTAGGAGGTAAAATGGGCACATGGGTACCATCTATCGCTCCTACAACGTTGGGTATACCACACATGTTTTCGAATGATCGAGAAACCTCTTCAGCTTCGAAGTTATTGGGCATAGTTAGGTATTCAGATTTAAATTCTGTATTGACTGCTTCACAAAAGGCATAAACACATTTGTGGACTATACACTTATGTGTCCCAAATTGGTTAGCGACCACTCTATATTCAGCACATGATGCCAGTTTATATAATGCAATAGCAACTTTTTTTCAACTGAGAGAGGTTTACGGACATAGTTTTCTGCTGCTTGGAGATAGGCCCTAAGTCTTTCACATATAAACCTAAAGGTTGTTGGAGTTACTCTAAAGTTGCTAAGCCAATCTTCTTCCATAAAATGCTGGTGCACAATTCGCTCCCACCAATCGTTGCTTCTCTTTTTAACCCACCATCGCTTTTTCTTTATTGTTGTTTTTTATTCGTCTGGTTTGTTTTGAATATAAAGTGTTTGTGATAATTTGGTGCATAAAAAACGCCGTCTCCCTTTGACGCCTAATTCTGTGTTCATGTTCTTCTCTCACAAATATGTAGGTCACACAACATAACACCTGTATTGTCAACAAAGCAAATGCGACTGCTTTATTTTTATTGCTACTATTCATGATTTTTCAGGACACTTTCATGAACTTTTCAGATAATGACTACGTTTCCATGAGTATTCAGTTCGAATTGAATACTATTGCCGTATTGAATACCGTCATGTAAACACCTAAAATTTGAGACTGAAATCGTTTTCAGCGCCAAGGTCGATACGGCAAATTTTGGGATCGTATCGGGATTTAAACTTCATGTAAACGCAATCGAACCTGAAAACAAACGGGAATCGGTTTTTTGCGCCAAATAGAATATTTCGATATCGACTAGCATTCTGGAATCCCAGCGCTGAAGTTGGAATAGTATCGTACGACAAATGTCAATTTATGGGTAATCTAACCTCAAATTCAGAATTTAAAACGCGGTAAAAGACGGCGTTTGGTTTTTGTTGTTTTCTTCTGTATATTGCTGCACAACTTTCTCCCACCATTCTGAACTTCTTTTTTTTACCCACCACCGTCGTTTACTCCTTTTTTTCGATTAAGCTTCTGTTTTCTGTTTAAAATATAAGGTGTCGACTGTGTCGAGTTGCATTTGTTGCATAAAAAATGCGGCTTCCTTTTGTCTCTTTGCAGTTTCTAAGTCTTCTTTACAACAAATATATCGAAAACCTAGGCAAACCTGAATTAATAATAAGCCTAATAAAAGATTTTTGTTCATTTATTATTCAATTTACTTCCCAAAACAATCAAAAGACGAAAACTAGGTTATGTAAACAATTTTTTACAAGTGACAGCACTGACGTTTACTGTCAAATATCAAAGTTTCAATTCCATTTTAGAAACGTTTTCAGATTAGGGCTGTAAAAGTAACGAAAATTTGAGTACTCGTACGTATTCGTTACTTTTGATATCGGTATTCGTTACTCGTTACTGTGGTATTTCTAGGGCACCTACGCGGAGAGTAACTTGCATGGATTTGTACTCTAATGGGAATTAACAATAAATACATGTTCACAAATAATATTTTTATTTATTTATTTCAAAATAAAATATTATATTATGTAAAAATTTAAAAAATGTTTAAAAAAAAATAAACTCTTTTAATGAAAAAATAAAGAAAAATTCTCCAAACTTAACAAAAATATAATACGTTTTCTTCTTACATAATCTTTGGTTCATGTTTAAAAACAATATTTTTTTTTCCATACGTTCTAATAAAATAAAATATTATATTATATAAAAATTTAAAAAATGTTTTAACAAAAATAGACTCTTTTAATGAAAAAATAAAGAAAAATTCTCTAAACAACAAAAATATAATACTTTTTCCTTACCGAAAGAATCTTTGATTCATGTTTAAAAACAATATTTTTTCCATACGTTTTGGCTTTAAACAGGCACGTTTTTCGGATAATATTTGTCCCGATTTTGAAAAAATTCTTTCTGATGGTACCGATGTAGCCATCACGCATAAATATTTTTGAGCTAAATTAGAAAGCTCAGGATATAAAAGTGCTCGTGTTTGCCACCATTTTAGTGGATCTTCTTTTCTGAATATTATTCTTTCTTCCATATATTGCCGCATGATAATAACACTAGTAACTATAGTCGATGTAGCACTCGATGTTGTTTGCATATCAAATTCCATCCAAATAGAGTCTTCATCCACTTCAGGCTTGTTTGTTTCTTTTGATTCATTTTCACTTTGATTTTCCGTAACAACAGTTGGCTTTGGCATTCTTTCCAAATCTGCTTTTAAGGAATTTTTGGCACATTCATAAGACATATCATCGAAAAATGCTTGTTTTTTGAATCTTGGGTCTAGAAGAGCAGATTTTGATAAGAGTGGATGCCGCGAGCTATTTTTAAACCTACTATTAAATTCTACTATTAATCTGTCAAGTAAATTTTTCGATAGTTGTCCCATTGTTGCATTTCGTAAATTATTTAATATACGTAAAACACTGAAATTTCCCGCCAAAACCTTCGAAATAGTAACCACATTTTCTGAAGACATTTCTTCTGTGAGTTGTTTAAATGGTTTTAGGATTTTAACAACTTCTGGAAGGCTCCGCCATTCTTCTTCTGATAAATTTTGAACAGGGTTGTGTAATAAACCAATGGCAGCCTCAATAGGCTCTTGCAAATTTGTGACTCGTTCTATCATGTCTAATGTACTATTCCAGCGCGTTACAACGTCCATTACAAGTTTTAAAGGTTTGTTTCCGGGTTTTAGCTGTTCTTGCATGTCATATAGTTTTTTCGTGGCAACAGGGCTTCTATGAAAATATTCAACAATGGATTTAATTTTTTTAACAACATCCTGTATTGCTTCAAGACCAGATCGTACAATTAAATTTAGGGTATGAGCAATGCACGGAAAATGTTCCCACCCCGTTAGACGTATGGCAGCTTTCATGTTTGCAGCATTGTCTGTAACGCAAACAAAGATTTTATTGTTAATCTCCCAATCAGTTGTTACTCTTATTAACTCATCTTTTATATATTCAGCTGTATGTCGCTCATGGCATTCAAAGCATCCCAAGAGAGCTGAACGTAATTCCCAAGCATCCCCTAAAATGTAATGTGCTGTAACTGCTTGATACGATGTTGTTGCACGAGAAGTCCAACCGTCTGTGGTCAAGGATATGTATGTAGCGCGTTTCAGCTCATCTTTTAGTTTTTCTTTTACCAGAGTAAATTGTGCATCGAGCAAACCAGTACTAAGAACGTACCGGGATGGGATTTTGTAATTTGGTTCTAGATAATTAACCAAATCTATAAAGCCGGAATCTTCAACTATAGAAAATGGCTGAAGATCTTTGATGACTAGTTTTAAAATCAAATCATTGATTTTTTTTTCTCTGGCCATATTCATGGGTTTTTTTGTAAACATTGTTAAGCTTGTTTGTCTGGGATTTATTTTTGGTTTTGAAGATTCGGAACATTGTTGGACCACTTTAGGTGGTTGGTTGCTAATACTTGTTGATGTTGATGGCTGTGTCTCATTATTATTATTTGTTGGAGGTGGTGGCAAAGGCTCTGATGCTGATGGAAGTAATGGAAATAAGCTATTATAAGATGGACGATGTCTTGTCAATAAATGCTTTTTTAAATTTGTTGTTGAACCTCCTTTAACTGAATATGACGTAAGGCATAAATCACATTTAGCCTTATTATCCGATTCTTTACTAAAGAAGTTCCAAATCTTACTTCTTTTTCCATCCATGGTAGTTGGGTATGCTGATTTCAAAACTAAAATAAACAAATTTATTAAATAATGTCGTAGCTAAGATAAATTTAAAATTTAGCCCCGCGCAAAACATCAATACGTACGAAAACTATAAATAGGGTTACAGCTTTGGGAGTGAGAGCATAGGCGTGGGTAGGTTGATATTTAAAAATCTTTAAAATAAAGGTACTGTATTTCGATTTTTTAGAGGGTAAGTGTTCCGCTATTGCAATTCTTTAAATATTTTAAATTGTTACTAAAATGAGTCTTTAAATTTAATCACTAAACATTTCTTATTAAACTTAATATGGCACACATTTTATTTCCTCATTATTTAACTTTACATAATGATATTTTCGCAGGTTTTTAAGACAATTTGCTAAATAATGCAAATGGCTACCATGAGGTCATGTCATGCAGATAGTATTATAATCTAAGAATATTCTGACCATCTTAATATGTTTTAGAGTTTTTTTCAACTTATAGGTTACATTTGGTAACATTTTTTAATTATGTCAGTATATTTTTGGGATTTTGATATCAACATCAATCTGTCCAGCTTAAAACTAATGGAACAATCTTCGTCCCCAAAATCTGGATTCAACCAACGTCATCAAATGACCATAAAAACAAAAGATTGACCACCAAAACATGTGCTAAAACATTAAAAAGCCAAGCAGAATCTCAAAATAACTAGATTTTATGAACCTTTATTACACAAAAAGAACAGAAAATATAAAGTAATTTAATAGAAAATTGCCATAATCAGTTGCCGAAATAAGTTAAGAATGCAGTTTCATAAAATATCAAAATCCCAAAAATATACTGACATAATTACAAAATGTTACCAAATGTAACCTATAAGTTGAAGAAAACTCTAAAACATATTAAGATGGTCAGAATATTCTTAGATTATAATACTATATGCATGACAAGACCTCATGGTAGCCATTTGCATTATTTAGCAAATTGTCTTAAAAACCTGCGAAAATATCATTATTTAAAGTTAAATAATGAGGAAATAAAATGTGTGCCATATTAAGTTTAATAAGAAATGTTTAGTGTTTAAATTTAAAGACTCATTTTAGAACAATTTAAAATATTTAAAGAATTGCAATAGCGGAACACTCACCCTCTAAACAATCGAAATACAGTACCTTTATTTTAAGATTTTTAAATATCGACCTACCCACCTATGCTCTCACTCCCAAAGTTGTAACCCTAACTATAAATGTTTTGAAAAGGACTATACACAAAAAAAGTGTTTAAAATACTTACAATTTTAATTACACACGCACCCTAACAATAATAGTCATACACGCACCCTAACGCCAATAATATGTAATCAACTAATCATACACCATACCACCGGTACGTAACCTAAACCATACGGATGATTTTACAATGCAAAATGCGAATCTGCATCTGCTGTGGTAATGCTTGTACGACACTGCATCTGTATCTGTATCTGTATCTGCATCAGCATCAGCATCGGCATCGGCATCGATTTGTATTTAAGCCGAAGTACGTACGTCGTTCGTTAGTTAGGAGACGGCCGCCGTGATGATGGGATGTTCGATCGAGTGTCGATTATCTCCGTTCGTGGCGATGCGAGAAACATACAGATGCGGCCCGGCAGCGGTAGTAACGAATCGGTACTTCGAATCTAATAGTCTACCCGTTACTTGGTAACGAATACATACGGTTTGCCACACCACTATTTCAGATCGATTTGAAATCGGAGCATGGGAACAGTTTATGAGGTCGAATTAAAAAAATATTCACTTCGAACTGAATACTCATGGAAACGTAGTCACTATAACACAAACAGACGAATATTATAATGAACATTCTGATTTCTAGTTAAAAGTGGGGTTATTATTATTCACAAATTTTTGACGTCTGACGTCCTGACAGCTGTCAAGCATCAAAAATTTATAAGCGATTTCAAATCAAATTGGAAACAGAACATGAAAACGCTTGGGTATTCAAACCGAAAAGTGTATTGAAATCGATTTGAAACCTTCATGAAAACGTAGTAATATATTGGCCAAACGGTTGTCTCAAGGGAGCCTGATCCAGATGGGATCTTTTTCTTCTTATTGCGTTCACGCACATATTTATTTCTGAGATAGTCCCAGAAATCTTGTCATTCTTTAACTAAAAATGGTCATAATGATAAATTCATTCAGCAATAATGAGCTTATTAAATGTTAAAAATGCATAAAAGTAGATACTTTAATATGCTTAGATGCTGTGAACATAAAAGTGTATATTTTTGAAATTTTCGTTTTAATAATAGAGTTTACCCATTAAATTTAAGGAATTTGTTTGCATTTTTTCCAGTGTACACTTACCTGTTATTTCCATTACTTCGGCTATAGTCTGCCATGCATTTTCCACAGCAATTTTATCTTTGAATTTGTCATTGCTTTTATCCCATTACCCATACATGGGGAAATTTTTCTACAAGATCTATGAATGCTTCTTCATCAATTACACCATCCATATTTGTAATAAAAAATTTCACAAGAAATACAAATTCTCGCAGAAGAAATAATATTAAACAACTAGGAATAAGTACATAGAAAAATGTTTACGGTGGGAAATAAGTAAACATTGAGGTTAGTTTTTAAATCAAAATTAGGCATATTTTTGCGTTTACCAACTAACGCAATTTTCGTAACCTGGTATAGGTCAGTCTCTCTTCAACGATATGGAAATAAAAGAGATAGAAAAGTAACCAAGTCGTAACCTGGTAAACGCCAAAATTTGCCACATTAAAATGCGATTGCCATTAAACAGCTGATTTTTGTACCTGCGCTGTAAGCAATTTTCTTTAAACATAATACTTACCCCCGTATTCGCCGTATACCGTTAAGCCAAGCTTAAAGGTTAAGCTCGCTTAACTCTTCGATTTTGTATGCTCCGTATTCGCAAACGCGTCTAAGCCGGCTTAAAGTTAAGCGGCCAAATTCGGCGGCTTGGAAATTTAAAGCCAGGCTTATGGCAACATAACCTGACTTTTTTAATCCTTTGTCTTGCATAGAAACAAAAGTTCTTGTGAAATCGCTGCTGTGTTTTGCTTTCAAGGTGAATTTTGTAACATTTTGCAATTTACGGAGTTGCTACTTGAACCTTCAGCCTTACCCTAATAATAATGGAAATAGAAGATGAAATTATGCTGGAAGACGACATCGACATATTAGATATAATTGATTATGGATTTCCTCGGAGAATTTTTAGGAGGCAACATTATTTTGAGGAGATGGATGAAATGGCCTTTTACCGAAGATTTAGGCTGACGAAGCGTACTACATTACATGTGTTGGAGCTCATAGAAGATATTTTAGAATTCGAAAATGATTTGTAAGAAAAACATTTATTACTGATTTTCTTTATCTTTACCCTGCCAGTTTTTTTTAGGAATAATAGTGTAATGTTATTAAGTTTGGTTTGGTTTGTTTGATGGTGGTTGGGCGCCAGGAAAATTCCGTGATTTTGGTTAATTGTAGGCGTGTGGAGGCTTAAATTTATGCTCCACTTATGCGGAATATCTTACTCCTCACTTTGTCAAGGTTGTTTTAAGGTTAATTAATAAAAAACCCCATTAATTTGGTTAAAAGCTGGGAGCTAACACAAATTCAGCCTCTACCATGTTGGATCGATCAGAGAGAGAGCGAGGAGTTGTTTGTCTTTATCTGACTGTTAGGCCCGGTTTACACGGTATGCGTTATCGAATTTTTTAGATATATTTAACCCGTTAACACCCCCCCGTTTTGAAGGCTGAATTTGGGTTATAGAAACCCAACCATTTATTTTGTTTAAATGAAAAAGGGTAATTACAACTAACAAAGATCTGGACTTATTACTACATTTTCTATATAATGCCTTAAAATCTAATTTATTTTCAAACGTATCTGTAATTATGAAATTCTAGAATATGATAGAACAAACTTATCTTCTAAAACTGATATAAGGAAGAACAGTATGTAATGCTAACGAGTAAACTTGTATTTAAGATAATAAGCACTTGTCAGTGTCCTTGATACTCAAACAAAATAGATGCGAACTTTCTAAGGAATATTTGAATTTGAATCACAAAATTTTTTACAATTTAAAATAAACTTATCTAACTACATTGATTTCTGGCATTATGGGCCAAGACTAACGTACAAATAGGTGTCACATTACTACGATTATTTACAACATGATAAAATACATTTTGTGGGATTAACTTGTCGTCTTAGTGAGTAAGGTATTTCAGGTAAATTGTCAAAATTAGGGTCAGTATTTGCATGTTGGCGTGGAATGGCATGAGTCTTAGTAACTGTATGACTACGAGGACCTTGGTAGGTGCTTTCTTCGTCTGAAGAATAGCTAGATGTTTGAGGTTGTAATAAGAAAAATGGGTTGTTAGGATGAATAAGCAATTCATCAGAATGAGGGAGTACTTCAGTACTTTCAAGGTGCTGAGATTTATCTGAACTGTGTGATGTGTCTTGTGACACGATATGATTTGGGGACAAATCTTTGTCTGAGGGCTCTTCGTTAGTACTTGATGAATCTGAATCGTCAGTTTCGTACTGTGGAGCATCATTACCTTTAGGAGCAGGTCTAAGGTCATTAACGTGAAGTTTAACCGGCCTACTGTCTCTTAAAACTATATAAACTAAGTCACTTTCTTTATCAACAATCTCAAAAGGGCCTGACCAAACTGGGCCAAATGGCTCTTTGAGTTGCCTAAATTCCCTAACCATGACTTTGTCGCCAACAGCAAATGTCACTTTTGGGGTTCTGTTCTCATGTGAGTAATTTTTCTGATACCTGGATTGGTTAACTTCGACCTGGAGCATTCTCTGCTCTGCAGACAGCTCTGATTGTGATTTTCTATTGTTTCGGTACATAGGAGTAGACCACTCTCCGGACTCTGCTAGTTCATAACCAAAAAGGGCTTTAGCAGGTGTCATTCCAGTTGCAGCATTTTTTCTTGTTCTTAGGATTCTTAAGGCTTCATCGAGATATGTATCCCATTTATTATCAGGCTTTCCTAATAATAACGTTCTAAGTACTTTCTTCAATTCTTGGTTTCTTCGCTCTACAGGGTTACTTTGCTGATGAAATATTGGAGTTAGGTATCGACGTATTTTATTTTTCTTACAAAAATTACGGTATGTAGCGCTACAAAATTGGGGACCACCATCTGAGATAATGGTGCGAAAATAACCATATCTGGAAATTATTTGTTTCTTTAAAAAGTTTACCACAGTTTTCGAATCTATGTTGGTATAAGCTTCAGCTTCCACCCACTTGGTAAAAACATCTTCAACGCATAGTATAAATTTTTTTTTTGTTTGGATTCATTATAGGGACCAAGGATATCGATTGACAATATTTCAAAAGGATAATGTGGAGTATGAGCTTTTAAAGGAGCTTCTGGTTGGATTTGTCTTTTCTTAACAGATATACAGATTAAGCAATTACAAATATACTCGCCTACTACTTTTCTTATATTTTTAAAATAATATTTTTCTAAAATTTTCCTAATGGTTTTGTCTCTGCCAGGATGAGCTATTTCAGGAACGTCGTGATGGTGATAAATAACAGGTTTGATTAATTGACGCGGGACTAAAAGTTGTTCAGTGTTGCCTTTCTTGTAAAGAAGATCTTTTTTTACCAAATAAGTACGATATAATCTTCTTTCTGATGCGTTTTTGGCCCCTACAGCATCTATATTTTTCCATTTACTGATTTTTCTCCTAATCGGTAAAGAACGTCTCTGTGCATTTGCTACTTTCTCATAAAGGTCAAAATAAGTTACATTATTTACAGCGTTTCTTACAGGAGGGAGTAATCTTTCATTATCAACTTGTTCGGAATCAAAAGTTTCAGTTCCAGGATTTCTACTGAGAAAATCAGCCAACTCATTATTTCTGCCTTCACAGTGAACTACGTCGAATTTAAATTCTTGTAAGAGTAATGACCAGCGACTGAGTTTAGATTTTGTATCTTTATATTTATCTAACCAAAGCAAGGATCTAGAGTCAGTTATAAGAGTAAATCTTTTATTTTCTAGAAAATGTCTGTATTTTTTAATAGCCCAAATTACCGCAAGGCATTCTTGTTCATTACAATGATACTTGGATTCGGTGGCTGTAAAATGAGCACTGGAATAAGAAATTATTTGTCTTTCATTATTAGTTTCATTTTTCTGGAATAATACACATCCCATTCCTACACTGGACGCGTCTGTTTGTAGATAAAACGGTTTTGAAAAATCAGGTCTATGTAAAGAAAGTGGTTGTGAGAGTTTTTCTTTAATTAGTACAAAAGCTTGTTGATGACTTTTTAACCAACGAAATTTTGTATTCTTATGTAACAAGGAAGTTAAAGGTGCTATTATTTCGGACATATGGGGGACATATTCTCTAATCCAGTTACATGTACCTAAAAAGCTTTGCAACTGTTTTTTATTTTCAGGGGGTTTAAAATTTTTTACTGCCAAAATGTGTTTTTCTTGAGGGGTAACAGTGCCACCAGATATATGATGACCAAGATAATCTAATTCTGAAGTTGCAAACTGGCATTTTTCTGGAGAAACTTTTAGGTTATGGATTCTCAAGCGTTCGAAAACTAGTCTAAGGTGGTTTAAATGACTTTCCAGATCGGAAGAATAAATAATAATGTCGTCTAAATACACTTTACAGAAAACATTCAAAAATCCGCAAAGAACTTCATTTGTCATAAGCCTTTGGAAGCTTCCAGGCGCATTCTGTAATCCAAATGGCATAACAGTGAACTGGTACAAAGCGTCATCTGGTATAGAAAAGGCTGTATATGGTTTAGAAGAAGGATCTTAGGGGCACTTGCCAATAGCCAGATTTTAAATCTAGTACTGAAAAAATGGTGGAGGTGCCTAAATCTTTTATTGTATCATGGATTTTGGGTAAAACTGATGGTTCATCAACTGTAATTTTATTAATCATTTTATAATTAACACAAAATCGAGGTTTTTTGCCTTCTCGTCTAACAATAACTACCGGGGAACTATATGAAGAAGAAGACGGTTCTATAACACCAGCAGATAACATCTCATCGACTTGTTGGTACAAAATATGTTTAACTTCAGGACTCATTGGGTACGGTTTTTGTACTATAATTTTATTTGGATCAGTTAGAACTATTTTATGTTTTGTGCTACTTGTAGTAGGCTGGTGTAAGCCATAATTAAATATATCAGCATATTCATCGATTAGACTAAAAAGTTGTGAATTAATTTTTACATCTGAACTTAAGGAATCTAAAAAATCTTTATTGACGGACTCAGCGCTCTGAGGAAGGTGCCAATAAACCGTTTTACGAGAATCGGTTCCAATATATGCACATTTTCTATTAAAATCTAATATTACATTATTTGATATTAGGAAAGGTTGGCCTAAAATACTGTCTTCTTGAAGATCTGGTAGAACAGTGAAATCTGAATTAAAATTTAATGTTTCTATGGAAAAATCTAAATTTACAGAACCAGAGGATAATACAGGTGTTTCACCATGCACAAGCTAAAATTAAATTTTGTCTGTTATGTTCATGATTTACTTTATAATATGGAATAATATCAGGGTGGACAATATTAATACTCGAGCCGGTGTCTAAAAGAGCTGAAATAGTTTTATCATTAATTTGAATATTAATGCGCGGTAGAATAATTCGGGTGTTGTTTGAATGATTGGTATATAGTATAGTAGGAGGGCAATTTTCATTTTCATCCTCCAGTTCCCTTACTTCAATATGGTAATTTAATGCCTTCGGTTTTCTGCCGATCTGCCCGATCGAAAGCCGTTTCGGTCGGCCTGGTTGTCGTTTTTTGATCCATTATAGGGATTTTTTGGGCATTCACTATGATAATGCCATTCTTGACAAAATCTGCATGGAGATGGAGGCATACTACTTGCTTGTCTAGACTGATTATTATCAACAAAAGGCTGATTTACATTTTGGTATCTAGTTCTTTCTTTTAAAATGTTGTTTTCAACTATTACATCTTTTTCAACCACTGATGCCAAATTTAGCAACCTATCACAGGACATTGGCATACCCCAATGTCTAAGTCTGGATCTTATCTCCGGTCGCAAAAGTTCAAGTATTACTGCAGCCTTCATATCGTCAGGCTTACCAGGGTCGATTCGTGAAAAAAGAGCAATGTTTCTTGTAATAAAAACACTTGCTGACTAACCGTGTTTTTGGACTTCGCTATACAATGTGGAAGTAGCCGAAGCCAAGACAGAGATTTGGTTAAATTTGTTTAAAAACTGTTCTCTAAAAGCTATCCATGACAAATTAAGGGGTATATAAGGCTTAAACCACTCTTTGGCCTCACATCGTAGCAATGATGCTCCTTACTGTACCTTTTCGGTATCATCAATAGTGACTTTTTGGAAATATTTTTCTAAATTTTCGATAAAAGATAAGGGATTGTCATAATCATAGCCATAAAAGACTGTGGTAGGCTTTTGACTAGGCTTGGTATAAAAATCATTTAAATTTTTTAATGTTTGTGTGAAAGTCGAGGTAATATTTATCAAGGTATCTTCATAATTAGGACGTACTGCATTATTGTTAGTCTGGACATGAGACATCTGAGTGTGAGTTCGTTCACTGTGTTCAGGGTATTGTTTAAAAGTCGAGGAGTGCATATAAAATGAATTGTCATCATCTGGGAATAGTGTTTGAGGAGTAGATAGAAGGAGTCTGAAAGGATTTGTCTCGGGATTTGTACTGTCACCACTATAAAATGGGTTACAGTCATAATATGAAATATTATTTATCTCAGGTTTCAAGTAAGTGGGTAAGTTGTGTTCGTCCGAACTACTCGTATTAGTATCCAGTACATTAAAATGAGTAAAAGATTGTTTTGGTGTTTCGTCCTGTACATAAAACTTGTCCATTGTGATAAGGTGACAGAAAAAGAACCTTACGTTAACGCCTAATTACCTTAGAATGAACAAGTTATTGTTTATCGACACAAAATATCTATTAAACACTACCTAAATATATTATAATCGTTTTCTTTTAGAAAATCATATAGTACCTACCTCAAGTAAAAGGACAAAAATAATTATGAAATCCTGAACTATTTTGACACTGAAAATGTAAACTCAGAACTCTAAAAATAATCTAAAATATAGGTCATTAGGTCAATAATCAGCTGGTGGATTGTGCAGAAATGAAATTTTTAAAATGTACGGTGGCTTCTTGCGAATTGTACGTATTTCGAAACGGACATTTTGCAAAATGCGTGTAAAATTTGTACTAGTTTTCGTACAATTGTCCTCTGCGAAACACTAATAGTCTATTGTAAAGAATGTTGCCTAACAATGAACAATAAAATCCGAATAAAAATGTCTTTTATTTTACAACTTTGTAATTTATGTACTTATCTGGAAATACTTCCATCGATTCCTTTGATATTGTTGATGTGCTGATGGTCTTTCTTACTGCTTCGTGCCCTGGATACTAATTGGCCCCACGTTGGGCGCCATGTTATTAAGTTTGGTTTGGTTTGTTTGATGGTGGTTGGGCGCCAGGAAAATTCCGTGATTTTGGTTAATTGTAGGCGTGTGGAGGCTTAAATTTATGCTCCACTTATGCGGAATATCTTACTCCTCACTTTGTCAAGGTTGTTTTAAGGTTAATTAATAAAAAACCCCATTAATTTGGTTAAAAGCTGGGAGCTAACACAAATTCAGCCTCTACCATGTTGGATCGATCAGAGAGAGAGCGAGGAGTTGTTTGTCTTTATCTGACTGTTAGGCCCGGTTTACACGGTATGCGTTATCGAATTTTTTAGATATATTTAACCCGTTAACAGTAACACCAATAAATCAGCTGCTGACTGCCCTTACATTTTATGCCAGCAATGCTCATCAAATCAACATAGGTGATTTTATGAAAATGGATCAGAGCACTGTATCTAGGGTCATAAGAAAAGTTTCAGAAGCCATTGCTAGTAAAAGAAATATGTTTATTAAAATGCCAGCCACACAGCAGGATAAAATATCTTCTCAAACAAATTTTCACAGAATAGCTGGTTTTCCACGTGTAATTGGTTGCGTCGATGGTACTCATGTGAAAATTCAATCAGCAGGTAAGTTAATTTATCACCTGACAGTATGTATTAATATTATGGATATAACCTGGAGTTTTTGTAGGCGGTGAAGATGGAGAAATATTCAGAAATGGAAAGTCATATTTCTCCATAAATGTGCAGGTGGTATGTGATAGTGACCTGCAAATAATTAATATTGTATCCAGGTGGCCAGGGTCAGCCCATGCATGACTACTATTTTTAGCAATAGTAGGCTTAGGACCAGGTTTGAGGCTGGGGAGTTTGACACCGGCATCCTTCTAGGTATTTGGTTCTTAAGTTAACCATTTGTGTTAATGCCTATGTTAATCTAACAATGGATTTTTTATATTGTCACTATAAATAAGACTTTTAAACAATTTCCACAAAATTTTTATTGTACGATGAGAACCAACACTGTGGCTTCTTCGGATCTTATACTAAAAGTCTAGTCTAAGATCCGAAGAAGCCACAGTGTTGGTGAAACAATTGTCATCGTACAATAAAAATTTTGTGGAAATTGTTTAAAAGTCTTATTTATAGTGTTAAAATGCATTTCCACCAAGTAATGGCTAGCTCCATTCAGTTTTTATATTGTCTTAAAAGGCCAATATTATATAGTTGCCCTTACCTTGTCAGGGTTCGGACTCACCTGGATAACCTGTAAAACCTGGAAAAGTCATGGAATTTAGCGGTAATCGGAAAGTCCGAACCCTGCTTGTGCATACTTTGGGCACTTTTCAAAATTCACTGATGATTTACTGGTTGGTAGAATGTTGGTGGAACTGGTAAATATTCTGGTCTTTATAATTTTTGAAACGCGTTTGGGTCGAAACATAACCTATTAGATTTTATTATTTCTGTGTAGTAGTAGAATATTTCCTTTCTCCATTATTACAACTTCCCGATTTTCCATTGTACTTTTTACAAAAAAAAAAAACAGCTAACCACAGCACTCACCCTTTTACAGGGATTTTCAGTTATAATAAAGTGAGGTTAGTCAACTCCCGATGAGTGTGGTTTTTCAGCGGTGCGAGCATGAAAGAAATTATTGAAGTTACCAGTAAATTTTGAAATGGTTTGGCGAGCTTAAACCAGTGATGTCACCGGTGAATTTTAAAATGTGCCCTTTTCTTTCAAATCCAAAAACAAGTATTGGAAAAACTGTCGAGATGTTGTAACAAGCACTTAATACAATACCATCATATACATATTCATCATTTTGCATTATATTTGTAGGTGATAGTGGATATCCCTTAAAAGCCTACTTACTTACACCACTAGCAAACCCTAACACGAGGGCTCAACAGCTATACAATGAGTCTCACATTCGCACGAGGAACACAGTAGAAAGAACCATAGGTACGTGGAAACGACGATTTCCCTGTTTATCTTATGGATTAAGATGCAAATTGGACACTGGGTTTGTGGTAGTAGTAGCTACAGCGGTTCTTAATAATATTGCTCGAGTAATGCATGATGGTGATCCCCCACTTCCACTGGGCATTAATATGGAGGAATTAGAATATTTAGTTCAACAAGGAGACATACCGCCAATTAATCCACAGGAAAATGTATTATATGATTTTCGGAATGAGATTATAGACAATTACTATGCAAATTTGTAATAAAAATTATTTAAAGTAAATTAGTATTGGTTTTATTTTAATAATAGTCGCGATAAACTTGATGTCCCCAAGTTTCCCAGTTAAATATAGAGGAAATAGCCGTGAAATAAGAATTCACAGAGCTATAAAACAGAAATTGATGAGAGTAGGTCAGTTTTTACACTGAGAATCAGTGAAATCAAAAAATAAATGAAATACTATGACCATTTCGATTTCACTGCTCAATGAACTTTTTTGAAAAGAAAATGTAATGTGGCAGTCCAAGACTGATCTCTGAAAGAAAAAGTAATAGTCAAAATACAAGCCACTAATATTTATTTGTACTTTTTATAACAATACATACTCGAATACATATTTAATAATACTATTTTATTAATAGGGGAAAGTGGGGCAAAACCGGGTACGTAAAATATTATTTAACAAAAAAAAATCCTAGAATTTTATAGAAAATCGACAAACTCGGAACTACCTTGTATTATCTTTGTACTTCTGAAAAATAATGGTTTGATTATTTTTTTTAAGGATTGTATGAAATAATTCAACATTTAATAGATCTTGATGAAACCCGGTTTTACCCTACATGGTGGGGTAGAACCGGGTATCATTATAAATTCCTAGAAAGCTTTATATTGTGTATTGGACGATGTTTATTTTTACACATTAATTACAAAAATCACAAATAAATGTATCGTCTGTCTCTTCTGCACCGGAACAAGCCTCGTGAGCCCACCTATGGCACTTAGTACACTGAATCCAGCCGTCATTGAGCCTCGAATCAGCGTAAAGCTCATTACAAAATATGCAAGCTTCGGTGTCTTCATCATTTTCCTCATCTGATGATGAGTCTTCCTCCTTCTTTCGGAGTTTTTTTGGCTGTAGCAATTTATTCTTTTCTTCTGTTTCAAAAACTTTTTTTTTAACCATTTTTTTCCCTCTATTTTTCTTTGGTGTCAGAGAAGACTCCAGCTCTGACTTGTAAGGAGATGATGCCAATATGGCAGTTTTTCCTCTTCTCCTATTGTTTCTTGTTAACTTAATTCTTTCAGCTTCTTGAGGAGGAGGCATTAGAATTTTAGGAGAAATAGTAAAGGAGGATCCTTGCGTGGATATTGACACATGAGCAGGTGATAACTGGGTGGATGTTGATGGTTGATGGATGGATGGATGTAGCTGAGTGGATGTTGATGGTTGATCGATAGATTGATGTAGCTGAGTGGATGTTGTTCGATGGAGGGATGGATGTAGCTGAGTGGACGTTGTTTGATGGATGGATGGATGTAGCTGAGTGGATGTTGATGGTTGATCGATAGATTGATGTAGCTGAGTGGATGTTGTTCGATGGAGGGATGGATGTAGCTGAGTGGACGTTGTTTGATGGATGGATGGATGTAGCTGAGTGGATGTTGATGGTTTATAGATGGATGGATATAGCTGAGTGGATGGTGAGAACTTCTGTGGTTCTGTGTCACTAACAACAGGAATAACGCTGGCGTTCGATATCGGTTTAACTCCTTGTTGTGTAATATCAGTCATAATAGATTCATTATTAAGTAGTCTTTCAGTAGTCTCTGAAGGTCCATATAAGTAATCGGGAAACGCGTCTCTATTTAGCGGATATATGCCCGTTTTCTGAAATCCTTGAATAGCAGTTTGCATAACGGCTGCTTTTGAAAATGCTGCTCCAAAGAGTTTGGCTATCTGATATATTGTCACGCATCGTCCAGGATGAGCAACAAGCCACTTTCTCACCTCTTGTGAATAATATGCACTCAACGGAGCCATAAGGGTTACGTCCAAGGGCTGCATCCGATGAGTACAATGCGGGGGAAAGCACAAAATGACGACATTGTTTAGTCGGGCCAGATTGATTAACTCTAAGCTCTTTGTGTGTGATGCGTGTCCATCAAGAAGTAATAGGACAGGTTTCTCTGGTGAAGGGTTTGAAAATTCAATGAATTTCCGGAACCATAAAATAAACGAGTCCTTTTGAATCCACCCACTGTCGTGATATACGGCAAAGGAGCCAGGCGGAGCATCATCCATCAACATAGGATTTTCTCTTTTTCTAGGAAATACTAACATACTTGGCATATATTTTCCAGAAGCACTCATACAAACCTCGGCTGTGACCAGAACACCTCTTTCCGCAGAGGACAAACAACCCACCTGCTTTTTTCCCCGAAGAGCTAACACTTTGGAAGCCTTGTTTGGCACTGTCATGATACCCGTTTCATCGACATTATATATGTCGTTGGGTGAAAATTTATATCTATCATAAAGAGATTGCAATAAGTCAAAAAATGCTTGAACTGCGGTACGATTAAAACCTTTTGCACGAGCCATAGAAGTTTTTTCAGGATTTCGTAATGAAATGGCTTTATTTCTATTCAGAAAGCCATAAAGCCAATCCTTACCAGCTCTCTTTTTTTCCTTATTGAAAGTATGTGCAACTTCATTCTTTTCTGCCAATTCAAATGCGAACTCACGTAAGTCTGTTAGGGTCAGGCCAAACAGCCTTTGTTCTAAAAGTAGTACGTGCTCTACAATCTCTTTTTCTTGAGCCTCTGAAAAGACTGTGTGAAAACGTCCCAACCTTTTCGTCGCGGCTTCTACTGGAGATAAATTATTTTGCCTTGCCTTCTTTACCCTATCCTCTAAAGTTGACTGGGGAATGTTGAAAGCAAGAGCCGCCCGTTTGTAACCCATCCTTCCCTCAAGAACTTCACTAATTGCTCCAGACATGCTCTCCTCAGACCAGCTTTGCCGTTGAGTCTTTCTTTTGTAGTTGCGAGGCATAATAGTTCTAAAAATAAAATTTAGACTGTTAGCAGGACGCTCATTGAATCACCATAGCCCGCCCGGCGTGGTCCGCAAATTATAATATGTACATAAACACATAGCTATTTTCTTCTTCCTGAGTTACATTTGATTACGTCCAGTTTATAATTTACTAGCCGCGCCGTGCGGACTATGCAGGCCTCCTGCATTAGAGAGAAAACAAATTGCAATATATTGATAAGAAATGTATTTTTTTGTTAATAATAGCAGAGGGGCAATACCGGGTATCCCGGTTTTACCCCTCACTAAGATACCCGATTTTACCCGAACAGAAGATCTTGCGATAAAAATGTGATATATCCCTTAAAGTCTAACAAACGAAGTCATTTTAAACACTAGAATACAGTGCGAAATACGTATGATCTGATGCAATACTTACCAAAACTAATTATCTAGCTAATAAATGCTAACTATAACAATACTGTAAGCGCGAAATCGATAATTTTTGGTAAGAAACCTTTAAATTTTAACGGAATCACAACTAACGTCCGCACAACACTTTTGTTGATACCAACTGTTCTGATGTACGTCTACAACTGACAGATCGCTCGGGGAGTGTCTAACTAAACGTATAACGGAAAAATAAGAGTACCCGGTTTGACCCGCCTACCCGGTTTTGTACAACTTTCCCCTACTCTAAGTTTTTCTTTTTTGCAAGTAATTCTGTTTCTAACAGTTCTAATTCTAATTGTCTTTTCCTTATTATAAGAGCATTTTCTTGTTCCATATGATTTAACTGCTTTTCTAGTAACATCAATCTCTTATCTAAAAGTAGGTCATATTTTCTAGCCATTTCAGAAGATGTTAAGCTTTTTATAACAGTTGTTGGTCTTCTACGGCTCTTTGGTGTAGACTTTGGATGGTTGGGCACCTGTAAAAAAACAAAATTATATACTAAATCACAAGATTTAAAAAAGATTTAATTTCGTATTAGTGTAATGTTTTTCATGGTGGGTTTTAATGAGTTTTTTAAAAATACAAGATAGATATTAGTAAACAATGCATTCTCACTCTTTAGTGTTAAGAGGCCCTATCGATTTCAAGGCCCGCGAACGACGATGGAGATAAGCAAAGCTGAAACAAATAGAACTGAGAAAGAGCAGTACATGAATTTTTTCTTTGCTACAATTGCTTTTTTATTTATTTATTTATTTATTCTTTTATTCACTACAAGGTACACAGTACATCAGTTTCGTCATTTTTGGACAGGATCTTAAAAACTCTTAAAAACTAAAGGGTTTTAACAGTTCTTTTTAACATTTTCTTGAAAGAATATCGTTTACGTTCTCCTGTTCTAATTTTGCAGTCTTTGCCAATTTATAAAGTACTGCATGATATTAGTTATTTTTAGTATTTTTTAAGTCAGATAATTTTACAATAAGATTACAAAATTAAAAAATGTGAACAGCAGAACAAATCTAAAGCCTACTAAGAAGTCATTTTCATTTCGGAATACTCAGAAACTAACTTAGATCCTGTCTGGAAGAGAGCGCATAGCGCCAGTAAAATAGTAATCGATGGGGCCTCTTTAATGTATAATCTGCTTTTGAATAGCACTTAACAACACTGTAGTAAATATTCTTACATTTTCTTTGATTTCGTCACTTTCCAAGATTCTGGAATTTGTTAATAACGCTGTACTGACAGGTTTTTGTAGTTTTGTGGCATTGTACTTTGTCCAATCATCGTCTTTCACTGCACTGGTGGATGGAATGGTTTTGTCAATTGACTAGAATCAAAATTTGAAAAATATTAAATATTCATAAAATATAAGTACCAGGTACCATTTTCTTTGTAATTTGTTGTGATTTCCAACATGTTGCTATGATGACAAATAACAAAGACATTAGAGAAGTTTCTGTTTCCACCGATTTCTCCACCGTTTCCATGAAAATTTGACAGGCATGTGACTGATCCTATAATACTTCTTTAGAAATCATGTGGTTCGTAAATTTTGATGGAACCGGTGGAGGAATCGATGGAAACAGAAACTTCTCTATTTATCTTGAAAAGTAGTCAAAATATAATGCATCACCTGGTACATACTTATGAAATAAAAAATATGACATGTTTCAAATTATTTTTCTTGGTGGTAATATTTTTTTGAAATAAAAACTGCAATCAAAAGAAAAAAATAGCAGTTAAACTTACCAGAAATGTCTGCTTTCCTGCATGTGTTTCTGTGTTTTCTGTGCCATCCTCATCAGCTATATAAAATTCCACTTCATTTTCTTCATTAGCGTCTCTGCACTCAATATAACTTTCATCTGCATCATCATCAAATTTGTTCTGAAATCCCACCAATGTATTTTTATTGATTATTGTCATTAAAAGGTCATCTGTCTCATCCTTTTTGATTTTTGGTGGTGGGCCTCCGCCAGTGAGCGATATTGCCTTTTTTTCATCAGCCAAGGTTTTCCGAAGCTCTTTTTTTCTATTTTCATAGCATTTTTGTAAAGAAGCCTTACTGCGTAATATACTAGTAGATGAACTAGCATTAAAGTCATCTGTGATCTGCTGCCAGGCCTTTTCCTTTCTGTCTCCAGAAGCCCTATCAGTCTTCTTATCCTCTATTATAGATGAATATTTGTCAGCTATAATTCGTAATAAGTGGAGCTTTTCCGATGTTGTAAAGTTTGGAACTCTTATTTTTTCACTCATTTCCCTATTAATATCAAAATTCACTCTTCTCTACTGGGAAGAAAACCCATGAAAACGAAAAATAACATAACCAAAAACCGTAAACTTGCGTGGCCTACGTGACAGGACATTCGTAATTTTGACAGTTAAAATAAAATTCCCTAGTAACATACAATGTTGCCAAGTTTATTTTGGGCTTGCGGAAGCGGGCTTACTTTTCAACGGAGAATGACATCGGATTTTAAGCTCAGCTTTAGTTTAAGCTTAGCTTATATAAGCTAGGCTTTACAGCTAAAACGGCGAATATGGGCCTTAGGGCGTGTACCGTTGTCAACTTCGGTTACGGTTTTGTGTCCCGTTAAGCTAAGTTCTGACAGACGCGGACTGCGGAATCCGGAGAAATGTCAAGTGGCAATTTCGGATTATTTTACAGTATACGTTCTGACAGATGCGAAATTTCGCAATTTTTGACGTTTGGTAAATGTCAAAAATTGATAAATTCTCATTTGCTTTTGTTATTGTTGATTGTTGTTAAAAAGTAGGTTGCAATGCAAAGAAACAAGACAATTTTATTAATTGCGTTATATTTTTATCTTCGTCATCGGGGCACTGTAAAAAAGAAAAAAAATGGTCGCCCAAAACGATGTTGGGTAAGAGATATTTTTTTGGCTAGGGAAAAACAAGGAGCCTTTCATTCCCTGATTCAAGAAATGAGGCTGACTGACGAAATTTTATGCATAAAAGGACCATTCATAGTCCTGTCGGAAAGGAATTACTTACTGGTAATTTTAAATAGATGGTCACTTCCGTCGATGGGCTCGTCGAAAGCCACTCTTTCATCATTTATTAAAAACTCAATCTGCAAAAATTCAGTCATTTTTAAAAATTTGTGTTGATTTTTAGCACATACACTTTAATTCCAACGAAAGTTGCTTGTTTTAGATTAGATCCAAAATATAACCTCAAAAAAGGTCGATAACAGAGAAAAATATATGTTTTGTCTTTCTCTACGAGGAAAAATCCGTAAAAAAGTTAAAAATATTCCAACTTTTATCTGTCATCGCAAAAAGTTAAAAATTTCCGCAATTTTTTCCCGCCATGAAATCTTGCTTCAAATATGACCAATCAGGAGAGATTCGCAAAAAAAATATCCGTATTCCGCGTCTGTCAGAACTAGGCTTAAGTATCGGTAATCTGAAAAGTTGTTAAGATTGGAATTCCAGTGGTTTACCGCATTATACCGAGTGGTTAACCAGGTTTGACAACGGTACACAGCCAAAATTTATAAAAAGTTAAAAGTTGGGAACTTTCAAGGTCGCTTGTTATCAATTAAATTACCCCCGTTTGTTCCGTCGTTATTTAGGCCGAGTTTAAAGTTAAACTGAGCTTTTTTCTAAATTTCTGTTGCACCACAGTGAAATTTGGTTAAAGCTTGGCCTAATATTAACGCCCGTATTCTCCGTTTTAAAAGGTTGATCTAGTTTTGTTAATCTCGATCAGTGATTCTACAGACATTGTTGATTCACCGTAATTCGATTAGCTAATCCAAAAGATAGATATGGCATCGATGTTTTTTACCAAAAGAGAAGTAGAAATCTAGTCATAACCCTATTTTCTACTTATTTTTTTGTTGAATATTTTGAATTATTTCATTTTCAGATTTGACGAAATTTAAGTATTTTGTGTGAATGAAGACTGCTGTGTTCACAAACAAATTCCTAAAATGAATGTAAATAATGAAAAAAGAATTCCCAATTTTACTTTAGCCGAAAAAGAAAGTCTGTTTAATATCATTAGAGACAAGTATTCTCATATACTAGAGGATAAAAGAACCAATCGCACCAGTATCGAGGAAAAAAATATGATATGGAAGAAAATTGAGAGTGAGTTTAACTGTAGATCACCAATTGTATGCTTCAGAAATTGGGAACAATTAAAACGATTGTATGAAAACAAAAAGAAAGAGCTCCGGAAGAAACTCACTGACAATAAAAAAGAAATATTTTTAACCGGTGGTGGTCCTCCACCTGAGTTCAAAATAGATCCTATTGATAAAATATTAATAAGCATTGTAAACAAAAAAAGTGTTGAAGGCTTAGAAGTTCCATTTGATTCTGACAGCAGTTATGAACCACTAGCCAAAAAATCAAAACAGAATGAAATAGAATTCGAGTTTGTTCCACCATCTTTAGAATCAGAAGTCCAATTAGAAGATAATGTAAGTACTTTAATTAAAGCTTCATTATTGTCTATTTTTTCTTTTGATCCTGAATTATAAAACATTTTTTTAGACTGAGCAAAGAGGTTCTAAAAGAAGTTTTCTGAATTTTAGCTTAAATGTATTTATTTATTTATTCAGTTTGTAGTATCTACATATATCATTTTTTCCTTTTTAGTTGGACATAGACATAATAGAAAAAACCACAATTGAAAGTAAAAGCCAGAGAAAACCCGAATCAGAAAGTCAGTATAAAAAATGCCCACCCATAGGCTTACAGATCCCCATAAGTAATGAACTGAAACCTGAGCCTTCCTGTTCAAAAACAGGTAATGTGCAGAATGAAAATGTGTGTGAGAAAACTCCAAAAAGTAGTCTTAAAACAAATAGAAGGAGACCAACACAAGGAATAAAAGCTCTTACTTCCTCTGACGTAGCTGAAAAATATAATATTTTACTAGACCGTAGACTAGTTCTTGTTGACAAAGAAATAGAGCGAGTGAGCCAAACTCTAAATTTTTCTAGAGAAGAACAGCAACAAAAAATTAAATTGCTCAAGCAACAAGAAGAAAATTTATGTTTAGAAAAAGATGAAAGGAAATTAAAAATTGAACTTCTTCAGTTAGAGATTTTGAATAAGAGATCTTTCCTTAATAACTTAAGTATCTAAACTTGTTCTTTCTTGTAACATTTCTGTACCTAGTATAAGTTATAACTTTGTGTATCAGTTTTTTTTTTTAAATGATTTTAGTATAGTGTTGTTGGAATATGAAATCTTAACTTTTTCCAGTGTAGGTATACAAAACAGTGAAATAAAAAAAGCTGAAAAATGAAATTTTGTGTTTATTTAAATTCAATAGTTTTCATTACGATAAAAATTACTTCATAAAGCTAAGCTTTTATTCCTACTGATAATTTAGAAAAGTATTAGGTATTTAAATACTTTTGGAGTAGTTAAAAACTCAAAAAGTATTTATAAAGCCAAAAGGAAAAATATTTTGAAAAATAGGTATAAAATCCTTGTTTCTTTCCCAACAAACCAAAATTTTCCATTGCAAACGAGTAATCACGTAAGGCTCATACACATATATTTGTAATTGAAAATTTTGGTTTGTCGGGAATAAAAGAATGTTTTTATATGTATTTTTCAAAAGATTTTTCCTAAGGAAAGGTATTAAAATACGTTTGGGTATTTAAATAAGGGGTGTTTTTTTTTTTCAATCGATGAATTTGCACATTAATCGCAAATCCATCTAGCCCGTTCTTTTATTCATCGGAGTATACGTGTACTTATGAGAATTTCCATTGACATTCCATTGATGACGTCATTTTTCAATTCAGCGAAAATCCATCAATTGAAAAAAAGAACACCCCTATAATTTTGAAGTATTTAATTACTTTTTGAGTATTTAAATACAAAAATTCTTTATAAATACAAATACTTCCCAGCTCTGAATATAATAAAATTTTGTTTAAACAAACATATACATAGGTAATAAAAGATTCAATTCAAAATATGCTTTACTGTATGATGTACAGTTAGATATATAAATTTTTAGTTATCACATTATGAATTAAAAATAAGTTCAGCTTGGTAACCCTTTTGACTCCTTTCATTCAAGGGTTAATCTGTGTTGAGTCAAAATTGTTGTCAAGCATAACCAAGTTTAAAACAAGCATCATCCTAACCTAAGTTATAACTACAAAAATTTACGAACTAGAAAATCAGTTCGCTAATAAATTCTTTACTTTAAAATGAAACAAACAAAAACGTTATTTAAAGTATTTTTACTAACTTTGTAATTTGCTATCAGAATGTCCTACAAATGTCCAAAGTAGTTTGTAATAAGATGATGTCTAAAATTAAAAATTTGATTTTGCCTTCCATAATGTTCATCATTTGGATTTTCAATGTTTCCTAGTGCTATCAGATAGTTTAATTGTTCTTCGTTAATATTTTCTGGGGGTGGGGGAACACCTTCATTATTTTCAATAGCAATATTATGCAGTACTGCCGTCGCTACAATGATGTTACAAGTTGCCTCTGGATTATACCTGGAACCATATGCCAAAATAGGGAATCGTCTCTTCCAAACACCTATTTGCCTTTCAACACTATTTCTCGTTCGAATATGGGCCTCATTATAAAGTTCTTCTGCCCTGGTAACGGGATTGAGAACAGGGACTAGGAGATAGTTCCTATTTGCATATCCACTGTCACCTATAATAAAACAAACACTTTTAGTACACTTTTCTCTACATATATCTAATTTTTGGGATACATCTCAAAATTTTGAGAAAATAAAGTAGGGGAAGGTGGGGCAGAACGGCCCACCTAAGGTTTGATTGGTTGTAAAACTTGAAATAAAAGCCAAAAACAACTGCAAATTTAAAAATATGTTTGTTTAATATTTATTTGTAAGGCACATATATCAAGGTGTTTAATCAACATAAAATAAAATTTTAAAAAAATAAAATAGTAGCCAATAATAAAAGGACCGTTCTGCCCCACCCATGGGGCAGAAAGGAACCCAAAATAACAAACCTATTATTTTTTTTTAATTAGAAAGTAAATTAAAAATATTAAAAAATTAATCAATGCATAACGAACAGGTATGAACGGCTTCATCATCTTCACTGTCAATGCCTGCACACGAATTATGTGCCCACTTATGACATCTTTCACATGCAATCCACCCCTCAGTTGATGCTGAATAGAAATCGTTGAAGTAGAGACATTCAGCATCGCTTGCATCACTATTTTCTTCCACTCTTTCTTTCTTATTTGAGGCTTTCGTTTTTTTAACAATGTCTGCTAAAGTTTGTTACATAAATTCGGTATTAGTATTACTATCACCTTAATATAGTATAAATGGGGCGGAACGGAACGGTCCATTCTGCCCCAGTCCGTTCTGCCCCAAACACCAGTTTAAGATTAGAAATTAATTTAAATCAGATAGAAATAAATTATTCGTGCGGTAACTAAGGTGGGTGAGCCTAATAAGGCCAGCTTAATTTGGAGATGTCATTAAATGTATTTCTATTAAAATTTTAAATCTAAAAAATTTACACTGTTAACTCCAGTCCCTATAAATTAATAATAGAAGTTCATACTATTTTTATATGCTTTATTGAGTAATTTGTGTAAGACTTTTTAAACATCGTATGCAGGCCCGTAATAAGGCCCACGGTCCCTAAGAAGGCCCCCATGGGGGCCCATTTATAGCCCACTTAAAAATTACTTATATTAATTAATAAAATAAAAAAATATTATGTTTTGCTGCTTTATATTTATTAAATAGTTACTTTTATGATAATATTTACATAAAAATATGTAGTAAGTATTAAATAGGAACTATAATGTTCCTAACTACTTCAGAAAATAACAACCAAATAGGAACTAAAAAAAAACTAAAAAATATGTCTCAGTACATTATACAAATAAACAGGAACCCAAGCTAGTAACAAAATACAAAATACAAGTTGGTGGAAAAGAAAAAATAGAAAATCTACTTATTTGTCACTGCAACTAGGGCATATGTATGACAGTTCTTTGTCACTTTTTGTTAAACCTACACAATCTTCGTGAATGTATCTCATACACATATTACATAGTCTCATATCTGCGACTCTATCTTCATCGCATAGATGACAGTACCATTTCTCGACAAATTTCTTGTTTTGTTTTTTCTGTACTTGGACTACGGTGCTGATGTTTTGATTCTTTTCTTTCTTCTCCTTGAAAAGATCCTTTGTCACCTTTTGTGCTCTGTAGTTCAATGACTTCTTTCTAGGTGTCACTTTTTTTTCCTCAATTTCTGGGGTGGGCAAAACTTTTTTAAAACTTTCATTTGATTTTTCTTCCAAAACTGGAGATTTCTCTTTGATGTCACTAAAACTCTCATCATCTGAAGATGAATCCCGTAAAGAAAAATCGCTCTCTGAAGACGAAGAACTTGTGGATAATGGGCGCTTCTGACGCTGCTTCGTCTGTTTTTGCAGGCCACTTGGTCCTGGCTGATCAATTTTGGATGTATTAGATTTGGATAGTGTCAAAGGCTGCTGTTCACACACATTTTTGTTTAAAACTTGTTCTGTTTTATTCCCAGTACCATTTTCTTCAATTGTCGCTAGTCGTCTAACTGTAACCTCAGAAGGTGCGAATACACTGTCCGGAATAATGTTAGGATCAAAAGGATAAATTCCAGTGGCCCGAAATCCTGCAGAGACATTTGCCGGCGTTGCTGCTTTTGACCACACTTTGCTAAATATTGTTCCAAAATTAAGTTTGGTTATTCTATGAGTGGGTTTATTTGTCCAGAATAGTAAAACTTCATCGTCCCAGTATGTTTCGAAGGGCCCAAACACCGACTTATCCATGGGCTGTAACTGATGAGTGGTGTTGCTTGGTAAGCAGTATAGAATTATATCGTGTTTTTCTGCTTCTTCGACTATCGAAAAATCCAGGTGGGATGAGGCACCGTCAAATATCAGTAGCACTTTTTCCTGTGGCTTAAACTGAGAAAAATGTTGTAACCAACTTATAAAGGTTTTTGTGTTCATACTTCCTTTTTCCGTCATTTTAATGACAGAACCAGCTGGCAAATTTTCTGACCATTCCTGCCTCACTTTTTTACCTTTCATTAAAATCATGGGGGGGATAACTTGTCCGATTGCATTTCCGCAAGCAACTATGGTAACATTTTCCGCATGTTCTTCGGCTATATGGACATTTGACGAGCCTCGCTTTGCCAGAACTTTGGGTTGCTTATGCAAAGTTAACCTACAACCCTTTTCGTCCATATTATAGATAAGGTGAGGCTTATTTATTATCTTCATTTCTTCAAGAAGTTGACGAAGTTTCTCATAGTGGTCTTTTACAATGTATCGATTAAGCTTGGCTGCTCTAGCTGCATTCATTTGTTGTGCTTTTCTACTTGCTACCTCCGGATGCCTTTTAAGGAACAGCCTAAACCATTTCCTGCCGGCCATTTTTTTTCTTTTAGAGAAGGGGTTGGCAATACCAATTTGTTCACAATAGGTAAATACTGATCTTTTTAAAAGTTTCGATGTTAGCGGCATACCAATATCGCATAGTCTAAAAATTCTTTGACACAGGTCTTTTTCTTGAGCAGGTGTAAGAATAGTTGGACGACCCATTGTTTTTGAAGTCACTCCAGATATGAGATGGTTCCGCAAAGTTCTCCTGGGGATGCCAAAATTTGCACTAGCGCGCCTCACAGAACTTCCCTGTTTTACCGCATCCATTGCATCTTGCAGCTGTTCTTGAGACCAACGACCCCTCTTTTTTGTATTCTCCATTTTAGCTGTAATAAAATCATACAAATCAAGATCGATATACGCGGATAATAAATGGGTCCAAATAAGGCCCACTTTATGGAGTGGGCCTTATTTGGGCCAAAATTATGGGCTTTATTTGGGTCCCTTAAGAATTCTTTGTTTTCGGTTAATTAAGTCGTTATAAAAAATTACTGCTGCCAAATTTCTAACAAATATACACATCAATCAAAAGCATAAACTTTAGCTTATTCGTAAGTGTAATTATTTAAATCAATAACTTACCTATATTAATAAATCACGCCAAAAAACTCAAACGGTCAATTTAATAATCTGCATTAATAACAGGCCAACTTGACGGTTACTCTTAAACTAACCACGATGCACAAGTTATTCCTCTGATTTTCACTTTGACTGGTTCTCGGGCGGTAGTGGGGCAATGATTAGGGCAAGTTACATGAACTTTTATTTAGCAGTGTTGCCAACATTTACCCTGGGCCTTATAGGGACCCCTGGCCATGTTTGGCGCGGGGACCTTACATAAAGTTATAGTTAAGAATACGAGTTTTGAGAATATATTATTAAAGAACACAATAAACGAATAACTTGGACTTACCTTTCAAGTAAATATTCTGAATAATTACAACAAAAATCAATAATCGAATATAACACGTGCTTACAACGTCTGGAGTAAACTTTGACTGTCAAACACATCATACGTTTCTGCTGTAGGGCAAATGGATTAGTTTCTACACATGCCGCGATTAGGCGCCACTATTCAGCGAAAATAACCAAGTAGTTCCATTCTGCCCCCTGGTTCCGTTCCGCCCCGCTATCCCCTAATCTTTAATAACATACCTAAAAGTATCGAATTAGGGAATTCATTATTTTCAAACCGAGCTCTAATTCTACTATTGTTGAATATTGTTAAGTCATGTGCCGATCCAGGCCACCTAGCCACAATATCTCTTATCTTTAAGTTTGGATCACAAATAGTCTGCGTATTTATTGAAAAATATGATTTTCTGTTACGAAACACTTCTGCGTTGTCACCACCTGAAAATATAAATTAGATTTAATACCTTAGTACCCTTTTTAAGCAAAATTGTTAGAAAAAAATTCGAAGTAGTTAAAACCTGACACACATATGTATATTGGAGGGATGATATACTTTCTGTTATGAATAACATAAACAATTAATATCAGAATTTTATAGCCTGAACTTTGAAGTAGGTATATTCACCTGGCGACTGGATTTTTATATGCGTTCCATCGACACAGCCAATAACTTTTGGAAATCTAGAAATGTTGTAGAATGCTGCTCCATTTTGAACTATTTCGTGCTCAGTTGGCATCTGAATAAAGTTTGGTCTTAACTGGGCAATGGAATTTGTAACCTTTTTTACAATTCTTGAAACTGTAGTTTGATGAGCACCAATAAAATCACCGAGAGAGATTTGATGGCCAGCACATGAGTATAATCTTAAGGTTGTTAGCAATTGTGCCATAGGTGTTCAACTATTGTTCCTAAAATAAAACTTGACTTCAGATTAATGTACAATATAACACATTTGTATACTCACAAATCATTATCATACTCCAGCTCTCCCTCAATGTGTTGTAATAAATCCATAACTGTTGGTTTTGTCAGACGAAATCTTCGAAAAAACGAGAGATTGTCCATGTTATCGAAATAATCCATTCTTTCATATCTTCTTCTGGGAAAACCAAAATTTATAATATCCAATATTTCGTGATCGTCTTCAAAAAACAATTCATCCTCCATTTCCATCACAAAAATGAACCCAAATCGCAAATAAATTCAAAATATACAAATTTCCTTTGGAAAAAACAGCAAAATGTAAAACAAATAATTTGAGGTTATAAAATCCAGCTTAAACCCTCAACATTGACCGTTTAGAATAATCTAGATTAGATACACAATTTTCAGACGGTGCTTACAAAAACCCAAGAATAATCTAGATTAAATATGTAATCTCGATTAGGATGCTACGATGCATACCAGCGTAAGCCACCAATTTTGGCGGTTTAAGCTAAGATTATCTTTTTGTGAGGTTATCTTATTTTGTTTTATTTACCTTTTGGTAAATATTTTTTCAAAAGGTCAGCGGAAAGGACATTATGGGCGAAATTTTTGAAGATATATTTGTTAATGACGATCTTGATGTTTTTGATATTATAGAGATTGGTTTTCCTCGGCGAAGATACGAAAGATCTCATTATTTTAATGACATGGACAATTTAACGTTTTACCAACGATTCCGTCTAAGAAAACCGACTGTCCTTAACATCTTAAATGAAATAGAAGACCATTTAATGGATAGTGATATGTAAGGCAAATTAAATATTGGAATGGGTTAAGAAAAAATCTGTAGTGATGTTATTTTTTTAGGAATGCTTGCGTCAGTCCAATGAACCAGCTATTAACAACATTACGATTTTACGCCACAAATGGGCATTATTCTAGCATAGCAGACTTTATGGGGATGCACTTGTCGACTACATGCAGAGTTATTCATAAGGTAACCGAGGCAATTTCTACTTTAAGCCCACAATACATTAAAATGCCAGAAAGAAATGAAATTATTCAAACCCAAAACAGTTTTTTTCAAATTGCTTCTTTCCCTAAAGTAATAGGATGCATAGATGGATCCCACATCAAAATTCAGTCTCCAGGTACATATTCTGTTTTAAATGTAGGTATATGCACTTTAAGATGCTATCTATCCAATACTTATTTTGTTTAGATAACAAACATTTTTCAAGTTTGTTTCTTTTGCATGCCTAGTAAAAGTTTATAATTTTGTAGTTCAGACAATGTCAGTACTTATAGGTACCTTACTGAAAATTAAATATTTTTTTTAGGTGGAGATGATGCAGAAGTATTCCGTAATAGAAAAGGATACTTTTCCATCAACACCCAAGTTGTAGGCGATGCAAGACTAAAGATTAATGATATTGTGGCTCGATGGCCAGGGTCTACTCATGATCAGACTATTTTTATAAATAGCCGAATAGCAGCAAAGTTTCAAGCACCAGAGTTTCCAAACTGCATTATTCTTGGTAAGTATATTATCTTCTATGTAAAAAAATTTGCTTTGTTAAAGTAACAAATTATCAAGAAATTTTGTTTGTGGGCAAACTTAAGTTAAAACAACTTTGCTACTTAACTGTTATAAAAATATTTAAATTTAAAAGCTTATCGATAAACATTTGCTGAGGTTTTTATGTCTTATAGATTTACTGTAGTATAGTATAAAAATACTTTATAATTTTATGCAAAAAAAAAATAGAGAAAAAAGTTCAATTTATGGCAAAAAAGCATAAAAATATCTATGATCTTTTTTAGGCAATATTTGACACAGCACTATTAAATGGTTTGTGGTTTTCTTTTTTTATATTTAAATCACTTTTAGGTGATGGGGGCTATGCGTTACAGCCTTTTTTATTAACGCCACTGGCAAATCCTGTGGTAAGATCAGAACAACTCTACAACGAATCACAAATAAGAACAAGAAATTCAATTGAGAGGTTATTTGGTGTATGGAAAAGAAGATTTCCAATTCTGGCCTATGGAATATGTTGCAACCTAAACTTAGCAAAAGCTGTTATTGTAGCGACAGCAGTGCTTCATAATATAGCCATTGAAGCAAATGACGGAGCGCCACCACCAGTAGAAAATATTAATGAAGACCCAGCAAACACAAGTATATACTATATATGTAAAATAACGTACCATCATCAACATTAAACCTCCTGTGTGACGTACTGTTTATATAACAATTACATGCATGCTATAGCTGAATGTCCGCAACATGCCCCCTAAATAGTATGTAAATAGTATATTTCAATCAGCTTTTAATGAGAGGTTCAACACGGGTTGGTTAAATCAAAATAAAATGTAGCAGCCATATAGCCAAGAAATGTTTTAAGTATGTTATTATCAGATATACTCTAAATATAACTTTTCAAAAGAACTCACTTACAGCTACAGTATGTAGCAAATTAATGTTTTAGTTACATTGCCCTGTTACATATACAGGATTTCCCAAATCTGAGGGTCATTGATATCTCCACTGGCGCATCCAGAAATTTGAGGTATATTCTTCATCGGTTTTGACGCATGGGACCCACACCAAAATATTACTATAATGCACCCTAAAAACGTTTTTATGAAAAAAGTTGCATTTTAGGAGTGCCCCCTCGGAACAAAAGAAATGTTTCTTAATAAATTCATTTCTAGTATTTTCTTATTTAAATGTAGATAATTTTATCGACACATTTCAAATTTTTGGAAGAAAATGCTGTTGCAAAGTTACAATTCTATATGAATTTTTTTAAAGTCTTGTGATTTAAATTAAGAAATTTCAAAAGCCTGTAATTTCGCAACACCTGCAATTCTCACAAAATTTGAAATGTATCAATGAAATTTTGTACATTTAAACAGAATAAAACTAGAAATGAATTTTATTAGGACACATTTTTTGTTCGGGGGGTACCCATAAAATGCAACTTTTTTTCGCTAATTTGAAAAAGAAACTTTTTTTCGTAAAAATATTTCTAGAGTGCCTAATAGTAATATTGTATATTTTGGTGTGGGTCCTATACATCAAAGCTCTACAGAATATATCTCAAATGTCTGGACCAGCCAATAGGTATCTCGGGAAGTATGAGTCACAAAAAAGTTTAAATTGTGGTAAAGTTGCGCAATTGAGTGGTAAAATGAAATTGTCTTTTCTTTGTCAACAGTAAATATGATATTAGAATTTTAGGTGTGCAATTGTAAGATACCAGGACTTGATCCACTTTACTTCTGAACCCCCATACCATTTCTCATATATAAAAAAAACTTTTTTAAATACTAGAACAAAAAATTTATTGCCTAAAAAAACTTTGGAACAGATTTTTTCATCTTAACATTAATTAAAACTTTAACATATACTATACTAGAACGTATATGAACGTATTGATTGATTAAACATAGGAATTTTTTTTTTAATTTTTTGTTTCTCTCAGCCTCCTTTGCTTGGCATGTCTAAGCCATTCTGCAAATATGTGTTCAAATTCTTTTCGAGTGCACCTAGTTTTTCGATGGACTACATCTGAAAAAAAATGGGGTTTTAGACTGTAATGTAATTCACTTCAGACCAGAATTTTGCCTAAATTGGGGGAACATACGCTAATTTATAGCCAAATAATATCTTACTGAAAAAGTTACAGAATACTGACTAGGTCTATGCAAAAATTCATAAAAAAAATTGTGTTGTGCATTTTTTTGAATTACTTCTTTTTAAACTTCATTCAAAGGGATTGACTACTGAGCATAGAACACTAGAGTGTTCCTGAGACATCTCTTATTGCATGATAGTACTAAAATTAAAAAATGCAACTTTAAGAGTCTAATGCAGTATAATGTCTATTATAGAGAATATTAACATCAAAAAATTATAAGAACTTACCATATGCTATATTCGTCATTTCAAGATGTCCCACTGCAAAATTTTGCTTTCTGCCCAACCATGAGCATGTCTCTCCTAATACGTTTGTAAATAAGGATCGGCAAATTCTCAAAATATGATCTCGGAAGTCGTGTCCGCCTATACCCTTTAGGTACCTCATCTAAAAAACATATAATTTCTTGTTAACTGAAATCTTAAAATATGTGACTTACTATAAAGCATTCATAAAAAGTTTAATCCAGCGGTGAATTCTGGTAGGTGGCCTATTTATTCAGCACAGATATCTGCCAACAAACTTTGCAATTTTTTTTTTTTAATTTCATTAAATAAACCTCCTAATTTCTCTACATGACAGTTTTAGCAAAAAATACTTAATTTAAACCTTAATATACACAGTAAACCACCGTTAGTGTAAACAAAGGGACAAATAAGTTGAGTTAGAGTGTACCTGATTTAACATGAGGCCCGTACTAGACCGATGAAAAACGCGACACATAAGCCAGATGAATATCTGGTTGTCAGAATTAACAATTCCTTCTCCCGCCCGATCAAACTCGCTATCTGAGATTCAACAAGATGGGTATAGCCGAACAATTCTTACTTATCCTCTGTTTCTACTACGGCGGTTTTCTTTGTATAAAGTTAAGATAACTTTTACTAAAAGGTATTTTAAAGTCGACAAGAATTACAACTTACATATTTCATCTTATTTTCTTCTTTCGCTTTTATGAACTCTTCAAGTTTCTCTATTTCTGTTAGAGTCTTTAAAGGAAAACTAAATGGAAGGGCGTCATCTTCATCTTTCTTGCTATCAGGGAAAACACCATCCATTTTTTCATGTAGTTGATTCATGTCCAAAGACATTTTGGCCATCATCTTATGAATTACATCTAGTTTCCTATTCATACTAATCATATCGGAATCTAAAAATTAGAATTTTAAATTCATCATTTTCAGGATAGGTATAAGTTTCCATAAAAATAAATATCAACAATAAACACTATAATAATTGTGACTTTTACCTGGTATAACAGACGCACTAATACTTGAAGTTGAAGGGAGACTTGTTTGATCTACAGCATCTAGAAACATAGTGTATTAGAGTAAGATCCCAGGTCCGCCAGACGTCACTTATTTTGGAAGTATCAAAATTTTAGGGATGAGTAGTACTAAATGTATCCAAGAAGGTATGCGTATTTGCTAGCTTGGATAGGCGGCCCGTTTGCAGGTAGCAGGAAAGAAAGGTTCGCAAAAACGTTACTCACCTTTCTTAAATTCAAAGTGTTGGTTTTATAATATGTTTTACAGAATATAGTTAAAAATCAATATTCAATATTGCCAAGTCCTTTCCTTTGGCGGAATGGTAAGTTTTTAAATTCAGCGCTGGATCCATCGATTTATGTCATTTATATTCTCTCTTTATAAAAACAGTATACTGAACAGGGATAAAAGATAAATAATACCCATCAATGGATTCAGCGCTGAATTTACAAACTTGGGGGAACTTTCGCCAGACGTTTTAAAATCCTCAAGAAATTTACAGAATCTTATTTATATTCGAAGAAAAACAAAAAAAATAAAGTGAACCCCGCCGTTTTGATTCTTTCTCCTGATGGATTTCCACACCGGAAGTCCCGGAATTTTTGACACATTGATATTTCAACGTCATAATTGAAAAAAATAAAGCTAATATTTTTTGTCAGTTATTTATGCTATCAAATGTGAAAGAAGGAAGTAGTGTCGGGTAAAATTATTTCGTAATTTTTTAAAATGCCTGATCATTTTTATAGTGGTATTAACTCTTTAATATGTAATTTTATACTTATACAAATATAAGCTTTACTTTCAGTTTTAATTCTGGAACATCCAGTCAAGCAGTCTTCCATGAGAATCAAAACGGCGGGTGTCATACTTACAGCCCACTTTGTTCTCTTTCCTTTTTTTTCTTTTCTTCAAATATAAGTAAGATTCCGTAAATTTTCTGCGAGCTTTAGACCGTCTGGTGGAAGTTTCAGCCAACGGAAAGGGTCTGGCAATATTGAATATCGATTTTTAACAATATTGTGTATAATATATATAAAAACTAACATTTCGAATTTAAGAAAGGCGGGTATAACGTTTTTGCGAACCTTTCCTTCCTGCTACCTGCAAACGGGCCGCCTATTCAAGCTAGCAAATACGCATATCTTCTTAGATACATATAGCACTACTCATCCCTAAAATTTCGTTACTTCCAAAATAACTGACGTCTGGTGGCTCTGGGATCTTGGACTATATAAAACTTACTAGAGCAACAAATAGCATAATATATTAGGACAAGCAGGCTTAAGATATTCCATGCAGAACAATTATATTTACATCACACATCAACTTAAAAATGTTTATATTAACAACTTATTGTTAAAACGTCATTTGAGTAATATAGACATTTTTAATGAATGCAAGCATTAGCACTCTGTGCATGACAACACTTCTCCATTTGAACAATAGGCCATTTAATTACTAACAACATCAAGCTCTACCTAATTCAAAACAGTTTTATAAAACCAAAAACAAAAAGCATAAATAATTTTGCTATACTAGAAGCAGACTTTGATATTTTTATATAAATACCACAAACCTCCACTGACACAGGGCACAATTACTCCTTTACCAGAGCTCTACAATTAAAATATTTATATATAAAATAAATACCATAAAAATAATACATTTGAAAGTTAAGGTGTACTCGACAATAATCACTTCAATGTTAAATAAAAATCTTACACCCCATCGTATTAAAAAAGATAATACATTGATACAAATATTTACCTCTGTAAACTGAAGAGTGGTTTCGGCTGAAAAAAGAAGACAATTACTTCTTTTGAACTTGACTAAAAAGCATGTTATTACCTATTTAGTTACTTAATTGGTATTTATGTACATGAGAAAACAATTTACTGAAGTTAGAAAGATATGGAAACCCCTATAGACTAAAAATATTTGGTCAATCAATTGTGGACGGGCATATGTTGTTTGATGTACCGGCTGGGCAAGTAATACAGGACGCCGACCATAACTCAAAAACGGTTAGAGATAGTATGAAGTAAAGTGTAAAGATACTATTCTTCAAAAAGTAATTTAAGCAAAAATATTTTCACTTTATTTAGATATAGAAGATGGTACATATTATCGAATCAGAAGTTAACAAAGAATCCAAAAATGGCATAATCTACAGGAACTATCAATAACAAAAGTTTTGTGATGTCCCCCACACTTTTTTAGGACATTCTGTATATAAGAAAATATTTTTGCAGAAATTAATTTTAGAATATCTTTATACTTTACTTCATACTAATATCTCTAACCGTTTTTAAGTTAGTGCCAGTGTCCTGTTTTATTTGCCCACCCAGAACATACATTTTCTATAAATGAACTGAAATAATGAAGTTCCGGAATTGTTTGATAGCCAAAATCAATTATTTTCTTTTACATATCATTGAAACAATATTACCATGTGTTTTTAGTTAAGGCGAGACACTGACAATAACAATGTAATTTTTCTTCCAATTAGGAAAGTTGCAAAATAATTTTCTTATATTTTAATTTTTTTGTAAAAATTATACCATTAACATAAACTATATAATTCTTATGTAAAAATTAATAATTAGCACTTACATTCATTTAAGGCACTATTGACAGTATTGGTGTTGTTCTCGGCATCACTTTTATCAAATATATCTTCTATATTATTACGCACCTCTTTTCGTCTTATAGTAGTAAGATCTGTTTCTTTTTCTTTCTCTCGTTCATCAAAGACTTCACTTAAAGATTCTTCCAATACTGAAATGAACAACAGAAATGTATTTAATGATTATTATCACAAATCAAACTACAGATTGCTGCAGAAAAATGCACTAATACAATATGCAGTACGACTCAGCGCAGTAGGAACATAGGCAGCTTAAGGATTAATTTACTTATCGACGTCTGGGGTCCTATAAACAGCGCTGACGGCTAACCATGCCTTCACGCGGTAATGATCGATAACTATCGATAGTTCTCTACCCCTAATCGGACGTCGATATTTTTCGGCCGTCAGCTCTGTTTATACGACCCGAGACGACCATCCTAAATTGGTCCTGAATTCCTGAAGCGACCTATTTTCCTACCTGAATCGTATTGTATGATTAGAAGTATACAAATAATGTAATGGTGCTAAAAACAATAATATAGGGTGTTTCAATATTCTACCGACAAATTTAACAGGTGATTTCTTGACCAAAAATAATGAAAAAAGTTCCCCTTAATATAGGTCCGGAAACGCTTCGTTTCCAAGATACAAGGTATTAAACTTTTAATCTTTTTTCTGTTTTTATTATTTATTTTATGCGTGCTTAAAGATTATTTATTGAAAACTGGTTCGTGTTTTACAGATTAAAGTACCCACAGAATTGACCCTTTGCCTTTTAGAAGTATCTACAGCGTGTTATTTTTTCTGGGGGTCATGACATGACCCCCCTACTTCTTTTTGATATGACACTGATTATCCTTTTGAATAAAAACAACACTTTTGGTTTATCTTCTAAGTTTTTGATCTCTTGCACTTTTTTCATATCTTATATGGTTCGGCTGTTATTTGACAAAATATGATTTAAAGTAGGGCTAAATTTTTAATCTGTTCAAATAGAAAATAATTATCATATAAAATACATAGGAAGTTTAACACCCTGTATCTTAGAAAGGAAACGTTTCCGGACCTATATTAATGGGAACTTTTTTCATTATATTTGCTCACCTGTTTAATTTGTCGGTAGAATTTTGAAACACCCCGTATATATTTCTGTGAGAAAAAGTTTATAAACACTAGCTTTGTAATACAATAACCTACCATCTACAGATTTAGGATGAATTAAGTGTTTCATAAAAGCAGCCTGATAGTCTTCTTCTAAAGTTTTATCCTGAACACCTAACCCATTTGCACTGAAACCTAAAAAAAATAATTATACAGTTCAATACATAATTTTAAAAATATTTGGAAGCTTGGTATCTAAAAAAAATCATTTATGCATAACCTAACCGTAAACTCTTTTAGGAAATTATTTTAACCTTTTTTAGGTAGTCCTTTTCTGCGAATTTTTTCTTGGAATCTTTCTTCTTCCTCAGCAGGGCTAAAGTAATCTGTAGGTTTGGAAGTTCTAAATCCTCTTCCAACTTCAGTGTTTTGCTCATTGCTGTTCCCTTTTGCGGCTTTCTCTTTTGCCTCTGCCAATGATTCTATAAATATGAAAACTTGCATAAAAATTAAAGGTAAAACATTGCTAGGATGACCTAAAGCCCTAATAGCAAAGTATTTGCAAAACATTCAGAATCTTAAAAACTGACTAATCCTGACTAATCTCTTCTGATTTAAAAACAATTTTTAATATGCAGAATATCAAAATTCAATTTTAAACTATATGTTATTAGTCATTAATTTTATAATAATTACTAATAAAAAAAAATACGTTAGAACACCCTGTACGGAAACTTTTATCTTAATTTTAGGGGGGGGGCAAACTTATTTTCATTTACGAAACCATTTAAAATCACAAGGTAGACAAACTTTATCTTCATTAAGAACCAATCTTAACAAAAATTGTATTTGTAATGCCAGAATAAGACTGACTAAAAACATTAAAATAGGAAAAATTGCTTAAAAAAATCAAATCTATAACAAAACCTAAGAAAATTTATATTTATGTATATGTATTTTTCTTCTGATAGGCAGGACAATGTTTTTCTAGAGTGGGCAACATTTCTTTGCAGAGGGCCCCCCCTCTAGGTACGGGCCTGACTTTCACGAAACCATAACAAACGCACATAGATTTTGCAAACTTGCATGTGTTTGCATACATACCACAAATAAACTCCACCTCAACTGGGTGTTCTGTCCAGTCTTCGTGGGGTGGAAATGCCTTCGAAATATATATTGATACATATTTCTCAGGTGGCCACTTGCATATTGTGTTGTTATTTGTTAGCCAACTAATGGGTACTTCTGACACAAGTATTTCGTCATCACTATTTTCATGAAGGAACTTGACTACTGCATAACTCATCTAGAAATGAAAACACGGCCAAGCAGTGTGTTTTATATAAGAAAAAATTCCCAATTTATTTTTCCAGTTTTTCTTAAAAGTGTACTTTATACTGTTAATACTTTATTATATCAATAAAAACAAACATTAAAGTAATAATCTATAAGCTATAAGATTTTATACAACATTTTTATATGGCCGACAGAACATGAATCGTACTTCCTCTAATGTACTGATGGTAAGTAGATGGGGTTTCCCTACACCTATCAATTGGTGATGTAAATGTTGGTGACTCGCCATAAAGTGTGAGTGTGCGTGTATGTGTTGGTGTGTTTTTGTGTACTTAGTGTGTTTTGTGTACCTGATGAGTTTTTTTGTGTTCTTAAACCGAGATACGCTGTTTCTACACTAAACTCCAATGGAGACCTCATGTGTAGACATCCCACTATTTCAGGGCGAGAACAGCGTAGCGGCTGAGTTTAAGTTGAGGCGGTCACTTCTGTCAATTAATGGGTATTTTGTGTCACAATAGGGTGATTTGTCGCTTTTTGGGTTACAATTATAGAAAATGACTTTGTATTAAAAGTGTTAGTACTAGGTATGCCACTTAAAAAAGAACCAAGTTTTAGAAACGAAGAATTTTAACAAATCTACATATGAGGTTACGTTCTTTTCTTACATTTTTTTTATATAATAATAATGCTATTCTTCGCTCTTTTGTACGTGCAAAATGGTTTAAAATTTTTTCCTAAAATGAGCCATTTCATTTTAAATGTTTAATCCAGGGTTCGAAAATATCATGATATTTATATAAATATCAAATTATCCGATATATATCCGATATATATCGGATATATATCAAATATGGATATTTATTTTTTATCGCATCTAGTTTTTCTTTTTTTATGGCAGAACATTGACGAATAAAGAATATATTACTATTTTTTAAGTTTATTTAAAAAAAAAATAATTTAACAAAAAAATTTAACAGAACACCATGTTCAGTCAAAATATTTTAGCAAACCATAAAATATTCTAATAAAAACTATATGAAAATAAAAACTTAAAAAATCAACATAAACAACATTAGGTTCAAAATATTACTGTTTATAGTTAAGTTTCAATAAACAAGAGAGTTATTTTACGTAATTAATCAGTGGTTCATCATCGGACGAATATACCGCAGTTTCTGTGACGGTCTTTTCCTCCCAAAGCCATTCCAAGTTGCATTCATTGCTCTCAGATTTCTGATTTAAATATTTGAACAAAAAAACAAGTTTGGCTGCTTTTGCACAGCCTAACCTATTTCTCAGTTTTGAATGTACTAAACCAAATGATGAAAACTGTCTCTCTAAAGCTGCTGTTGCAGCATTCGCTGTTAACAGTTGTTCACACATTTCCATAAATTTATGCTTTTCAGATGGCCATCCATTTTCAATACTTAATGATTTCCACCACACTAATGGCGATACATTACGAAAATTTGGTCCAAACATGTAATTTGGAAATGGGTCTGATTTGGATGTCATTGCCATAACAAAAGGCAAAAAATCTGGATTCACATCGTTGAAAAATTTGTAAGCGTCAGATTTCTGAACACTATTTAATCTTTGTCCAAGGAACCTGTGATCCAGCATATTTGCCGCGAAGTGAACACCGCCCAAAGACATACTTCTACGTCTAAGAAAATGCTTCTTTACATCTAATGGTTGATCTTTTAAATCTTTCTCTAACTTATTCCATATTTCTACAGCAATGGAAATTGTTGTTGACGATCTCTGCATTCTATCTAGAGCAACTGCAATTGGTGATATTCTTGCTAGAAAGTCAACGGCGTTCATTGTGACATGAGCATCATTTACAATTCGTATAATGTCACAGTCAATGTGATCTTTATTATCTTGGCATACTTGAACTAGGATTCCTCTATTATCTAGGTAGCTTTTAACTGCATCATTCATCGTATTCCATCTTATTTCTTGAGGCATTGCAAGTTTTTTTCCTTGTGCTTCTTTATATAAGGCAGACGGGGCATGTTTGTTTCTAAAATATTTAATTACCTTGACAATAGCTCCTGTAACGCTTGATATGTCTAGATCTTGTGCGAGTAAATTAAGGAGATGCGCAGAACATCCATACTCTATTATATTGATATTGCTATCTTTTGAAAGGTCGTGGCGCATTTTCTGAACATTGGCTGCGTTATCTGTCACAAAACTCTTCACTTTTACTTGAAACTCTTCTTCAGCTCGTTTTATAGCGTTCGAAGCAATATGCTTCAGATTTCCAGCTGTATGAGGATTCACCCCAGTATCTACACTATCTACTAAAATTGACACACCACTTGAAGTTATTATACTACTGCAAATAATTGGTTCATTGTGTATATTACTCCAACCGTCTAATGACATACACACTGTTTGATCTTTTATTTTCTCTCGGCACTCTACTTTTGCTTCTCTATATACAGTGTCCAAAAGAGGATTTCCGATTTGGTAAGAAGATGGAGCATTGTACCCTGGACGCAATAAGGAACACATCTTTTTAAATTCTAAATGGTCAGCATGATTAAAAGGGGTATTTGTTGAATAGAAATAACGAGCTATTTGTATATCGATTTTAGCTGCATACTCCTTTGAGGTTGAAATGACTTCGGAATCGGTAAGAACGGATAATGTTTTTTGTTTTTTCGGCAACGGTTGTGGAAGTTGTGAATAATCAGCAAGGCCGCCTGTACGATCTACAAAAAAAATAATATTCATCAATCATTTAAAAATAATGCAACTTCATTTTAAAATATATGCAAAAATGCATGGTCTTATTTTCATGAAATTTCTAAAAGTTCAGTGGCGGATACATAAGGGGGCTGGGGGGCGCGCCAGTCCCTGCTTGAGCCTCATGTTTGCGTGTATTTCTTATCTGTCTCTTAATTCAAAACTCAAAATTGGCAAAAAAATACATATCCTTTTAATAGTGCTCCCCATTCTGAAAAAATACTGCATCCGCCTCTGGCCTCTGCTAAGAGTTGTATATTTTTATATTTTACTAACCTGTCCCACTTGTCGACGGCTGTTCACATTCACCACTTGATAAACTAGGATTTTTGTTTTGAACATCAATTTTACACATATTGAGATGTTTGTACATTCGTGAAGGAATACCTTGCATTTCTTTTTTGCAAGTTTTGCATCGAGCCCAATTGCCAGTATTTTTTGAAGTCACACAATCGAATTTTACCCAAACTGGATCCTTACTTTTTGGCATTTTTAATTCATATTACAACAGTCTCCACAACTGATATTTCAAAATATGTAAATACCACTTGTTCTTTACGATTGGGACTAGACTGAAATCCAGACGCGATTCACGCGATACACCTTTACTTTGCCTCGGGGATTCACAGAAACCTAATAGGGGATTTACCGTTTTTAGCGTAAGATATCGAATAATGAGCGACATATTCTTGCTTTTATTTTTCTTGGCAATAAATTTTTAAACAGTGCTGCTGACATTAACGTTTTAATAAATATCCGTGATATATATCCAATTATAAATATCATGATATATATCATGATATATATCGTGATATATATCGTGGATATATATCTTTCGAACCCTGGTTTAATCAATTCTTTTTCTGTGGATATTACGCTAACTTTGCATAAGCGATCTTGACTCCTGGCGAAGAAAATAGGTGTACGTGTACAGGGTGGCTCGCATTCGAGCCTCATCATTGGGATCTCGAAAACGGTAAGAGATACAAGGTCGGTTAAATTGTGGCAAAGTTGCGCATTTATATGCATAAAAATATGCCGTTTAGAAAGTGTGGAAATACCGACTACTTCCGGAGATATTCTAGAAAAACCGAAATTTTCAGTTTTCGTTTCTATTTTTTCCTGGCTTTATTTGACAAGATAGCTCAAAACCAAAAACACATTTCCATGGCCACTTTAACTCCTCTATAAGGCAGTATAATTATATTTTGGATAGGACGTTTCGGCTTCTGGCGGCCATCATCAACTTCATTTTTTTAAATACGGACCTGATCTTTTTTCGTTTTATTTAAATTCCTTTATCACTCTAAAAACATGATATATCGTCACTTTAATGTTTGTCAACGTTTCGCGCAGAAAAGTAATTCATCACAATATTTTGTATTTATTTAACCAAAATACGCCCCTGAACTATTGTTTTAAGTAAGTAGGTTATTAAAAAAAACAGACTTATTAGATTTTCTTAACATTTAATTACTACCTATTTATAGTTAACAGCAGAAATTATTATTAAAAAAGTAACATTCATGAATATTAAACAACAACAAGGCACATTTTTTAAACGTACATTTTAATAAACAGTCTTAAGTATACTTTAAATTCTTATTTCGAGATCATAAAACTCAACATATCAAAGTAATAGAATAAAATGCATGAAAAAGCCCTACTCAATCCAGGCTTTCTCAGAGGCAACAAGCTAATAATAAACTAAAAGGAACTCAAAATTATTCAAGACTTGTCAAAAAATATTGAAAATTTCTGAAGTTATTCTATTCGAGGTTTCTTTTTAAAGAAGTTTGTAATGAGCTGCTTTTGTCTCTTGCCAATATTTGATTGAAGTTTTTCAACTTGCTCTTCCTTTTCATGTAATTCTTTTTGGGTTGTTAAATATCCATCAATCATCGTCTGAGCTAATTTAGCTTCAGCCATATCACCTTTCTTTAAAGCATCTCTTAATCTCTCTGAAGCTTCTTTAATAAGCTTGTCAGAAGCTTCTCTTGTGCCTTTTTAAGTTGAGACTCTAACACCGCAACTTCTTTCTTTTTTTCTTCAGATTCCACTTGTTTAGCTTTTTTTTCTTCATTGCTTCATATATTCTGATTAGCCTCTTCGATTTTCTTTCTTTTAAATTCTTTCTGATCTTCCAGTAAGTTTGGTAACTTTTGTAAGCCACAGAGCAAACATTAGCCCCCTCAGTTGATCTTTATTGGGGAAAATATGAAAACGATGAAGTTTTTTTTTTTTTAAAATATGAAGTTTTATGAAGTCTGAAGAAAAATATGAACATTTTATAAAATAGGACATTAGCTGTCAATTGGATGTGTAATTTTTGTCTTTCTAAATGTTTAATATTCATGAAAGTTGCGGTTAATAATATAATTTCTTCTGTTAACTATTAATGAAATGTTAAGAAAATGTAATATTTCTATTTTTTTTAATAACCTATACTTACTTAAAACAGTAGTTCAGGGTCGTATTTTGGTTAAATAAATACAAAATATTCCGATGAAGGACTTTTCTGCTCGAAACGTTGACAAACATTAGAGTGATGATATATCATGTTTTTAGAGTGATAAAAGAATTTAAATAAAATGAAAACAAAATCAGGTCCGCATTTAAAAAAATGAAGTTGATGATGGCCGCCGGAAGCCGAAACGTCCGATCCAAAATATAATCATACTGCTTTATAGAGGAGAAAAAGTGGACATGAAAATGTGTTTTTGGTTTTGTGCTATATTGTCAAATAGCCAGCAAAAATAGAAACCAAAACTGAAAATTTCGGTTTTTCTCGAATATCTACGGAAGTAGCCGGAATTTGCACACTTTCTAAACGGCATATTTTTATGCATATAAATGCGCAACTTTGCCACAATTTAGCCTACCTTGTATCTCTTACCGTTTTAGAGATCCCAATTATGAGGCCCGAATTTGAACCATCATGTACAGACAAAAAACAAAAAAAAAAGAAAAAGCATTGAAAATAGAAGACAAATACAGAAAGTACTGAAAATAGAGTACAATTTTTGATAAGTGAAATAGCCTTAAAAAAAAAGTTTTAAAAAGTAATCAATCATTCATTTTGATGAAGTAATGGCATCACAATCCAGTTATCTTTATATGGCAAACACAAAACTTTGCAAATAATTTCAGATATATCACTAGTTATTAGAGTACTATCGAATATGCACATATGAATACCTAGCATTCTTGAGTCAATTGGTTCTCCATAAAAATTTCCAAGAGAGTGCAATAAAAAACCATTAATAAATATGTTATTATTTATTTTATATATATCATTTATGCACACATATTTACCGTTTTTTAACAAACAAACATTATCAGGTTTTTGATTTGTAAAAACAAAGCCTTTAATTTTAATTTCTTGACAATTTTTTTTTGAAATTACATTTCCATTATCACAAGTAGATACAGATATTACACTTTTTTGTTTCTTCAGCAAGTCTTTTTACAATTTGTTTTAAAGGTCTGCCTGAGCAAACACAAATTTTTTGTTTCAAATAAAACATGAAGGCCTCAGATGGAAATGCACTAAAATTATCTAAACATCCAAAGTGTAATACATCATCACTTAAATGGGTTAAACCATGTACATTGTAGTTAATATATTGATAACCATAAATCTCACCATACCGATGGACAAAATCATGTAATAAATCTTTAGCTAGTTGATTTAATGCAATACATAGATGTGGTGAAATTAGTATACGTATAGCACACGAAAGAAGCAAAAAGTGTACATACATATTCTCCGGTAAAAAATCCTTTAAAATCACAATACCTGTGTAAAGTAAAAATTGTCTAAATTCAGTTGCTTTAAACCTATCAACCTCTAAGAGGCTTCTAGGTTTTCTACAAAATTCTCTTGTTATGAAACCTTTAAGGCTTACCATTAACTTACACACATTTTCAAATTCTCCATTTGGAATACGCACATCTTGTTTACCCTTACACCAAAACTGCAAAATTCTTTTCATAGCACCAAGGCAAACAAGATGCATGTAGTCCAAGGGCAGCTGAGTAACCATACCAATAGGAAGTTTTTCTAATACAGATATACCTTTATGATGATCTTCATCCTGTTTATTTTTAAATGATTCATCAGTCCTCAACTGACAGCCTAGTTCTGGAAAAGTCATTCGGTTATTTATAAAGGTTCCTTCTTGAATGCATTTTCCACAACTATGGTATCCAGTATGATTTTTTATAAAACTTATAAATGCTTTAGCAGGAGCATCACATGGGATAGCATTTATTAATATATTAATTTTTTTGTTATTCCACATTAGCCCACTTTCTTGCATTAATAAAAATTCATTGACAAAGGGAGAAAGAAACTCATTAGCACAATTAGGTTTGCTAAGTCCATGATAAATACCAATAACAAAAGGTTTAAAGCTATATTTATGAAATGAATCTTTTACGAACCAACCCAAGATAGGCCAAAATTGGCTACCCGAACTTTTAGAGAGAGGTAAACCATCGATATTTATATTAATTTTTAACTCGGATGGAATTACTGCATCGTTTGGAAGAGCTTCAAGGCATTTTAAAATTTCTGTTTTAAGACCAATGTGGCAGTATTCACCGGGTTCCATTACTTGACTTTCTACAGTTCGAGGAGTTTTCAGCAAACTTCTAGCATCTATTGGTATGTCAAATTTATATTTGTTTAAAATTTGTAACAATTTGGAAATATGGTTTAATGAAATTTTGCAATCTACAGCCCAACTTTTTAAGTCTTCAACAAACTTAGTTTTATTAAATCCACTTTGATCACATTCCAGACATGAACATTCTGAATTTGTATCAGAAACATCACTTTCAGTATGGTTCTCATTGACGCCCCTAGTATCAAAATCAAATAACAGTGAAGCCGAGTGAGAGACAGCAGTATTAGGGGACTTCTCGGGGGACTCAACCAAAGGTATTCCCATGGGTATTTCATTTACACGTGTTGAAAATGAAGATGCTTGTTGCTCGCTTTGCGGACTAAAGTTCGAAGTTAAAGGGGAATTTCGAGTAAAAACAGATTTAGGGCTGGCGGTTACCGGGTTCGCCAAATCGTTTTGAAGACCCCTTAATATCTGCTGTCTCAACCGCCTTTTCTGTCTTTCAGACATATTTATCATTGGCTTTCGAATTTTCATTTTAGTTACAAAATAGGAAAATAAGAGTTTACTTACCTTTTGGTTTAAAAAACAATTTATCACAAAGAAAACCCAAATGACGCCAACCGCCGACAAAAAATGCGAGAAAAAAATAGAGCACAGAAAGAAAAAGTAAGGTTATAACGTAATCTCGTTCTCGTTCTTCTTCCTCTTTTTTTGAATGTTAGTGTTACGTACCACAAATATGTACAAAGTACGTTCGAGAACTATCCGGATAGGATGTAGAATTTTCATTTCTGACCCTGGGTTACTGCTTCAAGGTCATGACTGATCTCTTCATCAGTATTGCGTGCTTTGAATATTCAAGGGTTTCGTTCGCTTCTATAGTGTGGTGAAATTTAACACTTGATATGACTAGAAATTTTTAAATAAATTAATTTTTCATTTTATTATAAAAATTTCTTTTGCAGCGTGAATAAAGCTCACGCACTCTATTGTAGAAGCATGCATATGAAACTGCTGATGAAGAAAACAATTTGAAAAATGCCGAAAAACGGTCTGTTTCGAACTCTGCGTTTCAGTTTGACCTTTTGACTCAGTTTCTTCAAATTCATGACTTTTTCGGGGAAATATTAAAAGGGACATACCTTTATACTGACATTATATGTTTTCAATATATAATGTTTACTTTCATGTAATGTACCAAAAATATATAGAAAACAAAGAACTCTGTAACGTTAAACATAAAGGGCACATGGTAATGTTTAGTATACATACCAAGTACATTCAAAAGATAAATACCAACAGTATTTATAGAACACATTGTTTAGCTTTGTAAAATGTAGCGTATACATTTTAAATACATTACTTATGAATGTTACTTCGTGGCTATAAAAAGAACATACCAAAACAGCCCGCGATGTTACGTGCTTGCTGGGTATTATGTCATCATCTGGTATTACAACTTTATTGTTACTTTCACCATTACTTTGATCATGTGTAATCGAAATTTCCGTTCCCAAAAACATCACAGTATCATCTGAGGGGCATGTTATATCTAGAAGTGTATACTGATCTTGTAAGCCGAGAGATAGAACATGTTCTGATAATTCAGTTTGAGTAGTACTTTTAGCAATCTCAATAGTCACTGGGGTTAATTCAATAACTTCAGATACGGGTAAATTACACTCATTCAAATTAAGCCGCTGAGACTGTTGCCCCTCCAAGTTTTTATTTTCTTCAGCTGTAGTAATTTCAGTTAAAGCAGTAATTTGCTCTAAGCTTTTATTTTTTTTTTTCATTTTCATATCTAACCATTACTATTTGTCTGGTAGTCTGGTTCACATAGACTTCCTGACCAAGTTTTGCCAGCATTTGTCCTCGCCTCACTCATTTTGAAAGTATCTAAAATAAAAAATTAAATTACCCAGGTGAGAGATAATGTGCTTGCTTTTGTAGAAATATTTGTATAGTCTACAGAATCCAATTTGTGATTTTTGACACCAATAAAATAAAAACTTACTTTACTTCACTTCAGGGGAGAATAAAATCAAATTTTCTGTAAAATTTAATATTAAGTATTTCAGTTTCAGAAATAATATATTTTATTTTTGTTGAAGAACCATTTAAAAATAGCTAAGTAGGAACTGATATTTTTTACTATTATGTTTTAAAAATATACTTAACGTTGTTAAGTTGTTAGCTGCTCTAGCTTATCAATTTTAATAAAATAAAAATATGTATTTATATTATTTATAATGTTTCTTTGATCAGTGGAATTAAAGGAATTAAGATCTAGGTCCAAATATACAGTTGTTGAGACTCACTGTGTAACTTAAAATACTCGATTAAGGGTTTTGTCATAAAAAAACAAGCAGGTATAACTATGGTGCAAAATATAAGCAGTACCCTGTATACCGCAAATCACAAATTTTACTTTAAAAGAAACCGATACCTACATGATATTATTTGTATTCAATGGATAAATAAATTCTTGTCAGATAAATGAATTTTAGTAATTTGTGCTGTTCAATAAGTAATTGTTTAAAGCAATAACATAACCTACAGCATAGCCTACAGTCATCCGTTATATCACTGTATTACAATGTTTACAATATTTAAGATACCAATAAAAAATAAACACATACAACTTACCTTACATTATCATTAACATCACAAAAAATGAACTTTTTACACATAAAAGTCTAGTTTCTACCTTCTGCGAAAAATAACGTGTTCTTTCCAATGAACGTGGGCAATAAACCCTATGTACCAATCAGCTGGCAGATTATTCTCTGGGAGTAGTTACAATATCTCCTATGTGTTGCGAAATTCACATAGGAGATATTGTCGTAATCACTTTTAAAGTGCTTACACATAGGATTTTTAAAAATGACATTTTATTGTCCTTGTCAGAATTTCTACACATAGGGGGTTTTCCTATTCGATAAACAATACCGGGGAGCACCACAAAATACCATTAGGTACCTAAAATTGGCAAAATGTTGCACATAGGAGATATTGTCGTGGCAACGACGATATGCTGTACCAAGACAATGTATATACTATCCGTACAATTTACATAGCCACACTATGCGCTTTCACATCTAAAAACCCAGAACTTAAGCAATGTGCTAATCATGATTATTTAACCAGATTCAGAACAAATCAGAATTTGAATATTCCTCAGAGTAATAGGAAAATTAACCAAAAAATTTGCTACATACCTTGGTCCGAATTAGTGATGTAAGGATACGTATCCAAAAATCCGTTGGATCCGAATATTAAAAGAATCCGGATTATCCGGAACCGGCCGAGAACTTGAATACGGATTCGGAATCAAAATAAATTCGCATCGGGTGGTTACTAATGCAAAGTGCAAAGAGAAAACGGAATCGGAATCGAGTGTAAGCGAACAACACGGTCTGCAATTTGGCATATTTGATATTGTGCTTTCTCTTTCTAATGACATTTCCTAAAAAAAGATGGCATAGTTATCGGGGTAACGGGTATCATATGAGATGAGACCCATTGGTTAAACTAGTCCCGCCTCACCCGAACCGAATTCAAACGAGAACGGCGCGACGCGGTGCCTTCTTATCCCTAAACTTCGACTTCGACTGGTATGATACCGATACCGGATCGACCTACCTAGCCGTGTATCCGGATAGAAAATGTTTTAGTCTGTTGCATGCATACGTATACATGATCTGTAACCGCTTTCGCGCGGGTCAAGAAATGGATTCGAATCCGGATAATGGATACGGATATTAGCTGATTCCGATTCCGTATGATTCGGATATCTAATGAATACGGATATTTACAACACTAGTCCGAATTGCTTTAATCTCTTACCAGTTAATATAAGAAAGATAAAGAATACAAAAATATTTGCCAGATTCACCAAGATTTATGTAAGGGATAATTATCATGTTTGCGTCCCTGTTTTAGTACCTTGCAGGGCTGACAAGACCCAAAACCCACTTAAAAAACCCAGTGGGTTTTTGTGTCAAAAACCCACCTTCATTTCAAAAACCCAAACACAAAAACCCACACACAAAAACCCACCTCAAAATTAAATTATGAATTTTTATTCAGAAACCAAAATATACACTTACATCATTATATAACATGTTATGCTATGCTTACATTTTACATCTCTGATTAACATGAAAAAAATAAACAATTCTTATTTTTAATATAATAAAAAATTAAACTTATTACAATGCATTTTGTAAATAAAAAAATAATAATAATATGTTTATTTCTTATTGGCGTAATGAAAGTACTTCATTATTTTTACTAATTTGTGAGCCCTGTCTGGGTTTAAACTATTCATTAACTTGGACCAGACGAATCCGAAACTACTGAAAATTCTTTCTAATGCGGCTGAGCTTGCAGGGCAGCTATGCAAATTTGAAAAAAAATCTGCTGTTTTTATTAAGAACGCATCTTTTTTTTGTGCCAAAAATTTGGAATGCATGACACTCCACCATTTATGACCTGACATATTTTTTAGAACTGTTTCACTAAACATTGTTGAAGAATAGAGCTCATCGTCTTTAATACGAAAAAGCAAATACGGATGCAAAAACTCTTCATGATTTTCAAGCAGCCACTTTTCTGCTTGTTCTTCATATTTTTTCTCCAATGTTTTATTGTCAAGAAATTTTGGATCGGTAAGGTAACAGAGGAAGTGAAAAGGTTGCAGTGCCTCTTCTAGTTTTGAGGTAATAATTTCTTTGTGTTGTTTTAAACTTTTGTCATTTGCTAAAATGAGCCACGTGTCCACTGCTTCTGAAAGTGTCAGCTCATCAGACTGGAATTTATCAAGAGCAGCTCCAATTACGTTTAGCTGTACTTCTAAATCAAGCGAATTTTTATATAAATTCATGTCATTAATTTTTCTGACTATTATATAGGTCATCCATAATTTCAGGATGTTCTTTAACTATATCTCTGTACAATAAATAATTTCAATTAAATGTCCTTACACAGTCTAGTTGCGAGTTCCATCGAGTATCATTTGGAATCTGTGGTGCAAGCCCACCTTTTTTCTTTAATAATCCATGGGGCTGATGGTGGTTACGCATATATGTCTGAATTTGGACTACATGTTTAAGAACTGTTTGTGGTGAAACATGTTGTTCTAGAATATTGAGATAATGGGAATTGCATCCATATGTAAGGATGTTAGGATATTCTTCAGATATTTTCTTCCGAAAACTTTTCATTTTATTTTCGTTGTCTGTTGTTTTAATACTTTTTAATAATATTTGGAATGCTAAAATCTAAATAAAACATCGATGATCTTTTCACATCATTTAATCTTTAATCGTGAATGAATAATGACAGTACATGACATTTGACAATAGACAACTTTCAATATTTAAAGGTGGGTTCACATGTTACTCAAACACCTCCCCCTCAAAGATCAATACGCCGTGGCGGCTTAATCAACCTTCCAGATCGGGAACGTAAATATGGATTGTTAACACTATTAAAAGCATTCTCGAAAGCATTACTTTGTAATTCTCTATTCATTTCATTTGGAGTGGGAGATTTATTTGGAGTGACATAAGGGGTATTGGACCTTATCGAGACAGGACTACTTAAAGGTGAAACATAAGGAGATGTGACATTATGTTGGATATTACCAATACTTTGACATCCTATAGTGTTACTGATATTATCTTCATTGGGATACAATTCGGGTTCAAAAATAAATTTATGTTCCGGTTTAGTATAAGATAGTTTCATTTGTGTTGAGTTGCGACGCACAATCTTATTATTTTTCTCTTTTTTCACCCAATAAGACCTAGGTTCTGATGCTTTTCCAATAACTACAGCTTTTTCCCAAATTTTATCGTTTTGTGTTCTAATTACTACTCTATCCCCCTTTTTGTATTCCAATGGATTTTTACGAGCTACAGTATTATAATTCTTTTTTATAATCTCCTTTTGTTTACACAATTTTTTATAAATATCTGCCTGTATTCTGGGCTCTAAAATATTATTATTGCTAGGCAATTCCGTTCTTAACATCCTACTCTGTAAAATTTGCGCAGGACTTGCATTAAGATTTATGATAGGTGAATTATTGTATTCTAAAACATACTCTCTAAAGTCACAGCCACTTTCAAAACTTTTCCTTAAAATTTGTTTTGCTATGCTTACAGCCTTTTCGGCCATGCCGTTACTTTGATGGTGGTGTGGGGTGCATGTGGTTACTTCGATATCTTTATTTTTATAATATTTTTTACAACGATTAGATATGAAAGGTAAGTTGTCGGCTATTAAAAATTGTGGGTAACCAAATCTAGTAAAAATTTCTTGGAAGCCGTTTATGACGGATTCAGAAGTTTTGTCTTTCATGGGCATTAACTCAAGCCAGTGGGAAAAATGATCTATAGCAACTAAATAATTTTTTCCACCAAATTCAACAATATCTACGGCAATTTTGTTAAATCTAAGTTTTGGAACAGAATGTGGTAAAAGAGGTTCTTTGAAACTGGCTGGCATATATTTTTCACAAGTACGACATCTTTTAATAAAATATATGATATCATTGGAAAGATTGGGCCAGTAAAACAATTTCCGAGCCTTACTGATTGTTTTACTAATACCAATGTGACCTTTATGTAATAGATTTATGATACCTGACCTAAGATCCTCTGGTAGGTACTATAATTTTGTCATCAACAAATACAATACCAGCTTCAACATAAATAGAGTCTTTTAAAGAGTAATATATTTTACAATCTGCAGGTATTTGGCTTTGTTTAGGCCAACCATTATAATAAAAATCATAAAGTTTTAACAAGGTTGCATCTTTACTCGTACTAAGTCTAAGTTGATCTTTTTTTTCTTGACTGATGCTGGGTAAATGTTTTGAGACAGAGTGTACCATCTCATACATCTCAGCATCATACGGTATTTCCGATTTTAAATTTGACCTTGACAACATATCTGCAAATTGCACATGTTTTCCTGACATGTAATATACATTAAGTGAATATTTTAAAAGTTTAATTCTTAACCTTTGGAGTCGAACAGAGCCTATTTTGCATATTGGTTTTTTCATGATTGACACTATCGGTTTATGGTCAGTTTGAACATCTGTATTATATTTATAAATAAAATCGTGGAATTTTTGTGTACCAAAGTAAATAGCTAAAAGTTCCTTCTCTGTCTGACTGTAATTTATTTCGTGATCATTCATAGATCTAGAAGCACACGCAATTAATTTTAAAACATTATTTTCATATTGCTGAAACATAGAGGAGAAGGTCCAATATTGGGCTACCATTTACTTTTCATATTATACCTTCTTATTCATTGGAAAAAATGTTGTCAATTCGTCAATTTACATACACTGAATATGTTTGCTTTACGAATTAATTGTTTAAATAACTTTACAAACTTCAATTTTTTTGTTTTGGACATGTAAAAAAAAATTGCATTTCCGTTACTTTTGAAGATGGGGTCTAAATTTGGGCTACTATTGAAAATCTGAGAAAAATCACTTAAAACACTAGACGACAAAAATATTTTTGTTGTTAAGTACCCACGAACTCAGATAGACAGTATGTATATATTTAAAAACAAAGTTACAAAAAAACAAAACTCCAAAAATCCATACTCTATTTACAAAAGTCTCAGATATAATCTTGATGCTCGGCACCGGCGCATTCATTATAAGCCCACATGGAACACATAAAGCACATAATCCACAACTCTCCCTTTGTGTCACTGGAGAATTTTCCGTCACAAAATAAACAGTTGGCATACTCATCTCCCGCTATGTTTTGACCAGGAGTTACTTCCAGATCACTCTCATCGTCATCAAGAGGAGGATCATTATAAGATTCCTCTGTTTCAGAGCTATGCCTCACCGGTTTTATTGGTCTTTTTCTTTTTTTATTTCCTTTGCTTTCTCGAGTCCTTGATTAATAATTTTCTTGCCTTTTTTTTCTTTTCCAGTGTCTTCGACGTTATCAAAAGTAACTTTTCTTTTACCCTGGTTTTTCTTCAGTCTCAATCAATTCACTTTTGTATGGGCTTGCGGATATAGGTAATGCAAGTACTACTTGATATCCTTAAACAGAACATGGTCCAAATTTGGGCTACCGGCCCAATTTTAGACCATGCATGGTAGCCCGAATTTAGACCATTTATAGAATGGCATTTAAAGGATATAATAGGTATAACATGCCTTTTATTTAGCATTATTAATTTAGGTTACTTAAAAGCCCTAACTATCAAGAATGTGCTACTCATAGAAGCATTGCTTAAATTTTATCTAATTTAATTTTATTAATTAAAGTATACCTACCCGATAAAATTTAGTTCGGCGAAAAATCAGAAATTTCACAAGTGTCAGCTGATCTCTTCGCACTCCGAGTTGAAACTGAACTAGGAATCGTTATATGCATTAACACATTAGTTAACACTCGTTCCGCTAAATGGCAGCAGCTCATAATGCGTAAAATCTCGGTAGCCCGATTTTAGACCCTAGCCCAATATTGGACCATCTCCTCTACAACAACCTAAACCATTTTTTGACGCATCACACTGTAAGACTGTTTTCTTTGTTGGATCAAACGGAACAAGAGCTGGCGATTCACATATAATTTCCTTTAATTTATCAAAAACTTCCTGATGTTTTGGTAACCAGGGCCATTCCACATCAGCTTTTAACAATTCACATAAGGGGTGCATAAGATCTGACATATTCTTGACATATCTTCTCACATAATTAAAAGAACCAATAACTCTCTGTAATTCTAATTTATTTTTAGGACTTTGTAATTTACATAGAGATTCTATTCTGTCGGGATCAATTTGCATCCCTTCCTCTGAAAATAAATGACCCATAAACTTAACTTTGGTCTGAAAATATTGAAATTTATCCTTATTAAATTTTGCGTTTACCTCTCTAGCCCTTTTAATCACCTCAGCTACTGCCTGGTCATGCTCTTGTTTCGTCGACCCGGCAACTACCATATCATCATGGCAAATTTGCACATTTTTAATACATGAAAAATGTTTTTCGACTTCATCTTGAAAAATATCCTGATAATTTGAGAGACCATATGGCAACACTGTAAACCTGTAAATACCAAAAGGAGTGGAAAAGCAACATTTCCAAGAAGATTCTTCATTTATTTTTAAATGGTGATAACCTTCGGCAAGGTCAAACACTGTAAAATATTTTTTACCTTTCAAATTTGCACAAACATCCTCGATGTGTATCTAAACCTAGTTTAGGTTTTCTTACAATTTGACTGTTTATATCAGAAGGGTCTAAACAAAGTCTAATTTTGCCATTTGCTTTCTCAACACTAACCATACGATTAATGCTAGCCTGTGGGGCAATATTCTCAACTTTAACAATAGCATTTCTAAAAACTAATCTATCCAATTCTTTCTTTAACGCATCACGTATAGCAAACGGAACTTTTGTAGGTGGGTGGCTAATCGATTCAAAATTTTCTTTCGTGGGAATATTATGTTCCCCCGGAAAAGAACCATAGCCACTGAAAATATCTATATTTGACTTAATAAAATTATCTTTTTCTGTAGAATTCTCAACATTCTTTGTACAAGAGTTAATTCTTTTAATTAAATTTAATTTTATGCACGCTTGGCCACCTATTAAAATTTGATTAGCCCCATCTACAACTACAAAATCTTCATAAATTTCGTTTTTTTTATGAGTACAATGTAAATTGCTTATACCGATCGGTTTTGCCTGCGATCCCTCAAAACCTTTTAAAATATACTCAGTAGGCCTAACCTTGAACTGCCTGTTTACACTTCTAAATATTCTTAAAGGAATAATACTTACATCAGCCCCTGTATCTAACCTTACTTTAAATTTTTTATTTTCAATCGAAAGATATTCTTCCCAAACATTTAAATTATTTTTTACAGAATTGTTTACATTTACATTACCAACAAATATTTCTTCACTGGTTTCACTCAAATTTCCATCATATTCTACATTTCGGACAGTTTTTACCCTACAGGACCTTGCAAAATGGTTTTCTATGCCACACTTCTTACATTTCTTGCCGAATGCCGGACACTCTCTGGGACCATGAATAGTTTGACATCTCTTACACTTGAAAGTCTCTTTTTTGTTTTCATCTCTCTGTTTATACTTATTCCTTTCGTTACTAGTTTTCTCATTGTCTTGATACTTATTTTTCTTCTTACCCACATAATTTACTTCACTACTTTTCTCTTGAAAATGCAAACTCTGATGTTTCGACTGTTCAGAGGTTCTGCAAAAATTGATAGCTTTGTCTAGGGTTAAATCATCTATTCTTAATAAAGCTTCTCGTGTAGTATGGTCACGTATACCTATAACAATTTTGTCTCTGAGAGCCTTTTCCTCTGCAGTTTGGTTGGGGTCTACATTATTAAAATTACAACTTTTTACCAAATGTTTGCAGTCTGTAAGGAAGTGCTCAAAACTTTCCCCCTCTTTCTGAACTCTCTTTAAAAATGTGTATATTTCAAAACATTCGTTGACACGGGGATTCACATATTTTTCTATTAATTCTAGTATATACTTATACTTGTCTGGTTCAGCAGCAGGTATCTCAAAAGTAGCTATAATTCTAGCAGAATCCGTGCCCATTATATTTCGTAAAATAGATAATTTTACTGCATCTAGGGCTTCATTTTGCCCTGTAGCAACTAAATAATCTTCAAATGAAGTCCGCCAAAACTTCCATTCTGCAGCGGCGTTCTGACCTTGCAGGTCAAAATCTGGCGGGAGTTTCACTGGGCCCCCAACTGCAGTCGACATTTTTACACTCAAATTTCAAACTTATTATATTTACAACACACCTTTAACGCACTGCGCCATGTTTTAATACTTTTTAATAATATTTGGAATGCTAAAATCTAAATAAAACATCGATGATCTTTTCACATCATTTAATCTTTAATCGTGAATGAATAATGACAGTACATGACATTTGACAATAGACAACTTTCAATATTTAAAGGTGGGTTCACATGTTACTCAAACATCTGTAACTATTGCAAACACGTTTTTATTAAACTTTTCTTTACAAATCTTAATGTTATTTTTAGCTATTTGTAGGTGATATTCAGCTGTTTTTTGATCATCACAGCAATCTTTTATTGACAACAGAAAGGAACTTTTTCCATTATGAATACTGCATGCAATAATAGGGTCATTTTTGCAGCTCGACCAGCCATCGAGCAATAGCGTCAGAGGTCTGTTACTTTGAACTCCCATTATCTCAGAAATTTTTCTATCATATAAGTCATGGACCTCATCCAGCAAATTACCTGAAAGCTGTTTACGGCTTGGAGGTTTGTACCCAGGTCTTAATGCTTCGATCATGTGTAAGTAAGCAGGATGTTCAGCAGCAACAAAAGGGACATTGCAAGCATAAAAAAATTCTGCTACTTTTAAATCAATTGAATTTTTTTGTTCAGTAGAGGTTTTAATGACTACTCCATCCAAAGTTTTTTGCTTTTTGTAACCTGCAGAAGCAAAAAATATTATTAGCAAGATAACTTTTAGATAACAAATGATTAAATAGGTTTAGTTACTTACCCATTGAACATAAAGACGAAGAGGTATCTAGAGAGGAAGCTTCACTCATTCTCTTGTCAGGTATAGCCGGCCTGCTAGTTTTATTTGAATCCTCAATATAAGTTTTTTGACTTGTGTGTATGGCTTTCTTAATTTCTGAAATTTCTTGGCTTTTACCTACAGATTCTGTTTCTGCATAGCTTGCGTATAGAGAACATTTTTTTAAATGATTCCTTATTCTTTCTATTTTAGTACCCACTTCCTGATTACAGAATCTGCAACGGTACTTATTACTTGGCAGTTTAATTACATACTTCCACTCTTCGGCTTTATGGCGACCGCCTCCGTAATACACACCTTCACGTTTGCTTATGCTCTTGTTATTACTTGCATTTATTTTCTTACCATTTTTTGGTGGTGTGTTTTCATCATCTGTCGATTCCAGCTGTGTGAGTTCCGACGAACTGGGAGCATACATTTCATCTTCATCACTATCGTCACTATCACTCCCAGTATTTGTGGACAATGTCGAGGTGTTTGTAATATTTGTATTTGTAGTGTCTGCAAAGGCAGCGGAGGCAGGCACCACTGATATCCATTCTTCACTTCTTGTATCACCAGAATATGGAACTTCTTCAACTTCTTGGATGTCCACTAATACTGCTTCTTCATCGTCTTTCTGCACTTTTTCCATAACGGCAGTATGCGAAGGGACTTTTCAAATGCACTTTTGGTCTACAATTAAAAAAATGCAATAGAAATTAGAGATACAATTTATTATTTATTGTTATTGTTACCCCAAACTCCCAAACTAAACTACTCTTAACTTACTCAACTAAAATGATACATATAAAATACTGGTGAGTATTAAAATAATTAACCTACCTGCCAATAGCAAACAATAATCAGTAATTAAACATTAAATTATTAAATTAACTTCAATCATTAACCCATTTTTTCTATCTAATCAAACCACAAAAATCTTAAAATTTTTTAGGTTAGGTTAAAAACAAATGTCAAAAACGACGTAATTTAACAAAAACCCAAAAACCCACCAAAAACACAAAAACCCAAAACAAAAACCCAAAAGCCCACCCATCAGAGGCAAAAACCCGGGTTTTTGCCAGCCCTGACCAAATTCCATGAAAGCTTGTATTTTCAAACGCTTATTAGGCGGTGGCGATTCCATTTTCAAAATTCAATAATTTAGCAAAAATGTACGCTAAATAAAAAACAATGGAAAGTAAGTACACAACAAAAAATACAGCATAACCACTCGCAAACACTTGACAAAAGACAAAATTCCTTAAATTGTCAATTGTCAGCATTTTTACGCTGTCAACGTCAACGCCCTCTACAATAATGACGTCATAACCTAAATCCAAAAGAAACCCCAAAAGTGAATCCGGTTCTGATGGTTTTGCACTATAGGGATGTTGATATCGAAAAAAAATATCGATATTTATTATATCGTTATTTTAAAAATATATTATATCGGGTATTCGATATATCGGTAAAAAATATCGATATTTCGATATATCGATATTTCGTTCTCACGAAACCTGTCCATTTTAGATACACTAAAACTGTATCAAATTTTTAACTAAATTATCATTAAGTTTTCAATGAGGCGGTATATAACGGCAAATCCAAACAATAAAAAAAACTGTAAACAATTTTAATTGCAAAAATGTAGTCAAAATATTGTATATTTAGCGTATTACAGCATGATAAAACTTTGCAAAAATGGTTTATTTCTAATAAACGCACATATAGACTTAATAATTATGAAAAATTTATTTTATTGAAAAAAAAATTTCCAAAACCCAAACTCAAATATTTTTAGATGCTACTTATTTTCGTTTGGTATCCAAAAAGTCCGAATTTCTTCAAGGTCCGAAAAAGTCCATGGCTTCAAAAAAAGTCCGAAAATCGGACTAAAGTCCGCCGATTGGCAACACTGGGTTGCGGCGTTGGAGCGTTGCAAAATGGCGCCCAACGAACAGTCGAAACGAACCGAAATTCGTAAATCTTCTCTTCTAAAATACAATGGCGTCTCGTCGGCTAGCAACGTCCAACCAGAAATTCGTATTGCAAATTGTCCGAAGTCCGAATTGCCAGTAAATTTCTTCTTCTTATCTTGCGATGGCCTCTTGCTTTTCACCATCTAGCTACTAAAGCATGATACAAATAAATAGAAGATATGATATCTGACGTCACCTGGAGACTTTTGAGAAAAATGACAGAAAAAACAAATGAACAAAAATTCATCTCATTGGTCAAATTAAATGGGCAGCTTACACAAGGAAAAAATATACACATGGCAGTCCAGATGTTTTCACGTTGAAGTTCGTTTAGTTTAACTTGTCTACTTACGCATGTATATGCGTGTATATTTTTTATTCTTGAGAAATTTCCTGGTTTTGCTGCATTTCCTAGAACACCTTTATATCATAAGATCACTGTAAAATCAAATAAAACCCTGCAATATTGTTAAAAAACGTCAGTAGGAGCGACTGGTGCTCATCGGTATTACATTTGACATTAAACGATCGAGCTACGTGAGTTCCTAACATAGAATCGACTATAGAGTTATATCGTCGTCTTTTGTTAACTTAATGTATCAAATAAAGAGATGTTGCCATTTGGAGGATGAACTGTAACTACGTTCCCCGGCTGGGGACCTCTTGCAAGGTTGCCAAATTTTTGGAATAAAATGTGCAATTACCTAATAATAATTATTTGTTTTAAACTAATTCAGAAATTAAATTAATAAATAAAATTATAAAGCACTACGATTTCAATCCACGTTAACAAATTCTAATACAACCATAAATTGGTCTGGTATCTGAGACAACCTGGCGACATTGGATCTGACACCATAACATAACCTCTAAAAATTCTATGTTGCTAAAATGTCACAGACTCGTATTTTTTGTGTATTTTTGCCTTGTTTGTGCCCATTTTGTATTCCCAATGGCTAAGTGGAATGGAATCGACGATATCCCAGGAACCTCCACCGAAAGGGCCTTATCCCCACCAAGAAAACGACAAAAAAACTTAAATGTGAAGGCCAAAGGAAATGCTAATAAATATTTATAAAGCTTCATTACAAAAGAAATAAAGTTTCATTACAAAAGAACTCTACCTTTTCCAGGACCCAGAGTTTGCAGCTGAATGTGAATGTGTTGAGTATGTATAGTTGCTCATCCAAAAGGTAAGTACCAAAAAAGACTATTTCAGAATGCTCACAAATTATTTCCAGTATGAAGGAAAACTGTAAGTAAAAACGGAATTTTGCCGACAGCTTCCTGCCTTCTTTATTTATAAGGCAAGCAGCTAAAATCAAATGCGACCGTAGGTATACATAGTACTTAAAAAAATAAACTGTCAGAAACTTTCAAGTATTTTTTATATAATTTTTATGGTAGCATTAAACCTTTTCTTCTTTGTAAGCATTCACATTATCTTATAATGGTACCTACCTATTTATAAGTATCTTAGTCACGATACACTTACAACGGTATGCTACGTTTGATGTCACTTCGAGTGAGAATCTTAAATTAACAAGGCACTTACCTAATCAAATGAAATATGACAATAATATTTTAATAAGCGTCAACCCCAGTTCGGTCTGATCAATCTTGGAACATTGGTTGGTTTAACAACGAACTTAGAAATCAGAGGGACACAATAGCTTTGTTAAATGAATATTGTGAGAGGAATAGAACGGAGTATGCTCAAACAGAACTAAAAAGATTAAAGACAAATTACACTTGCACTTAAATTAGCAAAAATACAGTACAATAATAATCTGATTAATACAGCTCCAAACCCTGTTAAAACAATGTGGAAGTTAATTAACCAATCTAGAAAGAGGGGTGACAGAGTGGGGAACACGGCAGTTTCTCTGTCACCTCAGGTTTTTAATGACTACTTTGCTACAGTGGCCAAGAACCTGATCGGCGGTATGGGGATGGCTGATATCGATCCTCTTCACAATGTTACTGACTATACATCATGTCCAATTTTCCAATTTAATGAAGTTTTATATATTGAGGTTCGGGATATTATTAGCAAGTTAAAGAATAAAAATAGCTCAGACATCTACGGAGTCAATATGAAGGTAGTAAAAAGTATAAAAAACCTAATATACATTCCAGTAGCAAAGCTAGTAAATCTGTGTTTTAAAAATAGTATATTTCCTTCAAAATTGAAAAAAGCAAAAGTTGTTCCAATCTTTAAAAATGGGGACAGCACTCTGGTTTCAAATTACAGACCAATATCCCTGTTGCCTGTTTTCTCGAAAGTCTTTGAGAAGTGTATGGCAAACAGGATGACTTCTTTCTTTGAGGATAATAATCTTTTTACGCCGGACCAGTTTGGTTTTAGAAGGGGTAAGAATTCCTCTCTTGGAATTCTTAGCCTGATCTCTGATGTGATGGATTCATTTGAGAAGCAAGAGTATAATGCAACTGCTCTCTGCGACTTGAGCAAAGCCTTTGATTGTGTCACCCACAGTATTCTCTTATCTAAGCTTAAGTGCTACAATTTTCACCCAGATAGTGTACAACTAATAAAGTCATACTTGGAAAACAGAACCCAAATAGTTATGGTGGGAGGGGTGTCGTCGGGGGAGAGGGTGATGGATGTCGGTGTCCCGCAAGGGTCAATTTTAGGACCACTTCTATTTCTCATATACATTAATGATTTACCATTGGTGGACCCGGCAGCTACGTTCACTCTCTTCGCTGATGATACGTCTTTGTCCTGTAGTGGGACCTCATATGATACTGTCACTGAGAGGCTGGGGGTGGCACAGTCACAGGCGGAAAGTTGGTTCAAGGCCAACAGGCTATTACTAAATAAAGATAAAACGCACACAATGTATTTCTCCCTGAGAGACTTATCTAGCAAGCCTGAGAGCCTTGCCAGTGTAAAATTTTTGGGAATTCAGGTCGATAGGGGGCTTAAATTTGATGCCCACGTAGATTATGTATGCCAGAGACTTAGAAAGAGTGTCTTTGCTCTGAGGGGGCTACAGAACTCTGTTTCCCCTGGGGTGCTGAGGACTGCATATTTTGCTCTCGTGCACTCAATACTTTCGTATGCAGTCTTAGTATGGGGACATTCAACACATACTCGCAGAGTCTTTGCACTTCAGAGAAGAGCCATCAGGATTGTGGCTGGCCTTTCATATAGAGAGGACTGCAGGGATGCCTTCCGCTCTCTTCGGATTCTTACTCTCCCGTCTGTCTATATCCTTGAAAATCTGCTGTACATTAAGACCTATGAGGATAAATACACGTCACGTAGTGTCATACATAACCATGACACCAGAAATAGGGATAACTTAGAGGTGGCATATCGGAGGCTGAGGAGATGTCAGGGTAGACCTGATTTCCTGGGGGTTAAGTTCTACAACAAAATACCGATTGCAATAAGATTGCTCCCAATAAAAATTTTTAAAGATCGAGTGAGGAGGTTCCTGGAGGGGGAAACCTTTTATACAGTAGATGACTTCCTAAAGTGTGACACATCACAACTTGGGTTGTGATCTGTCATTTTTAATTTTTGATATGTTTTTAATATTCTTAATTTTTAATGTACTATTTTAATATGTTGTTTGTTCAATATATGTAAGGAGAGTTTGTTTTGTAATTTCTTTAATCAAACATATTTTGTAGTGAGGATTTTTATTCTATTTTTTGTATATTGACTTGTGTAAACGCTTATTGTGTAATTGGCACCAATAAACTATTATTATTATTATTATTATTAACCCAACAAACTACCCGACAATAAGCTGTCCTGTACTAATATTTTAATAAATGTCAACTCAACACACTACCCGACAATAAACTGACCTGTACTTATGTACAAGGAGTGCAAGCGTCTAATCAATTTAGGATTCCCCTCGAAGTGACGTCATAGCGTAAGCATACTGTTGTAAGTGTATCGTGATCTTAGTAATAATAATAGGTATCAAAGCAATTTCAAAATATTCCTGTGGTCTGTAAATGGTTTATTTATGCGTTGTTTCCATGTGAAAAACCCCAAGTTAGGCCCTGTTATATTAGAAGTATTGAGATAAAAGTTGACATAATATTATATAAATTTCAGAGTCTTAAGGTTATTTTAATTTGCCAAATAGGCTAAAAAATGCATTTAAAATTGTGTCCATAAAGTTTTTAATGTCAGAAAATTATTATCAATCAACCTTTAGGTAGGTACTTGGTATGAAAAGGTAAAAAACAATACTACAAGGGATGTGAAAATTTTTAACAAGTTTTTCAAAAAGTAAAAGCATTTTTTAGCTATTTTTGAAGCTTTTTTGACATAATATTGGCAAATTAACACTATCTTACTCTCCCAATCAAACTCTGAAAAATGTCAAAGTTTAACCCTATCCTATATATGTCAATAGAACCCAACATGGGCTTAAAATGTAAAACAATGTTTAACATGTAAAACACTGTGGAGTGCTTTAAAAAAATGTAGGTACTGCATTGATAAGATAGATTCTTTGTTCGATAAGGCTTTTAATTAAACCCAAGTAGCTTTTGGCAATAGGCGTGCATATACATATGTAAGTAACTGCACGTATTGGTTTTCCCAAATTAACATTTTGAAAGATTTTACAATCATTTTCTTAGTAGGTATATTTTAATGTATACGTAATAGATATTTTATCCAGTATTTTGTTTGCATTTTTTGTCTGTTATACTATACAGTAATGTCTGGGTTATCTGAACAGAAAATTGCTAGACCCTGTTAGGATTACCTACACATTCTACTATGAACTATGGACATTGAATTCATAATAATAATCCGAAACATGGACGGATTATTATTATTATTATTAATTTTTTTGTTTTTAGTAAAATGAAGAGAAAATAATGAACTTGCAGGAAAACCATGAAACTGGCAAATTAATTTACATTACATCATTTTCATACAAGGTTGTGTGTGCATCGCCGTCCTGGTTTTTTGACTTTTTCACTTAAAATACTTATTTTGAATTAGTGATTTTTTGCAGCAGTGGTGGCTGTGTTTTCCTGTAGTGCTTTTCATTCCCATCTCCGTCAAAAATACTAATTAGTCATTTATACAGTCACATTATTTGCTTTTATTCCATGTAAGGAATTTCAAGAATTTGCTTTTTATATATCCAATTCCAATGTCTGTGGAGATTAGTAATCTATAGTGCGTTTCACCTTGATGACTCACCGATATTTGTGGTTCTGATCGCTCCTACACCCAGTTTCACATACTGAATTCAGTAACTTTACAACATGTCTGGAATATGTTATAAGTGCAATTCCTCCGTTATTTTTAAAGAACCTAAGAGGTCTGGTGAAACTTTTGGATTTCCCTGTGACCACTGCAAGCAAGTTATTTGTCAATCCTGCTGTGACCTGTCCGCTACTGAACTGCGTGCCGTTTTACTCACTAAGCGTGTTATGTCTTTTCACTGTCCGGATTGTGCTTCCAATGTTAAGCAGCTATTGCATCTAGTCGACCGTGTCGGCTTCCTTGAAAGTGAGGTGAGAATCCTCAGGGAGGAGTCCGCTAAACTGACCGGAGTTGCAAGAGACGTCAGTGAATTGAAGACTCAAACTGATCTATTGCGTGTGTCTATAAAAACCCTTGAGGACAAATTTGGACCAGTTGGGGGGTCAAGCTCCCTGCAGCCCAACGCTGATCAAGATGAGATATTGCGCGAACTGCAGGATCGTCAAAACAGATCGAACAACATCGTGTTGTTTAATGTTCCTGAGAGCGACGACGACATGAAGGAAATTGGAACAATTCTGAAGATCCTGAGTAACAATCCCCCGAGAGTGACTGGTCATTCAAGGTTTGGCCGAAAGAACAAAAAAGGGGCTCGTGCCTTGAAAGTTTCAATAAGCTCTAGCAATGAAGTACTTTCGCTGATCCGCTCTCGCCAGAAGCTAAAAGGGAAAAACATCTATATAAATATGGACCTTACTCCCAAACAACAACAGCTTGAAAAGCGCATTTGGGATGACTTTAGGGATCGCAAATCTAGGGGAGAGGATGGTATTCGAGTTAGATACACTAAGGGAGTCCCTCAGATTGTTGGTGATCAATCGGAAAACTGATTGTCGACGGCCGGTGCTCCAACCTTGTGGGAAGGAGTCTGCATGTATACTATCAAAATGTGCGTGGATTGCGCACAAAGCTCATCGATTTATTATGCAATGTTTCTACATGCCACTATCATGTGATTGCCTTAACAGAGACTAATTTGTCAGAGGATGTGTCCGATGCTGAATTGGGTTTGAGTGATTATACCATTTTCCGTAAAGATAGGTCGAGTATCACTAGCACTAAGTCAACAATGGGAGGTGTACTCATGGCCATTCATAAATCAATTACATGTAAACTTATTCCTACAGCTGCACCTATTGAACAGATATATGTTGCTATTGGGTCGAGAAGGGCTCAACGTGTGCTAGGGTGTATTTATATACCTCCAAATTCTCCTGCCGAGGATTACTTGCTGGTTAGCGACAGTGTGGATTCTTTGAGTGACTCGGCACCTGGGGCCGAGTTGTGCATTGTTGGCGACTTTAATCTTCCCAAGGCCGTATGGACTGATGTGGACCTGTGTTCGGTTGCTGTTCCGCGTGATGATGTGTATGTTCCACCACAAACTGCGGATGCAATTCTTACTGTCTCTGACATTTGCGCTTTGCATAATCTTTATCAGTCGAATAATGTACTTAATATTAATAATGTAATATTAGATTTAGTGTTAAGCAATAGTAGGTTAAGTGTATTATGTAGTGATCCATTAGTTCGTATAGACAATAACCATCCGCCTTTATGTTTCAGTATTGAATCATCTGGGGAATATTGTACTGTTAGTGACCAGGCTAACGAATTTTACTCCGACTTTAAATCCGCAGACTATTCGGTTATTAATGATTCTTTAAATTGTATTGACTGGGATGGAATTTTGATTGGCAGGAGTGTCGAGAATATGGTGTGCTTATTCTACGATATATTGTACAATGTTATAAACGCCTTTATCCCGGTTAAGAAAGTTGCCAGTGGTAAGTTTCCACGATGGTTCTCTCGGGACCTCGTTGCTCTGACTATTCAGAAAAAGATAGCTCATAAAAACTATAAAGCAAAAAAGACAGCCCAAAATTATCAGTTGTTTTCCGATTTGCGCTTACAATGTAACAATCTTTCTCGGCAGTGCTATGGTAATTATATAGCTGATATCGAATCTCATATTCACAATGATGTTAAGCATTTTTGGAATTTTATTAACTCAAAAAGAAAAACCAGCGCACTGCCTAATGCTGTTTGTTTGGATGGGGTTGAAGCGGCGATGGGTCCTGGGGCAGCCAATCTTTTTGCCCAGTACTTTAGTTCTGTGTACTCCTCTAACAATCGCTTTACGTGCAGTAGTACATTGTCTTCTAATGGTATTAACATTAACAACCACTCTATTCTAATTTCAGATATTTTTTCTGAGTTGACGAACCTAAATATTAGTAAGGGACCTGGTCCTGACAAGATTCATCCCATTTTTCTCAAAAACTGTGCATTTAATCTCTCTAGACCTCTGCATATTATCTTCAATAAATCTTTGACTGAAGGCGTTTTTCCGGATGTTTGGAAAACCAGCTTCGTGGTCCCTATCCACAAGAGTGGGGATAAAGATAATGTTAAAAATTATAGACCTATCAGTATCATTAGTGTTATTCCTAAGGTTTTTGAAAACCTTGTAACCAAGCACCTCACATCAATTCTGTCACCCACAATAATTAAGCAGCAGTATGGATTTTGCCTTGGCAAGAGTACTGAACTTAACCTGCTCGTTTATTCTCATCATCTGTTTGGGTCCCTTGAGAATGGTTCCGAGATTCATTCTATCTATACAGATTTCACCAAGGCATTCGACAGGGTCCCACACAATATTTTGCTGAGCAAGCTTGAGGCCTTGGGCATATCGGGTTTGATGCTCGGCTGGATGAGGAGTTATCTTGTTGATCGAAAGCAGATAGTGCGTGTGAATAATTTTCTGTCCCATGAGATAGCTGTTCCTTCTGGAGTCCCTCAGGGTTCCCATATAGGACCACTTCTGTTCAATCTTTTTGTCAATGACGTTTCTTCGTGCTTTCGGTTCTCTGATTTCTTGCTGTTCGCCGACGATCTTAAAGTATACAAAACAATAACAAGCTCAAATGATTGTCAGTTGCTTCAGGGGGACCTTGATCGATTTGTTGTCTGGTGCCATGAGAATGGGATGGAACTTAACACATCAAAATGTAAACTAATGAAGTTTGGTAGATTGCGCCAGCCAACTGAGTTTGTTTATCTCATCAATGGCGAAGCCGTACTCTCCACTGAATCAATAAGAGATCTGGGAGTAACCTTAGATCCAGTGCTGTCATTTACTAAGCACATAGAAAGTATTACAGGCAAAGCTCTTATGATGTTGGGCTTCATCAAGAGAAACTCAAGGGAATTTTCCTCATTGCACTCTTTGAAGATTCTCTACTGTAGTCTTGTCAGAACTCAGTTGGACTATGCCTCTTCCGTCTGGAGCCCACATTATGCAGTCCACAGTCAAAGAGTGGAACGTGTACAAAGAAGATTTCTTCATCATATCAATTACAAATTTTTCAACAATAGCGATATCAATTACACCATCCTCTGTCAACGACTTGCCGTGTCACCGCTCTCTCTAAGAAGAGCACAACATGACCTTCATGTTCTCTATAAGATCATCAACTCCAGAGTGGATAGCCCTGATTTACTGGCGGAGATTGGCTTTCACGCCCCTGCTCGTTCAACTCGAAGTCACCAAACATTTAATGTTCCTTTCCACCGCACCAATTACGGAGCGAATTCCTTTATTTCGCGCAGTTCCCATCTTGCCAATCAAAATTATCATCTTGATTTTTTTAGCACCCAGACATTGTTTCTACGTCAGTTGGCTCAACTTATTATTGGGCAGTAATTTAATTTAATTTAATTTAGCAGCATAAGTTTATTTCTTTAGGTTTATTCTCTTGCGTAAGTATATTGTAATACTATTGTAAATCTCTTTTTGTAAAAATGGACATTGTCCGTCAATAAATAAATAAATAAATAAATAAATAAATTACATTACATTTACATTTCAAGACCCAGGATAAATGATGTCTTATGTTGTTACCATTACGGAGGCATCGTGGTATTTTGGAGAGGTTGAAAAAGATGTTACTCCTCAAAAACCAATTGGAAACACCTGTGGAGTCTAGTGAGAAGGAGCCATTGGATTTAAGTCCTTGGTTTTACTCAGTGGCGGCTGGTGAAATTTCAAAGTTGTATATCTCTGTTCCTACTTACAGGACCCATACCAAATTTAGGAGTTTTAATAGTGAGCCCACTGGGAATGTTTTGGTAAAGAAAAAAACATTTTGTAATTTGCGAAAAAAAGTTAAATTTTTGTTGTGCCCCTCCTAAGAAAAAAATGAACACTTCTAGGTATTTTAGATATTATTTTTTCTAAACAAATTTTACTTTATTTTGTCGACAGTTTTTAAATTTTGAGAGAAAAAAGTGTATTAGTAGAAAGTTATAGTCATTTGAATTTTTTTTTTAATTATATTTTAGACTTAAAAAAATTCAAATGACTATAACTTGTAGTATAATGCTTATTTAATGTAGACTCACCGTAAGATATTGTGTAGTTGACATTATGTCATAGGGTGCTTCTGGCTAGTTTTGGTATCCGTGGGGTCACCAGTCAGTAAATAAACGGACTTGTAGAAAGTGATGTTATTTTATTGAGCTCAATAAACATAATATACTACATAACTTTCTACTAACACATTTTTTTCTCTCAAAATTTAAAAACTGTCGACAAAATGATGTAAAATCTGTTCAGAAAAAATAATAAATACAATACCTAGACGTGTTAATTTTTTCTTAGGAGGGGCACACCAAGAATTTAACTTTTTTCGCAAATTACAAAATGTTTTTCTCTTTACCAATACATTCCCAGTGGGCTCACTATTGAAACCCCTAAATTTGGTATGGGTCCTGTGAGTAGGAACAGAGATATACAACTTTGAAATTTCACCAGCCGCCACTGGTTTTACTTCATATCTATTGAACTCCTTAGAACCGACAAAAATATCAGTTAGGTGCCAATCACTATATAGGTGCCAACAACTGTATGTTTTACCCTATATTTTTTGTTATTTTTAAATTGTTTCTTTAAATAAATTTTGAAATATAAATTGAATTGTTTTTTTTTGTCTTTTTAAACTCTGTACCTACACTTTATCCTTAATCAACTTATTAGAGTCATCTGTTTTAATAATACTCTTAAAAAAGTATATTCTTTACTCTGGTATTAAAATGCATTGTCTTCCAGAAATAAAAAATATAAAAAAAATTACAATGTTTAAAAGAAAACTGAAGAAATTTCTTCTAAAAAAATATCAATTTTTTATATTCTATGACTAATTAATTTTCCTCAGGCACGTGATTGTTTCATCACAGTCTTTTATCGCAACTCTATCAGTCTATAAGATTCTTTATATATATATATATATATATATATATATATATATATATATATATATATATATATATATATATATATATATATATATATATATATATATATATATATATATATATATATATATATATATATATATATATATATATATATATATATATGTGTGTTCTACACCTACAGTTGATATGAACAATAATCAGTGCCTTGCCAATTCCACCTTTTGCTACATTTGTTTGTTACTGCAGACTTACAATTTTGTAATTTCATTTCAAAATATCCACTATCATAATGTTAATAGACAGACGTTTATTCTTTCATAACAGTAGTATCTTTCTTGCTCTACGTGGACACACACAAACATCATTCACAACAATGTGGACCTAGAGGAGTTTGGAAAGAGAAGGAATATTCCTATTAAAAATAATAAACTTTTGAAGTACCTACTTTTGGAGTGCTGTTTTATAATAATATCTTACCAAAATCTTCGAAACCTTCACTGCCTTTAAACTAATTTTTTTTTAACATAACTCTGTTAGCATAGATACTGCTAGCAGATTATAAACGTAAAAATTTTACTATTTGAAGATAGCTACTGCCCAATAACCATGTGCTTATGAATGATAATTTAATTCTGCCTTAATTTCTGTATACCTAATATGCACGGGCATTTTTTTTAATAAATAAAGAAAACTCAGCAAAATTGAGTAAAGATTTTTTATTAAAATAAATCATAACATGAGTTTAAAGAAATATTCCCTATTCTCTGATAAATTCTACAAACCCTACCTCAACCTGCGAACAGCGAAATTCTTAACTTAAAGTACCTACTTGTAGAAATAAAAATTATAACTGTTTAGCTCAATGTGACAGTTTCTCAATTAAATGTTGAAAGTTTTAGCTCTAGAAGGATAAACAGACTTTGCCCTGGTACTTTTACTGTAACTGAAAACCAAAATTTTTGTATGATTAGGGGTAGGGTAAATTTCATTCTTTCCTCCTCTCTGACTTCTTTATCGAACTATTTGGGATGGAGGTTCCTGGTTAGATGGTATGGTAATTTTCATTCTTTCCTCCTCTCTGACTTCTTTATCGAACGAACTATTTGGGATCGAGGTTCCTGGTTAATCATCTCCACAATGCCCGGCCTTGTCGTACTTTTTCGGTAGTTGTTAGCCAGTAACAGATTTATAGAATAAATAAATTTAAGCGGCCAACACTTTATACAAACATTTTCTACACAGAAAAATAAAGGTTTATTCGTTTATTATCAACACTACAGAAAAAACTTATGGGACATGCTCAAAATGTCATGTTGCTGTTTATCTTAACTTAACCTAACTTTTTCTAGTTGTCAAAATTTCAAAATATGATAAAGAAAAAAGGTGAGATAGATATACTTTATTTGTCCATTGTAAAATGGGGTTTTGTCATCATTCTGAAAACCAAAATTTTTAATTTTTATGATTCCGCGATATTTTGTAAAAGAAACACATCTTTAAAGATCGCGTTGTGTTTAAAACTATTTTTTGGTGATTTTATATTACTTTTAGGAGTTTAAAAGTAAAAATGAGATGTGCTGTGTATGGTTGTGATGTGGACAATCAATCAATGAATGTATGTATTTATCCCTTTATTTACATGCTTATTTTAAATTATATACTATAAAATTTGTATTATAAGCAGGAGGCAAAGTGTATTGCCAATAAAATTTATATAAAATCGCCTTTAACTAACATTAAACTCTATATTGACCGTTATAAATTTAAAAAATTCACCAGGTGACGTCATGCGCGAATTTGACAGCGCTATACCTTCTTTTACTTGTATCAAGCTAAGTTCTGACAGACGCGGACTGCGGAATCCGGAGAAATGTCAAGTGGCAATTTCGGATTATTTTACACTATACGTTCTGACAGATGCGAAATTTCGCAATTTTTGACGTTTGGTAAATGTCAAAAATTGATAAATTCTCAATTCTCATTTGCTTTTGTTATTGTTGATTGTTGTTAAAAAGTAGGTTGCAATGCAAAGAAACAAGACAATGTTATTAATTGCGTTATATTTTTATCTTCGTCATCGGGGCACTGTAAAAAAGAAAAAAAAATGCTCGCCCAAAACGATGTTGGGTAAGATATTTTTTTGGCTAGGGAAAAACAAGGAGCCTTTCATTCCCTGATTCAAGAAATGAGGCTGACTGACGGAATTTTATGCATAAAAGGACCATTCATAGTCCTGTCGGAAAGGAATTACTTACTGGTAATTTTAAATAGATGGTCACTTCCGTCGATGGGCTCGTCCAAAGCCACTCTTTCATCATTTATTAAAAACTCAATCTGCAAAAATTCAGTCATTTTTAAAAATTTGTGTTGATTTTTAGCACATACACTTTAATTCCAACGAAAGTTGCTTGTTTTAGATTAGATCCAAAATATAACCTCAAAAAAGATCGATAACAGAGAAAAATATATGTTTTGTCTTTCTCTACGAGGAAAAATCCGTAAAAAAGTTAAAAATATTCCAACTTTTATCTGTCATCGCAAAAAGTTAAAAATTTCCGCAATTTTTTCCCGCCATGAAATCTTGCTTCAAATATGACCAATCAGGGGAGATTCGCAAAAAAAATATCCGCATTCCGCGTCTGTCAGAACTAGGCTTTATGCTACTAAAGTTGGCGAAAAATATCGGATCCGATAGTAAGATTTTAATATCGATATACCGATATATCGGTATAAAAAATATCGTCTAAAAATATCGATATATCGAACAAAAAATATCATTTATTTGATATATCGATATTTTTTCAGCATCCCTATGCAGCACAAAAAAATGCCTCTAGTTCTAGTAGCGCCTGTCTGCAGGGTTGCCAGACGTACGGTAAGTATTCGTACATGTACGATAATTTTAAGGCACGTAAGATAAACGATAATAAACCATTATCGTACGCACTTTGTACGATAATTTTCAAGTTTGCGTATATGCCCAATTTTTGGAAAAAACAGAAAAATTCTATTTTACCTACCCTACGACACGCGTCGGGCGTTATATCGCTGACGTGACGTATGGTGTACTGCATAATCATAGTAAATAGTTTAAGTTAACGTATTGCAGTGGCGGTCCCAGGGGGGGGGCGGTGGGGGCGATCGCCCCCCCCCTTACCCTCTTAACCCAAGACACTATTTTTAACGAAGAAATAATAAATGATCGATGCGGGTAAAACAAAAAATTTAAAACCGTAGGTGCAGGCAGTACACGTCTCTAGAATTGATTGTGGCCTAGATAAAATTGCATGCATGCTTTTTTAACAGAAATTTTGAATATACATAGGCAATTTTTTTTGTAACACACTAACCCGACGATTGGGCCAACCCAACACCTACTAAACCGCCCCCCCCCCCTTTGAAAAAACACACTAACCCGACGATTGGGCCAACCCAACACCTACTAAACCGCCCCCCCCTTTGAAAAAAGCTGCGACCGCCACTGCGTATTGACTGTGATTATATTCGTTGATTTTTAAGTTTATCAGACTTTTCAGTTCTTTTATTCTTTATATTGTTAGTGTTCCCTAATTTTAAATTTTATTCAATGAAGTTTATGAATATTAAAAACTGCATTTTATGTCATTATTATAATTAAGCAGAATCAATTTAAATACACTCTCGTGACGTCATTGAGTCAACTATGATTAAAAATATCATAAATCTAGTTTACAGAAAATTTGCATATTGTTTGGTATTAAATTATAATAGGTAATCCCATGGATTTAGGACTTGTACGATAATTTTCCACAAAAGCCGATAATTTTGTAGTCGTATGTACGATAAAAACGAAACTAAAATCTGGCAACCTTGCCTGTGTGTCAAATGTCAAATGTCAAATTACCTCTCATCTCTTATCGATTAAAATGGAGGATTTGAGGTCTTTACTTACTGTGCGTTCTCTAACCTTTGATACTGAGCAAGCAAAATATTGAAAATAATTGAGTATCATTAATAAATTACCTGTCTCCTTACAACATACAGCAATAGCCGTATAGTCCTGACACCTGAGGCCAGTCAAACGAACAATGCAAAGCAAAAAAAAAATTGTGTTTTCTCTTTTTTAGTGCCGTCGCCCTTCTTGATTTCTTGCAATCGTGAAGTGAAGTGGAGTACTGAGTAGATTCCGAGATGTCGGTAAGGTAAAATCCAAGAAATTTTAAATTTTATCATATATTATACAGTACTTACACCCAGTTGCACAAATAATTTAATCAATAATAATAATAATTATTATTTTATTGTGTCAAAATTCACAAAAGGACAAAACCGAGGACAAAACACACTCCTGTGCTATTAAACCACCCTGTTATCCCCCCCCCCCCGACCCTAAATACTCTCTATGCCACTGTCCCTGGTGAAAAGTGAAATGGTATCATCAAACACTGCATGCTTTATTTTATTTTTGGGATTAACGTGTGAGTCAGGATATAGCAAGAAGGATGTAGGCTATGAGTAGTGCAACATAAGAAAAGCTGGACGTAAAAGTGCTGGTGCCATATTTGGGCACCCCAAATCTCAGTGTCTCTCAGGTGTCTATGATGAATACACCCTCTAAGAGTTAATTTGTTGTATAAATATTTAGGTCAAAGTGTGTAAATCTACATTCTATCAAGAAAGATCTGTCCTTTTATAGGGTCAATGTGGGTAATTGGAAACGCTTTTCTAAATTTCGAGATTTCAGACACGTCAGCGCATATATAAATTTAGTCGTTATTTATATTCTAAAATGCATGTTACAAGTGCATGTTGGAACTTTTTCCTACCTTTATGTGTGTATATGTTACTTGCAGTACTTGTAGTTTTTAAGATAAGGGATGTTTTCATTTACCCCAGGATTATTAAAAAATAACCGGCTTTCGGGGGTAATTGAAAACATGCAACTATTTACCTCTTTAAAATAAATCATAAAGCGTGGGGGCAAATGAAAACATTTGGAATATTCTCTACTTTTAAAATGCATTATATTTACAGTGTTTTCAATTACCCCCAATGAGAAATGCCATTTTTAGTTAAAAAATAGTTTATTTTCCGAACAAAATAAAAACAAATACCTACACTTAAAGTACATTAACTCCCCTATATTAAAGACATTTTAAACAAATGACTTTTTAGAAAAACAGAGATTAACAAATAAATACACTGTAGGTAGGATTACACGTTTATACCTTTATAAACAAACAGAAAGTACTGGACAATAACTAGGTTTTAAATCTAAGGTTTTTCAAATATGTCAAGACGTTTAGAAAATTTATAAAACATTCTTTCCCCCTTCATTAAAATACTTGGGTCAGGAGCTATTCCCATTATTTCATTAATATTTACGAAGCTTACATCGCTTTCTACTAAACAAAAAAGTTTACAAGTACTGTCTTTACATTTTAAAGCTGTAACCTTAGCTTCATCTTCCTCCCAGTCAACGCTTTCAATTAAACACAAATATTTATATAACAAGGTCATCCTTTTTCCTCCTTTAAAATTAACTATTGCAAACTTTCCATGTTTTAAATTGTTGCAGTCCACAGCTTCTAATTCTTCAGCCTCTTCGAAGTCTTCCTCCCAAGGGCTGTCATCCGATTCGGCATACGAAAGTTCTCCTGCACTTGAATCTGAAGATGACGACGGCTCATTCATTAGGCTTTGATTTCTTGACAGGCAATGATTTTGTTTTATTTTTCTGTCTCTTGTTTACGTTTATATTTCCGCCTTCTTGGGCATTATTGGGTAGTTTGTTATTAGTTGCAACTTTTAATTTTTTTTCAGTTTTCTTAGTTTTCTTCACATTCTTTTCTGTTCTTTGTTCCTCTATGTCTTTCATTCTATTTAAAACTTCTTCTCCCGTTAAGACTTCCCCATAAGCCAGTTGTTTCAAGCGGGGTATCACTTTTTTTGGAGTAGGTTCAGGTAGTACCAGATCCAAGTTTTTTGTAACATTTATTTTAGTGGATGCTTTAAATATACTAAGTACTTGTTGCTTAGTAGGACTTATATCATCCCCAAACTGTGCGGTTGAAGTTGAAGGTACACTAGTATCTTTGTTAGTGGTGGTTGTAGGTACTGGTAGATTTAGATTAGATGTTGAAGGTGTATTTATGACATCGATATTGCCATTAATTGCATTGCTATTTTGCGATTCAGCATTATTATTGGAGTCGTGTGGCATTCCCTTGGTCTCGGTAATTCCATTATTGGTTGGTGAAAATATCTTTTCTTTATAGAACTTCAGCTCATCTGGATCAAATTCCTTTTCAGGAAATTTATCTGGATTTACTGGGTATACTCCAGTACTCTCAAATCCTGAAATGATATTTTTAGGAACCATGGCCTCCTTCCAAGTCTCAGAAAGAAGTTCAACAAACTTGTTTTTTGTTAATCGTCCGGTGTCTTGTCCCATTTTCTCTTTTCCATAGGCAACCAATTTACGATCCCATGTGTATTTCACAGATTTGAAAACACATTTATCTAAAGGTTGCAATCTATCTGTCAAATGACTAGGCAACTTAATGAGACCAATATTGTTTTTTAGTGCCTCCTCAATAATTCGTACACTGATATGGCTTGGGTGTCCATCATAAAGTAATAAAGCTTTCTGATCTGGCTTATTTTGTTCTTCTCGAATTTTTTTTATGTAGGGTATGAATCCACAAGTAAGCCACTGATAAAATTGTGGTTCCTCCATCCAGCCATTTTTACTGGTAGCATATAGGGTACCTGGCAAAGCATTATTTGAAACCCATCTAGCTTGGACTGCTGCACCCTTAAAAACAACAAGAGGTGGCAAATATTTTCCATCAGCTGAAATGCATGCTAGTACAGTCGTCGACTCCCTTCCAGAACCTCCAGAAACTCTGTATAGAGCCTGACCTTTCACCCCTATAGCTCTCACTCTCGATGGATCACTATTAAACCCTGTCTCATCAGCATTAAAGACAAATGAAGACATATTCGGAAGATCCAGTCCATGTGCTTGAATGTAGATTTTTAATTTGTTATAAAAATCGTAGATTATTTCCGGTTTTCTAGCATCTTTTCTAAGTTTTTGCAGCTGCTCTGGTTTTTTGAGGCTTAATGTGGGATGTCGTTTCATAAAAGAACGGTACCATTCCTCCCCCGGAATTCCGTCTTTAAATCTCGTTTTCAATTCATTTGTGTTAACATATTCACCCACTAATCTTAATAACTCGACTTTATCACAAGGATAACCCATTTTTCCACGTATTTTTAAACAAGAGACTATGTGAGTTTCTACATTTTCTGGCAACGTTTTTGAAACACCAGCCCCTATTTTGTCTATCGGTACTCTTCTTCCTTTTATTCGATTGTAAATGACCGCTGTAGGAATATTGTAAAATTCAGAAGCTTGTCTATAGGTTTTTCTCTTTTCAATAATATCTGATACCGCCTTTGCTAGATCTTCCAAGGAGTATGGCGGTGGGTCCCTCTTTTTCGTGTACGATCGTGGCATATTTCAAAGATAGGTATGCTGTATGACCACTAAAAGATGCTGCCATACGAATTGTATACGGACGTCTATTTTGTCGCTCCCGTGTTTTTACGATTTGTAGTGGTTTATTTTAAGTTTTTAAAATAAAACAAAAAGTAATACCTTGTTTAAACCTTTAGGGTATTATTTACAATGAGTACTGATAGTGGCGGTTCAGAAAGTGATCAACAACAAAGGCGTTTAAAAAGACATAACTCCATTGAATGTGCGTCCATTCACGAAATAAATAAAATTATTGGTGTTGATGCAGCAAAACAAGAGATAAGAACATACAATAAAGCAAAAAATGCGAAAGCCGGAACACGGTCTCTGCACGGATCTAGCAGTGAACTACAAGTACCGGGTATGATCAAAAATTTCGATATATTTGAGAATCAAAATTCTGGGATTTTAAATGTAGATGATGGTAATCCGGACGACGTTTTTAAACCTAGGAGCAGTATGTCAAGGACACCTACTAAAACTGTGGAAAATGTTATACAAAATGGCATGGTAGAAACTCCAACTGAGACAGTACATAATCAGGAAGTAGGAGAATCGATATCCCAAAAGCGTCCTAGGACTGGATCGAGTCCTGGCACATTGGAGCGCACAAAATTTCGTCGTATGATAATTGAAAATGCGGACATTAGTAAAAATGATGATACAGAAAACCCAGAAGAATTCCAAAACAATGCTGAAGGATTACTACAAAATATTCTCAGTGCTTTATACATTATCCAAAAAACAGCTTCTAAGGAAACCTATGATAATATCATTAGTTTAACAAAAGATGACCAAAATAAAGTTGACAGTGCAATTTTTGACATATTTAAGCATGTGACGACTTTAGCTTATAAGATAGGGCAGGTTGAAAAGGAAAACTGTCAATTAAAATATGCTACAAAGGATGCAGTAGTGCAGAATCAAAAAGTGAACTCTAAACCATTAGCATCCCCACAGAGCCTTAATGTGGATTATCCAGAAAGCTACAAAACTTACAGTGCCGTCGCAAAGAAACCATGGGCCACTCCACCACAGACAAAGGCGAAACTGGAAACAGTAGTCCGAATAAAGGATCAGCAGAACTCCCGAGAAGTTTTAAAAGAAATTAAGAAGAATATAAGCAGAGATCATATTGATAAAAATTTCAAAAGAGTTACACAGTTAAAAAGTGGAGCTGTTGTAATAGAGTGTCAGGATGAAGCTCAGCAAAAAAAGTTAAAGGATGGCTTGGCCAATAAGGAGTTTCAGCTAAAGAATATACAATCCACGGACCCCATGTTTATGATAACGGGAGTTATAAAAGGCTATAGTCCAGACGAATTTCTTAATGAACTATGTGCTGAAAATCCAGGCTTGACGGATACATTTGGGAAAGACATTAAAACACACATTAAAATCATAACCAAAAAAGAATGCCGAAACAAACAGAAAGAAAATTGGATACTGCAAACAAAGCCTCAAATATTCAAGTGGTTTATGAAAAACAAGATCTCCCTTGATTTAACTACAGCCTATATTCAAGAGTATGTAAACGTGGCTATGTGTTATAAATGTTGTAGCTTTGGTCATGTGGCTAAATACTGTGAAGGAAGTGAATGTTGTCATAAATGTGGAGGTGTTCACGACAGTCGGAACTGCCACGTAACTATCCTGGATTGCCCTAACTGTAAAAAGCTTGGGAATCCAAACAGAGACCATTCTGCAAGAAACCCAGATTGTAGGGCCTATTTACACAGAATCGAAAGGCTCCGGCGATACACAAATTATAATAGTAACGAACATTTTTTATAAGTGATTTACCCGATGCAGCTGCGAATGTAGACCGTGTCTCTCTTCAAGTTCTGGCAACAAATGCTAGCAATAATAAATTTTTAGTATCCTATCAGAATGTACGGGGACTGAATAGCAAAACCGTCGAATTTCATAATGCAGTATCTCTTACAGATAATGAGTATGATGCAGTGGCTTTAACAGAGACATGGTTATCTAGCAAAATTTACGACAGCGAATTATTTTCAAGTAATTTTTTGGTTTTTAGGAATAGAAATAGGGAAGACAACTTAAGAGGGGGTGGAGTCCTTCTTGCTGTAAGAAATGTATATAAATGTAGTTTTGTGTCTTTAAATTTAAGAAATCCTGCGTTTGATATAGTTGCAGTTAAAGTGTATACTAATGCAAACAGCTTTCTGTATATTATAGTTGTATATATTACTCCTAATTGTTCTGTGGCCGATAAGGACGAATTTTTTACTTTCCTTGAAAACTTAGAATTTCTGTATGAGCACAATTACATAATTTTAGGAGACTTCAACATTTCACACCTAAGTAATCACTACTTGGATGAAACTTTTAGAAATAATGATGTGGACATTTTTTTAAACTTTTTGAATTTTTTTGGTTGCAACCAGTACAACCGAGTTTGTAATGTCAATGGTCGTATTTTAGACGTGGTGATTTCGGATGTGGTGTGTGAGGTTGAAAAATGTACATTTAGTTTCGTTGATGAAGATTTACATCATCCTACGCTATCTGTAGATATAAATTTGAAACAACCAAAGCAAAAGGCTTTGACTACTGACAATAAATCTCAGTTCAATTTTAAAAAAGCAAATTTTGAAGCCATGATTCAAATGTTCAGAAATATTAATTGGGATGAACTAGACTCATTTACCAATGTGAATGCTGCGGCAAAATATTTTTATGACAAAGTGTATGAAATTTTTTCTGTTTGTGTTCCAAAAACTAAGAAAGCAAAACAGTATCCTGTGTGGTTTAACAGACAAATTATAAATGACTTAAAAAGGAAAGATAAATTAAGAATACAAAGTCAAAAAACAAAAAATCCAAATATAACAAACCAGTTTATCAATCTGCGATCTAAATTAAAACAAGATATTAAAAAAGCCCACACGGATTACATAAACGAGATACAGCAAAATATTGGCCAAGATTCTAGGGCCTTCTGGCAATATTTAAAGAATAAAAAAGATTTAGGTGGTATTCCAAATAAAATGCATTTAGATGGTACTGAGTGTGAAACTGGTGGGGCTATATGTGGTGCATTTGCTGACTATTTTGGATCAGTTTATGATGCTCCCAGCAACATCATACAGGACTCTGGTAATGGCCAATCATTCGAGGTAGTATCTCTGCTTAATATCGAATATGAGGATGTGTGTGACGCAGTCAAAAGTCTTAAAGTTAACAAAGCTATTGGTCCAGATAACATTCCATCATATATCATTAAGGGTTTGGTGGGATACTTAGCAAATCCCTTAAAAACACTGTTTAATATGTCTTTAAGAACATGCACTTTTCCGGAATTATGGAAGGAAGTTAAAATCTGCCCAATTTTTAAAAAAGATGATAAAACAGATATAAGGAACTATAGACCAGTAGCAGTACTTTCTGTTGTAGCTAAACTATTTGAATCTATAATATACAAATACATATATAAATCTGTTTCTAGAAGAATTTCTTTATTTCAACATGGTTTTATGCAAAAAAGATCAACAGTTAGTAACTTGAGCAACATTACCCAATATATATCTGAAAATCTGGACAACAAATATCAGATAGATGTTATATATACAGATTTTGCTAAGGCTTTTGATAAAGTGTCACATGCTATACTCATAAAAAAGTTGGGTAATGAATTTGGATTTCACTCCAATCTTATTAAGTTTTTTGTATCATACTTACAGCACAGAAAGCAAAGAGTTGTCATTAAAGGCCATCATTCCCATTTTTTTACAGCTACCTCAGGGGTTCCGCAGGGCTCAAACTTGGGACCGCTGTTGTTTTTATTGTTTATAAATGATATTGTTGGCGAGATTTCCAATTGCGGTGTTTTGGTTTTTGCAGATGATCTTAAAGTATACTCAAAAATTAAGAATATTGAAGACTGTATAATTTTACAAAGTAGTTTGGACAGATTGGTAGAGTGGACAAACAGAAATTGTCTTGGATTTAATTTTGGCAAATGTTACGTACTAAGTTTTCGGAGAAAGAAAGAACCAATATACTTTAATTACAAGATGATTGGAACAGCACTGGCTCGGGTGGAAAATATGCGGGACCTTGGGGTTACTTTTGATTCGGAATTGTCATTTAGGTTACACATGTCTGACATTGCTAACAAAGCTTTAAAAATGTATGGATTTATTGTGAGGAATTCAAAGCCATTCGGGAACATCTCGTGTATACGAAAACTATATATTGCATATGTCAGGAGTATTCTGGAATATGCATCAACTGTTTGGAGTCCACAATATGAAAATCACAAGTATAGTATTGAAAGAGTTCAAAACAAGTTTTTAAGATATCTTTACTATAAGGAAACTGGGTTTTATAGTTATGATATACCAAAAGTGCAACTGAGTAAAAAATACAATCTACCTGATTTAGAAAAACGCAGAACGTTGGCGTCCATACTATACTTGTACAAATTATTGAATAATAAAATAGATGATCCATCTTATTTGTCAAAAATAAACTTTAATGCTCCTTGCTATCGGACAAGGGATCCATTGACATTTTATGTAAGAAATGCCAGGACGAGTTATTTTAATAACTCTCCTGTTAATTTGATGTGTCGGAAATATAACGAAATTCAAAATGTATGTGATATATTTAATGTCACTGTAGCCCAAATTAAGAGCATAATATTAGATAATTAGTTTAATTATGGATTAAGTGCATTTAGAAATTTAGTGTATTCCTACTCTGTAATGGGGTTGTTTGTAGCAGCCTGTTGAGTTTGTATTAAATTAAAAAAAAAAAAAAAAAATAAATAAATAAAATAAAAAAACAAAAGTTGCCATATACCAAACGGTGTTTTCATTTACCCCCCAGTGTTTTCATTTACCCCAAAAAGGTGTTTCCATTTTCCTCATAATGCTGTTATTATGGGGGTATTTGGAAACACCCGTTATTCTTCAGAATAGGAAAAATAGCAATACAGTTTACATTTGCGCTATGGTAAACAACTCATAATTAATCAATTACCACAATTACCAAAGTACTTACCTAAATCCAATCAGCAAAATTTGCACAATTTTCACCATATACAAAACCGTTTAGCAGCAAAAAAATCGAAAAATATATCCTCACTTAGAATTGGTGAACAAACGCTTGTTAAAGGCAGAAGTAAAATGGCGCCACTTCGGCGAATTCTTGAGGTTGCCGCATGGCGCTATTACATTGTCGCCAAATGTATTTTAAAATAGTTGGAAGCAGTGTTTCCAATCACCCCTGTTTCCAATTACCCACATTGACCCTATTGCACTAACCTGCACTGATTTTTTAGTTGGTGTCTTCTAAAAATAAAAAAATGTGCAGTTTTGTGCCATAAAAAGAACAAAAAGCTGATTTGACACTTGTTATGTGATAGTACTCATGCTAATGTCCAGACTTCAGTTAAATTTATTATACTTAATTAAAAGCTCTGCTGAATGTTGGGAAAATGCACTGAAATGTTCTTGATTCATAGGATCAAGGGGTCTATGTATAATGTCAATCAAGCTAGCAGAGCCACAACGCCTTTTAAAATTTTTTCTTGTGTCATAATTTTTGGCTATTTTATTGCTAATTTATTACCACATTTTTAATTTTTTTGCTCTTCGTTTTTTTAAAAAAACCTGTGGCTCTGCTGGCTTGAGTTCAAGCTAGCAGAGCCACGCTGAAAAACCATAAAACAAAATTCTTTTCCAAAATGTTTTTATACAGCAATTTTTGGCCAATTAATTGCCCCTGAAATATGTACAAAGACTGAGAAAAAAATAAACTGTTAGAAAAAAAAACAGCGATTTTCTGTTTCGTCCATAGAGAATAAAATACTATTACTTATTATGGCGAAATAATAACTTTATAACCTGTGGGTATCGACCAGGTTTTAAGACTAATTTATTGCTAATTTATTACCACATTTTTAATTTTTTTGCTCTTCGTTTTTTAAAAAAAACCTGTGGCTCTGCTGGCTTGAGTTTCAAGCTAGCAGAGCCACGCTGAAAAACCACAAAACAAAATTCTCTTCCAAAATGTTTTTATACAGGAATTTTTGGCCTATTAATTGCCCCTGAAATATGTACAGGGACTGAGAAAAAGATAAGCTGTTAGAAAAAAACCGCGATTTTCTGTTTCGTCCATAGAGAATACGATACTATTACTTAAGATCGCGAAATAATAACTTTATAACCTGAGGGTATCTACCGGGTTTTAAGACTAATTTATTACCACATTTTTAATTTTTTTGCTCTTCGTTTTTTTAAAAAAACCTGTGGCTCTGCAGGCTTGAGTTCAAGCTAGCAGAACCACGCTGAAAAACCATAAAACAAAATTCTTTTCCAAAATGTTTTTATACAGGAATTTTTGGCCAATTAATTGCCCCTGAAATATGTACAGAGACTGAGAAAAAAATAAACTGTTAGAAAAAAAACAGCGATTTTCTGTTTCGTCCATAGAGAATAAAATACTATTACTTATTATGGCGAAATAATAACTTTATAACCTGTGGGTATCGACCAGGTTTTAAGACTAATTTATTGCTAATTTATTACCACATTTTTAATTTTTTTGCTCTTCGTTTTTTTAAAAAAACCTGTGGCTCTGCTGGCTTGAGTTTCAAGCTAGCAGAGCCACGCTGAAAAACCACAAAACAAAATTCTCTTCCGAAATGTTTTTATACAGGAATTTTTGGCCAATAAATTGCCCCTGAAATATGTACAGGGACTGAGAAAAAGATAAACTGTTAGAAAAAAACAGCGATTTTCTGTTTCGTCCATAGAGAATACGATACTATTACTTAAGATCGCGTAATAATAACTTTATAACCTGAGGGTATCTACCGGGTTTTAAGACTAATTTATTGCTAATTTATTACCACATTTTTAATTTTTTTGCTCTTCGTTTTTTTAAAAAAACCTGTGGCTCTGCTGGCTTGAGTTCAAGCTAGCAGAGCCACGCTGAAAAACCATAAAACAAAATTATTTTCCAAAATGTTTTTATACAGGAATTTTTGGCCAATTAATTGCCCCTGAAATATGTACAGAGACAGAGAAAAAAATAAACTGTTGGAAAAAAAACAGCGATTTTCTGTTTCCTCCATAGAGAATACAATACTATTATTTATTATCGCGAAATAATAACTTTATAACCTGTGGGTACCGACCAGGTTTTAAGACTAATTTATTGCTAATTTATTACCACATTTTTAATTTTTTTGCTCTTCGTTTTTTTAAAAAAAACCTGTGGCTCTGCTGGCTTGAGTTCAAGCTAGCAGAGCCACGCTGAAAAACCATAAAACAAAATTATTTTCCAAAATGTTTTTATGCAGGAATTTTTGGCCAATTAATTGCTCCTGAAATATGTACAGGGACTGAGAAAAAAATAAACTGTTGGAAAAAAATGCGATTTTCTCTTTCGTCTATAGAGAATACGATACTATTACTTAAGATCGCGAAATAATATCTTTATAACTTGTGGGTAATGTGGGTATATACCTGGTCTTAAGACTAATTTATTGATAATTTATTACCACATTTTTAGTTTTTTTACTCTTTGTTTTAAAAATCCTGTGGCTCTGCAGGCTTGAGTTCAAGCTAGCAGAGCCACACTGAAAAACCACAAAACAAAATTCTTTTCCAAAATGTTTTTATGCAGGAATTTTTGGCCAATTAATTGCCCCTGAAATACGTACAGACACTGAGAAAAAAATAAACTGTCAGAAAAAAACAGCGATTTTCTGTTTCGTCTATAGAGAATACGATACTATTACTTAAGATCGCGAAATAATAACTTTATAACCTGTGGGTATATACCAGGATTTAAGACTAATTTATTGCTAATTTATTACCACATTTTTAATTTTTTTGCTCTTCGTTTTTTTTTTTAAAAACCTGGGGCTCTGCTGGCTTGAGTTCAAGCTAGCAGAACCACACTGAAAAACCACAAAACAAAATTCTTTTCCAAAATGTTTTTATACAGGAATTTTTGGTCAATTAATTGCCCCTGGAATATGTACAGAGACTGAGAAAAAAATAAACTGTTAGAAAAAAAACAGAGATTTTCTGTTTCGTCTATAGAGAATACTTATTACTTAAGATCGCGAAATAATAACTTTATGACCTCTGGGTATATAGCAGGTTTTAAGACTAATTTATTGCCAATTTATTACCACATTTTTAATTCTTTTGCTCTTCGTTTTTTTTTTTAAAACGAAGAGCAAAAAAATTAAAAATGTGGTAATAAATTAGCAATAAATTAGTCTTAAAACCTGCTATATACCCAGAGGTCATAAAGTTATTATTTCGCGATCTTAAGTAATAGTATCGAATTCTCTATAGACGAAACAGAAAATCGCTGTTTTTTTTTCTAACAGTTTATTTTTTCTCAGTCTCTGTACAAAAAAATTCCTGTATAAAAACATTTTGGAAGAGAATTTTGTTTTGTGGTTTTTCAGCGTGGCTCTGCTAGCTTGAAACTCAAGCCAGCAGAGCCACAGGTTTTTTATAAAAAACGAAGAGCAAAAAAATTAAAAATGTGGTAATAAATTAGCAATAAATTAGTCTTAAAACCTGGTGGATACCCACAGATTATAAAGTTATTATTTCGCCATAATAAGTAATAGTATTTTATTCTCTATGGACGAAACAGAAAATCGCTGTTTTTTTCTAACAGTTTATTTTTTTCTCAGTCTCTGTACATATTTCAGGGGCAATTAATTGGCCAAAAATTCCTGTATAAAAACATTTTGGAAAAGAATTTTGTTTTATGGTTTTTCAGCGTGGCTCTGCTAGCTTGAACTCAAGCCAGCAGAGCCACAGGTTTTTTTAAAAAAACGAAGAGCAAAAAAATTAAAAATGTGGTAATAAATTAGCAATAAATTAGTCTTAAAACCCGGTAGATACCCTCAGGTTATAAAGTTATTATTTCGCGATCTTAAGTAATAGTATCGTATTCTCTATGGACGCAACAGAAAATCGCTGTTTTTTTCTAACAGTTTATCTTTTTCTCAGTCCCTGTACATATTTCAGGGGCAATTAATTGGCCAAAAATTCCTGTAAATAAAATAGCCAAAAATTATGACACAAGAAAAAATTTTAAAAGGCGTTGTGGCTCTGCTAGCTTGATTGACATCTATGTATATCAATATAAGACCCCTCGAATTTATCATTTTTTCTTTGTAATAGATAGTAGGTACTAGGGATTGCAATCCCGAAGCAAATAATCAATCCCGGGATTTTCGGGATCCTTTTATGTAAGCCCGGGATCCCGGGATTGATTTCGGGATTGAATTAAAAAAATTTAGACATATTTAATTTATTAAAGGTTTATTTCACAGTTATTCCACAGAACGTTAAAAAAAATAAAAACATAACATATTAAACGTTTTATTTTAAAAAGTTGCGTAAGAAGACAATACCGTCAAGACTCTCATCCCTTAAACGGGTTCGAAACTTTGTAGATACCATTCCCGCTGACGAGAAGCATCTTTCCGCCTCGACACTCGTAGGAGGTATAGTGTTTAAAAAATCATAAACACATTGGAGATTAAAACCTCGAATTCCTCCATTTTCAAATAAATTCATTTCTTGAATTATAGTACTCTCCAAGTTTAGTTTTTTTGGTGTAACTGGGTAAGACAAAGATTTTTTTAAGGCGAGTTCAAGGGTTTCTTTATAAGTCTTTGATTTTTCCTGGTGAATTCGTCTTTGCAGCTCAGCAATGGTGAATTCTTCTTCGTTTTGATCATCTTCAACATAATTATTCAGTTCTTTTTTTTGTAATCTTTCTAGGATATTTTTAAATTCCTTAATTAGTGCGTCTTTCTTAGGGGTATTAAACAAAGGGTTGTTGTTGTTAATGTTGTTATCATGAATGCAGTTGGGATTATTTAAGTAGCGAAAAAGGCTAGAGGCGATAGTTCTACGTTGCTGAACCCTCAACGTCAAGGCATTTTCGAGATACTTCCCTAAAGAAGAAGAGGAAGACATCTTTTTAATTTCTTTTAGCATGCATTCCAAAGTTATATCAGCTTTATAAAGATTCATATCTTGACGACAAAGGCTTTCCACACTTAATTTTATAGGTTCTAAGAGGCAAACCAACTCTTTAATGACTTGAAACTCATTGTCACTAAGAATAGGCATACCTAAATCAATCATAGCCTTTGTAATGCAGTTTTTTAGACTGTAAAAACGCTCTAACATTATTAGAAGGCTACTCCATCTCGTTTTGCAGTCGAGTTGAAGTTTTAGTTCTTTTCCCAAATCTTCTTTCACATACTTTTGAAGAATATCATTTTTTGTTGGGGATTTTCTGAACAGCCTGACTACATTTCTAACTTTTGTAACGAGGGAATAAATATTATGTGTTTTCGACAAAACGTTTTCTGGGACGTCCTCTAAAATTTCCAAAGAATCATATTCCTCATCCTCGCTGTCCTCTTCACCCGATTGTATGTCATTTTCATCTTCAACGGTATTTTGTTCATTTTTATAAAGAGTGTCCACTACTGCTAGCTGGATTCCATGTGCTAAACATAGCTGTTGGCAAGGGGCAACCATTTTTCCTATTTTTACCATTGTACTTGAGCCATCTGTCACGATGCACACAATATCATCATTCAGGGATAAATTGTGCATCTCCAGATGTCTCTCAAGACTTGCAAGACATGCCTCTGCTGTCATAGAATATCTTATTCTAACCAATCCCAAATTCCAAAATTTCTCAAGGTCTGAACAGTTTGAATGTACATTTATATTCATAAAATGTTTGTTTGATTGTGATGTCCATTCATCGAAGCTCAAAGAAAATTTTCTGCCCTTCTCTTTAAAACTTTGAATTTCATTTTTAACAAATTCGCGACATTTATTGCTATATTTCAATAATTGTGAGCTTATAGTATTTGCGGATTTTGGAAGATGCATGCCATTTAATGTAAACAAATTTCGCAGATCTTTAGATGTAACAAATTTTGACAGAGGAATGCCATCCAAAGCCACCATACGCGCTAAAATAGATTCGTAAGAAGTGTCATTTTTATAAATAAAAAATTGCGGTAACTTTCTTTGCTTTTCAGAAACCACTGTTTCACATTTATCTTCTTTCGATGTACCTTCCCCGCTTACTTCACTGCGATTTGCTCTTACATCGATTTTATGTATTTTTATTAAATGCGTTAATAAACCTTTGGTTGAACCCCCTTTCGCCTGTAAAAGAGCGGGGCATCTTTTGCATTTAGCTGTCTCACCTCCATCGGATTCAACTAAGAAGTAAAACCAAACCGATGTTTTATCGTCTGCCTTTCTTTTGTGAGGTACGTATTTTAACTGAGGCTTGGACGGAACTGCCATGAGCCCTAAAATCGAATTCACAATAACTTTTTTTGTATATTATTGTGTAAAAAAAAATAAAAGCTACGATGTTTTTTTATTATTATTTTTAGCATAATTCCGTAAGTTACAATTTACTTTAGAAAAATTATTATAAAAAACAAAATATTTTTGAAAATGATGGCTAGAATTATTATTACCAAATATCAAATACAGAATACTAAAATTTGAGAAATAGGTACGCCACTGATATAAACAAACTAAATTTTCCTTTGATAATATCAAATCACTTTTTTATTTAGGATTTATATGTCAACATAACGATATTTAAGCCACAAACTCGTCATTACATAATTTGATAATCATATATACTATATTATATAAAAAAAAACTCACCATTATTGCTCTTATTGGCACTGTTACAACTGCTAGACGCCATTCGATCTCAACAATATATCTAACTATAATGAAATGAATCCAATATTCCATATAATATTTCTTGTTTGGCGCTGCTTCCCCGACATGTGGCAGTTTGCCGGGGAATTACCGATTTCGACCTTGAACACGACGCCGTGCATTTTATGTTTACGACCGCTTTTTAAGTTTACTATGTTTGTTCAGAGGACTTTGAGTTTACTTAATAAAATTTCTGGTACTTTCATAAAGAGCGATTTTTTCTCGATCCCGGGATTATATTTTTCTTTCCCGGGATCCCGGGATCGGAAAAAGTGGGCTAAGATGGTAACAATCCCGGGATCCCGGGATCACGGGATCCCGGGATTGCAATCCCTAGTAGGTACCAGTTGTATAGAATAGATTAAAAACAAAAATCGTTGGATGAACCACAATTTTTTATTAAAAAAATATATTTTTTGAAAAAATATGTTTTTACAGTACTCAGTATTTTTGTCAAAAAGCCTCTGAGCAAACTGGAGACGCTTCTTCTTATTTACTAATGGTATCTTTCGACCAACTGGTGGCTGTATACCCTGGCTTCTTAAAAATGTTCTTATTGTTGTTACATGGATAACCTTTTTGTAATCACTGGCTTCACTTTTCACTATATCTGTCGGAGTAGTTTGTAGATTTTCACTAATTTTTCTTAATATTTCTTGTTGCTCTCGAAAAGTCAGTACTTTTTCTTCCTCTCCCTGACAAGGTTTTTTGTTGTATGGGTTGTTTCATATTTTATTATAATATATTCAACTGTTTACTAGCTTCTTCCAACAAATTTTCTTATGTCTCTTTGAGATCTTCCTTCTTGATTTAATTTTATTATCAAATGTCTGATTTTTTTAGGCACTTCTGATGATTTGCGACAGATTTTAAAATTTGCTGTATTTTTTAGACCACGGAGTCTCAAAACTGCTATTTAAAATAATCTAGAATCTATATTTAGGAATTTTTAATCACTATAATAACAGATAAGTACATTCTATGTTCATCTTTAAATTTTTTTGGAAGTGGACGAATAATTTTGCTCACCAAAATTTTATCAAATTACTTTTTTGTCCAAGGGGTCCTGAAAAATATAAAGAGTTATTGTTATTTTCATTTCTCGGGAAAAGAGATATCTGTTAACTTATTTTTAAAATTTTACTAAATTTAATGTAGAGATCTCTATCTTTGAAAAAATTACAAGTGGACGAATAAATCTCCCGACTGTATAACAACAAACCTAGTTTTTTATTATAAAATCAAAATCAAAAATCAAAATCATTTATTTGTGTTAAGTGTTACAATGTAACTTAGACACGTCAAACTTGTATAGTACACACAACTATACACATATAACAGTATATAACATTAAGTAGGTACAATACTTTAGCAATACAATAGTAACTAACAAAACACTTAATCAGGAGATGAATGTTCTACCATTCATTTACAATGGTAGGGTACCTTACCCCAGAAAATACACTTGGCAACATCGCTTTTCTATGGCCTCTTATCTATACCAACACAAATCGCATAGACGCAGTAAAAAAATTATCAAAGATAAAAAATTTAAAAAAAAAAATACTGATCAAACCTAAAACTGAGAAAACCTGTCCAAGAACGTATTTTACAACTCCATAGCGACAAAATGAAATATTATTTCTAACAGCTAAGCACTAAACTCAAAATGGGTATACAAAACATAATTTTTAGGTTAAGGTAGACTACACCACCAAACAAAACACAGAAAAATTATTCGTGTCGCTAGCCACTTTAAAAATTCCGTTACTTAAATGATACTTTTAAAGAAATGAAAGTATTATCTTTAAAATCTGTGATGTTGTGATGTGCACACTCTCTTAAATAACAATAAGTCAGAAAAAGAAATATGAAAATCCGTTCGGATTTTTTTTTCTATTTCCTTCTGCTATTAATGGATCGTCCAACTATTTTCTTACTTAAATGTGTTTTACTTAAAGTTATCTTAGTAAAAAACTCAAAAAATTTGATAAATTGGAGGGGTGTTCTATCTCCGTAGAATAGAACCGGATTAAGACTTCCATTTAAATGTTTGCCTGTTAAATTTGTACATACTTCTTTGGAACAGCTTAGTCACAGCCTTATTGAAAGATGTATTAATTTGGTGAACTTGCCGAACAGAAGTATAAAAGCTTTGTTTCGATCTTATGAGCAAACATACTTAATGTTTTTCTTTGGTGTTGACCTGCCTCACACTTTTAAATTTAAATGCATCTTTTAGAAACCAGTCATTAGTGTAAATAAATAAGCTATTAAATAAAACGACTGCAAAAGACAAAAGTTGAACCAAAAACAAAATTTTGTAACTTGTGAAAACTTACTGTGATCATAACACTATTTAGATAACATAAAAGAATCATTAACGGCTGGTTTCTCCAATGCTGGACTGGTCTAATTTGACAACCAAAAGTTTTAAACTGTCAACTGACATTGATGTTAATAGATATTTAAATATTTTGGCAAGGAATTACCTACTACCAGCAATGAGGTTAATTATTTGACCAGAATACTTACCCACACAAAAATGTTTTGTTAGCTGCACCGGACATAAATTATATTTATTTTATTATTATTATCATTATTATTATTATTATACCGGGTGTTGCATCGTCGAGCGGGTAGGGTTGCCAAATTTGCAGTATGAAAAAGCGTGGCACCTTGGTGGCGTGGAGGGGGGTGGGTGGCGAACATTTTTTAGGGTATAATCTTTGGTGTTTTGAATTTGAAATTTAGGAAAGGTAGGACCAGATAGGGATATTCAAAACATGTATTATGTATTATACAAATAAATGAAACATTGAAAAAGCAATGTAAACTCTTAAAAAACACAAAGCTTACATACCTACACCTTTAAAGGTGCCTACTTTTCACTCTGTTTTATTTTTAACAGCAAATTATTGCCATCACTTGAAAAGGGTTTATAAGCCTATGATTTTTTCTTTGGGTTAGTGTTGCCCCGAAAATCGGGGCACTACTTGATTGAATTTAAAAAGCGGGGCATTTGGAAAGTTTGGCGTGGCGCGGGGCAACAAGTGGAAAAGCATGGCAATCCCGCCTAAATCGGGGCATCTGGCAACCCTAAGCGGGACATAGGAAATCCCTTGTAATTTTAAATGGGGCAATTATTGGCTTCCCTAATTATTTTAGAGAAAAATTCTATTTAGGTTTATTAAAGAGCACTAAAACCCACATTCAAAAGAATAACTTTAGATATTTTTGATTATCCCGTTTACGAGTTATCGCCGATTTCTTTTTAAATATTTCTCCTTTTTTATGACCCCGTATTTGCGAGCACCAGTCAAGGTAAAAGATGACTGTCAAATGAAGTTGTCATTTTGAAATGTGTGCTTTATTGTTATAAAAACTCGTACATCGGAAATATTAAAGGTGTATTCATGAATACAAATTAATCTGAAATAAACTAAAATAAAGTATCCAACTACAAGGTTAATTATGACATTTTACATGCTTCAATAATTTACTAATTAATAGGTACTATTAAATTGTTACAACTTTAGGATTTAAGATGTTCAAATATTCCTCCATTGACTGCTAGACAATAACCGAGGCGATCATAAAATTCTCTTCTTACATTCGCTAGTTGGTAAACTGAAATTCTATTGCATTCCGCAGAAATAGCATTTTTTAACTCGTCTAGATTTGGGAATTTGTTATCCTTGTACCTCCTGTTTTTTAAATGGCCCCAGAGAAAGAAATCATTTGACGAGAGATCAGGAGACCTGGCTGACCAATTTACTGTATGATTTAGGCCAATAACATTTCCATTAAAATCATGGTTTAAATCGAGGATCGAGGGGTCATCCACTATTCGAAAATGTGTACCAGTAATGCAGATTTTCTCTAAATTTTGCATAATGCAGAGTAATGCAATTTAACTTGTCGATAATTTCATCGATTGGACAGTTATTGTACTCCATTGCTTTAAACTCTTAAAACCGAACTTAAAACCTAGAAAGAAGAAAATTAAATGTAAAGACTTTGGGTTTTATATATATTTCGATTCCCTATTTGGTAAGCCCCCAATTAATCTTGGGTTTCTAAATTTTAAATACCCGAGAATGCGCGTCAAGTGTTCACATGACACATTTACTAGCCCTTGAGCGCATGGATGCTAAGTGAAAGAGTACTAACAGACAAGTTATACTGACCGCTACTTTCTCGGATGTTTTCCGCTTTTTTATAGAAAATTTCTCTCTAAAACTACCCGCAAATTAGTTATAGTGTCCTCGATCCATGGTTCTGGATGAGCAGCACATGTGATCAACCAGGTGGCCACCACGAAGAAATAGTTAAAAGTGATTTGGACGTCAAGGTAGGCCTCGAGGTAGGCCATATTAGTATTTGTGTCACGCTGTCGCCGTTGTGCCAAACTACTTTTAAAAACCATTCTCTTTCTCATCTCCCCAACCAAAATTAGATACGCTTCATTTTTAGTTATTATTATACCAAACCCCAACAGGCTTGTTTAAAAATTTTGTTTTTGGTCTTCAGTTCTGTAAGTTATTGATGGTCAGTGTTAATGTGTGGTTACTTTTGATAAAAACAAGCCAAATTAAATTGAATAAATAAATAAATAAATAAAAATAAATTTATATATCACAATTTTAAATTTATAATTTGAACTGAAGAAAAAGTATACCCACGAGTCGGTTTGAACCGACGAACGCCAATCATCGTTTTCTTAAATTCTTAAAATCTGTTTTTATTATATTTTTTCAAAATGCTTGGGGTAAGGTAAACGACCCAGTAGTTGGCACCACTAACAGTTTTTTTTTAAGTTTTAATTTAGACAGAACCATGTTTAACAGTGGTGATTGTAAAACAGGTAAAAAACAGTAGTGCTGACTTTTCAGATCATGATGATTTTATAGAAAAATCTTAAAAAAGATTATTTTAGGTTTTGGAAAAAAACAAATTATAACTGTTAAAAAAACTAGTAGTTGGCATATAAAAATTTTAAGATAGCCAATGGTTGTCATATAAAAATTTAGTACTTGGCACCTAGTCAGTAAAGTACTCGGTAAAGTATTTGATACTTTAAAACAATTTATATTTGATACTTTAAAACAATTTATTAAAACAATATTTGAACATTTTTTTATAATAAACAAAGAAAGTTAGCCTTGGACATTTAAAGGTTCATCGAACTCGTATTTTAATCGGTCTCCTGAGGGTGATATTTTAGGAAAGGGCAATATTTTTAAAATCTGTGTAAATTTTACGACGCTAACATCACTTTCGTTTAACTTAAAAATGGTTTTTTCTTCATTGCAGCACTTCATACCAACTACTTCAGCTTCTTCTTCTTTAGGGTAAATCTCTTGTATTAAACAGACATAATTGTGAGTCATTTTTTTTCCTGGGAAAGAAACTAAAATGTATGCACCCTCCTTAAAAGTTGTTGTCACACCAAAGGTTTTATCTGATGTAGATGGACCTGGCAAGCTATGAACTGTATCATCGGATTCACAAGCATCTTCAGAGCTAGAGTCCGAAGGTATCCATTCTTCTGATTCTGAGGATGAAAAGTCAGTTTTCTTCTTTAATATTTTCTTCTTTCTGTTCATTTTTTCAGTTTTTAAGATTTCTTTAAGTTCTTTTTTTTCTTGCCGTTCCTTAGCTCTCTTGATTTTTTCGGTTTCTTTCTGCTTCTTTAAATCTACCTTTTTCTGGTGGTATAATTGCCATTCTTTTGCAGTTGCTACTGCTGGTATCTTTTCCCTTCTTATCCTTTTTGTTTTCGGTGGTTTTCGCTCTGGCCAATATAAAATACGTTTAAAAGGAGATGGTACAATGATGTCTTGATGTATAAGAGTTATTTTTTCATTTGGCGTCGATTCTGTATCATTTGTTTGTTGAAAATTTTCGTTTCCTTCAAGGTTTTGATTTTCATTGCCTTGATTCCCAATTTCAACAATCTGAAGATTTTGTTTACCACTCCCATTACATTTGCTTTGTCGTGCGTTCATGTTTATAGTTACATCTACAATTCCCAAATTTGATGTTTCTTCAGTATTCGACCCTTCTTTATTTTCATTTGTAGTAATTAAATGTTTTTCGTTAACTTCGTTAACTGCGTTTTGTAAAACATTTACATGTTCGTTTTTATCCATGTATTCTAAATTTCTATTTTCTTCAATATTTCGTCCTACACTGACATCCTCAGCCTCAATACTTGGTAAATTATTGTCACTTTCCGTCTTATTTTCGATTTGTTTAACATTTACAACTCTGTTTATATTTTGATTAGTATTAACTTCATTTCTCTTTGTTTCTTCTTGCATTTTTTTAAGGTCATTTAACTTTCTGTTCAATTTATCATATAACAGGAAAAGAGATGTGTCTCTTACATCATCTTCCCAAACTGTTTTCTCCTTAAAAATCTTTATTTTTTCTTCTGGAATGCTTTTTTCCAAGAAAAGTGTTCCACTTTGAAGTTCCTTTAATTCTTCTGTTATGTCAGGCTTAGGAGCTAGAATATTTGTACCTGGCACTCTTACAATATTTGGATTCCATGGCACTAATCCAGCTTTTCGAAAACCGTTTTGTACTGTATTACTGTTCTGTAGTCTTTCCTGTAGAACTTCGTGTAACAATGGACAGAAGTGAACCTTTTTTAAAACTGGTGAGTGAATGTGATTTAGTCGCCACTGGTGTACTTTTGCTTTCCATCCTTCTTTTAGAGTATGAAAGACAGCTATATCCATAGGCAGAATGATGTGCGTGGCGTTAGGATATAATGCAATCAGAATTATACCATTATCACCACAGAATTTGCTTGTGCGTAGCGTTAAATGTGAGGAGTGACCATCCATAAACAAAATTATTGGCAGTTTAATTTTTTGTTCTATAAGCCAAGGGTGAAAAATATTAGTAATATATTCAAAAAATGTCTCACTGGTCATCCAACCGTTTTCAGATTTGCCTATTCCCCATTATGGTGGGACACTAAGGGCTATATCACCGGGTATTCTTTCATATCTGAACACTACCATAGGCGGTACAATATTTCCTGCAGCGCTAGCTGTTACAAGAACAGTTAAACATTCTTTCTCATCCGAATTTATTTGCTGGTAAACATTTTTTCTCCCTTGAAGGCTAACACTTTTCCGCTTTTGGGGTTGAGGAAAAGGCGCTCTCATCACCATTAAATATTCTGGTAGCATCCTAAAAATAAGCAGTATTACTTAAATAAAAATGGCACACCAGAAACAAACATTTTGCAGTTTACCTTTAGTACATCGTCATATCCGTTTTCAACTAGATATGAGAATACTTCATTGAACCAACCAGTAAGGTTTTCTTGTGTGACAGCAGCCCGGGTTACTGTCAGGTTTTGAGCCGTTCTGTGCGCTATTTCGGGGTTTCTTTTTAAAAAAATTTTGTACCACGTATTTCCTGGTCTGTTGTTAACAAAAGGTATCTCACGATCTTCACCTCTAGGAACATTATCTAATATATTTTTTACACTGTCCAACAGCTGATCTTTTTTAACTGGAAACCCTGATAGTGCCATTGTCTTTATCCACATTACAAGCCCCCTTTCTTCGTCTTTACTTAAATATGTTTTAGGGCCCATTCGTCGTTCTACGGGTCTTGTTCCTTTAACTTTATTTTGAAGTGTTGATCGCGGAACACTGAACATTCTAGCAGCTGTAGCTAAAGGAATGCCTTTTTGACACTCCTGGGTGGCTTTTTCCATTTGCTCTTCGGAATAGCAAAACATTTTGCCCTTAACTGGCGGCATAATGGCAAAACTCTAAAAAAAAAACAGTAGTTGGCAGGTAAAATTTAGTGGATGGCAAATGGTGTCAACTACTGGAACAGATCGCTCTACTAATATGAAACAAAGAGAGGTAAATATAAAACTTTATAAAGAAAAGAGAGACAACTTTACCAGTTAAAAACTTTAAAAACCGCCTTTAGACTAGTAGTTGGCATGGGTGTCAACTACTAGATATTAGTAAAAATTGTACTCAGTAGTTGGCATCTTAAACAAAGAAGTCTTTTTAGCCAAATACATATCAATTTAACATATAAAGTAAATACTTACTTAATATAGTGTCCAAGAATTGCAATAACTTAACAAACACACTAAAAATTGGCGATATCAGTATTAATTTTTAAACCGTTCCTCTAACGAAAAATGGTAAAGAAGCAACCAAAATACTTCTTACATCTGCTGACATAAAATCGGGCTGTTGCCATATTGTTCTGTTAGTAAATGTCTTCACTATATTTATAGCTAGTAAAAGGTAGATGGCGTGTAGTGTATATTTATTAGAATTAGGTTAGTTCAGGGGCAGGACATGCTTATTATATGCATAATTATTTGAAAGTGCCAACTATAGGGTATTTTACCTTATGTACCTAAATACGTCATTATTTTTGATGTATTTTTCGTATTTTTAGTATATTTTAATTATTTTAAATCGAGTTTTAAATATATTTCCACATTATGGTTTTACGTTTACTTTAAATATTTGCGCCGACGTAAAAGCTTGATGTAAATAAAAAAATGCTGAAAAAATGCAAAAATATATATATTTTTTAATTTATCTGTGTAAACCTTACCTACCTTTTTAATTCATTTAATGCATTAATTTTTTATAGCATGTCCGAATATAATTAAATCCACGGAATATTTTTTCCAAGATTTTTTCAGTGTATGAAATCTCTTTTCCAGTGTATGAAATATTTTTTTCAATGTACGAAATATTTTTTTCAGTGTACATGCTCTTCTCGCTATTTATCTTCAAGTTTACCATATAGTTGATGAAATTTTTAAAGTTATGTTCCTTGTTATGTTCTTAATAGTAAGTAAAATATTTACGGCGAATGCCAAAATAAACTTTCAAATGAGTAACCCTTCGAATAACCCGGGATTTCTTTTTTTCTTTTATTTTAAATTTGAAGATACTTGCTGATTACATCTAGCATACTACTTACTCCATATTTATAAAAACTTATCTTGTATAAAATAGAAATATCCCTAATTGTCATAAACACACAAAATTCGCACACAAATGGGAATCATGCCCTATGAAAACTGGAAAGAAGTTAAAACATAACCTTTTAATAATAAGTCGCCAAAAGACTTTCGATAGCCACCGATTTTGCGACATTGGCAAATTTGTCATTATATTCATTTTAATCGAATTTTGTTATCCGCTTGTATTTCCCATAGGTACATTTTAAGGTATTAAAAATTTTACATGTGTGTTGCATTTTTAAAGTTATTTTGTTCCCCTACCATACGAACTATTGGAAAAGTTACTTTTGTCAGTCATAATCATAACGTATTTAGAGTAATGCAGTCGTAATGTAGGGTAATTCGAGGTAATGCGGAGTAATGCAGAGTTGTGATATAAACTTTTGTTACTTTTGAATATTTGTACCGATTAGTTACTTTTAGTATCAATACCCGTTACTCTATACCTACCCGTTACTCGTTACTTTCGGTACTTTTACTTTTCAGTAGATTGATTACTCTTTTATTGTTTTTTATTCACAATTAAGAAACATTATGATTTAAGGATATTTACTAGAATATTTAATATTTCAAAGGTAATGGTAATGTTATGGTAATAGTTTTCGTCGGTAGTCGGTAAATAATAATTAAAACATTTAAAACATAACAGTACTTAAACAAACACTATATATAAACATTAGATAAAACCCATCCACTGAAAGCAAAGAAATGTTTCAAACTAACAAAAATAAAATTATGTCAGATTATTTTTTAGAGTCGTACTAATAATACATATTGCGGTATCTCTTTTCCTTTTTATTAGAAAAAAAAGTAGGCCTAATATAAAATCCTTTGATGCTCCACAACCTGCAACGCATATATTACATGCGGTGTCCGTGTCTAATAAATCAAAAGAGCCGACACCCCATTCGGCCAGCGTCTTTATTTACGTTTCCCGTTTTTTTTTCATCTTGGAGAATATGCCGACAATAACGTAAGTTGTTCATATTTGTTACATTTATGGCTACTTTACTGATAAAAACAAACAATGAACTGTATTTTAAAATTTTAAAACATTCGGTAAGTATAAAAATAAAAATACATCTAAGGAGTAGGTACAAAAGTAACGGGTATTTCGAACAACAGGGAATCGGTACTTTGAGTATTGGGCAAATACCCTTTACTTTGTAACAGATAGGTACTTTTTACATTACTAATGCAGAGTAATACAGGGTAATGCAGAGTAAGGCAGTGTGATGCAACGTAATGCACAGTAATGCAAGGTAATGCGGGTCAGTTTGTACCAGTAATGCGACTAGTTTAAATATTCCCGGACAGCCAGGGTACTATTTATTTATTTATCTACGGATTACTCCATTTTTACAATAAGTTACAAACAAAATTATTAAAAGACAGTAAAAGATGGCATTAAACACTAACAAATAGCATAATAAATACACAATAAAATATAATATATAATATAACGGATCAACATACTGTCAATTCAACAATGCATAATACTCGTTCTCCGAAATGAATTGTACGGTTGCGATAAGTCCAAAATATTACAAACCGTATTAAAGCTTCTCTGGGTTCTTGACACAGGACTATGAAAACCATAATTTGTATGATGAAATGAACTACGAAAGAAACTTTGGTTCCTGACACTGTATGCATGGCTGGGAGCATTGAAGTTAAGGAGTTGAAGTAAGCTAGGGGCAATGATCTTGACATTTACAAGCTTATGTACAATCATTAATTCCTGAAACTTCCTGCGAGATCCCAGAGAGGGAATGCCAAGTAACATACATCTTTCGTCATATGACAAACCCGAAACATCAACGCCCAATCTAAATGCATAGACCTTTACAAAATTTCCCTGAACTCTCTCCAATGAGTGAGTCAAGTACTGATGACCATACAATGGACCCATATTCCAAACAAGAACGAACATATGTATAATATAAAAGCCTCAATGTGCACGGTGAAAAATCCCCACTATGGCGCAAAATAAAGCCCAGCCTCTGCAGCGCCCTAGTAGTTAACAGATTTATGTGATTTCTGAAATTTAGTTCAGAGTCAAAATGAATTCCCAGGTCCTTAACTTGAGAAGAAGGGCTCAAGTGCTCAAAGTTTATGTCATAAATAAAATTATGAAGGATTTTCCTTTTAGAAAATGTTATAACTGAACACTTGGATACATTTAAAGATAGGCTATTTTTAGATGACCAATGAGACATGTTATAAAGGTCGTTCTGAAGGGCAGAAGAGTCATGGATAGTTTTTATTACTCTAAAGAGTTTCAAATCGTCCGCAAACATCAAGTGAGGGGAATCAAGATAATTGCAGATATCATTCACAAACAACAGGAAGAGCAGAGGTCCACAATGGGAACCCTGCGGTACTCCTGAAGAAACCTTTATTTGATTTGATAAATAGTTATTAATTCTCATACACTGATATCTGCCCGTCAGAAAACTTCTTATCCACTCCAACATAGACCCACAAAACCCTATCAGTTTTAATTTTTCCAGAAGTATATCATGATCGACTCGATCAAAAGCCTTCGAATAGTCAGTGTATACACTATCCGCACTCAAGCCCTGCTCCAGGGATTGGGTCACAAAATGTTGGTACTCCAAAAGATTAGTGAGAGTGGAGCGTCCAGCTTGGAAACCATGCTGGCACTCCGCTATCACACCGCTATAGAAACATGATAATTGCTCAGTGACCAACTTATCCAATACTTTTGGAATAGCTGATTGGATACAGATAACCCTATAATTTTGAATGTTGTGCCTGTCGCCTGATTTGTAGGTATATTGGTTGTATATAACTGTATTTTTCCACATTATGGGAAAAACACCAAGGTGAAGTGACTGATTGAACAGCTTGAATAAAGGGAAGGAAAGGGTGCACACACATTTCCTTAACAAAAATGGTGGAATGCCATCCGGGCCAAACGATAACGACGGGGGCAGCCGGGAAATCCCAGAAAAGACGTCCCTTAATTTGACAACTAACTCGGAAACATGAAGAGAGTCAGTGACATCAAAGTCGGGAATAGGCTTACCTCCCCCGGAGTAAAAATGTTGCAAATAGATTTGCCGTGCTTTGGCCATCAGTACTAACAATGTCATTAAGTTTCATAATAGCAGGAAAGTCGTTACTCTGTCTCAAACTTTTCAGATGCTTCCAATACAGTTGAGGGCGACCTTGAAGCTCCCCTTCCATTCCGTGAATATATTCACTATAACATGAATTATAAAGTTGTGTGCACCGTGATCTGAGATTACAGAAACGAGAATAATAATAGTCGCTGTGTGTTTCTTTAAATTTCTTATGCATTAATTTCTTTTCAATAATACACCTCTGTAATTGTGGGGAAAACCATGCTGGAAAATTGTTGCTTTTAAAATCTTTAACAGGTATGAACAAATCAATGGCACGGTAAATATGATCGTAAAAATGATTGCAAGCCATGTTCACTTCAACGGTATCTTATCCCAGTCAAGAGACAAGAGATGCAAAGAAATCATTCATAGCCATGTAATCTGCATTGCGAAAATCATAGTAATGTATAAAATATTTTAAATCATTATTCACAGAAATGTCCATTTCTATACAATATGAGACATGATGGTAATTATCATCCAAGAGTTTGTCGCATGCTGTAGAAACCACAAGATCAGACACATTGGAAAATACCAAATCCAAAAATACTCGTCTGTTATTGGGAATAAAGTTATTTTGGTTTAAATTTAGGTACGAAACGCAGCTATAAACAACCGGCGCAGGTGAATTAGGGAGACTGTCTATCAGTAGACCAGCACTTGACCAGACTGCATCTGGCATATTAAAATCGCCAGCCAAAATAAACTTGTGATCAGGATCAGTATCAGGACTATGTGCCGGGCAGCCATCCATTTGGTACCAAACTTCCTGATTTTCCCTGGCGGCATCATGTAAAGTAGGTAAAATATGATCTTCGAGTAGTTCCAAATAATATTCTGCATTTAAATTTCGTGTAAGAAATAATGGCCCGATAATATTTTGTCCGAAAATCCCTGCCCAAACATTTACTTTCTGTGGATACTGCGTCCTTGTTTCGACAAACCTGTGTTGGTTTTGTTTGCTCCAATATCGATAATTTTGAACATTGGGTTCATTGTTTAAGGTAGATGTGCATTCGTCAGTGAAACAAATGTTTTTTAAAAATTCCCTATCCATGTTTGCTCTTTCCATCATATCAAAACAAAACTCCTGCCGTCGTATTTCGTCCCTATCTGTTAGCTCTTGGTGCTTTTCATATTTGTATGAATAATATCCAGGTCGTTTCAAAACTTGTAACGCTGTGGTGTGATCTAATCCTATGTCAGTCATCCTCAAGTTTCCTTGTGCTGATCTTCCCATCATTCTCTTCCACGCACAATAAAACTTGCAAGTCACTATGATTTCTTGCATCTTCTCTTTGTTCCTGCCTGGTTTCACATCTGCAGTTATTTATTACAGTGCCTTTTGTCACAAATGTCTTGATAGTCCTTTCGACTGTAGATTTTGCAGGTATCGGTCTATTCGGATACAGAGCAGCAAACATGTCTGACACATTTTGATAACTATTTCCTTGATAATTCCATTTAATCATCAATATTTTTTCTTCTAAAAAGTGTAATTCATGGCTAATATTTCCGATGTACGAGTTTTTATAACAATGAAGCACACATTTCAAAATGACAACTTCATTTGACAGTCATCTTTTACCTTGACTGGTGCTCGCAAATACGGGGCCATTAAAAAAGAGAAATATTTAAAAAGAAATCGGCGATAACTCGTAAACGGGCTAATCAAAAAAATCTAAAGTTATTCTTTTGAATGTGGGTTTTAGTGCTCTTTAATAAACCTAAATAGAATTTTTCTCTAAAATAATTTGGGAAGCCAATAATTGACCCCATTTAAAATTACATGGGATTTCCTGTCCCGCTCGACGATTCAACACCCGGTATAGTATGCATAATAGCTATTACTGGTATAAGCATAAGGTCAACTTGAGGTAAAAATTACTACTTATGTTACAAAGTTTGTAACATACCTAAGTAGTGATATAACTAGCAATCTGGCTAAAATATGACAATTTGTTACCTTAGCAAGAAAATACCAGCAAAGGTTCGTTTTCAAATTTTTCCTCTGGCAGTAAGGTATTTCACTGAATATTGTGGCTAGGATAATCTCTCAAATAACATTCATTGAGGACTCCATTCCTTACATGTTGGTTTTCCAGGTCAAATATGTTTATGATCTTGTGCTTTATCTTTCATCCAAAGTCTGATTTTTGTAGTTAGGAATTCATATTCTTTAGAAATAATATAATCCAACTTCAATGTACCCAAAACAAGCATACAAATGGATAATAATGACAAGAGGATGGTGCTTAAAGATGCTTAAAGAAGAACATTTTTGATGCAAAGCATTTTAAAGTAGATTTTAAACATTAATAGAGTTATAAAAATTTTGGTGGCTATGTCAACAGTATACACCATTTTATAATTCAAGGGTTTCATACTACGTCCCTTAGACATATATGTTTAGAAGTTTATTTTCTTGTATGTTTGTGTAATTTTTCATTACATTCATTCATTCATGTAATTTTTCTATACAGTTTGTCAGCTCCAGTTTCCCCGATGTGATACGATTATATCCGAATCGGGCTGAAATTTGAATCGAAGCGGGTCGGTTAACATTGGAATCCAATTTTAGTTTAATTTGTAATTAAATTTTATTTCTGCAGCCCACTGTTACCTACTCTGTTTTACTACAAAAGCTTTTAAAATATATTCACAAAAATACTGATACTAAAAAACTAACACTGCAAATAGAAAAAGAAGTCCTTTGATAAGAGTTGGTATAATAAATTCTATAAACTGTAGAGACAAGATGAAAAAGGAACTAAAAAAATATTCAGGGAATTTAAATGTTAGGACAAAGAATATATAAATTTATTAACCGAAATAATGCAAAAAATATATTTTTGGTATTTATTGTAATCATTATTTTATATATTGCTTTTTATATGATGCATTTTACCCCCATATATATTATCGGGTTCAGAACGTCTTTCGACGTTGTCCGATGCCTAGCTTCCACGATTTCCTATCCTCCCATTGGTCTTCTTTTAAGTACCGAGAGCGCATCGCTTTAGTGATCCCCTCCTTCCAGGTCTTTTTGGGTCTTCCTTTCTTTCTCCGGTTTGGTGGTATCCACTGCATTTTTTTTTTGGGAAGTCTGGACTCGTCCATTCGCTGGACATGACCATACCATATTAATTGCCTCTGTTCAATGTCGGTTGTTAGCTGTAAATCTACTCCCATTCTTCTAACTTCCTCGTTTCGAATTCTGTCTCGTCTGGATATTCCCAAGGACGTCTGAAAATATCCATCTCGGTGGCTTCGAGTTTCCTTCTATTGTTTTCTGTAATTCTCCATGTTCCCGCTCCATACAACAGAGAGCTTTTAATCAGGATTTCATAGACATGATACAAATAAAAGAAGGTATGATACCAAACCGTGTCATATTCGTCCGGGTTCGCGCTTGACGTCACGCTGTGTCCTATTTTTGAAATTTATAACGCGCAATATAGGTAACGTTAGTTATAGGCGATTTTATATAAATTCTATTGGCAATATACTTTGCCTCCTGCTTATAATACAAATTTTATAGTATATGATTTAAAATAATCATATAAATAAAGGGATAAATACATACATTGATTGTCGACATCACAACCATACACAGCACATCTCATTTTTACTTTTAAACTCCTAAAAGTAATATAAAAGCACCAAAAAAATAGTTGAAAACACAACGCGATCTTAAAAAAGACGTGTTTCGTTTAGAAAATATCGTGGAATTGGTCACGGCGTGACGTAAATGGCCACGCCTACCTGCGCGGTATTATATCTTCTTTTATTTGTATCATGTTTCATAGATATTATATTTTCGTTTTTTTCCTATTTCGCCACTCCAAAGCATACCATTCAAACGTGCAGTTAATCTTCTGGCCTGGGTTACTCGTTTTTTTATCTCTCTGTCATGTGTTCCCGTGGTGTCAAATTCAACTCCCAGATATGTATAGTTATTGCACGCCGTAATTTCATCTGTGTGAAGTTGGATATTTGACAATTCAGTGCCTATAGGGAGATATTTTGTTTTTTCTGTATTAAGCTCCAAACCCCACTGTTTATACTCTTCCTGCAACTTTCGTGTCATATATTCTAAGTCGTCCTTGTCGTTAGCGATGATAACCTGATAGTCAGCAAATTGTAACGTGTACAAACAGGTCTCTCCTAAGTCGATACCCATTCCCATGCATTTTCTTTTCCATTGCTTTAGAGCTTTTGCTACATATATTTTAAACAGTGTGGCCTTGACGTAATCCCTTGTTGACAGAAAGTGGTTGTGATAGTTTGTTACCAATTTTTATTCTTGATGTAGAACCGTTATATAGATTTTGGAGAGCTTTTATTAATGTATAACTAATTTTTTTTTATCTAAGACATCCCACGTAGACTTCAAGTCTAAGTACTAACGTACCGTGGGCGTCTAAAGAGAAGGGAAATTGAGTCTATTGACACGGGATTTGAAGGATTGGAGGGTGGGACGGGAAGGGAAAACATCTGTAGGCAATTTGTTCCATAATCTGGAGACCCTAGGTATGAATGAGCGAGAGAAGTGGTCTGTTCTAGGCTATGCTGCTAGCTTAGTGCAGGCGGTACACTGATGAATAAATGACTCATTTTCGAATTTATACCAGTTTGTAATCTCAAAAGTTTATCAGCGCACCTTTTCACACTTGAAATCAGTTGTGCGGAGAGCACTAAGTTCTGATTTGCCATAAAAAGGGTATATACAGTGGTGGCCAACTAATTAGAAACATTATGGGCCGATACATAAATGATAAATTTTTAAATCAAAGCAATGTGCATATATTCTCACTTTCTTACATACATGTGCTTATAGCACATGGTTACAAAAACAAAACTTAAGTTTGTAACTTTCTCTAAAACCTATAAAATTAAAGGTGAATATCTGCATCACATACTATTTGTGGGTGGACAACTAATTAGAAACGCAAAATTGTATCCTACAATATTGTAACCAAAAACAGTTTTAACACTATGAAATATTCTGAAACAATTACTGTCTAAGTTAATATTTTGTAGGATATCCCTTGCTCACAATGACATCTCTACATCTTCTCGGCATTGACTCCACTAATTTTTTACACCCATCAGCCGGTATGCGGTTCCATATTTGTTGAGCAAGTCCGCTTAATTGATGTAAGTTCTTAATTTTTTCTTGTTTTAATTTTCGTTTAAGGTCGCTCTAACGGTTCTCTATAGGGTTCAAGTAGGGGCTACACGAAGGCCACTCAAGCACGGTCACATAATTTTGTTGAAACCATGTTTTCACCGTACCGTACGAGTGGTATGTTTCGGATCATTATCCTGCATAAATTTCCAAGTAATTGGCAAATTTTCTTCAGCAAACGGTAGCATATGGTTTTCCAAGATATCTTTATATTGGTGTTGGTCTACAATTCCCTCAATTTTGATTAACGGACCTACCCCGTGCCATGAAAAACAACCCCATAATTTAATGTTGCCCCCACCATGCTTCAACATTGTAGTAGTGTATTTTGGATCATGAGGTTTTCCTTTTGGGCGTCTCACGAATATTCGGCCATCACTGCCCACTCGATTAACCTTTGTTTCGTCAGACCACAAAATCGTTTTCCAATTATCCACGGTCCAGTTGATATGCTCCTTTGCAAATGTCAACCTACATAATCGATTTCTCGTCGTTAACACAGGTTTTTTCCGAGACACCCTGCCGAATAATCCGGCCTCGTTGAGGCGGCGTCGTATAGTTCGTGAAGAAACAGTAGGTTCTATAACAAGGTCCTTCCGTATTTGGTGAGACGTCATCATTGGAAATTTCTGAGCTATGCGAACAATAGCTTGGTCCGTTCTGCGACTAGTTTTTCGTGGTCTGTTCTTTCTTGGCACATTCTCGGGGGTACCGTGTTTTTCTATATGCTTTGGTGCATCGAACACCATTTTCTTGGAACACTTTAAGTGTTGCGATATTGTTTTGTATGACCAACCTTTATCTCTGAGAGTAGCAATTATCTTGTGGGTGGAAGAGTCGCAACTTTTTTTCCTACCCATTGTCGATGACGAAAACAGTACTAATTTATGAAACTGAAAAGAACATAAACGATGTACGAACACAATGTTTTGACGCAGAAATAAATTTAAGGACACTGAAATTTATCCAATGTATATTTCTAATTACGTGTCCACTGCGAAACTGACCTGTACGATCTTGTCGCTTAACCGCACACTTACGTTTAGTAGGGAGGCAACACCAACCATACCACATGGTGACCTTTAGGCGGCCTGTTTAGATTTTTGTCAAACGGCCGGACTGTTCTGTGCAAACTGGATTTATATTAAAATATTTAGTTTATTATTGGGCGTTTCTAATTAGTTGGCCACCACTGTAGGTAAAGGAGTAATTTTCGTGGTCATGTTTTATTTATATGTGACACCTTGTATTAACAGAAGGATAATTTATTAATATGACACTTTATTTTATCTTATCATGTATAAAATATTTATTTCATGTATTGCTATTTAATAATACCTTTTTATTTCCAGTGTATTCAAGACACATTTCACATGAAAACAGTCGATTTATTGGCCCCTTTATTGATGAGATTTATTAATATCTTATATTACAAGCCTTTATGTGAAAGCACCTCAAAGCAGCTTTCTAAAGAGAAATGAGAAAATTCCATAAAAATGGATTTACCTGGTTGAAAATAAAAATATTCACATAGGTGTTGCAGCCAAGTCTTACTACATGAGAAGAATGTGAATTATTTAATCAATATCTCAAGGAATACTACCAAGTACTGATTTATTTTTGAGTAAGGTTTATATTATATGTATTTTGGATAGCATTTTGAAGCTAACTCTTATAATATTTGTTAACTTTTCAGGTGAGAGATTAGGGACCAGTTTGCTGATGGAATTTTAGGGCAATATGTAGATAGACTCAGTATACTAACCTTTAAGAATCTCATCAGAATCAACCATATGGAATACAACAGACCACACAGTTATCATAGTGGAGAATGCCCATTTTTCCACTCACCTGGAACCTCACCAAACCTACACCAATGAAGAATTATACTAGGCAGCCACACTAGGATTTAGTAGCTCAACCTCAACAGTGGTCTTAATAATATATAGTATGTATATTAACTTTACAGATTAACTCAAAATAATTTTTTGGTTAATTTCTTGATAAAAACGACGTAACTTAGGCTCACAATTTATTCATTTTTTTTAAGATACAGGGTGTTAAAAGTCAAGAATAAGCTTGATTGCCTAAGAGAATCTCTTGTTAACAGAAGCAATATAATTAGAACATGTACCAATAGAAACTATGGCTAAAAGTAATATTAGAAAAAAAGTTACAAAGCAAAAAAATAGTCATGTAAGACAATGACAAATATTTAAAAAAAAATAGAATATCTAAAAATTCCACATAAAATTTAAGATATATTAACATTTTGTGGATTATAATAATTTTATTTTTATTTATTTTCACATGTGACGCGTATTCGGAACATCTCAATTACATAGTAAAAAATGCTACTGTGATGTGGGATCTGTTTTAACATTATTCATGAAAATGCGTAAATGTTCTTTTTCTTACTTTTTGCTATAATTCACAAGAGCACAAAAATATCACATTACTGAACCTTGTAACATATTGAAAACCTGAAAGATCCCTTGTATCCTTTCGCTCTCCAAGTAAGAAGCAATTGCAATAGAGCAGAAATTTAAGAACGGCTCGAAACCAGTATCGATATCTGTGTGATCCAGGAAACGTACTTGTGTACGTCTTAGCCGGTCTTAGTGCTCTTTTTCTCAACGTGTCATTACTCTTCCCCTTTTAGGGTGGATTTCTTATCTTTTCATACATGCCCTATTCATTTAAGTTTCTCCATCTTAATAAATTTCTTCTCCCATATGCTTTGAACAATTCAGATTTGTAGGGCTTGCTCTATAAACTTTTTCCCTGTAATGCCACAAACGTCTAACAAAATGTTTGACAGTTAAGTGAAGCACGCGTAATACACGCCACTGGCGAAAGTTAAATTAATTTGAATAAAGAATGGTCTTTATTTACTCCTAAATCACACCAAACTTAATATGTTGAGGGTATCGGATACATACTGAAAGAAACCTTTTTCAATTGAATGGGCCAAAACTACTTAAGTCATATAATTAAATTTTACAGAAATCAATGAAAACTGCGTGGGCAAGTTTTGAATGATTGAAAACATCAATTAATTTATTCGCATTGTGTAATTGACGTCATCGGTTTAGTCGGTGGATTTTAGATGAGAAAAATTTTAGGAACGGACTGATGGACAGTCCGATGTTTGATAAAATGTTTTCTAAAACTAGATTATAGTTAAAATCCTTTTTCGAATGTCATATTTGAGACAAAAAAATTTTAAAGTTTGTTTATGTTAATAACCTCACTCTGACAACTGACTTCCCCCACGCACCCATAGGCAACATCAGTCAGGTTGACCCTTTCTGGAAAATCGGGAAATATTAGTGAATTTAAGTAGCCAGGGAAATGCCAGGGAATTTGCTTATCCGTAATATTCAAATTATTTTCTGATTAAAGTCCCATGCTAGCACAACGAAATCTCCATTGTACTTTACATTCATTGCATTCCCTTTTCCCCTACAGTAGGGGCGTATAGTATCCCTACGGGCTTTTCTTAGTTTCTCTCTTTCTCTTTCCCCAGTGTCTTTGTTGTCTTGCGCATAGCTTTTACCGAAAATAGAGTAAATAGAAAAAATTCGGTCAAGTGCAAGCTATACTTGCACAATTATTAGTGTTCCGTGCCATTAGCCTCCCACTGAACCTGAGCAAACCTCGGCCGCCCGATGTCCGCCCATCTGCCGCGCTACCCGCCGCCAACGCAGTGTTGCCAACCCAGAGTAAAAAAATCCCTATATGACCTCTTGAAAAATCCCTAGAATTCCCTAGATTTAAAAAATAGCATAAAATACGATATCATTTCAAAAAATATATATTTTCAAAAAAAAAACAATGAAACTAAGCAAATATTTGGTTTAGCTATATATGTACAATATGTCCCAAGAACTAAAAAGTAAAATGATAGAGGAACAAGGAACCATGTAAAAATATCATATATATATATATATATATATATATATATATATATATATATATATATATATATATATATATATATATATATATATATATATATATATATATATAAACAAATCTCTACCTTCTTTACCTATATATCTGTTAAATAATAGGAATCATCAAATAATAATAATAATAAAACACTAATAATGTATATAGGAAAAAACAGCTGTTTTATGACTTAGGACCTAATTAGAGATGGAGGATTCTCGAGAATTTATTTTTGGGAAATATTCTCTGAGAAAAATGAGAATTTATCGGAAATTTTGGAGAATTTATTTTATATGTTGGAGAATTTTACATTTTGACTGCATAAACTGAAAGAACATATTTTTCTACCAAAAGTAGATTTTACAATAATTTTATCTGAAAAAATAAAGAGATGTAGAGATCGAACATTCTCGAGAATTTATTTTTGGGAAATATTCTCCGAGAAAAATGAGAATTTATAGGAAATTTTGGAGAATTTATATTATATGTTGGAGAATTTTATGTGTTGTTTGACTGCGTAAATTGGAAGAACATATTTTTTTACCCAAAGTAGTTTTTACAATAATTTTATCTGAAAAAATAAAGAGATAGCACTGCACAGGCACTATTTAGAAAATATTGTTTGTTCGAAAAATGTTTGTTATTACCTATGATTGTTGAAATTTCGAAAAAAATCCCTATATCCCTAGGATTAACGAAAATCCCTAGAACTAGGGAAAAATCCCTAGGTTGGCAACATTGCGCCAACGACACTGACGCCGTATCACATGTATGCGCGGAGCTCAGTGGGGGGGTGGGGGTGGTTAGAGTCGATTGAGCCAAATTAAAAATTTTAGAAAACGTGCAACGACAAAAGTTGTTCCTTACATCATGAGAAATATTTTTTGTCGAGAAACTTTTTGTCTAAAATCAATGGTTCAGTAGTTATAAGGAAATAAACAATTAAATTGTTTATGACAATTGATCGCGCTAGAATTTTTCCATCCTGATAATTTTGGCTCAATCTACACCTAATTCTCAATGTTCATGATTTTTTTCAGATTTTTCTGAGCCATCCTTTTGGTGATGAGGGTGGGGGACAACAATTTGTAAGCGTAAAATATATATTGTTGAATTCGTGCTTCAATAAGCTCTCATTTGACACCCTACACGATGCTCTTGAAAATTTTTTTCTATTTCCCGATTCACCCCCTGAAATTAACCCCCAGCATCAAAATTCAATTTTTTATACTTCAAGTCTGTAATTGGGCCACCACACTCTATCTCTGTGCTAAGTTTCAAATTTTTGCGTCTAATAGTTTCAGAGAAAATCGCCTGTGACAGACGGAGGGGCGGACACCGAAGTGATTCCATAAGTGTTCCGTTTTGCTAATTTTAGCACGGAACACCAAAGAGGATATTATAAACAGAAGCGTGTAAATCACGTGTTAGTTGGAAAGAGACTTTACTGAAGTTTTTTTTTTAATTTGAATAAATACAATGTTTATACCAAACAAGGTAAAATTGAAGCCATCAAATTGATAGATATTAAAATTCAGTAAATTTTATTTGTTATAAATGTAATACAATGTACAAAAAAAATTAACTGTATGGAATAAATTCTTAGGTTTCAATTATTTAAATATTACATCTTTTTAATTATCAATCTATCTCTTATCTGATACACTGTTACGTTAGTTACACAATATAAAAGCATAAACAACTTTTTTTCAAGTCTACATGGTTTCATAATACAAAGTAAAGTCAGGGAAAAACTCAAATAGTGTCTGGAAATCTGGGAAAAGTCAGGAAAATTTGGTCTTGAGAATGAGTGGTCACCCTGTCAGTCATCAAATGATGACTGAGTCCGATGAGCAATCTAATGAAAATACTCTAAAACGCTAAAATTAATTTTAGAATTTTTTCGTCGGAATTTAAAAATTGTTTCATGGAAATGTAATTAATGAGGTTTAAACTAAAAACTCGCTCTGTCTGTCTCACACATAGTGGAGGAAAATTTTCTAACAAGGCGAAGATCAAAATCAAAGATTGTTAACCTTTTTTTGCAAATTCCACGTTTTTAGTATTCCGTGAAACGTAATACTTAAGGTGCGAACGCATTAGGCGTTCGCCGGTCTCGACGCATCGCGGACCATTCTGTGCCGAGCTGGTCACGGTCTCTAGCAAAATCATAAAACGTTCAGGCAAGAACGCACCCTTTTAAAAAACATTTATTAATTACAATAATTTTAACATCTCACCCAGCCACATGCTGGTTACGTAAAGCTACATACTATAAATATACATAAATACAATACATAACGCGATGCGATCGAGCTCATTTCGAGACCGCTTGGTGGGAAGGTGAAGGTCCGCGATGCGACGGGACCGCGAACGCCTAATGCATTCGGTCCTTTATGGAATCACTTGGGTGTCCGTCCGTCTGTCACAAGCGATTTTTTCTGAAACTATTGGACGTACACATTTGAAATTTGGCGCAGAGATGGAGTGGAGTGGTGGCCCAATTATAGACGTGAAGTATAAAAAGTTAAGTTTTGTTTCTGGGGATTAATGTCAGGGGTAAATTGGGAAATGAAAAAAAAATTCAAGGGCATCGTGTATGGTGTCAAATGAAAGCTTATTAAAGCACGAGTTTAACGATGTATTTTTTTATTGCATTTTTTAAACATTTTTCGGGAAAAACGCTTAAAATCACTCACTCAGAAAAATCTGAAAAAAATCATGAATATTAAGAATTAGGTGTAGATTGAGCGAACATTATCAGGATTGAAAAACTCGAGCGCGGTCAATTGTTATAAACAGTTTAATTGTTTATTTCCTTATAACTGCTGAACCATTGGTTTAAGAAAAAAGGTTTTGGACAAAAAATATTTCTCACGATGTAAGGAACAACTTTTGTCTTTACACGTTTTAAAAAATTTGTAATTTGGCTCAGTCGACTCTCCCCCCACTCAGCTCCGCGCATACGCGATGTGATATAGCGTTGTTGCCGTCGGCGGCGGGTAGCACGGCAGCTAGATGGAGATCGGGCGGCCGAGGAAAATTCCTCCAATACTCGGAAGAAAACAAAAATCGACATTTTGTTAAAAAAAGTGTTGTAAAATAAATTTTACATTTGCATTGCCACTTTTTGTTACCTACAAAATAAGTCACCAGATTTTAAGTCCCACGTTTTGTCGTCAGGCTGCCACAATCAGGTATTTTTTTAATACGGGCATGTTTTTTTATTGCAGTTTTGTCAACTGCATGACGGAGTACACTCTATTACACTAATACTCTTATCAGGTTTAACGGCTTGGACCTAATAAAAAAAATCTTCAATAATTTTAATGTAAGTTATCTCTAAAACCTGCACTTTTCCATTAGTTCAGATCTTCCTAACTTTACGATATTTAAAACAATGAAAACAAAAAATGGTAATAAGAACATAACGTTTTATTTAGTTAATCTTTTTTCTAAAAATCTTAATAATTACAAGCCTAACCTATCCATTAAAACGAAGGAAGAACTAAACCTATTTTTTACAAAGTACGCCATGTAATGTCCTAAGAAACATAATATAACATTAAATAGATGTAATGTAAAAGTTATTTAACACTAATTCTTCAAGACAAAAAGAAATAAAAGCCAAATTGTTGATTTCTTTTTTTTACGAATCTGCAGAAGTATTCGGAATTTTCCGAATTTCTCGACAACATATTAGTCCGCACCAAATATAAGTATTAAGATTTTTTTTTGATGATTTCAAAATTCTACACTTTCCTTAAAGGTGACACAGTCACAGTCCTAGAGACTTTGCTTAAAGGTTGTACAGTCCTAGAGTGGTGATATCTGAATACCATTGAAACTTCCTATTTACATTATTTTTAATTGTAATTTACGACGTTGTATTGACAAGTGGTGCAATTAAAAATAAACTGGTGTGGCTCATTTTATCAAGGCGATAATAGACTGCATCATAACAAAAATCAAATTATTCAGGGAATTAAAGTTTCCTTCCATACTTTAAAACTAAACAAAAAAAAATTGAATTGTCAACAGAGTCGCCATTCAGGATTGGTTACGAAAATGGTAGGTACTAAAACGAGTAAATATTTTTCGACTCGAACAGAAATCTTATTTGTTGTTTTATCAAAAAGTTGCCTATCGTAAAAGCTTTTCGGTTGGAAAATAAGGTTTGTCAAAGGTATCAATTTATCATAAACAGGGTTTACCAGAATACATAATTAAAGAAAACAAATTAACATGTGTGAACAATATGCTAAGTTTGATTACTGCTGTTATTAATATCCAAAAATATCTTGCTAAGGAAATTCTACGAAGTGCACTTTTTTAAAAATACGTAATTAGACATTTTATGAAATGTCTCGGTCCATAAGAGTTTTGAAATTTTATATATAATTTATAAGTCATGCAGTGTTATTAAAAACCTTGTTTAGCAGGAAAATTATAATTTAATAATAAATTACAGGCTTTTCGAGACTTGTTTATTCTTGACACATTTTGGCATGTTAGTAAGAGCCATTCTAAATGATGTTATGTAATTATTCTTGCCCTTAATTAACAATAAGTTTTAAGTTTAAGCTCAGCTGGAATCGGCTACTAGGCAACGCAATTTTCGCTTAGTGTGCTTATAAGAATCGAATCATTTTCATGTTAGGTAAGTCAATCCCAGGTTCTTAGTCTATTTTAATCATTAAAGAATAAAAACTAGTGATTCTTTTGCTGCAGTGTTAATGTACAAAATTCATTTGTTACAGTTTATCACAACTAGAGCAGACAGTGTAATATGGTTGCAGATTTTAAGAACTGTTTGATGTTGTATCTTCAGTTGCGTAGTACACACTCTAACCTTTAGTCTATGACAAACCTTATTTTTCCTCATGTTACTTTGCTTTAGCGATTTATTTTTTACGTTTATACATTAATTTGATAAAATTGTTATATCTTCATGATAATTGACCATTAATCGTACATTACAGAAAAGAAGAGACAAAATGATCAGACGCTTTCTGAGACATGGTGGCGAGGGAATAGCACAGAGTGGACAAGGCAGAGGTGGGCCTAGCCTCAATTATTTAGATCGAATAGTCAGAGGTTAACTAGAGACAAACAAAGGGTATAGCACAAAATCGCCAAAGATGGAGAGTTGCGTCCAACCAATCTCATGATTAAAGACTCCGAGACGAAGAATAATAATTGACATTTTGTAAACCGTGGAAGTTGCTTCTTGGCCAATACAAACAATAATTAGAAATGTTTAGAATCATTCTTTATCGCGAATGCTCAAAACACAACACTTCTGTTAACGCTTCATAAAAGCAAATGTTCTTATATAGGTACTCAGTTTAATATACACGGTGTCCAAAAAAATTGCAGCACATACACATAGGAAACTTCCATTACTTATTTCTCAGAAAATTTTCTTCATAATGTTTAGTGATTTCTGAATACAGTTTATAAAAGTTGTTTTAAATATTTAACTGAAATATAAACTTCAGACTTCCCAGCTGAAACTTATTTAATTTCTTTCCTCGATATTTCTTTAAACAGGAAAATTTTACTAAACTTCCGGTTTCTTAAAGTTAAAAGCATCTACTTACGTTAGGTTAAATGTTTGTAATATTTAAATTCACTTTTTTAAATCTAATTTCAGTAACAGTGTAAATAAAATATACCACTAGTCAAAATGTGTCGAGTAGTTTTCATTTTATAATTTCAACTTATTTATCAATTCCTTTAGAGGTCCGCCCAGTAAAACAATAGAAATAGTAGTCATTATTTTTAATGATATGAAAAATGTGTTTATTTATGTTTCGATCAAATTAAATTTTTAGTGTTATGTAATAGGAGCACTACAAGCTTACAAAATAACTTGTTTCAATTTGAATGTTCGTATGTTTTCTAAATCATCTTCAAGTCAAAGTTATTTTTTAATAAAGTCATATCTTTTTTTTGTTTCTTAAAAATATCCATTTTAAAAACAAATTTTCCAGCTTGATATTTTCAGATGTTGGAATTGCAAAACCGTGATGTATATTTTTATATCTAGGGTTATATTATAAAATTGCTTGTAAGTTAAACTAATGGCTTTTATGCAACTCCGCATCATGACTATACCTTGTAGATACCTGTTTGAGTGCCTTTTATACTGCCATAAAAATAGACAACAATTTAACCTTAATCAGTTTTTTCACGACTATCCAACTAGACAGCGTAACCAAATAAGAATGGATTTTCAGCGATTGGAGAGAACTCGACTTTCTGTTAATAACTATGGCAAAATGTTACAATAGCCTTCCTGCACACCTGCGGGAACTACCTAACATACCGTTTAAAACTAAAATTAAGACAATACTATTGCAGAATGCTTTCTATAGTATCCAGGAATTCCTGGACTTTAACTTTACTTAAAACGCCAGGACTTCGCTGCTTGACGCGGTGCAGCATAATACTCGACCTAGTGCACCCTTTTAAAGTTTTACTTTATTTTAATGTGTTGTAAGGTATTATAAATCTCGTAGTATGTAACAATTGTAACTTTTGTTTTACTTGTAACTCTTAATAATTTTATCATGTGAAATTTTACCTTTTAAACAACGTCGGTAAAATATACTTGCTTATTGTGACCGTAATATATCGTATATTTGAATTTAATGTCATCTATGTCATTTTAATGTTAAGATTTCCCGAAATAATTAGGTATCATACAAAGGTGGACCATGTTTCAAAGAAAAGACCCAACAGGATCCAGCTTCGTATTAAAAAAAACTTTCTTGAAGACAAATTCCTTTATTTAAAAATAAATAAAGGAATATTTGACAAATATTTTGTCAAAATGAAAAGCATTGTTTTGACTGCTTTGTGTTGTAAAATTGTATCAAAATGATTTTTTGCAGTCGGACGTATTGCGAAAATTATTTTAATTGAATTAATTATGAAAAAAAGTTCCATGCTTCTGTTTTATACGTTTGCAAAGAAACTTTATATGTTCATTTATCGTACAAAATCAAACAGTTTTTGGGATTAGACCGTATCAGTGTGGAATAGCTTTCCGACGTTTCGAATTTGATAACACGAGGGCACACTGTGGTTTTAATACAGATTATTTCGCATAAGTATAGCAGTCCTATAAAAATAGTTTTGTTTTCTTAGCAATCAAATTAAAACACTTCGAAAGAGTTACGGTTTATCAGTAAAATGTTGCAGCAAATAGAATAACCTACATTAGGTTTGCTTCATGCAAAATATCTGACTACGTTTAGTAATCTGTGCCTAAATTACTCAAGCAACGAAACTATTATTGATTGTAAGATCAGTCGATTAATCGAAAAATCTAACTGTACAAAGCGATTGATTGATATTCCGATTAATCGATTACTACTCAGCAGGAAGTTACAAGCAGTGCAGTTAGCACAAGAATTTAGAAACGGCTAAAAGCAGAATGCATTCCATGGTTTGCGCATGTGTTGTTATGTAGATGAGTCCATGAATATTTGCGGAAGCAATTCGAAGAATTAGAGTTTAGGCGTTGATGTTTTGTACCAAAGGTGGTTCAGAAACTTTAATTTTTGTTTGTTTTTTTTTGGAAATTTTGTATGTTATAAATTTTAATTGCCGTAAGGTGAATTTACGCTGATTTATGGCGTCACTAAATCTGTAGACTTTTATGCTGAAGTTTTTTTACATTTGTGCAAATATGCAGCTTTCTGGAAGATACTTCAAACTGCGTGGGTATTTGTTAAGTAGCAGCTCTTCTGCTATTCTGTTTTTAGGTATGTAATTAGTGACTGTGGAGTTCTGAAGACCATTTCAGTAAATTAATATTACATGTAGTGATGGTGGCATTAGCAGCCTTAGGAATTCTTCATTAATCCAGAAAAACTAAAACAGAGTTGCGTAAAGATCAATACACTTTTAATATTGGGACCAAATTTTTGTACTTCACTTAAAATCTCCAATGTTTTCGCGAATTAACTGGATTCGCACCACAAACAATCTCATCGGGATTACTATGGCGGCTAAATTGTCAATCAGTTGTGGACAAGTGTGCAAAAATAATGTTTTGATGGAACGAATTGGTCAAGTTATCACAGCCGAATTGCTAGAAGGATTATAATTTATTTTTGTGGTATAATGTTGAAGCCCTCGTTGGAGGGAAGCCTGGGCACTCTCCGACAAAGGTCAGGAAGATAATCGACGCCGCATCGCGGCCGATAATCACTGGCCTACGGAGTCAAGAAAGTGTCCAGGTAGATTTATATCCTGAATTTTAAATAAAAAAGATAGTCACAATCGATGAAGTCCCTTGTATAGATAAGAAACCTCGCCATAATGTGAAAAATATAAGAGTGTCCAAACAGAAAAGCATCAAATAAAATGGGAATAAAACCAATTTTTTTGTACATGTAGCAAACTGTAAGACAAGGAGAATCTCAAATGGGCTGAGGGATGCGAAAATAACCATACCTAGTTTTTTATAATTGCACTTATGCCAAGTATCATATTTTTATGATTTGCAAACAGTACGTCGTTAAAGTTTCAGACATTGTGGTGTTGCTATAAAATTACAATGTTAATATCAGAAAGTAGATCTTTAAAGCTTGATCACTGACATAATGTCATAGAATGATGAACAGATATTTTCCGAAGAGGACACACATTGATGTTTTGTATCTCTACAATAATATGGAAAAGGCTTTTTGTATTCTAAGAATCATCTAGTCGCTTGTGCATTAGAAAATAACAGGCACATAGGTAATAACTGCATTGTCATATTTGAAGACTCTCGAGTGCAGTTTATTCTGTTCGTAATACCGCAAGTCAGTTGATTGAACCTGATTAATAAACCTGAAGAAAACTATTTGATTTTTTAGTAGGCTTGTGTATGTTGATATTGTCCTAGTTCTATGCTTCTTTTAGCGGTTTGCACATCTGGGCAAGCCTGATTATTAAATCTGAAGAACAACTATTAGTTTCCTATATTTTTGTGGTAAACCTGTCAAATTTATTGACAGCTGCTGTATTATTTATAACATGATATTGTTATAGTTCTGCTTCATTTAGCGGTTTTCAAGAAACCTGTTTATTGAGTATGAAGAAAAACCATTTTTGTTTTTTTATTTTTATGGTAGACCTGCCAGAATGGGAGATAGCTACTGTATTATTTATATGTTGATATTATTTCAGTTCTGTACTGTATGCTTCTTATAGCAGTATGCAAGATATCTAAGCAAACCTGATTATTGAGTCTGAGGAAAAACTATAGCTTTCTTATATTTCTACAGTAGACTAGTCAGTTTTAGAGACTGCTGCTGTATTGTTGATATTGTCTAGTCCTGTACTAATACATATGCTTTCTCTAGCAGTTTGCAAGAAAACTGAGCAAACCTGATTATTGAATCTGAAGAAAAACTATTGATTTTTTTATGGGAGACCTGCCAGATTTAGAGACAGCTACTGCAGTGCCGTAGCTAGGCTAAATTTGAATAAAGGATTTTTGCGCCCTAATTAGCTTATAGACTCTATAGTTTTACTATTTGGCGCCCCTTGCCAACGGTGCGTCGGCCCAAGGCCTACTCTGCCTACACCTAGCTACGGCAATGAGCTAGTGTATTTATGTAATATTGTTCCAGTTATAGGCCCATATTTTCGAGATCACACGAATTAGTTCACATACGAACATGTTTGAATGAGTTTCGCATTATTTTCATTTACCAATTGTAATAATGTACAACGTATTCATTTTATGGAAAACGATAAACTGCTGGTAGGTCCTATTTGGCCTATCAGCTAATCTTTCAGCATTCAGCGTCTTCTATATTTACTGTAACCAATTCGTACTTCTTAGTTATTTACAAGGGCGGTCCTGGACTAAAATTCTGGTGGGTGTAATTTTTGTTAACCAACTAAAATATTTACAAACTGCTGTGTTCCTGAAGCCCAGGTTCTGTAGGACCGCCCTTGGTTCTTTAATGGATTACCTTCTTCTGGAAACGCTAACGTCTTTGAGCACTGTAATAATTTTATCTTCCACTTCACCCGTATCAAGACAATTTGGGAAGACAAAATATATGCTATTATTTGTACACTTTCTTAGAAAACCGCAGGAAACTTTCCTAACTTCACTCTTGGCGTCAATGGCCTCAACACGCCCTACGAGGAACTTTTGGATTGTTTTTCCCTTTGATGCATCAAAAAGAAATTTGGATATGACAAAATCCCCAATTATTAAGTATTTTAAGTTGTTCCCTTTCTTATTTACTTCCTTAAACATTTTTGCTTTCATACTTTCTGTCACCCCTCTTTGTTCATATCGCTTTCATTGGTTTCCTCTATGTCATCATCGTACCTTTCCTCCTAGGATATTCTTGTACTATTTATAATGTCATCAAAATCTTCTGGATCTACTAAACTTTCAGAATCGTGCAGTGAAAATATTTCGCTGCCTTTAGTACTAGCTTCACCAGGCGCCCGTCCATAGGGTCATTTGATCAATGACCCACCTAAATTTATTTTCAATGATCCACCTAATAGTTTACTTTTTAAAACCAAACTTTTCTTTCAAAAAAGTGCAAGTTCCATGCGAAAACTCCCCAAGAAAGAATCAATCCAAGCCATCGTCGAAAGATATCCAAGCTTGCTCCGGGCTGTGTCGTATTTTAAATTGGTCTCGTAGGTTTAAATGGACGCTATAAATTCATTAAAAGTAAGAGAGAAACAGACATACGCGCTCTAGGAAGTTAAAAAGAGACAATTTGTCGACGGCGGACCAATAATATCGCGCCACGCTCAGTATGGAAATACACTCAAACCGACCCGTTAATTATACTCTTTCAAAACATTTGGTTTGGAAAAAGAAAAACTAATTAGGTAGCTAATATGCGCATTGTATTACTGTATTATATTAATTAGCGGTTAAACATAAAAATTTATAAATACGATCTCGGCCACGCCAGCGCTAGTCATCAAATATAATGGCATCGGACCGGTTTTCTTACATTACCAGCGTAATCCAGAGGTAGAATCTCAGGGAGTTGATCAAGAGGTCGTGGGTTCGAGGCTGTGTTAGGGTAGACTTTTTATTTTTGTTATTTAAAAAATTTTATCGGCTCTAAAAGGTGTATTGGCAACAAGTTAGCACTTGTTCCTCTATAAAATATTTTTAAAATTATTAGCCATCTCGTATCTACTACAGCAGCCTGCACGTGCGTAGACAAAGATCTTATTACTATGTCTAGTCGCCAGTATTGTATTTATTAAATAAAACGGAGTTTCGGCAGCGTTCCTAATTTTATTTTACGAATAATCATACTTTTAACTCAGAATAAACAGAAACACCATCAATTTATTCTGGGCTTTTAGTGTTAGTTAGTTTTAGTTAGTTCTCGGATTTTAGCGCCGATTTCGGCGGGTGGTTTTGTTAGGTCTTCATCAAGACGCGACTCTTCAGGTACCCAGTCACTGTCACTACTTGATTCTTGCCATTCCTCTTCTTCGCTAGTTTCCTCTGGAACTAAACACCTTTTTACCTTCTTAACTGCGGATTTTTTATTTTCTTATTACGTTCTTTTTCAGCTAGTGCTTCCTTTTCAGGAGTGTTGGTGGCTATAATTGTTTTACCTTGCCTTCGAGAATTTTGGGTTTTTCGTTGTTTTGCTTTTGGATAGCCACAAAAAATCTGTGGGGACACGAAGGAAGATTTATTTTTATTGTCGTCTGCTTCTGTGGCAGTGGTACTACTAGGAATGTTATTATTTTGGTAATCTTGTACATTAAGCTGATCATTGTGCTTCTCTGGCCGATCGGTTACTGCGGATATCAGAATATCTTCGTCTGTAAATATCTCTGGATCAAAGGGAAAGATTCCAGTATTTTTGAATCCATAAATAATATTTGATGGTATCATCGATCTGACATGCGCAGTTTTTATAAAACTGGCAATGTTGAATATTGTTACTGGAATTCCAAGATGATTTAACAACCAGCTCTGCACTGAATTATTGTAGTGCGCTTTAAAAGAAGAAAATACCGCCACATCTAAAGGTTGTAATGTCAAAATTGTGACACCATTTTTTTAGCCAGATCCAGTGATTCCATAGATAAGTGACTTTCATGATTGTCCATGATAAGTAACCTGGGGTTATCGATTGAACTATAGGAATTTTTGATAAAGTGTTCCATAACTTTAGGAAACAACTCCCTATTTATCCACCCGGAAGGACTGGCTAATCCAAGAGTACCAGCTGGATCATCATTAATCATCATATCTTTAAAGTGGACTCTTGGAAATACCATAGCTGGTGGTAAAGCATAACTGCCAGCACAAATTATACTGCATGTTGTTACCAAAACGCTCCTTTCACCACTGGTACATTGTGATACTTGTTTCATTCCTTTCTTAGCAAGCATTTTTGGAGGAGCTTGTACGGTAGTTGTCCCGGATTCATCCAAGTTAAATATTCTACTTCCATCCCTAAAGCGCTTTTCCCTCTCAAGGGCACTTCGAAGATTTTTAAAAAGTGCAGATACATTGTGTTTGTTAAAAGATGTGGCCCTTGATAAGCTACAAGATTCGGGTTTTCGGCAGCTTAATTCTGGATGTCTTTTTCTAAAACCTAGATACCATTCCATCCCAGCTATTTTTTGTCCCTTCCATTTATTGGGAATATTTTTATTATTCTTTGGTGCTGCTTCAAAGGAAGTTTACGACATTCCACAGGGGTCAGTCCGTAACACATTTTTGAAGGGTTGTTTTTAGCTTTCCAGACATACCTAGGTACCTAAAAATATGGGATACTAGAAATTAGTTTATATTTCAATGACCAAAAAATATAACTACCTAAACAGGGTAACGGGGGCAACATTTTGCAACTCGGCTGCAACTCGTATAGGCATATTTTCTTCAATAACAAGCCACACAGCCTCTTGCATCTGGGCTGCTGTAAACGTTCCGCTGTTGGTTTTTCGTTTTCTATTTCGAGCCATCTTTCCAAAGTATAGCAGTTGGAGAGTACTTTATACCTAACCCAAAAAAATACATCACAATTTTAATTATTTACTTAAATTAAGTCAATAAAAACAATAACAGTGGTGCACAGTGAAACATGTTTCAGTGTGCCCCAGTAATGCTTGTTTCATTGTGGACCATTGTACAATGTCACCAAGAATGTCTTATAAAAATTTAATGGAAGGATGTTTGGAAATATTGACCACCTTAAACATCACACAAGTGTGCTAAACAAAAAAAAAATATAGCAAAAATGTAAGGAAAAAATAGTTAACATACCTGGGTTCACAATATCACACACCAATGTTACTTTGGACGCCAAAATTAAATTTTCTGGCACCCTCGCTAAACGACAGCTGGATACAAACTGAAACCTCGGCCACCGCTGGCAAATGGTACCTACCAACTTGTATCGCACGATGACAGCACGAAATTAGCGCGTTGTTTAAAAATACAAATTTGACTGTTTCAGTGTGGAACATGTTTCACTGTGAAACATCCATACCTACCTATTTTATGATTTTTGCGGTGTTTATTTGTAGGTAAATAATTTCTTGGCAAAACTAGGCACATTATTAAAAAACCTTTCTTAATTAAAGAAGTGTATTTTGCTTGTTGCGTTGATATCACTAGTTCCCCACAAAATTTTGACCCACCTGTAAAAAAACTCACGGGCCGCGCCTGAGCTTCACTACGGCTACTCTGATCTGAAGTTACAACATTCAAGCCTGCCTTAACCTTTAACTTTTTCTTTCGCCTAATATCCTTTCTTTGATTAATTCTTCTTTGGGAAAGCAAGTTGACAAAAATGTTTCGGACCGTAAGTTACTAGTACTGGTTATGGCTTAAATGTTTTCGAGCAATGCAACCTCTTCGTTAAGAGATAAAATGACTTGGTTTAGCTCCAGCTTTTAAATTGTCTTGAAATTTTAATTGAGTTTTCCAATGTTTCTGCCAAAAGCCTTGGGAACTTATCTTTTGGAATGCATTAGGGTAAAGGGAGATATGTTGGTGATAAATAAAAGAAAACAGTTTTAATATATCTTAATAATGAAGTAAAAATGTCTATATTAGAATATGTGCTGGTTTGATACCGTAAAATGGGGTGAATAACAACACTTTTCAACATTCCCGGTTGTATAACTTTAAAACGGTTTGACTTAGAAAACTTGTTTTTAGCGCAAAACTCTTATCTTACCTTCACCTTGATCCCTGCAAATCGAAATTTTTCTACTTTTTTTGTAAATGCATTTTTTTTTTAAAAAATAGGGTGTGTTGCGATTCACCTTACATCCGGTGTGAATAACAACACTCGCTTGATTTCACGTGTTTTGGCTTTCACACTGTTCGAGAGGTGAAAGGCAACACATTTTATATTTTTAAAAAACATTTTACACTACAAAATAACTAAAATTCATATATTTAAAGGTAAACATTTATAAAAAAACACAAACTAATAGGTAATTCTTTTATTTAAAGCAAAATATAAATTTTTATTAAAAAAGCACTTATAGGTAGGTACTACTAAGTTAATTCCACTTGGTGGCGTCCACTCGAAGTATCAAAATGCCTCTTCGGCCCTTTTCAGGGTCCTTAACTTTGCCAATAATTTGGTCGAAGCTGAATTCGGTCACATCTGGTATGTCTGGATAAACAAAAAATGTTTTATTTGGCTGTCTTTTCATTGAAGGCTTCACTCGAAGAAAATTTGCGGTGTACTTTTCATCTATGGATTGAACTCTACCAATGTACTTCTGACTAAAAAATTGAACCAATATCCAATCGTCTATTTTTATAGACTGCTTTGTAACTGCAAACACGCCTTCAAACGTTTTACCATTCTTGGTAACAAAACACTCAATGGGGCAAGGGTGTTCATTGGCACTACTGGTGCTTGGTCCTTGAGAAAAATCAGGAAGACTTTCTACGTCATCTTCCATATGATCTTGTGTTTCATCTTCTGCTGGTGCGCTGTGAAGGGAAATATTTTCAATATCGCTGGAATTACTAGATTTGGTTTCGTTAAAATCTGTTCCTGCGACACTTCGACCTGGTAAAACTTTAACCTTTTTCCGCTGTTGCCTTGGTTTAGGGAGATTCTCGTATCTTAATGCTTTTAAAATATCAGTTACCGAATCTGTTAAAGCTTCCGCATCATTTTCCGGAACTTGTGAACCTGATGGTAGTCTTGATAATATTTCATCTGGATTTATTGGAACAATTCCACATTTTCGAAAACCCGACCTAACATTTTTAGCAGCATTAGGTTTAATGGCTTCCAACAATAATTTGAGGAGATGAGGAAATATGGTTTTTGGAATGCTCGATTCCCTTCGGCCCGGGCCTTTTTTCCAGTCGGTTAATATCTTACGCCAAGCCTCCTTAAATGGGCGAAAAAAAGCCACATCCAAAGGCTGACACATGTGGCTGGAATTCGCTGGTAGAAACACGAATGATATGTTGTGCTCTTGACATTTTTCTACAGCTTCCAAAGAGATGTGCGAAGAAAGATTGTCCCCTATTAACACTTTCTTTCCGGGCAACTTTCGAAAATACGGAATGGCAATGGTCTCAATCCAGTCCTGGAAGCAGTTGTTGTCGAACCATCCAGAAGGGGTTGCACTATATCGAGCACCTGGTGGCCCCCCTATCTTCCAAGATTCGTACATAGATTTGGCCCTATACACGACGAAAGGTGGTAAAATTGTCCCGTCTGCTGCGGCTGCAAGCATAAGGGAGGTGGCCGACTTACTGTGGTTCATTACCCTTTCCGGGTATTTCATCCCTCGCTTTGAAATTACTCTTTTTCTACCGGGGTCGTCGGTCAAATTTGTTTCGTCGTAATTGACGATATTGGAGGGACTGACACCATCTATTGAGTTTCGAAGATTTTCAAAATAAGCTGTGACATCTTCAGTGGTTATTCCAGCCCTTGACCTTTTGATGTTTTGGCAGAACCTCATCGAAAGTCTCTCTTTGTGACGCTTAACGAAACCCAATGCAAACTCCATCCCCGGCATATTGTTTTGAAACCGTTCAACTCGTCGACCCATTTTGTCCAGATAATTTTTCACTATAACTCTAAGGTCATATAAATCCAATGGTTGTCCCCATTCGGAGCACTGAACTAATCTGTTTACAATTTGGAGCTCAACTTCTGCAGACAACACAGTTTGACCACCTTTAGAAAGACACTTTTCACCCCTTTCTTTTTTGTTTTTGCGTCTACACAATACTGAATAATCAATTTTATATTTATCTGCTGCCACTCTAAGTGAAACACCATTTTGAACTTCCTTAATCGCTGCTTCGTAAACTTCTTCTGAAACCTTACGGCAAGGTTTAGCCCTCGGATCACGCTTATACTCACGAGGCATCTTCGTAACTAAGCGAAAAACAAAACATCGTGATATGTGACGAAGAGGCAGCCGTTAACCTGTTGTTGCGATTGACCCCACTTTTCCGCGATTTGTGACCAATCAAATTTAAAAATTCATAGATTTCTGGCAATTGAATTGAGGTGTTGCCAAATGTAAAATTTCGAAGTAGGAAGGTATCAAGGACATGTGTTATCGAGATTTACCTCAAATTTAAATATTAGGGTAGTTTGTCAATTAAAGTTTTTTCAGGGTCAAATCCTTATTAAAAATTAATGATTAATTAAATATTATAACCTCAAACATCATTCTTTCAGAAATTTGGTTTTTGTGCTTCAAGTATTAGGTAAAGGGCCCAGATACCTATAAAAAAATATGTTAACCTTCTGAAAAGCATACAGGGTGGTAAAAAAAATAAAACGATGCGTTCCTCAAAAATGTTGCGATTGGTACAATTGTTGCGTTTCACCCCATTTTACGGTATCTAAGCTATACACCCAATAGGCTAACTGATCTACAATATGCATTCTAAAATTTGTTTTTAATTGTAATGGTGGTGGGGGAAGTCAGGTAATTTGGTGACGTGGTAAGGTATTTTGGCGATACGGGTATTTAATTTGGTGATAAAGTGAAATAATAGAAAGTAATATCTTTTAACAACGTGTTATTCAAAAAAATACTAAGACTTATTATTTCGAAATTGAAAATATAGTATTTATGATAGGAAAAGACAGAAATTATTCAGTCGCAAAGGCCGCATCTAAAATATAATTGCTCTTCAAAGTCCTGCGAGGTAGCTCCAAGACAATCATTGTGCTAAGGTACAAGACAGAAGGAGCACTGGATCCATTCCGCTCCATTTTTTTGTGTGGCATCATCAGAATACAATTTAGCACATGCTCCGCACTCCCAGTCATTACTAAGTTTGATTTTTTTTTTCGGTTGGTGGTTCCTCTTGATGTTGAGGCAATGGCTTTAGATGTCACTATTGAGGCAGTAGACACTGCACATGAAGAGCGATTACTTGATTTTATCCCTTTTGATGTTGATGGCATGGCATTGTCAGCTGCTGATACTGGCGTAGAGGCTAAGACAGTAAGTAAAGCATTTGTTGTTGGACCTTGAATCTGCGTTAGGCATTTTGCACTGGAGTCTCTTGTCTTTACCTTCAATTTTCTCTCTGTGACTTTGGGGTATTTTAAGATTTGGTGAATATCCAAAGTTTTATGAATTTCAACTTCTGTGGCTGGACTGGATGCATTAGAAGTAATGCTAGAATTGGGTGGCTGAGGTCTGTTTGTGAGTTCTGATGGCCTCAACGCCTCTGCTGAAACTTCTTCCCTATTTAGTGGACATACTCCTGTTTTCTTGAAAGCGTTGGTTATGTTTTTTGAAGTAAAACTATACTAATAAAGGCTGGGTTTAAAATGGTGTGAAAGTTTGTTCTATTGGGAGGATCTGATGGATTATCCCTCATGTAGTCATTTAAACTTTGACGCCAGTTACTCTTTAAGGACTTAAAAATTCCCACGTCTAGTGGCTGTACTATATGTGTAGAATGAGCGGGAAATGTCAATATATATATTTGATTATCCCTTGCTGCTTCAATAATATGTGGACCAACGTGGGCAGAGTGAGAATCCATAAAAAGAATAACAGGTCGTTCCTGTGGTATAGAGGCAATAAAAAATCGAAACCACTCTAAAAACAGCTCTGAATTAATCCATCCTTTGGGGGACAGTTTTACCAAAGACTTAGGCAAAGAATCCAATCAAACCCAACCCAACCAGGTGCCATTTGCGCACACACAAGCTAGTAAGGTGTGAGTTTGACCCCTTTCAGCATACGTTCTACTATACACATATTTCTTTCCAATGGATGTAACGACTCTAGATGGTTTCACGACATACGACATACCAGTTTCGTCACAGTTCCATATGCGATCTGGATTATATTTAATGCCGAGTTTTGTCGCCAAGTTATCTAATTTATTGTAGAAGTCCTGAATCATCTGAGGATTAGCCATCGAAGCTCGGTAAGCGGACAAGTTTTCTGGAACTCGTAGGCTAAGCCCATACCTCTTTTTAAATCCATTCCACCACCATTTACTTGCAATTTTTTTGTCAGAGTTCATGAAATTCTCACGATCGGCCATTTTAGCAAGGTCATATGCATGCTTCCGTATCTGAAGAACTGTTAAGCCAAACCCAAGCTCCTGCATTTCAATAACATAGTTAAAAAAATTTACTTCCAATTCACTTGGTAAAGCGAACGGTCTTCCCAGTTTACGTACTGACTCATCTTCCCTGGAAACGTATGTTTTAAGGGTACTCCAGGGCACACCAGTATGCTTGGAAGCGTAATATATCGTCGGCTTGGATCAGAACTATCTTGTCCAAAATTAACATTTTGAGAAATAGGTGAGTAAAACTTGTATTCCTTTATATCGAGAACATCGATTTAATTTTTAATTTTCTGGATACCTTACCAAAATTTATATGTCCACGCAATTAATGCCAAAAAGTAGACTATTTTGAAAAATTAAAGCTAAAGGAAAAAATGGACATAAGATATTTCTGCACGCAAAAATGGAATCAGTACTATCTTACAAAGGATTTACGATAGTTCTGTTCTGGAAATTATTACACTGAAGCATTTCTTAGTGGACTTAAGATTGTTTTGAAATCAAAGAATAAGATCGAGAATTAAAAAAAGAAAATACAAAAATCTAAAAAACAGTATTTTTATTGCTACCAAAACGTAAATACAACTTTTAAAAAAACTTATCATTTTCAGGGCAGTTAGCCTAAATAAAACATTTTATTACAAACAAAATAATAGTACTAAAATCTACAGTACAGTATTTTTATTGCTTCCAAACATAAATACATAATTACGACTTAAAAAAAAACTTATCATTTTCAGTGCAAGCAGCCTAAATAAAGTATTTTATTAAAAACAATAATAGTACTAAAATCTACAAAACAGTATTTTTATTGCTTCCAAAACGTAAATAAAACTGTAAGCAAAAAAATATAAAAAAGAGTATTTTAGTCGTCTTCAAATTGTTGCCTTTTCGTATCATGCCTCAGTGATAGAAAAAAATCATGATATTGGGACGGTATTGCCAGTTCTTTACAGCTAAGCTTAAGGTGGTTGAATTTTTTTGTGTTTATGGGTATCTGATCGGTATAGGCTGGCTGCATTTCATACGAAACTATAGGGCACAATCTTTTTCTTGTATGAGAGGATATGTTCACTTCTTGATACACATCTACCCAATGATTGTACTTAAAAGAAATAATGTCTGGTTTTTCAGGTTGTACCATAACAATTTTAACATTACTCCAGTTGACCTTTTCTTTTGTTGACGTATAAAGCATGGAGCTGAAGCAACTTTCCCGAAATTTTGTTATCTTTAAAAAGTTATCAACTTCCTTGACAATATAGGGTTTTTTCTTGCATGCAGTTCTCGCTATAACGTACCACTGTGCTGGAACAAAAACATCAACATTTCGAGAAGCTTTTTCTATGCAACTATGTATAGAATCTCCTTCATTTTGGGTATGCCCCTTTTCAAGAAAGTAATGCGTAATTTTGACTGAGAAGCGTATGGCACAATATAAATACATGGCAAACATGTTTCTGTTGCGGTTTTGTCCACCACAATTATCCGAAAAAAAAGAAAACTCAGTTTTCCCTTTTTCATTTGCTTCCCGGATGAAAGTTAATACACATGAGGCAATTTCTGTTGATCCTCTTCCACCTAAAGCTTCATTCCACATGTAGCAATATCCTTGGTTATCCCCCAAACTGTAAAATGTTAAGTTATACGTAGACAACTTACTTCTGTAATATTGCTCGGAAACTTCACATTTTGGTGTCGGTAGTACTTGTTCCAAATCAAATACCACCGCGCAGAAATTTTCGTCTTGCCTTGCTTTCTTTTTACAGATTTCTTTTGTATCTCTACTAAGTTCTTTGTTCCTTTGGTGATCCTCAATTTCGCTTAACATTTCAGTTTTTTGCTTTTCACTCGAATTCTTATATTTTTCGCATAAACCGCAAAGGTCCTTTTTCGGTTTAAAAAAATGTAGATTGAATTTTGTATTGAATATGTATCTATACATAGACTCTTTGGCAAGCTCTGTAATATTCTTCTGTAGGCAATATTCCTTGTACAATAAGTACATTTTCGCTAAATTGAGGTTTGAAGGTAAGTACTGACGTTCAGATTCTTTCCTACAGTAGTGACTCTCGACCCTATCAAATTTATTAATATGATTTGCTACACTTTGGACTGTAATATTTCGAAGACGGGAAGAAGGTTTGGATCCCCGTAAGTCCTTTTCGACACACCCTGTTTGGTATTTTCTAAAGGCGGTCTTAACTGTTTGTTCCGAAATCCCCAATGTATCTAGGAAGAATTTTTTGCAGACGTTTACATTTGAACTGTCTTTGTCAATAAGTAAATAATACGACAACGTATATTTTCGTCTAGAGTTCGACAAACTTTCTGTTAAATCTGACTGATCAACGATTTCGTTAAGAACGTCTCTTTCATTGTCTTTTGAATTGAATCTTACTCTTTCTCTTTTTTTATTTGTCCGTTTCACACTTCTTATTATGAAATCTCTTTGCCTGTTGATGTCTCCCAAGTCCCAGTACGCTTTAAAAATATTTTCTCTTTGCTCAAGTGTAATGTTTGCATGACACTTCTTCGAGCAGTTTTGGCAGCCATCTTTGAGTTTCCTGGCAGGAACTTCTTTTCCCTTCCAGCTAATATAGCTTTGACCATGATTTCATTTAGTTTTGATGATATTTCGTTTCCACTTTTGTGTGTTCTTTTTGCGTTTTCTTGTTTTCTCCTTTATCGTTGTTTCTAAAAAGAAACCTCACTTAAATGGGCTTCAACTGAAATTGTTGAAGTTCAATGTTTTTAAAAGGGAGCAAAATTATGTACATAAATATATATCACACAAAACACTAAGGAACGCTCTCATGAGAATTATATTTACATAATTTTCTGTTACGTTGACTAATCTGATTGATTAGGAGAATGGCCATAGCATTGTAACAGTACTAATTTAATTTCATAATAATATATATGATTTTTGCAACTCACCATTGTTTTCTTTGTTCGGGTTCTCAACGTTTATCATCTCTAAATTAGATTCTGTAGTCGGTGCATCATTATTCTTCAACTCTTCTTCGGAATCTGAGCTTGTCATTGCAACCGCCTTCTCTAAAAAAAAATTATTGTAAAGAAACTTCAACTTATATGTTCTTGTTAAATTAAAATAGATACAGCCGGTTGCTGATCAAAATAAGAGGTTTTAACCATGACTAGTGGTCCGCAGCGTCATAATGTTTAGCAAAAGCCGCGGGAAGCGTACTTACTTGATAGGAAAAATTATTGATACTGATTTCCTATTCAAATGTCACATTAAATTTTGTACAAGATTAAATAATCATTGTTAAGTTTTGATCAACAGACTAAATGTTAAGATTTGTTTCTACTCACCTAGCTTCAGTTTCTTCATTTTTTTTCCTTTAAAATTTTCCATATCTTTTGCATTTAAGTCATCTTCAAAATTATAATCGGGATCCTTAAAAGAATCGTCACTATCTTCACGAAAATCGCCATTTTGGGGGTTAACAGGGTCAGGGGATTTTTGCTTATTATTGCCTTCATCTACTTCATTGTCATCCCTCATTACGGCATCGTTAACTACTTCAGTTAAAGTAACATTGGTTTTTCTTTGAAGTAGTTCAGGTAAAATATTTCCATCTGTGGTTTCATTACATTTATAAACGGATTCAAAAAGTTCATCGTTTTCAGAATGGACATTCCACGAGGTTCTGGGCTGTAGCGTACTGTATGTTATATTACTATCATTTAAACGCAGTGTATCTGACATTTTCTCAATCGATTTAGTACAGTATTCCAGGGTGGAGCTCGACGAATGTTCTACAAACGATTGAAGAAATTAATTCTGACAGACAAACATATCCGCCCTAATTTTTAATTAATTTCTTAGAGTTTCAATAATTCTTTGGCCTCTACAAGCGATTTAGACGGGCGTCCAATGGAATATTTAAACAATTACGCTGTATTTTTGTTTTTCTTTCGTAAAACAAGAGTAAAGAACGGCATCAAAATACCTCATCTCCTAGACCGACATATTTCCTATCTATTCGCTGAAAAATATATGCTAAACTCAAATTTCAAAATTAACAATTCAAAGACTTTTGTTAAGGCTGCAAAAGTCTCAGAAATGTTAATTTTGAAATTTGGACGAGTCTAGACAAATATTTTTCATCGAGTAGATAGGTAATACATCGGTCTAGGAGATGAGTTATATTGGTGCCGTTATATAAAAAACTTTAGGTTTTACTAGGGGAAAACACAAATAGCGGGCGATTTTTAGTCTTCGATTGTACTCCCCTCTTACCCGTTAATATTCATATAATATGAATAAATCTCTAATGAAGGGTTGCACCAACAGTTTAAACCAGATTCAGATTTAAACTACATTAATTACTGTAACAACCTCTTCTGCAAAAGTCAATCAAAATGTGAAATTCTAATTTTTGTTTAAACTTAAACGTGGATTAGCGCCAGAAGTTGGTGCCAGAACCCCTAACGGAATTAAGAACCTTGTAAAAATCTGTGACACATTAAAATTAAAGCCAATTTATTTAGCCCTTCCTGTATTTTAGCGTACTGATATTGGCATTTTTTAAGAGCTTAGGCTCTTATAATCATTTAATTTTGAACTTCTTTATAAGGCCTGCTTTACTGAAAATATTAAATATGGTATTTACAGCCTCGATTTAATTTTAATAAAAGTGAATAAATATGGGAAGAGTGAAAAACAGAAATAATATTTAGGAATAAAACTAACCTGGCTTTGCAGATCATATTAAGTATTAGTTCAAAAATTATCATAATAGCCCTTCTTTCTTGTGGTGCTTGAATTCCATTTAATTTATTTTTCATATAAAAGATCAAAAATATAACAACAGGCCGACGACAACAAATACTTTTGATTATTTGTTAAAAAAAAACTGCCATCTTCAAGACATTTTTTATAAATCCAAATGTACAATTAAAACTAAATTTGCCGGCAGAACAAGGATTATTTTCATTATTATTCTTATTTCTATGTATAAACCACCATTATGTAGCAAAAACTGGAGACAAGTCACAGCTCACCAGATAGGATTAAGCTGATTTGCCGAACAGTATAAAATAACGATTATTTCTTACCTGGAACATTTTTTGATAAAGTCTGAGCAGGTCTGAGCTAATTGCACAAGTTTTCTACCACGATACATATTTTTTCAACTTCACCTCACAACCATAGATTTAATTTTAACATGCACTGCGAGAACACTAAAATAACCGTTGGCATCCGTTTAGACCGTTTACGCATGGTAGGATGGTTTAATCGAATCGCGGGTTACGATATAGTCACGTGTTTAATAATTTACGTTTTATTGGTTCAGTGCATGGACATAGGATATTACTGGCTTTATTTTTAAAGCAAGATTTATTCATCGGCAGTGCAGAACTATCTCACATACAACCTTACGATAGTTCTGCACCAAACATGTGAGTGTCCAAAAATACATATTCTATCTTAAGGGTGTTCAGATAGTTCTGTTCCAATTTAAACCAAGGTTAAGGACATAGGATACTTTTGACTTTCGGTTATATTTCAATTAAATTTTAATATTACATTTTTATACTTCTGCACCATACAAATTCCATTAGAAAACACATCAAAACCATCTTATCTCCTTATTGTAAAAAATGGACTTAAGATAGTTCTGATCCAAGCCGACGATATGGTCTTCCCTTCATTTTTAAGTAAAAGCAGAGCTCTCTTGATTGCATCTCCTTCATACTTTCGATATTTCCCTTTATTGTGTTCCATTTCTTTACTAAAAAAGAAGACGTCTATTAAAATTAAATCCGATGTAGGTATGTTGGTGATAAAAAATAAAATTAGCCCTGCTGTGACAAAAAACATAAAAGTCAATCCTTGACTCCATCCTTTTTTAAATTTTTAGTGGGTATTTTTTATTTCACCTATAAATAAGACTAAAAAAAATACTAAAATCATTCCCTCCAAAATGCATAAAAATAATCTTAAAATTGTTAAGAAAACGTCTAAAATGCGAAGACAATAACTACTTACCCCTATATTTTTATCATGTGACAGACGTTTTACCATAAGCGTGCTATAGTTTTCAACAAATTACGAACTAATTTATTTATTTATATTCCTTCTCCAATTAAATATAAATACAAATTTCGAATAAACACGACAGACAATGCTAACAGCATAAAATAATGGCGACCTAAACGTTCTCGTTGTCTGAGAACTACCGTGGTCATTGTTTTGAAGGACGCGGAGTATAACTATCCTTTCCTATCTTGTGGCTAACCACAGCGCGCTGTCTCATTCGTCTGTCTCGGTAGGTATGATAGTGGTATAGGCTTAAAGAATTGTCACGAACTTACCTATATCACCAAATTCCCTCCCTTTAAACAACTGAATTGATTCGGCTTTTACTTGGTGGAAATCCATTATCAAACTGAAGTTTTAATACTGTGGTAAAATAATTTTACACTTTCCACTAATTTGAGATCTTTATTTTTAAACACTCGACATGTTTCGAAACACTGTTTCTTCTTCAAAGGAGTAAAGCAAAGTGGTATCTTAAAAGTATAAAGGTGTGTACATACAAAAAGGTTCAGGTATTAACAATAAATCTAAATTGAGGGAAAATCCTGTTAAAGTATTTACAAGCTAAGAAAAGATATTCAATAGAGGTGATGAGTTTAAATCTAATTGGTCGTTCAATAAAACATTATTATTTTTAAGTTTGTTTATTTCCAAGGATTCGAGCAAATTCAACCTTTTTCCCTTGTTCTCGGTATGCAAAATATCATAATTATTGTTGAAAGTATGGTTTTCTTGGATTAAGTGATTTGAATAATTTGAGTCTGTTTTATTATTTGTATAACTAGAGTAATGTTCTTTAATACGTTTATCAAAGTTACGGCCTGTTTGCCCTATATATACTTTAGAGCAATCGTGACATTTTAATTTGTATACACCAGTTTTATTTCCTTTGTTTAGTTTTGTTTTATTGTTTTTAATATGTTTTCCCAGAGTATTGTTAGTTTTGTATGCTATATTAATATTTAAGTTTTTTAAAAAATTACCTACTTTACTACTGATGTGGCCTAAATAAGAAATTACTTTGTAATTATTTTTGTTCTCTTTTGTAGTGGGAAACACTAAGTTAATGGCTTTTTTATATAATTTATTATTTAGCATTTTATCTATCATTTTTGCGGAATATCCATTATTTACGGCAATTTGTTTGATTAAGTTTAATTCTTTTTGAAAGTTGAAATGGTTGAGAGGTAAATTTATTAATCGATGAATCATACTAGAAAAAGAAGCTAATTTATGTTGTATCCCTCCCTTTACGCTATCATTGAGATTCTTTCCATTTACTTAGGATTTTTCTTGAAACTGATCCACCCCCGGTCAATTGATCACGTGACAAAGTTTTGGCTTGACTGTGATCGTCTGACTGTGTTACGTTCTTTTTCTACGTTGTATTTATTTCAGGATATTTTAAAGTTTGATAGAACGGTAAATTCAGCTTTTGATTGCTTTTAATTATATTTTCTCCTTTTTAACCTTTTAAATAACCTGTTTTAATCATTTTATACACCAGTTATCAGCAATTCAAATTCAAAATAACAATAAAAATATTTATAACAGTCAAATTCAAAGATATAAACTTAGGCCTTTGTCTGTCTTCCGTTTTGTACCCTTTTTGTCACCTGTTTATATCTGCGACACTACAGGTGATTTTCTTGGCTACACCTTTTCCATGACTCACTTATCTAATGTCTGCGACACTGATGGTGACCATGGTTAAGTTTTTTTTACATATTTCTTTACCAACACCCCTATATCTGTTACTGTGCGTCCACGATTTTTATTTTTATATCATCTTTTTCTTTATATCTCTGATAATCTGCATTTTATTATTGGTGTCACCCCTTGTGACGTGTACGTAGAACTCTTAGCCTTTAAATGTCATAATACTCTCTATAAACCAAATTTAAACTTTAAGTAGGTACCTACGTCAATACTCTACCGCACAAATTACGTACCTACACGAATTACGTTAACGCGATCAACGAACTTCCTTTTAAAAAACTTTATTTTTCACAAACAGGCCTTAACTTAATTTACAATCTTATGAGTAGAGTGTTTGTGCCGGTTGTCCATCAATCCAAATCCAAATCCAATCCCCCCACTCTTCACCCCACCAAATCCCCCCACTCTTCACCCCACCAAATCCCCCACTCCTCCCCCCACTCCCCACTTAAGCCCCGCCTCCAAGAACCGGATTGGCCGGCGCAAACTTAAGCCCCGCCTCCAAGAACCGGATTGGCCGGCCCAAACTTAAGCCCCGCCTCCAAGAACCCGTCCCCCTTAAGCCTTCCAGACACCATAAAAAAAAACTCCCAGACGAAAAAAAAAAAACTCCCAGACGGAAAAAAAAACGTTTTTTATATTTTTCGTTTTTTTACAACTGCGCAATAGAGATGCGCATGGGTATGCGTATGCTCCGCCCGGACGGATTCTCTTTATATTCTCTCTTCGCTTCTCGTTCTTAAGTGTTCGCAGTCGCATCTTCAGCTGGATATAATACAGTTGTGTCTTCTCCTTGTTACCTATATATCCTCAGCGGTTAGTTGACTTAGCGTTGATATTATATTAATTGTTTAGTTTGCAAAAACAGTATTGTGCAAAGTGTTGTGAGAGCAGTTAAAATATCCCAAGAACTGTTGAATAAATATCAACCTTTTCTACTTTTTGTTCAGTTCTCAAGATGTATCAGTGCAGTGAATGCAACAAGAGTTTTACTCATCAATCGAACGTGTATAGACATAAAAGAGAATCGTGTGCCATGAGACCATCTTGTTCGCGAGAAAAAAGGAAGGCTAATACCCAGGTATGTGATGTATCCATGAAAAGAGCTAAAATAGAAGATATTAAAGAAGACAGACCTCCAATACCTAAACTTACTTTATCGCGATGTAAAGATTGTGTTACTTGGTACGTGAAAAATAAACTTTCTGCCCATTTACGGTCAAACCTACATAAAAGTGCACTTAAAAGTGACGATGATGTGAAAATTTTAACTTCTGCTTTTAAAAACAGGATTGTGTCTTACATGTTGCTGCCATCGAAAAAGTATGTGGACATTGAAGAATTTTTTGATGAAGTACAACAAAAATTTGTAAGTTTACTTTCCGAACAATTAGTTAAGCATAGAAGTGTTAAGATTAATGTAGAACTATTTGGACAATATATTTTACAAACAAAAGAGAGAATCGAAATTAAATCATTTAACACAAAAAATAAGGTCATAACTTCGACAACAAGTTTAAGTGATATTTATAAACAGTTTTTGTCTGAAATTAAAGAAAAGGTGTCAATATTTGCGGAAAATGGATCAGGTTGGGCATTGGAAAAAATATTACATTTGGAGCTTAATATAAACAAGTATAATCCAATTAGAGCTTCATCGTATATACCATTACCAAAACAAATTTCAAATAAAAAAGCTGTTATTAATATCAAAAATAATGATTCATATTGTTTTGCATGGAGTGTGATAAGTGCACTGTTTCCTGCTAATATTAATTTTGATAGAACAAGTTCATACCCTAATTTTTTTGAGTATTTAAGTTTTGAAGGAATAGATTTTCCTGTGAAATTAAAGGATATACAGAAGTTTGAAACGCTTAATCAAATATCTATAAATGTTTATGGTTTAGAGAGTGTTTATGAAGATAGTAAATTCAAGTATGAAGTAGTAGGTCCTCTTCATTACACTAGTAAAAAACTTCCAGTACACATAAATTTGTTGTTAATAAGTGAAGGTGAAAACAACCATTATTGTTGGATTAAGAACATGTCAAGATTAGTGTCATCTCATTAATAAAAGAGACCATAAAAAATATTTTTGTGATGGATGTTTAATTTATTTTACATCAATGGAAAAATTAAAATTACACCAATCACATGATTGTAATCATTTGTTTACAAAAGTTCCTACCAATGACATTAAAATAAATAAGTACGGTCAAAATATACCAGAAAATATTCTACAGTTTGAAAATTTTCAAAAACAACTAAAAGTTCCGTTTGTCATATATGCAGACTTTGAATGCTTTTTAAAACCTTTACAGCATCAAGAACCGGGAAACGAACAGAATTCTTATACTTTAAATACATTTAAACACCAACCGTACGCTTTTTGCTATTTTATTAAGTGCTCATATGATGATTCTTTGTCGATACTAGATTTCTATTTTGGTTTGGATGCAGCTGATGAATTTTGTAAACGAATTGAAGGTCATGCACATAGAATTTATAATGACCATCTTAAACCTGTAGTGAAAATGCTTCCTTTAACAGATGAGGAAGAACTCTCTTATAAAAATAGCAAAATTTGTCATATTTGTAATAAAACAATTGAAGAAAATGAAAAAGTCAGGGATCATGATCATTTAACTGGTAAATTTCGAAATGCAGCTCACAGTATCTGCAACTTAAACTTTCAAATTCCAAATTTTATACCCATCTTTTTTCATAATTTAACTGGTTATGATAGTCATTTATTTGTTAAACAATTGTGCTGTGAAGAAGATAATATTGATGCACTTGCACAAACTAAGGAAAAATATATTTCATTTTCAAAATCCATATTGGTTGACAAAGTAAAAGGCAAGGATAATAGCGAAAAAAGTATTTTTATAAAAATGAGATTTTTGGATTCATTCCGTTTCGTTGGTTCCTCTTTGGAAAAGCTTGGTGAAAGCTTGGAATCAAATCAGTGCATTGAGATTAAAAAATATTTTGAAGATCCTAACCAGTTCAATGAAATTCGTAAAAAAGGTGTTTATCCTTATTCTTACGTTGATTCTTTCGAAAAATTACATGAAAATGAACTCCCAGCTATTGAACATTTTTATGATAAACTTAAAGATGAACCTATGTGCCCATCGGATTACAATAGAGCTTTTAATATTTGGAATTTATTTAATTGTCAAAATCTTATGGATTATACCAAAATTTATTTATTGTCAGATGTTCTCATATTAACAGATTTTTTTGAAGCGTTTCGAAATGTATCTTTAAATAATTTTAAGCTAGATCCTGCACAGTATTATACATTACCAGGTTTAAGTTGGGATTCAATGTTAAAAATGACTGATGTTAAATTAGAATTATTAACGGATATAGATATGATACATTTTTTTAAAAATAATATAAGAGGTGGTGTCTGTCATTGCAGCGTTCGAAAAGCAGAAGCTAATAATCCATTCTTGGAAAATTATGATCCAAGCAAACCAAATTCATTTATAATGTATTTGGATGCCACTAACTTGTATGGACATAGTATGAGCCAATGTCTCCCCGTAAGTGATTTTTCTTGGTTGAACGATGAAGAAATTGAAGGCCTTGATGTGATGTCTCTTCCTGACGATGCTGAATTCGGGTTCGTTTTGGAAGTAGATTTAAAGTATCCTCAAGGTTTACATCAAGAGCACAACGAATTACCTTTTTTTGCTGAAAATATTTGTGCACCAGGTTCAAAACAAAAGAAATTAATATGTAATTTAAACCATAAAGAAACATATGTTATTCATTACCGAAATCTGAAACAGGTGCTTCAAAATGGATTAAAATTAACTAAAATTCATAGAGTTATTAAATTTAAACAGGTTGCATTTCTTAAACAGTACATCGATTTAAATACCGAAATGAGGAACAAATCTAAAAATAAGTTGGAAAAGGATACTTATAAATTATTTAATAATGCCATTTATGGTAAATCTTTAGAAAATATTGATAAGCGAGTTGACATTAGATTAATCACACACTGGGAGAATATTGGTAAAAAACAAGGAGCGCAGACATTGATTGCTAAACCAAATTTTAAAAATCGATTAGTCTTTAATGAAAATTTGGTTGCGATACAAATGGAAAGAGTAAAAGTGACTTACAATAAACCTGTTTATATTGGCTTCACAGTCTTGGAATTATCAAAAACCGTTTTATATGATTTTTATTATGATTATATTAAAAGCAAGTATGGAGACGAAGCAATTTTGTTATACACGGATACAGATAGTTTGATCTTGCAAGTAGAGACTGAAAATTTTTATAAAGATATGCAAGACAATTTAGACAAATTTGACACTTCTAGTTTCAATGAAAACAATATTCATAATATTACTAAGAATAAATCAGTATTAGGGCGAATGAAAGATGAATTTGCGGGCAAACTAATTTCAAGTTTTTATGGGACGGGAGCTAAAGCTTACTGTGTAAATTTAGAAGAGAAATCTGAAAAAAAGGCAAAGGGAGTTAAAAAATATGTTATAGAAAATTCCATTACTAAACAAGATTATAAAGATGTAGTTGAAAATTCTGAGATCAAATTTAGAAAAATGAATATTTTTCATTCAATTTTACATGAAATGTTCACACAATTAAAAAATAAAGTTGCTTTATCTCCAAAAGATGATAAACGCTATATAATTCCAGATTCTTTTAGAACTTTAGCTTGGGGACACAAACATATAAGTATTTTGGAAGAGAAATCCAAGACTAATGATGACCAAGTTAATAATGTAATTGACATTCTAAAAAATTTAGTTCATGACGAATATAAAACATAAGATCCCTGGGAAAATATTTTATTTTGAAAATGGCTCTGCTACCAGTAGGAGTTCTATTTCTATCAGCATTCGTTAACAATACTTTGTTCACACAAGTTGATCCTAATGTTCGAGAAGCATTTATTTGTCTATCTGTTAATAATGTAAATAATGATAGTTGGCCTTCAACATGGAAAAGAATGAATATAAATAATGGTTTATTTACCCACAAAATAGATGATAATATTATAAATGATTCTACCGTTGTACAGTATAAGTTAAGATTATATTATGTCAATAAAACTTCAATAGTGACACAGGAATGGAATCAGTTGTATAGAAAATCTTGTATAGAAGAATGTAGTTCAAATATGTGTGTAGTATTATTAAGTATATTGTTAGTAGTGTTTATATGTTCAATAGGATATATATTATTCAAAGTATATTTGTACTATAAATAAAATTCAATAGTAAAAAAACATTTATAATAAAGGTTTTTATTCATAACAATGTCTATAATTATATAACAATTTTACGTTTGCTAATGCACAATGCCATGGATTCACATTTTTGTGAAAATAACATTCTGGAATTTTCTTAAATCTACTTAATTTTGGTTCTTGACCAATGGGAATAGCGTATATGAAATCTTCATTCAAAAACTTTTTTAAGTAGTTTATTTTCTCATTCCCTTTCACGTAAATTTTGGGCGATTGGTAAACTTCTAACACATGCTTTAAAATATCATCAATTTCATTAAGTTCTATATTTCCAAATTCCCATTTTAGTCCATGATACTCTTCGGCCCATTTAACCAGTTTGATATCAGGGGTAGATAACATATTTTTTTGAAATGGTGATTTAAACAGATAATTTGAGCAACGAATCCCATCATAAATCGCTAATTCTTTTGGAATGTATCCAAAAGAACAATTGAATCCTTGAATGTCGATAAAAAGTTCTGTCTTACACTCATTCATGGTTAGTCGCTAAATGATGTTTAAATCTATAAGATTAGTGTTTAAATCCCCCCACCACTCTTACTATCCCCACCACTCTTGCTTTCCCCACTACCACGCTTGCTTATTTAAACGCTCACCCACAGTTCTACTCACAGTATTTCAAGCAAGCATCTGAAAATGTATCAACCAACAAACTATAACCAACAAGAGTTTAGTAAGAAGCGCAATGCAGCTCTCATCAATGAAACAATTTACTACATTAACAAATCCAAATCCAAATGGGTCAGCATTGGATTTTCCTTAGAGAGAAAATATATTCCTGTTGTTAAACTCTCTGGATACAAATATAATCAAAATGTGATTTTTAATGAAGATCAATGGATTTCCTTACTAAATAATCAAGGAATTATGTTAAGTTTCATTTATTCCAACAACACCGGGTGGCAACCCATGAAGGGGAATGGTTATGAGATTCACTTTGTGTTTATTGGTGATGCAAGAATAATTAAGATTACACAAGATGGTGGTAATGAAGTTTTCTTAGCTGGTGATACCATAAATGAATTAGTGAACGTGTCAAATTTAATCAAATATCGTTTTGATATCTTAAAAAACCAGGAATTTTCCAAATATTACAATATTTTAGTTAGTGGAATCTCTATGAAAAATGGTGATTTGTTAAAAAATGTATATGATGTTATTTCACCTATGGAAAATAGTTTAAATGTTTGCTGTGTTTTAGAATTATTAAACTTTTACTCAGATTGTGTTGTGGAGGATGTAGAAACATTTACATGTGAACTTACTTTAAGTCTGAACATTCTCCAACAAGATGTGGTTAGCATATACATCTCAACCAGTAGCATATAACCTAACAAGTGCTATAGAGAATCTATCTAACACTTCAGTAATTTAGAATTTGATGCTGCCTATGAAGCCGAGTATGGATTTGAAAGATTTTATACGTATGAAGAATGTATAGAAATGGGTAGAAAGTATGAAAAAGCTGCCGAAGCCTGTAACATATATTTACATACTTCTGATTTAAAGTCTTTTCTGTACACGATGAAACAAATGGGATTTGAGGAGCATTTGGATGAAGTAAAGAAGTTTTTGTCACCTGAAATTATTCAAGAAGTATTTTAAACCTAATTTATAACAAATAAAAAACTTTATTTCATTTATGTGTTTTATTCAATCATTAAATAATTATTATATAAATTGTATACATTAGTAAGTGCACATATACATGGTGATTTAGAATGATAAAAACAATGAGCTTCTCCTTCTTGTAATTTTGGATTTTCATCAAGTTCTATGACTGGTTTTAATGAATATTTTCGGATGCATTCGGATTTCTCTCTCCCTTTCACATAAACTTGATCAGCCTTTTCTGTTAGATTCTTGATTATTTCAGAAAATTTGTGAATTGGTATCCTTCATTCCAAGGAATACAGTGATGATTTTTCATTAACCATACAGCTTGTTGATGTAAGTCAGGTGGTAGGTATTTTATATCAAATGGTGATTTAAAGATATAGTGGCATATTTTGTGTCCATCATAGGCAGCCAACTCTTTGGGAATAAACCTCTTATTTTCTATGTTAAATCCTTGCACATCGACAATTAATAACCTCATAATTTCAAAAATGAGAATTGTTTAATCATAGATTTCTTGTCAGAATATTCTTGTAGTTATTGTTTTAATTTTTTCAGTTCTTTTAAAAAGTAGGATACTCGAAGTTCTAGATCTTCACCCATAATGGTAGGAAAGAATAGTAGAGCATTGATTTTATATAGTTAGACATGCGCTTTAAAGTTGTCTAACATTTTTGGTTAATGGATTGTAACTAAATACTTTGTCATGCATAATAAGACAATAGGCAGATATTTTGTCTTTAAGATCATCATGTAATTCAAACTCAACTCTCATAATAGGTCCGGATTCAATTGTTTCTTTGTGATGTGAACAATCGATATATACGATAGGAGCATAATTATTAAATTCCTTTGGAGAAAAAATGGGTTCAGGTGTTATTCCATAGTAAGATTTTTGAAATTGTGAGAACATTTCATATAATGATGCAAATTTATTTTTAGCAAAGTCTAAAAATAGATCGTTGTAGGGATATCTCTCAGAGTTTAAAAATACTTTGATGTTTCGTAATTTAACGTTGGAAAATAGAGACATATCAGTTGTTGATTTATCCCTTAAGTCTTTTTGAAAAGCAATTGCTACATGACGTGGGGTATTAACTTTCGTAGATGTTTTGACAGGCCAGTTATGACGATTAGTTTTTAATAATTCTGGGTATTCAATCAGTTCCCAACTCCGGAAAGCAATTATTATATCAGTATTCTTATTAATTATTTTAGATAATGCTAATTCTTGAGGAATAGCTACTGAAATGTGAGGTATATTCCAAGTTAGCTTAGTAAGCTCAATTTTTGGATTTTCATCTGCAGTATTAATTGTTGCATTTTTGTCCGAATTATCTCGTACTAAAATAAGTTCTTGTTTGTGATTTAAAATAATTTTTTTGTAGTCTTCAAAAAACCCCATTAAGAATTTAAGCGGAATGCAAACATTAAATAATCCTGTTGTTGCGTCAACAACTTGTGAAGATTCCATAGGAAACCAACCTGCGTTTTTAAGTCTATTACATTCATTTTTATAATACGACATGTATCCCTTTATTGTCGAAGTTAACCCAACATCTCTAACTGAATCTATTGTAACACCGTTTAGTTGATAACGCATTTCTTTAAAAAGGAATGCAATCCCATTGTTTATCAATTTTAATGTATTTGAGATAGTATTATTATCTTTTGTTAGTTTACCCTCTATGTAAAGAAAGCTTTCGGAAGGAAGCGTATACTTGTCTACTTCATGAACAGGTATTATAATTTCATCATTATTTCCCAAATTTGTAGGTAGGTATGGTTCATAACCATGAACTTCGGAATGCACAATTGAATTATCTATGAAAAGACCTTCTGCTACGTTAAGGATATCCATTATACTAAAACCTTTAAACCTAGAGATTTCAAAAAGCTGATATTTTCAGGTGTTATCCCTTGTGTGTTTCTCTTTCTACTAATCTTTGGTTTACGGTGTTTAGTCTTCTTATAGTTTTTATTAATTTTTGTGGGTAAATTGAAGGTTTTTCTATTATAAAGGATAACCATTATACTTCTTTTATATGCAACCTTATTGTTACAGTTTCGTTTCGAAAATCAACAATATTTAAATCTTGGTCTATTACCTTTATTGTTATTTTATCTATTACTTTTACTGTAACAGGAAAATAAATGATATTTTGGGGACTTTCTATTATTTTAAATCCAGGGCTAACATTAGGGAAAAACTGATGAATAATGTGTACTGGCTTTCCGTTCAGATAGGAACCTTCTGCGATACTGCAGTCTATGCATAAAGAATTAACTTTTATAATCTCTGCTGGATTTTGCGATGTTCTTGGAACTCCATCACCAGATATTATCCCATTATTAAAACCCAAAAGTTTTCCTATTGTTCCATCTTTAAAAATAATATCTGTAGTAGACTTTATTGTTGATTTTAATGTGTTGTTATTTGCATAGAGGTGAAATGAAATATTTCTTTTTTGGAATTCAGTCTGTAAATATTTATTAACATCGTCCATTTCATAACTTCCCGTAGGAATTGTTAAAAATTCATTATTTTTTCCAAAATATACTTTATTATTACTTTAATCAATATTTGGTATTGCATTAAAAGTTTCAAAGTTGGTAAGTCCGACAACGTAGGAAGTGTTAGGATCTAAGTAAATAGGTGGATGGAAATCTGCTTGAAGTATAGCTGAATTTGTGGAAAGAGCTATAGTAAACGACATGATGGTCGAAATAAGAATAAAATGGAAACACAGTTACGTATTATTATAAATAAACTGTAATGATAACTGTCCACAAGTTGAGGTATTAAAAGATTGATATTTCTCATAGTTATATTTAATATTGTTATTGCTACCATCGCTATAGAAATAAGTTATAACTTCATTTGGTGGTCGTAAATTTCCAAAACTATCAAAGTAAATTATGTTATTATTATTTTTAACATACGCTGTCCAGTGAGTGCCTTCCCCCATATCATCATCTAAATTTATAATACCGGTTTCATATTTTTTTATTTTTTGGGGTAACTTGTTTCTCATAAAGACACCTTTAAAATGTTGCAACTTTAATATTTTTGCATACTTTAATAAATCTATATTTGTCAAAGGTCGGCGAGGTAGCAAATTTAACAGTTTTTTGAATATGGTTTAAGATATAGACCACACCCTTGCTTATAAGGTTTTAAGTAAAGCCCTTTCCCTATCGATATTTTTCCATTTCTTTGTTGTGTCTTGTTTGTTCTTCTAACTTCTTCTGTGCATTTTTGGCAGAATTTACTGCTTGCGCAATGCCAGCAGCGCCTCCGCTTAGGGCTCCTAGAGCAGATAAACCAGCAAAAATAGGTATTAAAGGTAAAATTCCACCAGTTTTTGGAATTGGAATAATTCTTTGTTTAGGTTCTTTTATTTTTAATTTTTTAATGGATGATAAAGCTGTGCTGGCAGCATTTCTTATATTAGCAAACTTTTTTCCAACCAGCTCTTCACGTGCTTTTCTTACACCTTGGTTAAAGGATATTTGACCTCCTTTCTTGCGTTTATGACTTCTTTTTCTTATTCCCATACCAAGTTTTGTTTTTGCTTTCATGATTCCGGCCACAGCCAAGGATGACAGTTTTTCGGCTAGATTTGAATCTGAAGCTTTAAATCTATTAAATGCCTTCTTAGCTAATACTTTATCTGCCTCGTTTCTGTTTTTTAAATCGGAATATACCGAATATGCTATATCGTGCTCTTTGCAAGCTTCGTCTAATAAATTAATTCCCTTATCACCTCGGGCGAGCCTTTTATTTAACTTTGTACCAGGCCCACACAAGTTATAAGAAGGAATATGGAGCTCTACTGGTAATTTATTAATAAGAGTATTTAATAAACCACTACCTGTTCTCTGTCCTTCCACGCAGTGAATGACATTATTATTATGTCTAATCATTATATATAAATGATTTAAAAACGCAAATAACCTTACTTAAATAGTGATGTTCAAACAATGAAGATCAAAAAACAAGATTTTTCTTTACCGATAAAAAATTTTGATTTATGTCATGATAATTATCGAAAACATGGACAATTATTTGGTGGAAACTGTAAAAGATGTTTAATAGTAGGACCATCGGGTTGTGGGAAGACAAATGTTATGATTTCTCTTATAACACAATGGATTAAGATTTGAAAACATATATGTGTACTCAAAATCCTTATATCAATCAAAATATGAATATCTAAAAAGGCTTTTTGCTCCACTAAAGTTTATTGGTTATTTTGAATCATCGAACGCTGAGGATATTGTTTCACCCACTGAAATAAAACCAAATTCATTGATTGTATTTGATGATATAGTATGCACTGATCAAAGTCTTATGAGGGATTATTTTTGTTTCGGACGTCATAAAAATACAGATTGTTTTTATTTGTGTCAAACATATTCATCAATCCCTAAACAACTTATACGTGATAATGCCAACCTCTTGGTAATTTTTCAACAGGATGCTACAAACTTGAAACATATATATGATGATCATGTAAATGGTGACATGAGCTTTCAGGAGTTTAAAAACTTGTGTTCAATGTGTTGGAAACATAAATATGACTTTGTCGTTATTGACAAAGACTGCCAATTTAATGATGGTCGCTATAGAAAAGGATTTGATAATTTTATTTCCACTATATAACTCTCTGACATAACGATAATTTTCTAGTATACAACCTACCTTTTGTAAAGATGGACGAAAAAACAGCGAAAGAGTTGGTAAAAACTAGACAAGCCGTTAGACAAAAGTATAAAGCTTTAAAATCAGGTTTATCTGATAAAGAAATTCGTATGGAAAAAGAATTTAAACCAATAACTCAACCTTTGCATGAGTTAATTCAGACAATTAAAACAGAACCGTTCATTAAAAAAGAAGTATATTCACCACAATTAGTTTCGACTCCAAAATTTCAATTTCCTACGCCAGAGGTTAATCAAAGGAAATCAAATGCATATAGTAAATATCTTTCAACACACGTGCCCTCACTTTTAGGAGATGAAGAAGTATTTTTTGAAGATTCGCAACAGTCTCGTACAGGAGAATCAAGCCCTGAAACAACAATTGAACCAACTATAAGTGAGTTGCGACAAGATGTTTTAGAATTATCAAGAACACCTGCTTATGAAGAATATTTGGAAGCATATCATTCACTTCTAAGACCTTTCGTGGATGGGCTAATAAAAGACACGGAAGGCAAATTTGATAACAAATATGGGTTTAGCCATGATGTTGATGCAGATAAATATAAGATTGCTAATTCTGTGGTGGATTTCATAGGAAAAGATTTTAAAGTTGAAGGAGTTAGGTATGAGGGAACACCTGGATTGTATGAGCTTCTTTTTAAAAAAGAACCTGTTGGTTATACATCAAATGATATGGAAAATTATATGGATGTTTTGAATAGGACAAATGCATATAGACGAAATTTTGATCCTAATAGTCAAATTCAAGGTTCAACCGACATTAAATACTTGACAATAGTTAAACCTTACTTATTACAAAAAGGTATATTAAAACGTGGAAGCACAACAGAGACAGGTTATCGTGCAGTTCTACCAAGCACTTCACGTTTGTTACCTCCACAAAGACCGCGTTCTACAAGAAATCTGTCTACAAAAAGTGGAAAGGGGGGAGCTATGTTAAATTTATCAAAAAAGAAATTAGATTACGTTTATTATGACGATCCAAACGAAATCATAGATAGATTGAAATTGTTGATGTCATCGCAAATGGCAGGACATACTGGTCATCAAAATGAAATAATATCGATTTTAGAAGAACTAAGAGAAGCAAAAATAATTAAATAAATACTAATTCTCACATGTTTATTCCTTATTCTACCGCTGGCAACAACCATGTCTATTGACAAGTTTGGTTCCCACATCTTTGGCAAGGATAATAAATTTTCATCTGAAGAACATAACATTATAAAAGTTGTTGACCTTAGTGCAGTTAAACTTTGGTATAATTTGGTGTTACCCTTCATGGGAATTTACTCTCTATCCGATAGAGTTTACCATTTATTACAAGACAAACGAATTACATATGTTTTTCCTATGGAATCTGCTACTATAATTTCTGGAGAATACCCGAAAAAATATGTTTTCTTAAAAATTAACGGAAAAAAGATCACCGACCCTGTAGGTATTCGGTTAAAGAAAGGGGATGTTCTTTCTTTTCATCGTCCTGAAGGTAGTCATTTAGAAGATTTTTATGGTGAATTGTTAATAAAATGTCCTGTAGAAGTAACAAACTAAACATTTAATTATCATGTCTGCACAACCTAACATCAAGGAAGATCTAGTCAACGAGTTACATAAACCTGCTAGAAAAAATTTTAGAGGACGACGGGTTATTATTAAAAATTTAAACGATTTATGGCAAGCTGATTTGGTGGAAATGATACCTTATGCAAAACTAAATAAAGGATATAGATATATTTTAGTTGTTATAAACACATTTTCCAAATATGTTTGGGTTCAACCTGTTAAAAGAAAAACTGCTGAGGAAGTAACTTTAGCTATGGAAAAAATTTTAAAGCTTGCGAAAACTACTCCAACTAACATACATACAGATCAAGGAAGAGAATTTTTCAACAAAAACTTTAATAAATTAATGGAAAAATATAACATTAATCACTACAGTACATATTCCACTATCAAAGCGGGGATTGTTGAAAGGGTCAACAGAACTCATGTGGAAACAGTTTAGCTTGCAAGGCAATTATAAATGGTTGGATATCCTAAATAATATTGTTTTTAAGTATAATACAACTAAACATAGAACAACAGGATTAAAACCTATAGATATAAATGAAGAAAATGAAAAATATGTTCTAAAATCAACTTATAATAATATAAAAACAATTGACCCCAGAAAATCAAAATTTAAACAAGGGGATTATGTTAGGGTTAGTAAATACAGGGAGGCTTTTCAAAAGGGCTATACACCAAACTGGTCAAATGAAATTTTTCAAATTAAAGAAATTAAATTAACCAACCCAAGAACATATTTGCTGACAGATGACAAAAATGAAATCATTTTAGGTAGTTTTTATGAACCGGAGTTGCAGAAAGTCAAACATTCAAACGTGTATCTCGTGGAAAAGGTGCTAAGAAGAAAGGGAGATAAAGTTTATGTTAAACGGTTGGGAATGGATAAATCACACAATTCTTGGATATTAAAAAAATATGTAATATAATAAAATAAAATAAAGAAACTTTATATTTAACAACATGGTTTTATTTACTTCTGATATATCTATATTAAATTCATGTCACTTATATACAACAATATCACTAGAGCTTGATCAGCACTGTCATTTTTCTTCACAAGAATCTTTTCCTTAGTCTCTTTTAAAACAATTGAGAAATAGAATCTTCTGCAAAGAGGACAATGTGCGTTTGTTTTCGTCCACTCTGTTAAACACTTTATACAAAATTTGTGTGTGCACGAATTGGGTGGGCAAATTTCTTCTCTTCTCATGGAATATAAACAAACAGGGCATCTGTTTCTGTCTTCTTGTTTAAGCTTTTTCACCGATTTTCTGCAACCAACCAGCTTTCGTTTTTGAATCATATTTATGTATTATTTCTAGCAAATAATGTTTTAGAAACCGTGTGCGTATAAATTTATAGATATTCCCCCACTCAGTATTGCAAGTCAAGACCACATGGTCGAGGTGGGAGGATATGAGCTTGAATTGGTTGTAATAAAACAAAAATTATTTAAAACGTTCATTGTATATTTTCTTCCTATAATTTTCATCCAAAACATCCTTTAGGAGGTTCTCAGCATATTGAAGTCTATTTTGAAAGCGGTAGCGATCCAATACATACTGCTCATAATCACTCTCACGTGCTGCTTTGTAACCAAACTTCCATGCAAACAATACATGGATTTTATTCATATTTTCGTTAAATGTAACCTTCTTCATAGTGCTTCTCTAAAATCACAAATGAACTGAGAAGACGAACTGTATGAATTTAACGTTGTAATGGATTTTATTCTTCAGCAATCATTCTTCTCATTACATTATAGGATTTATGTGAATCTAATCCCAAATTTATTATCATCAAATGATCATTAAAATGTTTAACTGTTATAGATTCCTTTAGTAGATTATCACATAAAATAATAGCTTCATCATACAATGTTAGTATTTCACTACCATAATTTTTCTGAAAAAGTCTGTATTTTACTTTAATAAGATGATATTGGAGTTCCAACACTTTTATTTTCTGTTGAGGTTTTAGCATTTTCTTCTTTTATAAAAGTCAACACATTTCTTCAGATATTTTCACTGGTCTCAGCTCACAACAATTTGTACAATACCTTGATAAAACACTAAAGTTATATGTAGTAATACTGAACCACTTAGGATACATAACTAACCGCAAAAATGGTTTGTTATAGCTTTAAATATGGATTGGAAGTAGCGGTGGGGTATGGAGAGGAGGAAGTGGTGGGGTGAAGAGTGGGGGGATTTGGTAGGGTGATTGGTGATAGGTGGATTAATGAATAATACTTCTAATTATTTGTTTGACATTTATGAAAAATTCATTTATTAAAATACAGGTTTATTTTTGAAAAAATAACAGTGAGTTTATCTACATTATTCTACTTTATGTTTCTATTGCACATGAAACATGATTTCTGAGATACAGGAGGACCATCGAATTGTGTGCTCCAGTCAGGACGATTGTAATGTATAAAACATGGCAATTTAATTTGAAGATCAAAACTTGATTTATAAGACATTGGTAATTTCCCCCATACATCCAAGAGTTCCAAAGGATCTGCATAATTAATTAGATATTCCAAAGGTAACATTTCTAGTTCATCTGTAGTAAAATCCTGCAAGGTTTTCTTTCCGCTTACATGACTAAACATTACATTTGCTGTTGGGCAAGACATAGTTTTTCTTTCTTTTCAGTCTTTTCCTTTTCTGTTTCCAATTCTTGAACTTTCTTTATCTGTTCAGTTCGAAACTTTTTTTTAGCACTCTTAGATAGGTTGGGAGGTGGATTTATTATTATTAAATTGTTTTCTATGTAGTCTTGTGGATTATAGCTTTCGTAATGTTCTGCGTCCCAGGAGAGATCAATAGGGACTGCTACAGACATGATCTGAATTGTGTTAAATACTGTAAATATTGAGAATTTATAGCAATAAAAGTGGTGTGGGGAAAAGCTGGTAGGAGGAATAGTTTTGAAAGCTCATTTGGAAGCTCCTGAGAGGAGTGGGGAGAGGAGAGGGGGAGGCGGGGCTTAAGTTTGGGCCGGCCAATCCGGTTCTTGGAGGCGGGGCTTAAGTTTGCGCCGGCCAATCCGGTTCTTGGAGGCGGGGCTTAAGTGGGGAGTGGGGGGAGGAGTGGGGGGATTTGGTGGGGTGAAGAGTGGGGGGATTTGGTGGGGTGAAGAGTGGGGGGATTGGATTTGGATTGATGGACAACCGGCACAAACACTATGCTCTTATGAACTACGGTGAACCATTAACTTGAACAGCTTCTAGCTTTTACTACAATTATTGCTTTTATGTGCGGCAATATGTGCATTCAGCAGTTTATGTTTAGTCTAGGGATATTTCTCCTCCACCCTGAGTTCATTCAGCGTCCCCGTTGATGATTTTTTTGCAGTCTTCATGGCGATGGCTTTTAAATATTTATATTTTCTTCACTGGTATATGATAATACTTAAACTCACATACATATGTTAACAACCTTGTTCAGTTCAACGCCTCCAAAACCCAGTCTTGCTCCCTCTCACGCAAAAGATCTGGCAACGCTTACCCCATCCACATGATTGGCCAAGCCCTACAGAACAACGAAGCGTTCGATCTCGTTGGCGTCGCTTTCGAACATGATCTCAGCTGGCACAAACACATTACTTCAGTAGCCACATCGGCAGCTAAAAAGCTTGGTTTTCTCTTTCGAGCCAGAAAATACTTCTCCCCTTTCAACTTATACACTCTCGTATGTTTCCCAAATAAGACCTAACCTAGAGTACTGCTCCCACATCTGGGGAGCGGCATCACCTTCGAGACTTAAGATCCTTGATTCTGTCCAAAAGAGAGCCATTCGACTTATCAATGATCCAGCCCTCACGAGAAAACTCCCTTCGCTCGCTCATCGCCGCGCTGTAGGGGATTTATCCCTTTTCTACCGCTACTTCCACGGATTTTGCTCTGAAGAACTAGCCGGTATTATTCCCCCCTTGAATGTCCCCAACAGAGCAACAAGAGGCGCGTTACGTATGCATCCCTTTACTGTCCAGCTACAAAAGCCTAGAACAGACCACTTCTCTCGCTCATTCATACCTAGGGTCTCCAGATTATGGAACAAATTGCCTGCAGATGTTTTCCCTTCCCGTATATATATATATATATATATATATATATATATATATATATATATATATATATATATATATATATATATATATATAAACATATGTTACCGGCAAAGTCCGTTTCATCGTCATACTTAAGTTTGCCTAGGTAAACCGCACATTGCCGGGGCGTTTTCGGCAAAGTCCGAAATTGTTCACTATTTCGGAGCTTGCCTAGAATGTAACCCGGCAAACTTAGGTTTGCCAAACACGTTTTAGGAAAAGTCCGAAATAATAAATTTGTGACCGTTACGTTGCTGTTCATTTTCTAGTCGTAACTAGTTTTATAGTCTGTTTGTCTGTAATACGTCGCAAGTACACACGCACTGCGTTGATTGTTTAAGGTGGCATTTTCCGATCGCGTCCATGGTGGCCAACTTAATTTCATTATGTCATGGTTTTTCGGCTTTAAAATTTTTAACAATAAAATTATAAGTATATTATGTAAATATAGATTAATATCCTGCAAGCAATTTTTAGTTAATTATTTAATGTTTCAACGTGTATGATGATTTCATTTAAAAGATTGATATTTTAAAAGATCTATGGTGACTTTTTTCTGACACTAGGACCTCAATATTCTTTTTAAATATTATGTTCCTAAAATAAATCATAAAATATCTTGAGACTTTTATTAATACGTTAAAAATTGGCTACTAAAATAAAATTACGTTGGCAATAAATGGGTGTGGTCGGTAAATGCAGCTTTAAGCAGGGCGCGCATTGAATCGACTCGGCTCGGCTCGGCACGGCACGTTACAGTCAAGAGATTTGGTATACCTAAAGTCTATTTGTTTGGACGATAGACCGATGTAAATATTAACCCTACACGTCATAGTCTGACGATCTCGTCGAGCCTCCACCAGCTTCCTATTCGTACTGGCCGACCGGACATTAAATTGAAAGAGGCGTGCCAGAGAGCTATCGGCGGTATTTCGCAGGATTGTAATTAGGCTGTCTAGTGAAAAAGGCTATTCGACTTTCTTTCGAGGTTTGACTTGTTTTGTAGTTTTAATTTTTTGCGTTGCTTTTTAATCGCTTTTTGTTTGTTCGGTTGTCAAGGCTGGCAATTATTTAAGTTTTTATTTAATTGTAAACAGTTTTGCAGTTTAAAGTTTTCCTTCTCATTCTCAATGCGGCCCTGTTCAATTTCACCGTTTGAACCGATCACTTGTAGGCAGCGTGCATCTGTTTATATTCGGTCTATCGTCCAAACAAATAGACTTTACATGAAAATATGAAGAGGAGCGCATTGAATCGGTTTCGCCCGCTCGGAACGACCAAATCGGAATCAGAGCAAAAATTGCCGAAATGTCCGACTGCCTGCGACTATTTCTCGTATTGAGACGCAAGCGGAAGAGATAGGTGTGCAATGGCGGACGAAGTTTGGATAGTAAACGTTCATTTTTATGTTTTTTTGTACGACCCGAAGAATCACGACAATGTGCGGAAGGAGAATGCTTAGGAGGAAATAGCGAAAAAAGTCTGATACGATACTACGTCTATACATCACAATAGTTGCAGCTGTTTTAAAGAACAGATAGCCGAATCAATGCGCTTTGACTGTCGGCATTCCGAACGAAACTTACCGAGCCGAGTCAATTCAATCCGCGCCCTGCTTTGAGTGACCGAGCCGAGTCAATTCAATGCGCGCCCTGCTTTGAGTGACCGAGCCGAGTCAATTCAATGCGCGCCCTGCTTTGAGTGTTTGTCTATTCGTCTAACACTGGACCGGGTTTGCTCAGGTTTGTTATTATCATTTAATAAAAAAAGTTTAATAAGTATGTTCTGAAGGTATATTTAACTTAATGAAATACGATGAAATCATGTTATTTACAGGCTTAGCATCACTAGTATACCAATTATCATGATACAATACAAAGGTAAGAACATATTTCGGACTTTTCCTAAATCGTGTTTGGCAAACCTAAGTTTGCCGGGTTATATTCTAGGCAAACTCCGAAATAGAGAACAATTTCGGACTTTGCCCAAAACGTCCCGGCAATGTGCGGTTTACCTTGGCAAACTTAAGTATGACGATGAAACGGACTTTGCCGGTAACATATATATATAAAAGTACTCCTTAAGCTAAAGATATTTTTTCAAACGACATCTACATAGTGTTATTTTAAAAAAGTAAAAATAAAAATAAACATGCGAATATCGGAAAAACCTATACTTCAGTGGTTACCTCTAAATGCCTTTTTTGTAAACTACCAAACCTATCAAGGACGGAATCGACAGAAATATTAATATCTCTGTGGATGTGTAACAATGCTAACCCTACAAGTCTCTGTTGGCTCATGGTTGATCGCAACCAAGTTTTAAGCCTTTTTAGGGGTGAAGAACTTCTCTCTGGCGTTGCCACACTTACTGGTAATACACTTAATATCTTTAGAGCTAAATATATCCGTGGATAAACTTCCGGCTCGCACAAATGTAAGGTGTTTAGCGCCGTGTCAGGCAGACTTTTGTCATTTAATTTATTCCATTTATTTCTCCACAGTTCTAACTCTGTGCCTAGAGTAGCTGATATTAATTCTTTGGTTTCATTACTAAACTTTGACAAATCTTCAGCTATGTTATTTTTTTATGATAATAAGATCTGTGTCCGATTTTTTAATTATATTGAAAGGCATCAAATTAATTATTTCAAGAACTGTAAATAACTCAAAACCAAAACGAAAATTAAGGTCCTGAATCACATCGTCCAAAAGGGGTATAAATATTGAAATTCTAAAGTAATCTACAGGATTATTTGTATCAATATTAGAGCGATTTTTTTGTCTTGCATTTGTGCGAGGTATCAATAAAGAAATGTTCATTTTTGTATGTATTCGTTCCGATTCTTCAAAAATTTCTTTAAAAGAATTGTTAGCGTTATCTCTTTTTTTAAGCAGTACGGATTTAATATCTTGTACTAGCGCCTGTGCCATAGACTTATCAATAGATTTTTTTTGCAAAATTTTGCTTAAATTCACAGTGAGGCTCAAAAAATAAGATAACGCGAGTAGTTATACTCACGCTATTCTGCGACACTTCGATGGCATGTACCATCCGCAGTCTGAAAGCCACGTGTTTCTTCGGCGAAGAAGTGCTGAAAAAATCTCCGAAAATTTTGAAAATTCCGCAAGAAGTGCTGAAATTGTCTGAAGGATTGGTTTCTGGTGCCGAAGAAGTGGTCGACAATGACGTAATTGACCAGAGGCTGTTGGCCAGAAGGGCCTTAGATCGAAAAATCAGCGAAAATCCCCGAAAATCGTTGAAAATAGGTGAATAAGTGCTGAAAGTGGTCGAAGAGTCGGTTTCTGGTGCCGAAGAAGTGATTGTCAATGACGTAATTGACCGGAGGCTGTTGACCAGAAGGGCCTTATGTTGAAAAATCAGCGAAAACTCCCCCGAAAATGGCCGAAATTGGTCGAAGAGTCTCTCGGTTTCTTGTGTGTGCTGAAGAAGTGATATTCAATGACGTAATTGACCAGAGGCTGCTGCTGCTGCTGCAGTTGGCCAGAAGGGCCTTAGTGTGTTTCGGTGTGTTTTGATTGGTTGAGTTCATAGACACGTGACGTGACGTAGCGATCGTCGTCGTTTTTCCGGTCGAAGAATCTCTCGGTTTCTTGTGTGTGTGTGTGTGTGTGCTGAAGAAGTGATTGTCGACAATGACGTAATTGACCAGAGGCTGCTGTTGACCAGAAGGGCCTTAGTGTGTGTGTGTGTTTCGGTGTGTTTTGATTGGTTGAATTCATAGTCACGTGATGTAGCGATCATCGTCGTCGTCGTCGAAGAAGTAGTTGTTTTCAATGACTCAATTGACCAGAGGTTGCTGTCTGCCTATTTACCTGTATTTTTCCGTCTTGAGAGTTTACCTGAGTTCTTGTATATGTATGTATGATATTATTGTCAATGACACAGTTTCCCAGAGGCTGCTGCTGTCGGCCGAAAGGGCCTTAATGAGATGTTGTTTGTTTTTGCGCCAAAAAAGCGTTTTTTTTCACTCCCCTGTACCTCCTGTGTGTTCACCGTACTTCTTGGGTGACACTTCGTTTCGAACCTACCTAAATACCTACATACCTACCTTTACCTATTACCTACGTACTCTTCGAATTTTTGAACTAAGTTTTTTTTTTTCAGCTGCTGCACAGCTATTAATTATAAATATAATAATTTATTTCATATTATGTCGTATGCATTGGAAAAAAGTTTTTCTACCCAAGGCGAGAATCGAACCCGCACACACCATGTGTATAAATTTCGTATTATATACGTTTCCCAACTATAGAACCCAGTACGCCACGCTACCGAGTTAAATAACTAAACATTGAAAATGATATGTTAAGTGATTTCGAATGTGACGTAGTAGGTATGTTTTATGTATTTTAGGTTGATAATATCCGAATAGTTTGGAGTAGAAAAAACAATCGATTGATTTCCGTCTTTTTCTATTGCATTACGTTCGTAGGTAGGATTGATGTGGGTGAAAACACGCTTAGAGTGAGCTAGACAAACTTAGTGTGTATGTGTGCATTTACATTGGTTGGTATTCAATTGGAAGATTTTTTTTTCGATGCTACCATTCATTTTATCGCTGTTCGGAGGTCATGGCTGAGTCAAATCCCCAGCATATTATCAGCCCCCCCCCCCCCAATAACGCCAAAACAAAACGAATCTCTTTTGCATGTGTCGTACGAAAATATTTTATTTAATAATTAGAATAAGCTACCCGGTATGGTAAAATTAAGTAATTTTAATAAAATACGATTTAAAACATATTATAAAGTCGAAAATCGAAGAATTTAAAAGGTTAAAATGCGGTCAATATTGCTCTTATCACTAGAAATTACTAACAACAAACGAATCAATTTTAGAAGTCTAGCGAATATATTTTATTTGGGAAATAATAAGCTGCAATGTTTAAATATGAGTGACCGTTCGGAGGTCATGGTTGGATCAAATCCGGGCTATTTTTAGAACTAACACCAAACAAAACGAACCTATTTTCGCATTGCCTAGTGAAATATTTTATATAATAATAATAATAGCTGCAGTATAGTAAAATTAAGTAATTTTAATAAATGTGATTTAAAACATAATTAATTCGAAAATCCTTATCCCTATCTTTCGGCAAAGTTCAAAAATGGGTCAAAATTGTCTCGATAAATAGAATTTACTAAAAACAAAACGAATCAATTTACATGTTTAGTCAATATATTTTATTTGGGGAATAACAAGCTGCAATTTTTAAATTATGATTTGAAATAAATCAAAACAAAACGATATTTTTCCTGTTTATTTAACTACAACTAAAAGCAACATTCTGGTCATTTTCTGCTGGAACCAAAATCATTTCCCAATCGTTATGCGGGTATAATAAAGAAATAACATTTTATCAATGGTACCGCTTTTTTAATGTAGTCTTTTAGGTTGAAATTTTTTATTTTTTTTTTTTGGTCTTTACATTTAGTGTGTGAAATTACACAGTTTTTGCAGAGCCAACAACCATTTGTATTTATTTTCTGGTAACACATATAACATTTGCTGCCTTTTTACGTTTTCATATTGTGTTCTGTAATTTTTAAATACCAATATTTATTTCTAACAAAAAATTAGGGTATTATTTTTTTTATATATATATAAACTTTATTAGGAAAAGAAGGACAAAATGGTTAAAGGTTTTCAATTAATTTTATAGTAGTTATACAAAATAAAGCAGAAGTATCAATTTTTACATTTTATTTGTTACTTTTACAAATACAAAGAATTAATTTTAAAGTAGGATTGTGAAATGCCGCATCTTGAACAAAACCATATATCATCTTTTCTTTCAAACTCGCATAGACTTTTGTAACATTTAACACATTTCAGTTTAATTTTCCAACATGCTGCACAACACCATTGATCATTGTATCGTCGACTCATCGTTTTCAAGCAACCAGAACAGTAACCTCGTCCAAACAATCTAGGACTCCAATATTCTTCAGCTGTTTGTTCAGGCATCTTTTTATTAAGTAAATTTTTAATGCAAGGAGCACTTGTCGTCTTCTACTATAAAACTATTAGGTTACATAGCCTTTTATACCTTTTTACTGATAAGTTGTTGTTTAAAAAACTCGTCATAATATTGTTCCAAGGAATTGTTCCTACCGAACTGAGATTGTAAATTGGTTTCAGTTAAACTAATATATTCTTTACATTTTTCACACTGACTTGCAGGTTTCAAAGAAAATAAACTTATACCACATAAAAAACACCTTTTCCCATGCAGTTCTAGGACAACATTTAGTTCTAAAACATGCCAAGCAATATGTTCTTTTGGTTTCCATTTTTTACTCCAAAAGGCACAGTTTTTACAAATTTGTGTAAAATTATCGTTGCTATACCAGGGGATAAGGCACTTTGATTTAAAACATACAAAATTCATTGTTGTTTTTTTATTATTATTATTATTATTATTATTATTGGTTAAAACTAATAACAGTTCTTTAAAAGACTGAAAAGGAGCATTGCTTTCCCAAGATAATTCCTTAACATTCAGTTCTAAGCTTTATTAGTGAGTAAGGTGTGGATGTTAAAAAGTCTGCGCCCTTTATGGGATAAATATCAGTTTCCGTCGGTGAGATATTAAATGATACTGGATTTTATACCTTTTGGGGAAGAATTCAACCAAAAAGAAGTGCTTATAAAAAGTCTGTTTTATTTATTCTTATTCACAATGTTTTAAAATCGATAGATCGAAAGTGGTAAACAACAAAAATAAAACGCGTTAACAGAAACAGCTGCAGAGTTTTAAAAGTCACCGGTTATCGCTCTTAAATTATGAAGACAAATGTTAAACAGTTAAGTAATTAATAATTAATTATACATACATAAAACGCATGATTTAAACCTAATCTCATTAAAGATTCTCTCTCTCTCTCTCTTCAAACAGAAAGATCAAAAACAAGTTCATAAATATAAAGTAGTAACGTTTAGATTCAAAAAAGAACAGTTTTTCAGTTGGTCTCATTAATAAATTTAATAGTTGTTAAAACCTGTTTTCTAACTTCACATAAAAACTCATTATATTTCATCAAGAAATGCATCACCTAAAATGCTTAATAATAAATAATGTACAATGGTACTTTAACTTGTGTGACGTTGCAAAGTTTAGCGCTTGAGAACCATAAAATTTCTTCATATCTTTAACGAGTCATAATTAATGTTGCATAACAACAACAAAGTGATAACTTTATCGGTCTAACCTGATAGACGAATCGTAACTTGTATAAACACATTTTGTTGTTATTAATTAAAATAATATACAATATTTATAATTTATATAATTAATAGAAAATTGATTATACGGGGGTGATCTGTAAAATTTTGGAATCTTACTTAATTTTTTACAACTGAACGTTTTTATTTTTCCACTAGTCGAAATATCTGTTCAGTCTTTACCAAACAACCAAATTTCATCTGTCCCATTCGTACCGTTAGGGCACTAACGCGATTGGACTATTTTAAACATTAATGCCTATAGTGATGTTACTAACGGGGATTTTTGAAAAATTTTTTCGTCAATCGAAAGATGTTTTTGAGCTCTACCAAACACCCAAATATTCTCTACACCATTCTTGCCGTTAGGGCACTAAAAGGTATGAGCTGTTTTTTTGTGATTTAAAAGAAAAAATTAAAATATTTTTATTTAAGATTGAAAGTAAAGAACCCTATGCCGTGTGATACATAATTTTAAAGGTAATATTCTCGACACCATTCTTGCCGTTAGGGCACTAAAAGGAATGAGCTGTTTTTATTTACAAAAATTAAAATATTTTTATTTAAGATTAAAAGTAAAGAAACCCATGTTGTGTGTGATAAAAATAGTTTTAGCTCCGTTGGTATCATTAAGAAATTTAATACTTATAAAATAAGTAGTTTGTTTGACTATTATTTATTTTCTAACATAGTATTTTACAGATAAAGCATTTTGATTTTTCAAATTTCTTCCAATCATTTTTCTAGTAATTTTTAATTTTTGCAACTAGTCAATCTAAAAACAATTCTCATTTAATGTTGTTTTTCGACTGGTAGAAGTTTTTCGTGTGGTTAGGTACGTATAAAAGGACTAGAAAGAAAAAAATCATTTAGTTTGACTTAGAAACACGGGGAAAAACATGCCTGTTCAAGCAAGATATAAGTAGTGTCCTAAATGTAAGGGTGAATCGGAGGAACCACGTGGCTTGATAGTTCGATGCATGTACCCTCACATTATTTTGATGGTCAAGAAAAGAAGGGAAATTTTACAACACTTAGCAGACGGACTTCGATTTGAAAGAAGAATCAAACAAAGTGAAGACATTTTTTGCAGTTTTAAGTAGTTTTATTTATATACCAATCTCTTGATAAAAATACATTTTCTCTAGCACGAAGTAAATCGTTATAGAAAATACACACACAAAAGATAAAAAATCTGTAATTCTATGCACCTATAAGTCATAAGAAAATAAACTGAAGCATTTTCATTAGTTTAAAACTCTCGCTTGACCAGTAAGCATCAACAAAAAGAATCGTGTTAAAATGGTATGTAGTCGATGTTCCAAACCATTAAAAGATCGAAGATTTTTGTGTGAAAAGTGTTTAGACCATGTTGGAGATTGTTTTAACATGTCCTGTTTACATTGGTTAGTTTGGTTTCGAAATCAACGGGAAGAGGACGGGAAAAAGGAAAAAAGCACTGAACAGAAAGAGAGTTCATCACCATCACTTTCAACACCACTTAAGTTAGGAAAACAGAAAAGTCAAGGGAGGAAAAGACTGATTAGAAAAAAAATTTGCCACTTATGCGAATACTGAAATGGAACAAGATAAGATTAATCTAAAAAAAAAATATTTTTTATGTGGTATTTGTAAATGTTGAGTTTAAAAATATGGCACACTATTTCATACTGAACCTAGTGTTAAATTTATATTGTTACAATTGGTACAAGAAAAATAAAAATGTTTTAAATTATAATAAATGTCAAATTTTATTTGAAACCGGTAAATTTGACATGCACCCTGTAACAGTGATATTGTATTGAAGCATAGAATGATATGCGAATGAAATAAATTAAAACAAAACGAAACGATTTTCGATGTCTATTCAACCAATTTTGTTTTGCTCAGCCGTTGCAACTTTAGCGGTTAAAATTATACATACATACAAGGTGTCCCCAAAAAGTCTTCATATGTTGAAATTGCAATTAGTAAAGATGGAGACACCAAATTTTAGTTTTGTCTTATTGACTATTAAATGTACTTTTTTATGTAATTTAATCTGCTTCAACACCCCAGTGAGGGGTGGCGTTTGGGGGGTTAAAGGCAAAAATTTGAAATGTAACCCTATGCCGTGTGATGCATAATTTTAAAGGTCTTCAAAAAAAAAAACATTTTACCGCAAACCTGAATCTAAATTCGTTTTAAATGGTAAGCCTAGAAAAATTAAAAATCGTGAAAGTTAAGATTTTCAAAAAATAATCTCACCAATCAAGAGGTCTTTTCAACCCCTTCCAAACATCCAGAATGTTATAAAATCAGGTAAGATTTAATACCTCACCTACTGAAACCGATAATTTATCCTATAAAGGGTATAGACTTTTTAACCTAATGTCAACAGAACGTGATAGTATTACAAAAAATATCTGTGTTAATAAATACAAATAATTTATGACTCTTATAAAACTGTGTACTTTCTCACTTTCTAAAGTTTAAAAGATAACTTAGCTGATACACTACTTTGGGAAGGATATGAAAATAAAATTTGAATCATTTTAAATGCGAAGGATAAGGGAAAAATAAAAACATTCATATAATACAGATATGTGTTCTATTTAAAATTAACTACACTCCTCTACCTGCAATTACCAAGTAGGTTGACTTGTCTTATAATAATAACAATAATAATAATAATAATAATAATAATAATAATAATAAACTCCATATAAATATATTTGCAATTAATTGCCATTTTTAAAATATTGTATTTTAACCAATTTTTTGCAATAAATTGGAAGCTCCAATTTTTCTATATAATGTTTCTTTTTTATGCAATTGCTAATTAAGTTAGCGCTTAACTCTGATAGTTTTGCTGGCGCCCAAATTCTGTCACCTATCAGTTCTGGTGTAACACAATTTTTCCTATCACAGTCCATGTTTTCTTTATATAGGTAGTTTTAATAAAATAAATACCTTGAAATTAAAAAAAAGTTTGTTAATAAACAGAAAAAATTAAATGTGCAGTATTATGTTTTAGATCTGGTGTAACGCAATTTTTCCTACCACAGTCCATGTTTTCTTTATATCGACAGTTTTAATAAAATAAATACCTTTTTAAACAAAAAAAAAAAAACAAGTTTGCTAAGAAACAGAAATACTAATAAAAAATTATGGTTTAGAATTATTATTATTATTATTATTGGCTACCCTCTCCTAGACCTAGTAAATGTGGATGCCAAAATAATTGGCTGCCTATTATTATTATTATTATTATTATTATGATTTTGATCATACTGTAGTGTGATTATATTATATGCCAAAAATCTTGACTTTTTCAGTTTAAAAAGTCGAATATAACCACACTGGTTGCAATGTTGAAATTTAGTATTAACTGGAATGCAGGTATCCTTAATAATTCTAATGCTTATGCAGCGACACACGGAGCATTCATAATAGTCCTTATAATAAGTTCGTAGTACTTTAAATTGCATTATTACGATGACTTAAAACAAAACAAAACAAAAATTAAAATTACAATGTGTTAACCTACTTTTCTTTTTCTTTTTCTTTTTTCGTTTAAAACCTTTGACTTTCTTCATCATCATCGTCCTCCGTGATGTTATAGATTGTTGTTGCGGTCTTCTCACCGATTTTAGACGATGATGTTGATGATGATGTTGCACTCTTCAGTCTTTTAGTTGGTGACGGTTTACACTCAATCTCATCCGCCTCGTCAGTTCTCACATTAAATGAAAATCTCTTGATTGCTGTTTCAAACAGTTGTAGATCGGACTCGTTCTCCATTTTCGTGACTATATACTGAATAGGCAAATTGCCAAATTTTGCCGCCAGTTTGTCCTGTCGGGGATAATACCCCAACCGAATGAAAATCCTTTCACCCCTTAAACTGACCTCTTTTACTTGAAAGCTGAAAACAATAGGAAAAAAATTGTTACCACTATGAATGAAAAAAAAAATAATTTGAATTAATAAAAAATGTTCCTACAAATAACTTCAAAACCTCACCCAGTTAGATTTATAATGGGTTTTAGACAACGAAAACTGAAACATCACTTTCATGTTATTAATAATAATAACAAAAAGTTAAAATTTTTTAAACTGGAATCTACTTTAGCTCTTTGAGAAAATGCTGTAGTGTCTTTTAGATACAAATTTGGTTGGATTTAGGAAAAAAAAAACAGCTTAAAAATTCTTTGTTAAAAGTAAATGTTATTTTTTTTTGACAAAATTTTAATAATAATAATAATAATAATAATAATAATGATAATAATGGAAACAAAGGATATATCTTACCTAAAGAGTTCCTTCATCACCACCAGAGCCATGTTTAATGGAAAATTCATTTGATCCAGAGACTTAACAATAATTGTGGATTGTACACCTGCCATATTGTATGTATGTATGTATGCCTGTAGTATAAGAAGAATCAGCTTGTTCTGAATTCAAGTAGCAATCATTTTATTGCAGGCTTTATAGTAGACATCTCGAAAAAAAGTCAGATGAATTTTATGAGAGGCAAACGGTGTAAAACTATCAAGGGAAACAATTTTATTCTAAACAAATGCAGAAAAGTCAATGTATAAATTTACAGCTTAATTTACCCAACATTCCCCTCCAGTGGAAAAATTTCGTGAACCAATGAATTTTGCAAAATTTCAACATAGGCGACTTGGAGTCTGCAAAAATTTCGAAAGGTGGCGGGTTATGTAAATAGAAAATTAGATAAAATTTTAAAAATGTCTCTAGTCATAAAAATCATACCTAGTTATAAAAATTATATTTGCAAGGGATAAGAATATTAGAGTGCTGCAGTAAATAATCATATTAATTAAATTTGTCTACCATACAAAATAGTACTATGAATAAATTAGAATTGTGATATATCCCTATTTTCTTTTTCAAAGATAGCGAATTGTTGAAGTACCATATTTTTAGAATAATTTTCATAACATCATTAAATCTTAAACTGAACACACACACACACACACACAAATGAATTTTATTTTGCAAAACTTAAAAGCAAAATGAGTACTGGTGCTGAAATTACTACCTTAGCTGAACAAATGTTGCTGAAAGTACAACAAGTTGGTAATTTAATTAAAACTAGAGAAGATTATTGTAAGTGGATTAAATTTTTAAATAAAAATATTTTATTATACGTAACGTATCAAATAGTAATAATAAAAAAGCAAAATTTTTTAAACTGGAATCTACTTTAGCTCTTTTAGAAAATTGTAGAGTGTCCTTTAGATATCGGAAAAATTTAAACAAGTCTAAAAAACAAAATTTAATTTGGCAGGATTTGGAATCATGTTTTAAAAATCGCATTAGAACTGGTGCTATAATTAATTTAGGTATTAAGGATCCTGTTATATTTTTCACTAAAGCATTTAAATCATTTTCATGTCAAGTTAAAAAACAGCTTAAACACTCGTTGTTAAAAGTAAATGTTATTTTTTTAGCAAATTTTGTAAAGCCTGAAAATGCAGAAACGGACATTAAACATTTTCAAACTAAAAATAGAATAATTGATCACAATACAAATTTAAAAGAATTTTCTGATAATTACATTAAAAACAATATTTTATCAAAGCTAGAGGAATTTGCAGAAAAAGATTCAGGCTGGGCGCTCTATGAAATTCTGCAATTGAAGGTTAATTTTTGCAATTATTCTCCAATAAATGTAGGTATATCCACTTTCGTTGATATACCTAAATCTATTCGGAACACTAAAGGAGTCCTTAATATTAGGAATCATGACGGATATTGTTTTCTCTGGTCTATTCTAGCAGCTCTTTATCCCTGTTCAGATCAACGTCATCCCAATAGAACAACTTCCTACCCTCATTTTAGCGAAAAACTTAAATATGATGGAATTGACTTTCCAATGAAATTAAAAGATATCTCTAAATTTGAAAACATGAACAGTCTTTCAATCAATGTGTTTACTTTTGAAAAAAGAGAAATCGTACCAGTTTGTTTATCCAAATTTAAATTTTTAACAACTATTAATTTATTGATGATTCCTACACAACTGCATGATTTTGACGATGACGATGATGATGATTATAATAGTGAAAGTGAAATGAATTTAAATGAACACGTAAACAATTTTCATCAAGTTTGTCATTTTGCATTAATTAAAGACCTATCACGTTTGCTCTGTAGACAAAGTAATAATGATTTCACACATCAGAAATTTTACTGTGATAGATGTCTTAATCATTTTTATTCACGTGAAACTTTAAATAAACATATGTTTACCTGTAAAGAACTTAATACATCAAAAATTACTTTACCTACAGATGCGGATAAATTTTTAACATTTTCTCAGTATAAAAACCAGGAGAAAACTCCCTTTGTCATTTATGCAGATTTGGAATGTATATTGGAAAAATATGAGGACAAAAATATTACTGGTAGTATAACTAAAATTCAAAAACATATTCCATTTAGTATTGCATACAATTTAGTATGTTGTTATGACAACTCACAATCAAAATTTAATTTATATACCGGTAAAGATTGCATAAGTTGGTTTATTAAAAATTTAAATCAGTTGGCAACCACCATATCTAATATATTTTCCAATCCAGTTCCAATGAAACCTTTAACTGAAAAGCAAAAACTCGATTTTATATCATCAAATACATGTCATATTTGTTTAAAGCCCTTTAAAGACAGTGAGATTAAAGTTAAAGATCACAATCATTTCGATGGTAGCTTCAGGGGCAGCAGCCATTCTTCCTGTAATTTAAATTATCAAGATGATGCCGTTGTGCCCATTATCTTTCATAATTTATCCGGATACGATAGTCATTTTATAATTAAAGCGCTTGCAACGGAAGTACCTGGTCCCATTAATTTACTGCCCGTAAATAAAGAAAAATATATATCTTTTACAAAACAATTTCCTCATACCAATATACAGTTTCGATTTTTAGATTCGTTTCGTTTTATGCCAAGTAGCTTAGATAAATTAAGTTCATATTTAGATGATTCAGAAAAAATTATTACACACAATTATTGTAAAAATAATGAAGAATTTAAGCTTTTATCAAAAAAGGGTATTTTTCCCTATGATTATCTTGATAATTGGGATAAGTTAAGGGAAACTCAGTTACCGCCTAAAGAATTATTTTTTAATAAACTTACTAGAATGAATATTTTAGACTCAGATTATGATCATGCCGTTACTGTTTGGCATACGTTTAAAATTGAAACTCTTCAGCAATATGCTGAACTATATTTAAAAACAGATGTTTTACTTCTAAGTGACATTTTTGAAAATTTTCGAAAAGTTTGTTTAAAAACATATAACCTGGAATGTTTAAAGTACTATACAATCGCAGGTTTGGCATATTCCAGTTGTCTCAAGATATCTGGTGCTACCTTAGAATTGTTAGATGACATTGACAAAATTATGTTTATTGAAAAGGGGGTTAGAGGCGGAATTTCGCAATGTAGTAACCGATATGGAAAAGCTAATAATATATATATGGGAAATGATTATGATTCAAATATACCGTCTTCATTTCTTATGTACTTTGATGTAAATAATTTGTATGGTACAGCTATGTGTGAATATTTACCTGTCGGTGATTTTTGTTGGATTGACAATCTTAATTACTACGCGGAGAATATACTCAATACACCTGACAATGCTGACTATGGTTACATACTTGAAGTTGACCTAGAATATCCCACTTCACTACATAACATTCATAAGGATTTGCCCCTATGTCCCGAACACATGAAACCTCCTTTAACTACATCTAAGCAACCTAAATTGTTAACAACACTTTTCAATAAAACAAATTATGTTCTTCATTATAGAAATCTAAAACAGGCTTTAAATTTGGGGCTTAAGTTAACAAAAATCCATAAAATTTTAAAATTTAAACAAGAAGCTTGGTTAAAAAAATATATAGATTTAAATACTATATTACGACAGAAAAGTCGAAATGATTTTGAAAAAAACTTTTATAAATTAATGAATAATGCCGTTTTCGGGAAAACCATGGAAAATGTGAGGAAATATAAGGATGTTAAACTAGTTACCAAATGGCATGGACGATATGGTGCAAAAAATTATATTTCTAAACCCAATTTTCATAGTTATACTGTTTTTGATGACAGTATGATTATAATTGAAATGAAAAGACTTAATATTAAATTTAATAAACCGATATATGTTGGGTTGAGCATTTTGGAAATTTCCAAAACTATCTTATACGATTTTCATTACAATTATATTCAGCCGAAATTTCATGAAAAAGCTAAATTATTATATAGTGATACGGATTCGCTTATTTACCACTTTTTTGTTAGTGACATATATCAGAATATTCAGGAGGATATTCATAAATTTGACACTTCTGACTATCCCTCTGATAATATTTACAATATTCCATTAAAAAATAAAAAAGTGTTGGGTTTAATGAAGGATGAGAACAATGGGAAAATTATGACTGAATTTGTTGGACTTAGGTCTAAAATGTATACATTTAAAGTTATTAATCAAGAAACAACCAAAAAAGATAAGGGTATAACAAACGCGTCATTAAAACAAATTTCTTTTGACGACTACTACAACTGTCTGTTTAATAACGCAAATCTTTTTACCGATGAAACACTTATCCGAAGCAAAAAACATGTAGTTTATACAATGACACAAAAAAAATTAGCACTCAGTTCTAATGACGATAAGCGAATTGTAAACTTCATTTATACAGATACATTACCTTGGGGATATCTACCGCAAAATTACGGTAACAGTTAATCCATTTTACATAATTTTCTTTATCTTAATTAACTTATTTAACTTCTTTGCTTCCAAGCACCTGTTTTAAAGTATGTAAAAGCGATCCCTGGTGCATTTCCTCCAACTAAAGGATCTTTTAAAGCAGCAGGATATGACTTACGAAGTATATCTGATGTTATTGTTCCTGCAAGGGGGAAGTCAATAATAAATACTGGCTTACAAATAGAACTACCTGAAGGATGCTATGGAAGAATTGCTCCTAGATCTGGATTGGCTGTAAAAAAATTTCTTAATGTGGGAGGTATAAACTAATATAATTCAGATAATTGTAGATATTAGTTAACTTTTACTTTTTCTTATTTAGCAGGTGTAATTGATTACGATTACAAAGGCCTCGTGATGGTTGTTCTATTCAATCATTCTGAAGAAGATGCAATTATTCAGGTTGGGGACAGAATAGCTCAACTTATTTGCGAAAAAATTTTCTATCCTGTTTTGGAAGAAGTGAATCAGCTACCAGGAACTGCACGAGGGGGACATGGGTTTGGATCAACTGGAGATTAGTTCTTTTTAAGATTTAATGATGTTATCATTTGTATCAGTCCACGTTTAATGTAAATAAATGTTGAAAAACGTAAATTGTGTTTTATTTTTACTAACGAATGCAGTATAAATTTTATTTAATAGGCGTAGAATCGTTTTAGTTTTGTTTTGATCTATTCACTAAAATTTTTTTTGAGGCACTATAGAGACAATATATGGTTTAGCTGTAAAAACTTCTTCTTTTAACCATTTTGCTTCTACCTAGGTGCCCACTAGAAAATCACACTGTAAAAAAATGGTGAATAAATACCGATGCCACTTATTAAAGTGTTACGAAGAAACAACATTCACACCTGAATCTTCGTATTTGACTTATAATAAAAATAAAAATATTTTTAGAAATTGCAGCTTATTATTTCTTAAATAAAATATATTCACTAGACTTCCAAAATTGATTCGTTTTGTTGTTAGTAATTTCTAGTGATAAGAGAAATATTGACCGCATTTTGACCTTTTGCCGAAAGATAACATGCTTCGATTTTTGACTTCTGTTTTAATTTCTATTTTATTAAAATTACTTAATTTTACTATACTGCAGCTTTTTTTTTGTTTCGTTTTGATGACTTATGTTTTCAATATATTTCGCATTTTTATTTACATATCATTCTTCGGTACCGGACACCAACTCAGGTAAACCCAAGACAAAATTACAGGTAAACAAAAGCGCAAAAAAAAAACATCTCATTAAGGCCCTTTTGGCCGACAGCAGCAGCCTCTGGTAAACTGTGTCATTGACAATAATATCATACATACATATACAAGAACTCAGGTAAACTCTCAAGACGGAAAAATACAGGTAAACAGGCAGACAGCAACCTCTGGTCAATTGAGTCATTGAAAACAACTACTTCTTCGACGACGACGATGATCGCTACATCACGTGACTATGAATTCAACCAATCAAAACACACCGAAACACACACACACACTAAGGCCCTTCTGGTCAACAGCAGCCTCTGGTCAATTACGTCATTGTCGACAATCACTTCTTCAGCACACACACACACACACACACACAAGAAACCGAGAGATTCTTCGACCGGAAAAACGACGACGATCGCTACGTCACTTCACGTGTCTATGAACTCAACCAATCAAAACACACCGAAACACACTAAGGCCCTTCTGGCCAACTGCAGCAGCAGCAGCAGCCTCTGGTCAATTACGTCATTGAATATCACTTCTTCAGCACACACACAAGAAACCGAGAGACTCTTCGACCAATTTCGGCCATTTTCGGGGGGGTTTTCGCTGATTTTTCAACATAAGGCCCTTCTGGTCAACAGCCTCCGGTCAATTACGTCATTGACAATCACTTCTTCGGCACCAGAAACCGACTCTTCGACCACTTTCAGCACTTCACCTATTTTCAACGATTTTCGGGGATTTTCGCTGATTTTTCGATCTAAGGCCCTTCTGGCCAACAGCCTCTGGTCAATTACGTCATTGTCGACCACTTCTTCAGCACCAGAAACCAATCCTTCAGACAATTTCAGCACTTCTTGCGGAATTTTCAAAATTTTCGGAGATTTTTTCAGCACTTCTTCGCCGAAGAAACACGTGGCTTTCAGACTGCGGATGGTACATGCCATCGAAGTGTCGCAGAATAGCGTGAGTATAACTACTAACGCGCATAAAGAGACAATAAAATTTGTTTTAACATTGAGTTAATTAACAACTGAGCTTTTGTGGACGATTCATTGTTTTCCATTGTGAAATGAGTTCTAAAGCATATATAATGTCTTCAAAACATAATTTGAACCTTATCACAGAGTCATGGCGCTCCGCCCATCTTGTTTCACAAAGACTAATTAACTGTTTGGAATTAACAAATTTTAAAACTTTATTTCTTTTAGCAGACGAATTAAAGAATGATAAAGTTTCCTTTATTGTTCCTTCCTACAGAGTTTCTTATGTCTTGGACATGGCTACTTTTCGAAATTGAAAGATTTAGGGAATGGTTGTAGCAGGGACATTTAAAGGCATTTTTTAAAATCTTCTGAATTTCTGACACGGCTCCCTTTTGGTCAGATAGCATTGTGCTACATGTATCGGTACCTATGCCTACACAGGTATCCAACGGTAAACCAAGTTTATTTACACAATTTATAACTGTTTGTCCCAGTAAAGCCCCCGTAAGAACAGGCTCTTGGGTAAAGTCATTAAAGTTTTCTTGGTGACAGTCAAGAAAACCAAGAAAATCTTCCCGTATGTTTAGATTTTCATCTAAGTATCGTACAACAAGTGACATTTGTGAAATTTTACTTATATCCGTGGTCTCGTCAAAAAGAATGCTGTAAAATTTACTTGATTTAACTTTATCAATTATGCAATTAACGATTTCATCGCCACAGCAACTGATAATTTCATTTTGAATGCTAGGACTAATATATTTATTACGTGCAGAAGTCGATTCAAAATGTTTCTTTAAGATAAGATCATCCCCACAAGTTTCAATTCGGTGGCGTATAAATTCACGCAAATTACCTTCATTTACATCTGATGATTTAGTAACATCAGAATGAATGCTATGACCCCGCAATGGAATGTTTTGCCTGCCTAAAAAACTTACTGTATTAATAATTGACTTAATTTTCTGTCTGTTGTTTTCAATCTGTTCCAAACGCTTTGTATCTAATATATTTCGTATTTCTTTTTTAGGATCTTCATATGTATTTACAAAATTTGTTCCAAGTGTCACAGCCGCAGTATGATATTTAGATGCATCATGCGTAATTAAATCGCCGTCTTTACCCAAGAGTTTTGAATATTTTTTAAGAGGACTTACTACAAATTTGTTTAATGGCGTTAATTGGTGTATGCCCCCATCTTTTGCAAATAGTACACAATATCTACACAGCAGACCCTCTAAGCTGTTCGAATAAGTAAGCCAGCGAAAAGAAATAAAATGTTTTAAAGATAAGAAACATTTTATGTCTTTTCCTTTCTTTAAATGCACAGAATACGGAAATTTCAACTCTCCGGTAGGAACAAATGCATATTTTAATATATTATACTTTTCTATATCTGTGATGTCACCTTTACAGCTAATGTAGTGGCCAACATCGATGTCACCCGAAAACTTTGCAGAACTTGAACCTTGTTCTGACGTACTTGGAATCGGCATATCGGCATGTTCTAAAGCTCCGCTCACTTTACATGTAGTCGACCCTGTTTCCTTTTGCTCCAAATTTTCAATTTGCTGGACTTTATTTGGGCTTTCACTGTCGTTATTTGGTTTAGTTTTTTTGAGGATAAGCTCTATTGTTTGTTGGCCTTTGCGTTTACTCATTTTTCTGAAATAATACAACTTATACTTATAATCAAATATATATATATATATATATATATATATATATATATATATATACATATATATATATATATATATATATATATATATATATATATATATATATATATATATATATATATATATATATATATATATATATATATATATATGTATCAGGCGCGGCCCGTGAAATTTTTTTAAATTTAAAACATAGGTATTTAAAAATATTAACACCTACAATAACGACAAAAACAATAATAATTGTAAATCAAAACGGTAAAAGTCCAAAAACGGCTCGTTTTAAACAAAAATCCACCTATAGCCCAGGGTCGATCCAGTCAAACCATGAACAAATTAGAGACAAACTGAAACTTGGTATATAACTTTGTATAGGGGTCCTTAAAATACCACCAAACCCCAACGGTAATCCGCCGTGTCTGTCACCCCAAAACAACCCCCTGAAGGGGTGAAAATCGGATTTTTTTTAGTTTTTTGGCAATATCTTAAAAACAATAGTATTTACGAAAAAATATGAAGAGAGAAAAATTAAAAAGCATAAAATTTACTATAAAATCATGTTTATCTGATATATTTTGCTTTACCAGTCGCGGAGTTATCGTATTGTAAACTTTAGTATATTTTAATAAAATACACATTTCATACAAAAAACTAGAATATACTGATACATTGTACGTTTTTTATACTCACAGCAACAGAAACTATGATACATAATAGATGAGTTTTTTAGTCATCATCATCCTGCAAATCCTCAACTGCCCTATTGAAACAGGTAATACCATTGCACTGTCCACAGGCTAAGGTACATTTTAGGCCCATTTTGCGGCAAGAGCATGCATTTTTGCAACCACCTGATGAGCAGTTGCAAAAAATTTGTTTAAGGATCCATTTTGGGGCTATATCTTGATCCATCTGGACTGGAGAGACACAAGAATTACTACAAATCCATCCCCACTCCTCAAGTGGTAAGCTATTGTCCAACCATGCTTGAACCTTAAAGTTGATTGATATGTACATGTAAAGAAGATATTTATGCAGGGTTACTGGTCTTACCTGATGAAATGTCCTAAAAGCATGGTATTGAGCTGCATTTATGGTCGGTGGAAGTGAAGCCAGATTAAAATCTTTGTTTAAACTTTGTTTTGCTACATACTGCTGATATAAAATGTATCTGACGTTGTTTAAATCGGCACTGGTTTTATTTTTAACGTATACGGAAACAAAAAATGTCGAAATTATGATCCTTAATCTGTCCTTGGATATATTCGGATTATAAAATTCTTCAAGAAGCAAACCAAACAACTTTTTCTTTTTCACAGTATTGACCAAGTTAATTTTTCCTCTATTGAACAGGCCAGATGTAGTATCACATCCAGAAATTGCGTGCATGGCAAGAATAATATTTTTCAAAGGTCCCAACTTATGCTGCAACTTTGAAATATTCGTAATTTTATTTGGTTTTGAAGTTCTTCCTGGTCGTAGCATATACAAATTTTGCTTAGAGTAGTGAATCAACAAAACCATTACATCAGTATCCTCACTTACTACTAACACGGCTGGTCCACACGTCTCACTAAGTGCTGTAGCAGTTGTTGCTATAAGTGTATCCGCATCACCATCAGCATATACAATTTTAATTCCTTTGTCCGACAACGACTTTCCAAGCTGTTTAATAAGACATTGCTTATTTGTTGTGTTAGACAAAAAATCTTCTTGCGGAAATTTGACAACTGATGACTCAAAGATTTCTACAGTTGGTGCCATTTTTCTACCCATGGATCTACGATTTTGTTCTATTGTTTTTGTACTTAATTGCTGGTATCCATCAAATACTACAGTCACACTATGCCCATAATGATAAGTAATATAGCTGTAGTATTGAGAAAAAATTTCCAAAAAAGTTGCTGGTTTTTGCCATATAACTTTATGTAGTAGATGGCCCCCATCAATCACGTAGTGTAGTACGGGTTCTGAAAAATGCTCTAGGGTTGGGCAAAGCTTATCAAATATTTTAAGTAAAGAAGATTTCGTTGTCTTTCTCAATGATCCGTTATCAAACAGAGAAGGAGGGCATGATGCTAGCTCGTATTTAAAACATTCCTTTATTTGGTCGGAGGAAGAAGCTGAACAAAGTATTCTGCTAAAGAGAAGTGTAGGATTTACACTTATGACTTCATTTTTAACATTTATGGACGTAGCTCCAAAAGATAGTGGTTTGACTCGGTCTGTACGTCTGAGACGGATTTCACTATATTTAGTACCAATTATCTTATTCACAAGTTCTTTTCCAATATTTGATGATTCATCACAGTTTACATCCTTGGTTGCAACAATTCCCGTACTAATTGATAGCAGTTCATTAATATCAGATTGAAATGGGTTGTGTATTTCTAACCAATCAAGCAACTTTTCTAAATCATTTTGATCACGTTCAATACGAGAATTCCGTAGTTCCACATGCTGTTCTGTTACGACTGCGGTGATTCCAGAAAAATGTTCGAAAGCCTCGGTTATTTGCAGGCATTGAGGTGTACCAGCTATCCAACGAGAAAGTGTGTTATCTGTAATACCACGTCCATGAGTAAGTCCTCCGGATGATTTTAATCGACGCATTAATTCTTGTTCGATTGTCATGTCCAAAGGTGTTCCACACCAGTACTTATTAGATCGTCGTACGACATTACAGTCTTTCTCCGTCATTTTAAAGTAATCTTCCTTATTCATAGTATTTTTACAATCAATCATATTCTGAATGTACAAGTGACAACTTTTCGCGTATGGTAAACCCAGCTGCATGAAGATACGGTAACATCTCACTTGCACAATATAAGTGTAAGTCCCAGTCGGCAGTTCTACCTGCCTTAATCGTCATTTTCAGGAGCTCTACTTGCTTCCAGTATTGACACCACAATTTCGCAGTTCGATTTAAGGTTGCCACCGTTTCCAATGTTTTTTCGTTGTCATTTAAGAGGTCATTAAGTACAGTATTGTTTTCAAAGTCAATATCGTTATCTGGGTTATACAGTTCTTTTAAATCACTTTCAGAATAGTTGGAAATATTTGTTTTCTTTAACAATAGATGAGTTAGTGCCGACTGTGTGAGTAAATGAGCACTCAAAGCTCTAGAATATGCATGTCCATTCGTCATGTGAAGAACACTATTTTTTGCGTAAATCACATTCCATAATTCTTCCAGTCCAGATCCAGACATGATGTACCCTATTGCACCCATAAATGACATAAGAAGGTGAAATGTGCCAAGTCGCACAACAACTTTAGAGAGGTCATCGGATGAATTTGCGGCAAGTACGATTTCTGTGGCTTTTAAAAATAACGGCTGATCAAATGTGACAATGCAAGTACCCATCAAATAGTTTTTGCATAAATCCATAGCGAATCTAAGACTTGAATTGATAGTCGTAGGATTGCTCGGGTCTAAGTTAACAAAAGGTAAAGGTAAGACTTTAGTTATATCGATAGTATTTGGTCCCTTTACTTTCACAGACATATATCCTTGCCAAGAAGAATTTGGATGAAAATGATGAATTTGCCCATAAGCCCAAAGACAATTTAGGATACTTGATATGTATAAACTTTTAGGTTTTGGCAAACAAATTTCTTTTACTGATATTTTGCTTAAACCAAGAGTCGAAGGTTTCTGATAAACAAGAATAGGGGCGGTTCCGAATTTTCCAGGTGGTAATATATTTTTTGGTTTTTTGCTTCCTGGATTGATGCTGAGGGAATTTTCAGGTGTAACAGCTAGAATTCCACCCATGGCATGAAATGTTCCAAGCCCGTCCAAAGTTCTTATGTTAAAATCTGCGTTATCGAATGCAAATTGAATAAATGATGAAGGCTTTATGTCCATTGATACTTCAGTTGCAGAATTTTCAAACGAAATTACAGATTTATAGTTTGCAGAAAATCCTAAGGCATGTAAAATTAACAGCAAATCTTTGGATCCAAATTTTCGATGAAGGGAAATGCCTAAACCAAGTAAGACAGGAGATATGTAGGATTTTGGACGTACCTACAGTGTTAATAATAACATTGGCGACACTTATTACTTTTCTTTTAGTAGACGTGTTTTTATTTTCGGTCTCGGATTTTCCCTTTAATAACGTATCTAAGAACATTTTAAGAGTATCCGGGATATCATTTTCCCCTCCATTTTGAAATTCATCATTTGATGGATATTGGTCAACCTCGAAAATTTTCATCCTAATATCCTCTCGTAATATATTTGCTGCGGCAGTTATTACCCTTACGCGTTCTGTTTGTTCATTTTGTTGCCGGTTATTATACCATTGATCAGTTAATAGCTTTTCGGAGTACTCCTTAAAGGTCATAATTGTATTTACTCCCACCATAGTTACTTGAATTCTATTTTCATATCTTTTTAATAGCATATCTTTTAAGTATCTTTTGCTCCACATGCAGTCAGTTATATCTAACGGCAAATAACTTTTCATTTTATTATATAAATCAAGCAGTGTAAATTGACATAACTCCAAATTTTCATTTACACAAGCTTTATCAGAGGGCCTACCTGGATTACTATTTTCTGCTGCCTTAAAAAAGTTGTTGTGGCATATTTTGTGGTAGCGCCCTTCAGCTGCTACTAAGTCAATAACTGAATTAATTCTCGTAAATACCTGATTTGACCAGTCATCGTTACGTAGACTATATTGCTTAACTATGTTTTCTTTAACATGCAAAGTTGTTACTAATCTAAAAAGTCTGTTACCTCTTTTACTACTTGATTTATGGCATATTTCACAACAAAATAGACATTTTGTTTTGAAATCGAAGTTTTTCGATTCTGAGGATGATCGTAAACAGCTTTCCTTGGGCAACTGTGAAACAACACTATCGATAGAGTCCACTTTTTTTTTCGTAAATAGAGTTTTCGACAGTTCTCATGAATTTTTAAAATTGGTATGATACTAATTTTTTTCCACAGTCCATCACCAAGTGTCTTACTTTTTTCAATTAATGTTTTTTTACCGCGAGAAACAGTAACTTCGTCCTTCGCAACCATAGGTAAATGACAAATCGCACAAACAGACATTTTTCACCCGAACTCAAGTATGATCGTTAACTAAAAACGCGCGATACACCTACATCGAAGTATCAAATCACACTGCCACGTGAATCGCGAAATGCTAATCGATGAGTGCATCATCCAGCCGACCGCCGACGGCTCTGCGCCGATAACGAAGGGAGGGGGGTAGGGCGACCAAAAAATAAATAGTACAAGAGTAAATTTTACCCAATTAATGTGTTTAATTTTTATGTTTTTTATTCTGTTGGAAGTAGCTGCCTTCCTCTGCCCCTTGCTAGGTGCGCCTATGTCTGGTACGTTTTTTATTTCTTATTTATTGACGTAAGAATGTATTAAACGTACCTATCTAGCAAAATATCCACATGGATTGTTATTTAGATTCAATGTCAAAATCCAATAGGTAATGGCTAAAGAGAATTTTTATAAAATACCCAGTTATTAAAAGTGTCAACTCCGCCACTGGTAAAGCAAAAAAAACAGCTTAACGTAATTTTATAGAGAATTTTATGCTCTTTAATTTTATTATCTACATATTTTTTTGTAAATATCATTGTTTTTAAGATATTGACAAAAAACTAAAAAAAAGTCCGATTTTCACCCCTTTCGGGGGTTGTTTTGGGGTGACAGACACGGCGGATTACCGGTGGGGTTTGGTGGTATTTTAAGGACCTCTATACAAACTTATATACCAAATTTCAGCTTGTCTATAATTTGTTCATGGTTGCCCATATAAAGCTTCAGATCGACCCTGGGCTACTACCTTAAAATTGAAGTTTGCAAAAACAAAGAGCTGGAACAGCGGAATAGTTTTTGTAATGTCATTAAATATCACTTCACTAAATAGGTAGTCACTGTTTATAAGTAGGAATAATATCATTTACGGAATTCATTTTTCACATCCAAATTTTATTATCCGATAGACACGCAGTCAGAACGCTACGTATACACCACGGCAAAACCCGAACTGAGAACTGAGAAGATGCTCGTCGCAGAGAATTCGCAGCCTAAGGGTACGGCCAAATCAGCGACTTTGTCGCTGCGACGAAAACGTTGCGACAAATTTTTATGTCGCAGGAATATTTAAGTCTGGCCAAATTAAACGACTTTCAGTTAGTTTTACAATGGACGCGGAAGAAGAGGCATTGTTAGCGATTGCAGTTTCTAGATATCTCAGGCGAAAGAAATTGAAAAACAAAAGATTTGCAGTTCATCCTATAAATATGAAGGGAAAGAAACACGGCCAGTTTCACACTTTATACAATTTGTTACTAAAGGACGATGCAAAATTTTTCGCTTATTTTCGGATGTATCCCACAACATTCGAGGAGTTGTGTGAATATGTGGCAAACATCTTTGCTGCTTGAAATACAATCCATTACTGAATGTCTGAGCTGGTCGCAACGTGTAGCCCGACGCTAATCTGGCTACTTGCATTAAAAACAACGGAGAGCGTTTTTGTCGCCGCCGCAGAAAGTCGCTCTCGTTCGCGCAGTGCTGCTGTCGGTGCACATGAAACGCTAGATTTGGCCAGGCCTGTTTAGTTACATTTGTTGTCAAGCTGCGACTGAGTCGCAGCGTTTTCGTCGCAGCGACAAAGTCGCTGATTTGGCCGTACCCTAATGGTCCTTATGGAATCGGATATTATCGGGTGACGTTCGGCAAGAATTACTTATTTACTTTCTTCTTTATCAATTACACAATGTACAAACAGTGACAACTTTCACGTTACAAATTAAAATATGCACAGACCTTGCGTGTTAGAGATAGAGGTGAAGGGTTATGTAATAGTACAAATATAAATTTAGCGGAGTTAGAGATATCGCTTACAACGCGACCAGTAAAAGGGCAAGAGCAAGAGTAAAGTGTTATCTGTTTCAGTGCATGTGAGAGGCTCCCTTTCTATTTATTAAGAAAAAAGGGCATGAACCTTAAACGCGGTGACCCAGCATCCGGGAACACCCTGTTGCCGGTCAAATTTTTGTACCCTACCCTGCATCCTTTCTGAGGGCTTGGGTGAAAGTTTAATTGTCTTGAACCGTGAACCCGCCAAATGTTCCGAGAAAGGCTAAGGGTTCTGCTTTCCCTTTTTTAAGAAAGGAATATTAAAGAAAGCAGAGACAAAAAATAACTTTCTAATTGGAAGTTTTTACAACAACCTCAGTAGATAGTATGTGAATTTTATAACCGAAATAACGCCTGAATAACTTAAATCAAGGCAATGATTGCGGTTCTGGGTTTGCTTTTCGTACCGTTCTGGGGGGAGGGGGGAATTACCCCTCACCCCCCCCCCCCCCCATATCTACGCCCTTGCATGGCATTGACATTAGTAAACAAAAGTATAGATCCAATATGTATAAAATATATTATCTGCACTTACTGAAATACTAAAACTACAAAATGTGTATGTTAGAGGCTAAATCTAATATACAGGGTGAAGCTATTTGTCGAATACTAGAGTAATGTCGGCATATATGGAATAACCATTCTTTAAACCGCCATAAACTGAAAACTAATAGTATATTATTCAATGAGCATATAATGGTGGCTGTTATTCACGCGGATGAAGTTTATGACACGAGCCGCAGGCGAGTGTCATAAATCATCCAAGTGAATAACAGCCATTATATGCGAGTAGAATACTATACTTTATCCAGGACTATCAAAAAAATTTAGATAATATTAATATATGTTTTTATTTTTAATGTCAAAAAAATATTGAACGAGTATAACGAGTAAGTAACATGGAATCAAAACATTGAAATTTTCTTTAACTAGGTAGCTAACTAATTTAGCTTTAACTAACCACCTTTGTTTTTTATTTTGTGCGTACAATCGCATTCCAAGCCGGTTTGGATCGAGCACAGCTCTTGTTTGGAGTTTGGATCGAGATATCCGTGGAAGCGGTGAATAATGAAACCATTATTCACTAGTGAATAATGAATATTATTGTTATTTCATAAACTCATGTATAATAATCAAATTATAGACGAGTCGTGGATAAAGTGTTAAACTCTACTATATTTTAATAATAAATACTCTATAGTGTCTTATGGTATAAGCATTTATTAAATTCAAATAAAAAAATTATCGGAAAGTTGACATACAAATTTAAAAAAAGTGTACTTTTATGCGAAGATTAAAAATGGAAGTTAATATGGAATAGTCATGTAGGGTAATATGGAATAGAACAAAAAAACGCAAAATACTTTTAATTTTTACAAAAATCACATACGAAAATATCTCCTTCAGCACTGGTACATGCTTCGTGAGCCCATCCATTGCAGATAACACACCTCACCCATATTTCTCTGGGTCGGCTTATAGAGAACGTTTCTAGACAAAAAATACATTGTGCATCTGTATTGTGTAGTGTAGGCTTTGTAGTACAACAGCTTAAAGGAAGATTATCATCAGATGAATCATCAACTACAAGATCAGATTCAGAAGAACTAGAGGGTTTAAGCTTTTTGGTTTTTAACCCACTAGGTCCAGCGTCATGGGTTATTTTTCGAGTAACTTTTTCTCGTGAAAGATTAATCGATTGTTCTAGTTCTTCCTTTTCTGGTGTCGATGTAATTATTTTAGAACGCCCACATTTTCTTCCACGAGTTCCAGTCTTCTTTATTAATTTTGGTACTGGAACTATATCACTAGGAAGGACATTGGTAGAAATATTGTTCTCTACATTTGTAGGTTCAGTATCAGCAGATAAATCTGCATTGTCTTTTTGTATTTCGGCTGCAAATTCCTCGCCCGTGAAAATATTTCTTCGTACCGGATAGATTCCCGTTGCACTAAAACCCTTAACAGATCTTTCTCCAGATTGCACTTTAAGATAAGCTTTTCCTAATAACTGACAGACATCAAAATGTGTTACTGCACGATTTTCTGTTCGTATAAAAATTCTCACCTCTTCATTATAAAAGGTTTTTAATGCACCCATGACGGTCTTATCGAGGGGTTGCATTTTATGCGTGGTGTGCGGCGCACAGTGTGTTGTAACACCCACCACTGATCGGCGCAACCGATAAAAAAATTTAGGAAACTAGTGAAATCCTTGTTGCTTCACAAGGCTTATTATTCTTTGACTGAGTACCTTGAGGACGAATTTTAGCTTAAAGTTAGATCATACATTTCTTGTGGCATGATGAGTATGAACAGAGGTACATACATCACAGTGTTGTGTAGATCCTGTTTATAGATGCTCTTCAACTTTCAAACTTTTTGATTTTCTCTTTATCACACTTGAGGGGCTCATCTAAGGGTGTGTGTGTGTGTGTCTGTTTGTATGACTTTTATTAATATGTTCTTGACTTGTACTATATATGTTTCCAAAGTGCGCAAAACTAGTGTATCCGTCAGGTTTTTATTTGTTATTTTTATTTGCTTGTTACTGGTATTTTTTGACGTTAGTGTGCGTTATATATTTTTTATATCCATAACCATCTATTTTATTTTGTTATTACCTAAAATTTTAAATTTTATTAATATTATTACCAATATTTTTTTTTTATTGTTTGGTCTTGTCTCATTATGTAGATTAGCTTTAACTTTGTCAATAAGAAAGATTTCTTTGGACAATAAAGTACAGTTTGAGTTTGAGTTTGAGTTTGAGATTCCTATCTCTCTTTACTTTATTCCGTTGGCAGGGTGAGCGGTAACCCCGGAATACAGTTGGCGGTGACAAGAAACTCTTTTTGCATGGAGTCCGGAAGAGCCCCGTGTCAACTGCTGTTAAACCACCTTTTAATTTATTCCCTATCTGGCCTTGCAATAGGCTTCTAATTGTTTTATTACTTACTGCAGAGGTTTTCGTACTAAACTTGATTTTTCATGAAATTTTGACTTTTATTTGTTTTTCCTAACTATTTTCCTTGTTTTCCTGTTCCCTAACAGTAAAACGCAAAATTCTGGATCAATTACACTTTTATTTCCACAAGTTACGGTTGGGAGCCACCCAAAATTATACTTTTCACAATTTTCTCCAAATTCACAAGAATTTTCCAATTATTCTAGACATTACCTTCCTATTTTCTTAAAATCCGCAATAATTTTCCAATATTCTAGACAATATTGTAATATTTCCCAATTTTCTAAAAATTCTCAATAATATTCTAATATTCTAGTCAATATTTTAATAATTTTAAGCGCCTTACTTTTTCACTTATTTTTCTGCGCTTTTTGTCAATAATTCGGCGAGCTCCAAGACTTCCGATTATCACCGTATTTTATTGTATCCAGAACTTTGTACTTTCTGAGGACAGAAACCGATTTTCAACCCGGCAGGGGTTCCCTTGCTACACGAAATTTCTATCTGAACTGTCTATCCAAACGGGCGCTTTCCCGCTTAAATAGCCAATTTTCCCATAAATCTTTCCCCTTTTCCGACCCCTTTCGCGGAATCGAGGACAACATAACAAGTTTTTACGACTGCTTTCTCGGAACAGTTGACGCGTGGGTAGCCTTGTTTTTCCACCAAACAAAGGAATTTGCGTGAATCAGCACGTTTTTATTACTTTTTTATTGCGAAGGGGGCGGTTTTCCTCCCTTCTCTGACATTTATTGCTTGCAGGTGTTCCTAACATGTTGAAAACAAAGCTATAAAATTATCTAGGCCGTATTATTGTGCAATTCTTACCCAATCCCGGGGTTGATCGTTAATTCTGTGCGTACGTGACAGGGCGTTCCCTTTTGCTGACCAATTAGAGAAGGCCACGAACCGATTTCTTTGTCTTGCAGGATAATTAAAATGATCTTCTTTAACCTCTTCGGGCCCGCCAACGAATTGACCTTTTTTTTTTGTAACCGGATAACATAAAGTACTAATTAGTGTCCCCTAAACACAAAAAGTATAACAGAAATTTTTTTTTTGTTTTATTTTTTCAGAAAATGATGGTATCATATGTGATACTTTGGGCCTCAAATGATACAAAATGTACAGGATACAAAAATAGTCTTTATTATTCATAAATATATTTTACAACATTTTGCTTATTGGTGAAACTTTCTAAAACAGTTTCTTTGGATACTGCAACACAAAAACACATTACATTGAACACATCGACAGAACGTCAAGCCTTTACAGCCTGAAAACCTACATTTGGACCGGGATTTCTGCTTCTCTGATACAAATTCTGGAAGATGTTTGGCTCCTTCTTTTCTCTGTCTCTTATCTGGCGTAGGCAGAACTTTTCGCTTTTTTCTAGGAGGCTCATCATCAGGATCATCAGTATCCTCATTAGAAGTGGAGCTGTTTGCTCTATGTGCGAACAATAGAGATTTAGCTAATTCCAACTTAAAATCCAGATAATCATTGATTTCTTTTTTTTTAATGCCAGCTGCTCTACAAGTTTGGCGATACTGTAGCCAACTGGCTGCTACAGCAAAGTCAAAAAAGGCATAAATGCATCTTATGGTCCATTTATTTGTCCTGCTAGACATAGGATATTTAGCAATAACTCGGTCTAAAAGGTCAACGCCTCCCATATATTTGTTGTATTCTCGAACTATTGCAGGGCGGCTAATTTCAAGGTATTTTTTTTCTTGTGATGACCAGCGTTGGCAGCGATCTTGCGGATCTATCCCTAGCTTTGTGGAAGCTAAATGTATGGGTTTGGAATCAAACCATTTAACTAGACACATTTTATTGTCCTCTGTAACAAGCATGTCACTGGAACCTCTACCATTTTTTTTTAAGTCCTTATCTGACAAAAGTTCTTTATCCGTTTTTGGTATTCTATTTTTCATCAGTGTTCCAGTAACATAAATTTTTCTAGGCAATAGTGTGTCCAGTAGGACTTCCGATGTGAAAAATCTGTCAACGAATACAGATACCCCTATTGGTAGGGTATCTGCTAATTTTAGAACAACTCTGCCTCCAACATCCAATTTTTCTGGGTTGATTATCAGACAAGACTCAGTGTCTTTGCCTTTTCCTTCATACATGCTGAAGTCAAGAGGAATGCCACCAGGAGTGGTCATTACAAAATTTTTTAAGCCGACAGGTTGTGGTTTACCTCGTACATATTGACGCATCAAAACTTTGCCGTGGAAAGGTATCATCTGTTCATCTATGGAAACTTCTTCTGTCCTTTTATTTTGCAAACAAGCCTTTTGTATTCTGTCCAGCATTGGTCTGATTTTCCAAAATCTGTCATTTGCAACAGCTTCTTTTGGCACAGCATTATCGTCAACCAGCTTTAATTTGGTTCGTAGTTGGAAAAACCTTGCCCTTGATAAGTTATCCGAAACAATCGGAACTCGAGTATCTCTTTGCCAAAACATTCTAATTCTTGGTAAGTTGTAGATGCCAATTAATAAGCAACATCCAAAAAACGTTTTAATTTCTCGCTCATCTGTATTTAGAGATTTTCCTGTAGTTTTAACCTCTCTGATATTTGTGTAAAGTGCCACAGATTTAAAAAAGTCATTATTTAGATATTTGCAAAAGTAAGAACCAGGATCTTGAATGTTTTCTGGTGGAGTGTCATCTTGACCTGTGGTCAGAAATGTTTCCAACTTCGGAGAAAAATTTGTTCTTTTCCATTTCCTTTTTTTATTTTTTGGAATTAGGTTTACCAGGGGCACATCGTCAGGAATTTCTTCTTCTTCGAAATCGTCAATGGTACGCTCCTGTTCAATTTCGCTCTGGATCTCTCGATCATCTTCAGCTTCCAAGTCCGAGTTTTCCACCTCAAGGCTTCTCTCATCCTCATTTACCCCAATTTGTCTGGTGCTGGCAATTTGGGGTTCATCTAAGTCGTCCCATCCACCATCACTACCATCTGCGACTAATCCGTCCTCTAGGTCAGACTCATCGAGGTTTAAATTGTTTGCAAGCTGCTCCAACTCTTTATTTGTGAGGGGACCTGAAATAAGTACGAAGAATAACATACGACCTACAGTACCACATACAATATTTTAAACTTCCCAACGACAATACGAAAAAGTCACACACGGCCCAAAGTATCACATATGATATTTTTAATTAATTTACGAAAATACGAAAATACGCCGTACGACCCAGAGTAGCACATATGATACTTTAAATTTCGGCTTCACAATCTGACCAAACAATCAAAAAAAATATCAACAAACCAAGTATTAACTTACACACACCTTTCCCAAACAATAATCTAACCATTTCATACAAAAAAATCATGAACTTACGTGTTTGTTTTCGATTTTTATTAGGGGCCGCCATAACCTAACCGCACCATCACAAACAACAGCCGAATACTGATCGCCAAACATGTGGTAGGCGAAAACTCAAAGTTACGCGCAAATGTCGACGCATAGCATATATGATACCGACGGGAACAAATCCTGTGTGATGTGCAGCGCGCTGGAAAAAAAATAATAAACCGTAGTATCATATATGATACCGGGGGCCCGAAGAGGTTAAAGAGGAAGGGGAAAATTTCATCATCTAGCATAGCAGAACAAAGGGGGGGGGGGGGGTATTCCGATTTAGAATGTTCGCGCAATGAGAAAACTTTTTAATCTTGGTGAAATTAAATGAATTTAATTCATTGTTCTCAATTGAAATTAAATCAAAGTGTTGGTTCCTGCATTCATGTAAGTTAATTTGATTAATTATTTATTAATTTGTTTACAATTCTTCATACGAGCAACTATTTGGCCACTTAGGTTTTTAAATTAATTTTAAATCAAAATTTTTTTTTCTTGATAATCTTCAACGTTTCCTTTGTGTGAACGCTTCTCTAAAAATTATGTTTAAGGTAAAATGCCCAAATATCGTCCCCCTAAGCAAAATCGATAATTTCAAAAATTTGTTGAGAGTTAAAAATAAATAAAAAAATGATTTAGGCAACTCAACTCCATATCTAATAGTTCTGCTAGTGTGATCCTACTCAATAAATATTTTTGAACGAAAAATAAAAAAAATCCAAAAACACCAAAACTTTGATTTGAAAAAAAGATGTCCTAATTCCGTCCCCCTATCTACCTATTTCTTTTCATTGCAAGTCTAATTAAAACCATGTTAAACCTTATTATAATATATTTAATGAAAGGAAAATATGTTTAAGCATACATTTTTATACTTAAGTTCACCCATCCAGACAAAAACCACAAACAAAGTTTTTGACTGTTGTTGAAGACGAACACAACTCGTGGTTCCACTTGAAACATTTAGAGCACTTTACCCATTTCTCTCCTCGCTTGTCTTGAGAAAAACGCCTTCCACAAATAGGACATGCCACATCTTCGTCGTTTGAACTATCCTCGTCATCAGTGGACACAAGTGGAACCTGTGTTTCGTCCTCAGAGTCACTTGAACTCAAGTCATATTTCTTCGTTTTCTTTTTGGAAGGTTTCTTTGATAATGTTTTAGGCTGATCTTCATCTTCAAAGATGCGACGTCTCTTCAAATTTGACTGGGATAATTTCTTCTGACGCATTTCGGCTGTTTGTTTCTTTTCCATCGAGGATTTTACAGACGATTTATGGTCACTTCCTGTTACCAAGAATGAAGTTCCTGCTCTAGAAGACGTGGAAGGCTGGATAACTGGAACTGGCTTAATGTCCCTTGGACTGACCACTTGAGGTGGAGCTGGAGCATTCTGGTTACCTTGGTTCCCTTCATTATCAGACACCTCTGGCTCTTCTTCAAGTTGTCTAGCTATGAAGTCGTGCTCTTCAAAAATTTCTGGATTAAAAGGATGAATTCCCGTTTTCCTAAATCCATTGACTGCAGTTTCAAGGGTAGCAGCACGAAGGTACGCTTCACCGAACAAACGGGATACTTGTAGTTTCCTAACAATTCTGTTTGGATTAGAAGCCATCCAATTTTCTATAGCCTTTGCATATCGAGTCTTCAGAGGAAACATAAATGCTACAAAGGTTGCAACTTATCTGTTGAGTGAGGAGGAAGGCAAACTATGGATACCCCTGCCTCTCTTGCGCGGTCAATAACTTCAAGATTTCTAGTGTGGGAATAGTGGCCGTCAAGGATAAGTACTACTGGCTTTTCTTTTGAAGGTTTAACAGTAGAAACGAAATGTTCAAACCACTGTGAAAACAATGGCCCAGTGACCCAACCTGAATCCGAGCATGCCCCTATTGACCCTGGTGGAGCTCCATCAAGCAATTCTGCTTGCCATCTTTTCTGTGGAAATATTAGTAGAGGGGGGATATATTGACCTGCAGCTGACATACAGGTTATCGCTGTAATTGTGGCTATACGTTCAGCAGATGAAAGTTTGTGAACTTGTTTTTTTCCCTTGCAAGTAACTACTCTGGTAGCCTTGTGCTGTACCACAGAGATCCCTGTTTCATCTACATTGAATGTTCTTGAGGGGTCAAAGTTTATTTTTTTAAGTTCAGTCTTCAGGATCGAAAAATACTTATCAACATTTTCTTTAGTGAATCCTTTCGCTCTGGCCATTGACAAGTTCTGTGGTCGTCTAAGCGATAGTTGTGGGTGGCGCCCAAAAAATAGTCTAACCCACTTTTTGCCAGCTGCCTTTGCTTCAGTTGAAAAAGGATTTTGAACTTGGTTTCTAATAGCTAACTGGTAAGCCAATCGTCGTAGGTCAGAAATAGTTAATCCGTAATAATGGTGCTCCATATCCAGACAGTATTCAACAAGAGTGTTCTCAAGCTCAGCGGAAAAAACTGGTCTCCTTCCAAATTTCAACTTTATACATTCCTCAGGTGGGAGATCAGACTTGACGTAGTCTTTTAAGGTAGACCTCGGGACACTATAGGCCTTTGCAGCTACTTTATAACCCATCTCCTTGTTTCTCACCGCAGTGATAGCTTTCACCATGGCACCAGAATCCCATCTTTTGCGGGGTGGCATCTGAAAAGATTCAGTTCTTGTTAGTGCGCCTGGCATTTATTTACTGACATTACATGATCGATAAGTGGTTATACATTCTTATTAGAAACCAATCTTCCTAAGTGGTCAAAAAGAAATTAAAAATATTCCAAGAGAAAATATGAGGGTCCTAAATCCGTCCCCGGACGAATTTAGGAAACTCAAGGGGGACGGATTTAGGATACTAGTTACAATAAAAATGGCGACTGCTCCTGACCAAACGACTGGGACTACACGGCTGTGACAACTGGTACTCTTTATTTAAGTGCTAATTTATAAATATCGATGGATAAATCATAAAAAACTTACCATGAGGCGTCAATATACTTGTCTAAATTGGATTTGACACTGTAGCTCACTGTTATAATATTTATTTTTCGCGATTTGACGGCAAATAAAGAAAACTAACAGCCCTATAAGCATCAGTGTTGTCAACTGAATGGTTATGAAGCGTTGCTTGCGGTTTTTGGCAACGTTACCACATTGTACATAAATTTAGGTTTGGGGACGGATTTAGGTTTAGGGACGGATTTCGGGCACTTTATCTTATTAAAAATTTCCGTTAACTTGCAAACGATTAATTTATTTTAAATATTTCCCGTCGTATCGCAAAATTTATTTCTTTAAAACTCCTCCGATTATTTTATAAATTTAATCCCGGTTAAATATTGTAAAATTTTATTTTCATTCCTTTATTTAGTATGCGCTATCCCCTTTAAATAATTGCTTAAAAGCCGTGACATTACACCACTCCCTTTCCCAGAACATAACGTGCCTTTTAAATAAAGGTACTTTATGCGTTGACAGATACCTAGCATCTCCGATAAACTTTACTGGGTCACCGTGCCCTAGGTCATGAATTAGGCTATTAAATTCTCGGCGGTGCGTTAGACACGTGCTTGTCTTTGGGTTATTCTTTCCGTCTAGTGAAAAAGAAGGTGCTTATTAATTTCTACAAAATTACATTACATTTTATACCTTGTTCTACCTAGATATTCAATGTGTTACAGACTTTAATTCTACAGATAAAATTTTATATCAATATTTCCCTTCCAGGAAACGCTTTCGTGATGTATAAAAATTTTATTTAATTAATTTATTTCTGCCCTCAATTATTTTGTTAAATTATCCCCTTTTTAACGTTAACTTTTAAGACTTTTTGTCTTTATTTAACGAATGGGTTTCCTTGTAATTCATTATAGCAATCATATTAAGTTACAACTGTTATAATAATTTTAAATGACAATTATTTAAAACTTTCACATACAATTTTTATTTAAATTTCTTAGCCTACTGTATTAAATTTGTCATACTTTCAATATATAATTTTAATAATGTATGTTACCATTGTAATTAAATAGGACCTTGTAGTCATTTTCTCTATTTAATTTGCATGTTTCTACACATTATTTTCCAAAAATTTTACTTTCCTTAACAGTAGAGTGGCGTAACACCCAAGCAATAATTTTTTTAAATATGAATCTGCCACCATCATACAGACATTATGTATATTATTTTAATCTTATTACGTTTTACAATACAGTCTAAATCTCTCTCTTGACCCTTAACTTCGTATTCTACAATTCTGACTAGAATTCACTCAGTTTTTAACTTTAGATTTACAATTAATCTACAAGAATATATATAACTTATCATTGGTTATCTACCTAAGGAATGTACGTATGGATTAATGCTTAAATGGTTAATAAATTCCTAAAATACTAACTTGCTTAAAAAGTATTACATACTACCTTCTATAACATTTTGTTATTTCAAAACCTCTTTAATACAACATAAGGTTTTTTTTTGGTTGTTTTTTTTTTGTTTTTAAGTTTTGAATTTTTTTTTGGAGTATAAGTTTATAGTTTTCTATATATATATATATATATATATATATATATATATATATATATATATATATATATATATATATATATATATATATATATGTTTTTTTTTGTAGGATATATTTTTTTTTGTAATACATACATATAAACGTCCACTAAATAAGGTGTATATAAAAATCTATTATCTATGTCTACAGAACCCTAATCCTAATCTTACTCTAATCACTCTTACTTAAATTCATAGATAAACCTTCCCTCTTTCTTTTTGTTTTTGTTTTTATAAAAGTTTTCTCACCCTTGAGTTAGATATATAAGTGTTACCCTTTTTCCTTCACTCCACTAGTCACTTTCACTATCTGGTTCTGCGGGGGTCCTCCGCAGCACCATTCGTAGGCCGTCGAGAAAATCCACCTCATATTCGGCAGTCGTCCTTGGAGTTAGGGGGCGGCTTCCCCGGGGTTGACTGGACCGCCTGTTGGTCCCTGGGAAGGACCAGGAACGGGCTCTGGGGCTGTCTCGCGGGGTGCTGGCTCCGCTGCTTGGGGGGGAGCTGGGGCATTTTCTGGCACGGGTTCTGCTGGAGGGGGCGGCCCTCGGCATGCCCTACATTGACATGCCGGCCCCCCTTGATCTTGAATAATGGCCCAGAAATCCGCTAGCCTAAACAGGTCTCGATGGCCGGGCAGCGGATTACAACTTTGGCAGTCGCACTGGGCGGGATCGTATTGTTGCCCATGTTCTAAGGCCCATCCCGTCCTGAACATCTGGTATTCGGCATGAACTAAGGCCAGCCACATGGGGATAACGGCTCTGTGGGGGAAGAACTCTTCGGGCCTCGGTTGGTTTTCCCCCAGTTGGTAAAACAAGTCCCGCAAATGGTATAGGGCCATCCGCAGGAGGGTGTTGGTTACTGGTGGGTTCCCTCTAAGGAACCGTACATAGGTTAAAAAAAGAATCATCCACTCCATTTTAAAGAAAAGAAGAAAAATATTTTTGTTTATCACGAAAGTCACCGCGGGTAAGCGAAATTGTCTCTATATATAATTGTAACAATGTCTGTCTTAGTGTCTAGGTTTAGTAAATTTTTCTTTCACTTATTCTTCGCGGCACACTCGATCACCGGACTTTAGGCAAAGAACTAATTACTAAAATCCAAACGGCTTGGTTCCCTTTTCTAATCTCAGATGGGGGTAATTTTTCTAACTCACCCGATATTTTAATTATAAACTGTTGTTGTCCCGTTTCGTTTCATTTTAACACTCTAAACTTGTCTCTTACTAATATCCGCCTTTGGTTATAGGCTAGGCAACGAAGGGGTTGTAGAGTGCATGGAGGGGGGGGGGGAAACTTTTTGCTTCGGGAATATGTTGGGGGTAGTTAGGACGTAAACATACTAAAAGTCCCCGACCCTAGTCCATCCGCTTCACGGGGGGAGGGGGATGGAAAGGTCTCTGTTTTTGTTTTTTTGCTTATAACTCAAAAATGGTGCATCGTAGCGAAAAATTTCCGATATGAAAATGAAAGCCTATAAAATTTTCTACAAGATTAGTTCTATACATCTTTTTACTACGACACACCGTTTTCGATATATCTTCTCCCAAAATTCGATAATTTTTAAAAAATAATTTTTTGTCGCACATTTTTTGTCATAATTCACCCGGTAACTCCTCGGCCGTTTCTTTTACAAAAAAGTCCCATTAGAGAATGTTATAGAGCGTTAAATTTTCTTCAGGAATGTATAACATATACTAATTTTTCTCCAATGGGTCAGAAGTTACAGCAATTTGCATTTTTTGGCTAAAGTAATGAGTTTCCAAGAAAACTCCTTAAAACTTTCGTTATTTTCGATATTCCAGAATTGCAACTATCTATATAAGCTAACATACTGTGCATTCACACTTAAAGAGCGTATACTCCGCGTACATGAAGTGCAGTATCAAGCATACATATGTATACATAGGTAAAAGATTACCAATTTTCAAGTTAACTGTGAAAAATTGAAAACCTCGGAAGAAGGCGCCTGTGTAACGATCATTTGTACAATCAATTTTTATTTTACGAAAACTAACATCTAAACAAGAAATGTGAAACATTAAACTACAAGAAATGTAAGAACAAATGAAAAATCTTATTACATGAATATAATTATTCTCGAAACACAAATTAATTTGGCCTGTTTCTCTTGGGCCGGGAGGGCCCGGCTTCTGGCTCCACCATCGACACTGATTGCAGCACGAATTGCGAATCACCTCCGTCTTCGTCATCAGTTTCCTCAATGTTACATAAGGTGTCCGCATGGAATGTGGGAAAGGGCTCCAAGTCGTCGTCCTCGTTCAGAATGGGCACGCCGTTTAAACAGTGCCCCTGGCAGTTCTGACACAGCCGAGAGCAACTCATCGCTGCCTTTTTGCAGCTGCACCTTCCACTGCTGCAGTCTTTCGTGCACTTACAAAAGATGAGATCCAAAATTTCTCTGGGCGCTGCTGGATTTTTCGTCAGCACAGGAGCCAGAATGTTGCCTTTTCGTTCCCAACCCCACAGGTCTGGGGGTAATTGGTTTCCCAGCCAGAGCTGCACCTGGTGGAATGTGCGCAATGCATGCTCTTTCGCTGCCCCCTCGCTGGGTGGAAGTGATGCGAGATCCCGTTTTATGCTGGATACCGTTTTCAAAAACGAATCGTACCTAAAGGTGTTGAGAGAGTTCATCTTTGCAGGGGCGCCGTACCATTTCAGCATGCATATTCGCCCAGCTTCCTCAACATCAGCATGCGAGGAGGAGGGGTTGTGGAACACTTCGGCTGCTCTTTGTATGTCACGATGTTTTTGGTAAATTTTTACGAAACCAAGTTTACCCTTCCGGAATGTCGCACTAGTGGAATCGCAGCCAGTGAATGCGTGTAGGAACAAAATTTCCTTGAGTCCCAGCTGTTGCATTTGATGGGTAGAATAAACGTTGGTTTGCACATTTCCCCTGCCAGGTTTTATGAAGAGGATGTTGTGGTCGGGTGGCGTTTTTGCTGCAAGTAGAACAGCGAGATCGACGTCTTCCCCTATAACAGCCACATTGGATGTTTCACTTACGGACTGGTCAATAGCTGTGCTTACAATCAACACATCAGCATCGTGTGATGCTTGATATGTTGTGATGCCGTTTTCCTGGAGTTTAGAGCTCAGTAGGTTGATCAGCCTATCTTTGTTCTGGTGGTTGGAGAGAAATAATTCTTGAGTCACTGAAATTACTGTTTGCAGGTTGAAGTTGATGTCGACACACCTTTTCATCCGATAGCGTCTTTCCTGTTCTGCCGATTTAGTGCTGTTGGGAGAGCTTCTGTATCCATCAAAAACGATGGTACATCTCCTGCCCGGGTAGTGGGTCTTGATGAATTTCACGTACGTATCACAAATTGTGAAAACCTAGGGTTCCCTTTGCCAGATGACCTTATGTAAGAGAAAGCCTCCATCAATTACCAAATTAAAGTTTGGTAGATGTATCCTATCGGTGGTTGGTTTAAACAGCTTGTAAAGGACGGATTTTTTTGTTTTCCTCATACCACCCTCATTGAATAAGGCCAAGGGAAATGGCGCCAACTCGTACTGCAAATAATCCTTCAAGTCGTCGTCACTTTTTTTACTGATGCAAATCTTTTGGAAGAGCAGGAGAGGATCTACTATAACGTTTTCATCGCGGAGCTTGATGGATGAACTGACAGAGGAAATAGGGAGTGCCCTGTCTTTTCGTGACAACTTCACGTCTGCAAATGACAACGTTTCCATTTTATTCATTGCTTGCTTGCCACAGGTAACAGCGTCATAGCAGTTGACTGTATCATCTCCCACCACCCCTGTGGCTATTGACATGATGTCAATGGTGTCAGGAAAAGGAGGATGGTTCTTGAGCCACGCTGTGAGTTTACCAATGTCGGCTGTATCTTTTGTTATTCGTGCTTCCCCCAAATCCCTGTGTTGCTCACTCGAAGCGAAGATAACGCCGCAGAACTCTTCCAATGAAGTGCAGACGTCGTGAGTTGCAGACATACCTTCAACCCACTTGCTGATTACACTGTCACTGACACCTCGCCCTCGCTTCACGCCGCCTTGGGCACTAAAGCTTCGCATCAGACTGGTTTCAATTGTCATGTCAGACCACACGCCCGACCAGAACCGATCAGACCGTCGCATAGTGAAAGCACCTCTGTTAATGAATTTTTGCTGCTCTTCTGGTGTCAGTTTGGAAGAAAGATTCATCATATCCTGAATATACAGGTGGCAAGATTTTGCGTAGGGAAAGTGGCCGGATGCGTGAAAGTATGGGATCATTAGCTTGACGCTGGTGAGGTGTGCCTCCCAATCACCGGATCTCTCGGCGTGAATATATTCTTTCATCAAGTTGACCATGTGGAAGTACTGGACCCAGAGCTTAGCAGTTCGTCCATTTTCACTGAGGCGTTGGAGGGCATTGCCAAATTTTTCGGTAAGTAATTTCAGATTAGGGTTTTCGTTTAATGATACCAGTGGTGGGGGCTCATCCCAGAAGTTGGACATAATTTCTTCGACACTGGCCTGCTCTTCCTCCGTAATTTCAATGTGGTCAAATATTATGTTTGACAAAGCGGTTTGTGTGAGCAAATGACCCCTGACTGCTCTGGAAAAAGCATGACCTTGCAACATTTTGTCAACTGATATTGAGGCATAGACCGTGCTCAACAACTCTTTAAGACCACTACCGCCCATTAGGTAGCCAATGCAACCAAGATATGACATTAGGAGGTGAAATACACCAAGACGCACTACACAGTTGGATAGACGAGGGTCAGATGTAGCTCCTGCGACGATCTCTCTTGCTTTCCAGTAAAGAGGCTGATTGAATGTGACAATCAGAGTGTGCTGTTTGATTTTGTGGCACAATTCGGCTGCATACGCCAATGCAGTGTACACAGTGTCGTAACTTGATGGATGAGCATTTATGAAAGGAAGGGCAGTGACTCTTGTCTTCTCGCTGTAATCTCCTTTGGTCACTGAGATCACGAACCCCTTCCATTGTGGAACTCGAATGCCTTGTTTTTGAGCAAGTAACCACAGGGTGTCATGTGGAGGAGGATTTGCGGGTTCCTCAGGTATTTCCAGGTTTTCCACAATAATAGTATGCAGACCACCACCCTTACCTTCAAATGTTTCCAGCGGAATTATTCCCACTTTCCCAGTTTCTGTTGATGTGGGCATCTTCATTAATCGTGGTATTCTAAACCCTTTTTCAACTGAACTTGCTGGGGTGACGCATCGGATTCCACCCATTGAGTGGAATGTACTGAGGCCATCAATTGTGCAGACATTAAAATCAGCATTATCGAAGACAAATTGATTAAATGACCCCGGTTTAAAGACTGGTTTGGCATTAGCAATACATGACATTTCTAACATCTGAGCTTCGTAGTAAGAGGCACTGAATCCCATGCTCGCAAGAAGATTGATCAAACTTCTGGAGGCGAATCGTCTGTAAAGTAGGAGGGACAGGCTGCTCAACACTGAGGATAAGAAGGTTCGTGGTCGAACTACAGATGTGATCGCATGTCCAATGGCGATGCATTTCCTTTTTGATTCTTCAACTCTTTTGGTGCTTTTCATCATCACCTCCTCAAGGAATGTACAGCTAGTTTCATATAGACGCGAATTGCGAATTTCGCGTTTCGCGATTCGCAAAATTTGTTGTATTTCATAGACCGGCGAAATTTCTAGGGCTTTTATTTTTTCCACTAGAGAATTATTGTAATAACCTAACCTCATTTATTTATCATTATCAAGTAAAGAAACTTTTACAATTTTTTGATAAAAAATGAGTCAAGAAATAAAGTTATATCACTGGCAACGAAGGCGTAAGATTGCAGATTACGTTTTCATAATAAAGCGAAAGAAAATAGTACATAGATCTCTAGGAACTTGTGAGATTTTTAAATTACGAAAGGAACAAGGTGCTTACCATAATCTGGTTCAAGAAATGCGTCTCAAAGATGAGAAAAAATTTAGAAATTTTCACAGAATGTCTGTAGAGGAATTTGATATTTTATTACAGAAGGTATCACCATTTATTGCCAAAGCATATTATTCTCGTGAACCTATTTCGCCAGGAGAAATGTTATCAGTTACACTGCGGTAAGTACTTTTATTAAAACCATTAGTAGGATTTATAATCACCTCTACTAAACTAAATTATTCTGTAACTTTTAATAACCATCGTTACCCTAACAACTGGCATGTTGACATTCTTGTAACTTTTTCCTAACTTACTATCGCATAATGATTCTATCTGTTTAACCACCATAATCGCTACTAAAAGCAGTTACTAAAAGTTACAGAACAGAAGTGATTATGTATTAATTTATATTTTTTCATTTACTTTAAAAATGAAAACACAACATACATATTGTTCCTTTATCAGGTATTTAGCAGCTGGCATAAGTATGAGAAGCATTTCCTACCTGTACAGATTGGGACTAAGCACTGTTTCATATACTATAAAAAACACTTGTACTGCTATATGGGAAGCTTTAAATTCAGAATACTTAGGATTTCCCACTGAAAATATGTGGAAGATCATTGCTGAAGGCTTTCATTCAAAATGGAATTTTCCAAACTGTGCAGGAGCGATTGATGGAAAACATGTAAGGATACAGGTAGTATATATTTTATCATTTTTTAAATACTTTTATTTATTTTTTTTTATCATTTCCAGGCTCCACCCAATAGTGGATCAGATTTCTTTAATTATAAGGATTTTTGTAGCATCATATTGCTTGGTATATGTGATGCAGATTATTGTTTCACTGTGGTTGATATAGGAGCGAAAGGGAGGCAAAGTGATGGAGGTGTCTTTCGCAACAGTAATTTTGGAAAACTTTTGTTTTCAAATTCAATTGGGTTGCCTTTCCTAGGAAAATTGCAGATGAAGGTGATCCCATCCCATACTTTTTTTATTGGTGACGCTGCATTCCCATTTGGAGTTCATTTAATGCGCCCCTATCCAGGAAATTATTTGCCTCAAAATGAACGGATCTTTAACTATAGGTAAATTAGTAGAATTAGATAAATGTACCATGAAGTCATTATTTATAAAAAGGTCGGCTTAGGCTCCAAAAAATAAAAAGAAACGTGACCCTTCTGTCTTCAATTAAATTTTAACGGGTCACGTTTTTCACTTTTTAGAACTCTGTATATTTCAGTGTTTTTATAGGACTGGGTTTTTCACAAAAACCAGAACTTTTTATAAGGAATATCTTTACCTTCTTAAACTAAGAATTTAATTGTCAACTTCATCGAAGAACGTACTGTTATTATCAAATTTAAATTACAGGTTAAGTCGCGCTAGGCGAGCTATAGAAAACACATTTGGTATATTGGTGGCCAAATGGAGAATATTGGAAAGACCAATTATAGCAAAGTTGGAAACAATTGAAAAAATGGTGGGTGCGCTTGTATGCTTACATAACTTTTTAAGAAAGGCTGATGCTCATAAAGGAGATGGTCAAAAATATTGTCCTCCAAAGTATGTCGACAGAGAAACTGAAAGAGGGGAGATCATTCCTGGGGAATGGAGAAATGAAGTTAAAAATGGCTTAGCTAACGCAGGAAGAATGGGCGGAAATGCCTATGCTCGAGAAGCTAGTATTATACGATCTGCTCTTACTAATTACTTTATTAACGTAGCACCAATTAACCCCCAGTGGTCAAAGTAATCTTTTATTTCCCTAATATACTTATTAATATATGTATTCCATTTAATAAGGTGGATTTTATTTTTGGTTTGATTTTTTTCCCATTGCTAATAAAAATATTAAAAAGGTAAGTACAGGGTTCCCACTTTTCTGAAAAGTCAGGGAAGTCAGGGAATGTCAGGGAATTCAAAAGTGGTCAGGGAAATCAGGGAATGTCAGGGAATATTAGTTGAAAACCTGGAAAATTCGCCTTATACAATTTTAGATAGGGTAAGGATGAAGATAATAAAAAATTCTTTACATAAAACCTTTACCTCCTCTTGAGCAGTTTATAACACATAATAAAATTTCGTTCTCCACTTGGTCAAGAATGTAAAATTAATTTTGTATATTAGTCGACTGCTTTTACCATGACTGAACCCAGAAATTCACGCTATAAACCAGTTTGCCTGCTCCGTGAACTTTCTTTTGGTCATGGAAATTTTCTTCAAGGATACCTGGAAAGTCAGGGAATGTCAGGGAATTCAGTTTAAGAATTTTGGTGGGAACCCTGAAGTAAAATATCTATAAACCTACAAAATACCAACTATTTTTTAATATAATTGGCAAGAGCACAAAACTGTAATAATTAGGGCTTGAAGCACTAAGCAGTTTCAAAAAGGGCTTAGCACCGCAAGCCTTTATTGTTTAGACCAGTTCAGTACAGACCATCATTTTTTTTCAAAAGCTTTTATAACAAAATTTTTCCAGTTTCCAAGTAAAATCAAATGAAGTCAGGCAGGTTACAAAAAAAGTGAATGAGATCTTTTCATTAACAAAGCTTTAGCAAAATATTTTTGAAAATGAAAAACTATGGTTGCGTCTATTTCGAGCTCTATTTAGAAACTTATTACAAAAAATACATATAAAAAAATACAACTACAAATGGAGAAAGGAAAATCTTATTCAGTGTTACTACATTTTGCATACAAAGCATATACTTTGTTAAGTATCTCAATCTCTGCTTGCATTCTTGTTCGGGTAGACAGTTTTTCTAGTATTGACTGAACAGTCATTAGTGCTGGAGATAAAGTTTGCTCTGGTATTTTCGGTGGTGGTTCTTTTAATATTCCCAATAATAACTCCTCACTTTCAGCTGAAATTTAAAATGAAATTAATTAAAATGTTTCCAAGATGTATATTAAAAAGACATGTTTTTAATGTCACATTTTTTATTTCTTATTCATCAAAGTCCAAAATAGTAAAAAGTCTGTGTTGGCGTTTGTCAGTAACAAAACAATACAAGTGCCTTGGAAACATCCAACGTAAACTGATGTCTGTAGCCAATTTTTTTTTAACAGGCCCTTAGTAGCCCTGCTTTCAACAGCTGATCTACTATGAAGTAGATAACCTGTTTAAAATCCACCACTCTTAATAAGTTCTGGATTGCCAACCATTCACCTAGATACTTACTGACACTTCTCTTCCTTTTACCACTAGATGTGGATGGTACTTCGGGAGTTATACTTCGGCTATGTATCCCTGTTTCACCAGATGAACTTGGAGAATTGACTGGAAGAGGAACATTTCCATAAGTCTTCTTAGGATTGTTTTTCTCAGCTAAGAAATACATTGCATCAAAATGCTTCCATTTTTTTTTCATCACTTCCTGAACCTGATGGAGTATAAGTTCTGAAAAGGAATGGATATTTTTAACTTTAAAAACCTTTCCTTCCAAAGTTATGTCCGTATGTATGTAGAATCAAATAAACATGACATCCTCAAAATTGGAATAGAAAAAGTAGTTCGCTTGTCATCATAAGCTATAACAAAAAAAAATCAAAACTTGACAAAACTTTTCATGGCTCTAATACATTATGTTCTTTTTAAACTATGTCTTTTACTTTTACCAAGATAATTCAAGATACTAAATTATTTTCAAGGTTTACTTTTGATGAATTATTAAATTGTATGATATCCAATAACAAAGCACAAACAATATTTAATAATATGTAGTTTTGAAATTATTATATTCTAATTTTAATAAAGTTTAAAATATCAGCTACGTCACGAATGTTTGGACATAATATAGAAATAATACTTACTTGAGGTGCTTCAGGAATGTATCCTTGAGATTCTTCCATTTTTTTTCAATTTTTTCCAGTGGGATCATGCCATTCAATTCAGCACACACTTCCTTCCATAACTTTTCCTTGATATCCTTTCCCCTTTCTTTTAAGGGTAAAGTATGGTCCCAAAGGGCCGGTCTTGCTTGAACCGCCTCTGCTAAACTGAGTACCAGATTATCATCTTCTGTGGCCTGGGAATCTCGTCCTGTTTGCTCACTTTCACTCGGCCCTTGTATGTTTGTGCTACAGTTATGAAACTGTAGCAACTCCAACGTTAAACTTTCCCCACAGTCACCACATTCAACTTCATACTAAAAAATATTAAGGTTAGAATGTGCACTGGAAAACGAACAAATATATATTTACCTCTTCATTGTCATCCATCTTTAAAATAAATTTTTAAAGGCACAATAAACACAAAAAATTTTAAAAAAACATCAACTGGTTCTGCAAACGTTAATCCAGAAATTGTGATAATAAATAGGGTTAGAATTTAAAGCGAACAGCTGAAAAACAGTCTACTGAGCTTGCGCCAGTAGACAATTTCGTGCGAATATTCGCAGAAAATTAAAATGATTTCAATTTTCCCGCCCCCTATATTTGAATTTTGCGATTCGCAAACAAGATTGATGATGTCATTCTCAGCTTTCCCGCCATTAAATTGTATTTGAAATCAACCAATGAGAATAAAATTCGCGATTCGCATTTCGCAATTCGCGTCTATATGAAACAAGCTTAAGAAGGGTTGGGGTAAGGCAATCCGCGTCATTGAGAAACTCATCACCAGAGGGGTACGTTTGAGAATCGTATATTTCACTCTGGATGTCCTGTCGAATGATAGCTGCAGCTTTTTTCAAGATTCTCATTCGTTCGTCAGCATCATTTTTATGTCTTTCTTGCTCGTACCAAGCATCAGTCAAAAGTTTGTACCCTGCATCTCTAAAACATACGACTGCAACCTCGAACCGATTCTGACCTGGCGTCACAATAATGCGGTCCCCATACTTTTCAAGTAGTTTTTCTTTTACAGTTCTCCAGTCCGGTTTAATGCCTGTTACTGCGGCCATCAAGTCGTTCATGGAAAACTGGCTATCGTTGGCTCCTTCCATGTACAAATAAATTTCCTCCATTCCTTTAGAAACGTAGTCTTCGATCTCTGATGGTTTCTTCTCTTTGTACAAAGCTCTGGTGAAGTTCTTGTAGCAATCATTGTGGTAAATAGCCTCGTGAGCAACTAGATCAATTATGGTGGATAGGCGCTGTACGACTTCTTCACCCCACTTATCATTTCTCACTCGACCAGCATTCATGCAATGTTCTTGAACACACACTGTTCTGCTTCCCATGTTTCGGACTCTGATGACCATTCTCCTTGCAGATTGTCTATCTTTTTTCCATTTTTCAGGATCAGCTGGTTTTGCACAGAGAAAGCAGTTACTCTTGAAATCGAACTGTGGCGCTGAAGACCTCCGACTGGCTATTTCAGGCAGTTGAGATGACGTAGATGCCTGCCTTTTTGCGTCGGCAGCAATGCTTTGGGGTCTGGTATAACTTTTACGACATGCCTTATGAATTAAGAGAGTTGTCTGCCCTTTTAGACGGAAGCTTTTCTGGTCACCTCTTGCGTTACTCGCACTTACGAGAGATGTTATCCCCTTTTCTGTAACCTTTGACACGTCATTGCTGGATTCGTCGACGTCTTCATCACACACAAAACACTTGTAAGTCATTGTAACCGATGATGACACTTCTTCAAAAAACTAATTTAATCGTTCAACAAATTCATATTTCACGTTTCCGGCAGTTGCAGAAATATTATTTATTCATTTTAATTGTAACAGTTTTGACACTCGAACAGCGACAGTTGAAATAACTGACAGCTGCAGGCTGGCCCGGACTTAGAAATCCAGGGCCCCTAGGCAGTAACAGTCAGGTTTTATTTTCAGTAATTTAGTAAAAAAACTAACTTTAGGCTAGAAGGCCCCAGTGCCTGCGGGTCACTATCCGAGTTTCCAATTCGGAGTCCCATTTTCGAGGCTTGGTGGGATGAGGCTTTAATTCAGAGTTGCAACTCCGAGGGTTAATCTCGGAGGCCCGACCGACCTACTCAAGGGGCGCCTCCGATCTTGGGGCCCTAGGCAGCTGCTTAGTTTGCCTAGGCGTAAATTCGCACCTGGCTGCAGGCTGAGAACTTAAGAAAAAAAGGCACAATTTGAACTTCGACCGAAGCGACAGCATTTCGAAATTCAAATGATAACACGAGATGTTCGCATCTAGATATTATATTCTACTGTGGTTCGTTGACGTTTACAAGATCACACGACTCAGAAATAACGTAAAATGACGTAATAATAAATAATGTAAAATATTTATAAATAAAGCTAAACCGTTGGTCGTTGGGTTAGGACTGTGAGAAGTGTTATATATTATGTATGCTTGATACTGCACTTCATGTACGCGTGATATACGCTCTTTATGTGTGAGTGCACAGTATATTAGCTTATATGGATAGTTGAAACTCTGGAATAACGAAAGTTTTAAGGAGTTTTCTTGAAAAAATATTACTTTTAGCCAAAAAAATCAAATTGCTGTAACCTCTGACCCATAGGAGAAAAAGTAGTAATCTTTTACCTATGTATACATATGTATGCTTGATACTGCACTTCATGTACGCGTAGTATACGCTCTTTAAGTGTGAATGTACAGTATGTTAGCTTATATAGATAGTTGCAATTCTGGAATATCGAAAATAACGAAAGTTTTAAGGAGTTTTCTTGGAAACTCATTACTTTAGCCAAAAAATGCAAATTGCTGTAACTTCTGACCCATTGGAGAAAAATTAGTATATGTTATACATTCCTGAAGAAAATTTAACGCTCTATAACATTCTTTAATGGGACTTTTGTGTAAAAGAAACGGCCGAGGAGTTACCGGGTGAATTATGACAAAAAATGTGCGACAAAAAATTATTTTTTAAAAATTACCGAATTTTGGGAGAAGATATATCGAAAACGGTGTGTCGTCGTAAACAAATATATAGAGCAAATCTTGTAGAAAATTTTATAGGCTTTCATTTTTATGTAGGAAATTTTTCGCTACGATGTACCATTTTTGAGTTATAAGCGAAAAAACAAAAAAGGAGACCTTTCCATCCCCCTCCCCCCGTGAAGCGGATGGACTAGGGTCGGGGACTTTTAGTATGTTTACGTCCTAACTACCCCCGATACATTCCTGAAGCAAAAAGTTTTCCCCCCCTTCATGCACTCTACACCGCCTGTTCGGCCATTCATTGCCTAGCCTATTACGTTTGTTTATGTAGAAGTCAACATTTATTATATTATTTGTTTTTTCCTAATATGTCTGGATCGTTTAGGGACCCTAATATTCATAAATAAGTATTTTTTTTTTCTATTTTCTTCATCTTAAGATGTCAACATTAAACCCTTTCAACTTCATAGACCCATTACTCTCATAATAATTAATTAGGGGAACACTAGCTTCTTTGTGCGCTTATGCCTTCCTTGCTTGCACGTGAGCATTTTAAATGGGTTCCCTAACAGCCTTGCGGTCAAATAATCGTCAAGTTTGACGAATTAATCGGGTAAACAAAACGGTCATATTTTCTTGGGGTTAAAAATTTTAAATACTTTGCTTATTCGCTTCTTTTCTAGTCTTTAGTGGCGCCTGGGGTTCTTTCCTGGCTTCATCGGGTTTCTAGTGTAAATATTTCTATAGGGTGTTATTTGGGGTTCTTGAGCGATTACGTTAGATGGCTCTCCGAGTATCGTCTTTAGCTTTTTAAATTATTTCTAGGTATAAAGACCACTTGCACCAAGGTCTTTAATAGTATGAAATATCGCAGCTTCTTCGGCAACAACACGTAGTTCCAATTAATTTAATCTATCCAATTTTTGTTTTCTTATCTTCATAATATACATTTTTCTTAATTTTTACTTGGTTTCCTAAATTTTTTCTTACATACTTCTACAAAGTTTCGCATTAATTCCTATATACGTCTACAGGGTGGCTCTCCTAAGATATATTTTTATTCTACTATGTAATCATCGTATCGCCGAGGTAATCTCACTTCTCGTGTGCGAGTACGCCTTACTAAAGGTATTTCTCTAACTTCTTTGTTAGAGTCCGACGAAGAATCCTCGCTTTGTTCTTCATCCTCATCGTCATCGTCGTCGTCTTCTTCTTCTTCCTCTTCTTCTTCTTCTTCCTCTGGCGGGGGTTCCCTTCCTTCCCGCCCATGTTCAAGGAAGTCATCAATTTCTCTTTGTTTGTCTTCCTCATGCTCTATATTCTCAGTTTCCTCTTCACGTACGTCATTCTTTTTCTCTTTATTTAGCTGAGCTTTCTCCAAAGTATAGTCTAGCTCCTTACATGGCTTCAATCTGTTGGCATGAACCATATGCTCTTTTCTTCCCGTATGTTCCTTAATTTTAAAGGTCACTGGTCCTTTCTTTTCTATAATCCTATAAGGACCTGTCCATTTATTATAAAACTTCGAAGCAAGTTTCTTTCCTGGAATGGCTGGAGTGTAAAGGTACACTAAATCTCCTAACTGAAATTCTTTTCTCGTCCTCTTTTGATTATGTTTTTCACCGCGTTGTTTAATACTTGTTTCTAAATTTATTTTTGCTAGTTTATGAGCCCTATGCATTCTGATCATAAATTCACTCACGTAGTTTTCGTCTATATCGTACTTTATAAGAGGCTCTCGGATACTCAAGTGTATAGGAAGTTCCATATCGCGTCCAAACATTAGAAAGAATGGCGATTCTTTTGTTCCTTCATGCGGCAAATTCCTGTATGCCATTAAACAATAGGGTAAAATTAAATCCCAGCTATCATTGTATTCACTTACAAAATGGCCTATCATTGTTTTAATTGATTTATGGAAACGCTCAACGACGCCGTTTCCACTTGGGTGATAGGGAGTTGTTTTCAATTTCCGAATTCCCAGAAGTGTACAAATTTCTAGGAACATTTTTGATACAGACTTCCACAATCAGTTAAAAGTTCTCTTGGTGTTCCAAAACGACAAATTATATTCTCTACAAAAGCTCTAGCTACTGTTTCTGCTTTTATGTCCGGTAGAGGAATACACTCAGGATAACGAGTTAAGTAGTCTACACATGTCAGCAAATATTTGTTGTTATTTTGGGTCCTATTCAAAGGTCCTACTAGATCTAAACTTATTCTCGTCCAAGGTGTAGTTGGAATTGAGATTTCTTGAAGTTCAGCTGGTGGTTGATAATTCGTTTTTCTTAAATTACATGAACGACATTTTTCGACATAACTTATAACATCTTTTCTAATAGTTGACCAATAAAAGTCCCGTTGTATTATTTCCTTCGTTTTCTTTTGACCTGGATGAGAACCAAATACCGAACTATGGTATAGTTGTAGAATATCAGGAACTATGGCTACTGGTGCCATTATTGGATCGTGCCTTTGATTTTCTTCTCTATGTCGATATAGTATTCCTTCAGGGCTAAAATAATAATGTTCGTCTTCTGGTCCTAACGACGTTATTATTGTTAATAACTTTGGATCATTTTGCTGTAAACTCTTGAGGTCTTCCTTGCTCCATATCACATTAATCATAGGAGTAATATTTTCATTTTCCTTTTCTTTTACGACAGCTATAATATTTTCACTCGGATTTTCTTCTGATCTTAAACGTGTAAGAGAATCCACATTGTCGTTCTGTTTTCCTGGCCTGTATATAATTGTAAAGCTCTATTCCATAAGAAACATGGCCCACTTTGCTAATCTCGAACTTGGATCCTTAATAGTCAGCAAATCTTTCAGGGGACGATGGTCTGTCATTATATTAAAATGTGTTCCAGTTAAATAATTGCGGTATGTTTTTACTGCAAATACAACTGCTAGGCATTCCCTTTCGATTGCACTGTAGCGTCTTTCTGCATCATTCAACGTACGGCTTGAAAAGCATATTGGAAGCTCTGTTCCATCGTGAACTTGGGTCAAAATTGCAGCAACTGCTGAGACGCTTGCATCCGTGTTTACTATAAAAGGTTTGCTGAAATCCGGATATCGTAAAATTGGAGGTGAAATAAGAGCTTCTTTCAGGTGTACAAAAGCTTCTTGTTGTTCTGGTCCCCAGTGGTATTTTATATTTTTCTTTGTAAGCAATGTTAATGGTTGGCTTAGTTTCGCAAAAGTTGGCACAAACATTCTATAAAATCCACATAGTCCAAGAAATGCTCTAATTTCCCTAACATTTCTAGGAATGGGGTAATTTTCAATTATTTCTGTCTTACTAGGATGCGTGGTAAATCCTCCTTCTTTTATAAGGTGTCCAAGGTATTCTATTTCTTTTTGCATAAAATGACATTTAGTGGGTTTAAATTTTAAGTTACTTTCTCTCATCTTGTCAAACACATGTCTAAGCCGTTCCAGATGTGTATCTACGTCCTTTGAAAATACTATTATATCATCCAAATAAACAAGACATTCACTATATGTTAACTTTCCTAAAATATGATGCATCATCCGGCTCCAAGTAGCTGGCGCATTCTTAAGTCCCATGGCCATTCGCAAAAATTCATAATGATTATCGGGAGTTGAAAAAGCTGTTTTCTCTTGGTCATCAGGATGTACAGGCACTTGGAAATATCCTGACGCTAAGTCCATGGTTGAAAATAGAGATGCTCCAGACAGTTTGTCTATAGTTTCTTGTATATTAGGTAATGGGAAAAAATTTGTCTTTGAAATGGCATTCAAATCTCTATAATCAATGACTAATCTAAACTGTTCATCTTCTCCTGGATGTCTTTTCTTTTCCACTAAAATCGCTGGAAAACTCCACGGAGACTGACTTTCTTTAATAATTCCATCGTCCAGTAATTTTTGAATTTCCTTTTTCATAATCTCTTGGCGGTGGTACGGCACCCTATATGGCCGTTTTAAAATAGGAGGAACATCTTGCGTTATAATCCTATGTGTAACAGTTGACGTACAACTAAGTTTCTGTTCAGGGCTTTTAAAAATATCAATGTACTCCACAATTAAATCTCGCAATTTTATTTCACTTATTGCAGTAACATTGTCTAAATGAAGTGTTTTCAAAATATCTTTTGTATCTTTTTCATTTACCTTACATATCATAAGCCCATTATTCTTCTCACTAGCTTCTACGACTTCTGTCTCGTAAGCTCTTGCTATAACCATTCTTCGCTTTAGCTTAATTTCACTTTCTGTTACATTCGTTATCCTCACAGGAATGGTTGTCCTTGTTTTACACAACACTCTAGCAATGATGAGTCCTTTCGGAGCTTCAGTGCTTGGTTCTAAAACCATGAATGGTGTAGAAACACTTGCCAATCCTCGTAAATTTGCAGGACAGATCGCCTGTGTCATCGGGGGAATCACTATCTCTTCTAACACAGAGATAAGTGCGCCTTCTTCTAAGGCCTTAGGACCTTTATTCTCATTGTCCCTATTTTCTAAATATTTATTAACTGTTTCGACAGTCTGAGAACCCATCTCTTTCTTTTCCTTGAAACCAGGACCTATATTCCCATAGTCCTTACAGGTTAAACACTTATTTTCGGGAACTGGACCTATATTTCCATAGCCCTTCTTTTCCATCCACTTATCGTCGGAAACTGCAGTTTTCCTAAATGATGTCGGGAGCTCTTCACATATTTCCTTTGAATGTTTCTCAACTCCAGTATTCAGATGACCCCTAATCATCTGATAACGGCATCCCTGCGTTATTAGGGGTAACGCGGGATAGTTTACGGAAGTAACTTTTGACATCACTCGTTTTTCTATGTTTTCTTCTTTATTTCCTAAGTGTTTTTCTCGTAGCTCTTTCACTTCTGCTTCTAACTGAGCAAGCCTTTCTTCCAATTTATGCGTCGGCTTCTCCTCCATTAAGGAAATGACACTGTCGATACAATTATTTCCCCAATCTATCTTGACTCCGTATTGTCGCAAAAAGTCAATACCCAAAAGCATATCTGCTTGAAAACTATAATTTTCTATCACAACAAAATTATGTTGCACCACTATATCTCCAGGGAATGTAACCAAAACATTCGATACCCCTGACGTGGGTATATTATTCCCTTGTATATCAATTAATTTGACATCTGTGTCACTTACGAACCCCTTGGCAATATCAGGTTTTATCAGGGATATTACTGCTCCACAATCTATTAAGGCTAGGCATGGCTTACCATCAACTCTGACCTTAATCACACTACACAACTTTGGGGTTCTTTCTTCAGAGCACGTAAATATCCCTACCTTATTCTCCTTACTACTTACTCCCAACTTACCTGATCGGCAGCCGAACTCCGGGGCTGAAACTCGACTGCATTGGAGTTTAACACTTGCTGCTGTGTTGGCTTATAAACACGACTTGCTTTTCGAGGACAAGTCCGAACCAAATGTGTTCCCTACAATTATAACACAATTTCTCAAAACCTTGTCCCCTAGCATTTTTCTTTCTAGGACACCCACTACTTATGTGTCCAACTTGATTACAGGTATAGCACGTACGGGTTTCTTTTTCCTTGCAAAAATTTGCTGTGTGTCCCTCTTTTTGGCACTTAAAACACTTAAATTTATGGTTTCCATTTGACTTAAAGGTGCGGAAAGCTATTCTCTTATCATAGCTTCTGTTGAGTACAGTATTTGCGTCAGTAACCATTCCTTACTGCTTGACGGATGAACCAAGTTTTCTATTGACTCTTGTTACAGTTCTAATTTGCTTCCCAAAAATATTGTAAATAAAGGTTAAAAAACTTACCAGTTTGTCATTATGGCAATGGAAATAAAGCATATTCTCTTATCTTATGATTTCGTTTATTTTAGTTCTTGTAAGTATAATGTAAATACTAACTTATAGTTTATTCTACTTTTCCTTATCATCAAGTCTTCTAGCATGTTTCCTGAGGCCATCCTAAAAATAGAAAATAAGTTTAGTTTAGTTGTTTGGTTGAGAATTTAAAACTGATAAATTTTCTGCTTTATTGTTACAAAGTCAAAACCTACCTGATAATTCTTCAAGTGAGACGTAAGCTAGTCAGTCAATAGTCACCATTATTCCTGGTATCTGACTCCATCTCCATAGATTAGCTAATTCTCAGTTCTCACAGTCTTAATCTTTTGAAAATCTTGCTAGGTCTTATTTAGTTTTGTTGTGTTTGGTTTATCGAGACCTGAAAATGAAAATTTAGGAAAAATTTGTTATAGGTATTAAGATATACTGTAGAATTAAATGTTATGGGCAGATATAACAATTTAAAGTCGTTTTGTATTACAGTGTAGTACCTTAAAAACCATTAATTAAAAATTGTTTGTTTTTGTTTATAAAATAAACAATTGTCAGATGTCACATTTAATAAAATGAAATTCCCTAGGTCTTTGACATTCAGAAACGAACGGCCGTTTTCTGACGTCGGATTTGGTCATTTTTTTTTTGGCAGATGCCTTTGCAAATTTGCATTCGGGCTAGCTAACAGCAGTTTAGCTGCTATATTTTGAATTTTGGAGCCTAAAACTATAATTTTGGTGGTAATATGTCTTGTTACGACAAAACAATCAGTTGATTGAGTTTTTTTAGTTTTGTGGGCAAAACCCCAAAGTTCAGGTTTTCTTGTACGATCAAAGAGGCCAAACACGATCTCAGGTGAGTTTCCTTTCAAATACCTGTTGTTTTATGTGACTACTGCACTGTTGCTTAGATTTGGTTTATAATATCTTAAAATTTGCCTACCTTAGTTTGTATTTGAATGTCATACCCTAACGCTTGCTTTTGTTGCAGGCCTCTTTTTGTTTACTTTTTCTTCTGTTCTACGTCTCTTTTCTTTCTTCATTCTCTTTTCACCTGTTGGTACTTCGTTCCTGTTCTTTCGTCAGTGACTTCTCCTTTCCGTCATCCTTATGGAACTTCTGAAGCCGTTGTAGAGGAGGACCGCTGCTCCTACACCCTACGAGTGCTAGGATACGATACAGGGTTCGACTCGCCTCACTGCCTAAGTACTTGAGACACCACACCACTACTAAGTTCAGGTTTGACATGTCTGTGCTGTTTTATCAGTGACAATCGCGTATAATAACTTAAGGCTCTAGGCCTTCACTTACGCACTCACTAAACTTCACATTGTAGCCTGAGCCTCAAGTGTATAATTAGTACCTAGTCTCTTGTAAATATTCTGATATTGTTAATCTTGATATGCTGTGCAGTTCACTCTAATTGGTAGTTGATATCATGTAGATTTATTAGTTTAAATCGCTAGCAAAGGGGCCTGTTTGCTCCCTTACCTGTACATTCGCCACAATATTAGATAAATGTAGCGTTTTGCCCTTCCCTACTGATTTTGGCACCTTAATTTAATCATTTATTTAGCTTCAAAACTTAAATTATTAATCATCACGTTATGCAAATCTAACCTAACTAAACATTCTTTTAAAAGCACAGAAAGCTGCCACAGTCAGGGGAGTAGGCACTTTCTCTGGAGCAGAACTACGTTCCATAACCGTGTTCTAGACGCTCTGTTCGGTACCCCCTCAGGGTTGTAAATTGTATATAGGCATATGCTGGCTTAATTTCTATTAAATTAACAGTTTTAAGAGGGTAAATGTTGTTTCAATTTTTAGTCTAGCTTTCCTGTTTTCTTTTTAACTACAGTCTCTGCTTTACCTAGGGTATTAAAACAGGTGGCGCTGTTATTACCGTTCTGGTTACCCCCCCAATCTCCGCGGCAGAGCTAGCCGACGTAGCCCATAAGGCAGAGACTAGATAATCTAGAGATTGATAAAGAACCCGGACCTCTTTCTCAAAGTTACAAATGGCGCCTTTCAACGGGTATTAAAGTATATGTGCTTTCTTTATAGTATTCTTTTGTAAGGTTATGCTCCAGAAAAGTGCGCAACGGTATTGTTTTTGCTGTTACCTTTAAGTTACATTTTTGTCATGTAATAAGAAGTACAAAGTGAGTGCGTCCGACAGTACGTTCGGAATAATAATTGTTATAAAGAATATTTTGATATAAACGTTTTCTCTTGGATATAACGTATCGAACATTTACCGATATTGTTGTCGATTTTCAAGTAATTTTGGTGTTGGTATGTGCAAGACACATCAACAAATTTTTGGTAAATACTAAAAGTTTATTTAAAAAAAAAAATATATATATATATATATATATATATATATATATATATATATATATATATATATATATATATATATATATATATTAGTAAAGTTAGTAAGTCTTATACTTAGTTGTACATACAGGTCTTATACTATTCATTGTTGAGTCTTGTTGTACTATAAACTTACCTGACATTTATTTTCATTATGGTGGTGCTTTGGTAGTAGAGGCAGCTTCAAGACATCATAAAGATACCTTAAGTAAACGTTAAGTACTACCGCGAAAATATCGCGATTTCTGAAGTACGTTCTTAATTTTAAATACTTGGCTAAAAAGTATTTTTCTTCTGAAATTTTTTTTATGGTGTGAGACACCTGATTTTGAGTTTTTTTTTTCGTTACATTTAGGCCTTGTGTGGGTTGTTATCCCATGATAACCTTTTTTTTTTGTTTTTTTTAGTAGGGGTCGGGGTTGTATGTCACTTGGTGACATACATCTTAACTACTAAAGTGATATAGTATTTTTTTTGATCTTTGGGTATAGATTAAGCATACATTACCGTATATATTCAGTGAATATTTTTATTTTTTTTCCTGTCTTCACATACGGATACATTACCGTATATATAGTGTATATTTATATTTTTTGTTTCCTGTCATCACATAGGGAAAAGTGGTCAGGTTTAACGATTGCTGCAGGCAGTGTTAAAGCTAATACGTCTCTGTAGTTTTTTTGTTGCATATATTATATCTAACAATAAAACTCATTAAAAATGGAAATCAATCGGTTAGCAGGTAATGACCTTGACTATGAACTGAAAATCCGTGGTCTGCCAATTCCGCGTACGGTTACTGAAAAACGTGTCTCAGTTCGGGATGTTTTCCGTATGGAACGTGAAGGATTGGTGATGGCACCAACTTCTACAAACCTTGACGTGGTAACATAATTATGCACGTGTAGAGCTAAACTCTTTCAACTCGGCGGTGACATTGTGGCATTTAACCACGCGAATCGTGAAAATGAGTATGATCGAATTTACTCACGTCTTCAACAAATACAGCTTAGGCTGAGTCGTATACATTGTCAGGACAGAATAGATACTGATGTTCTGAAAGATCTAACCGTTCTTTGTTCACGGTATATTACCGATCTAAATTCGACGTATGCTAACTTACCTGTCTCGGAATTATTGCGCTCGGAAGCTCGTGGCGGCCCGTCGATGTCCTCCAATCGTGTCGAACAAGTTTCGTTGATTGATCAAGAGATACCTCAAAACACATCTGCTGTTCAGACAGAAATGGATCCACCGTTTAATCAGAATGGACCTTCTGTTTCATACGACCTAGTGCGCATTGACGACGATGTTCCTCCTACCACGACCTCGGCGCGCGTGAACATTCTTTCGAACATTCGTCTTAATCCCCCAACATCTACGAATGAACAATCAATCAATACTGACACGGGTACTCGTAACCAACCGCATAATAATCGAAGGATTATTAGTGCTCCCCCTCCCATGTTTCTTGGAGAGTCAGAAACTTCGAATGTCCCAACCGTTACCGGTCGGTCGAATAACATTCGCCCTTCTTAACAATTCCCACTAGAGACCGCTAGAGATTTTTCTTTACCGGCTCATGCCGTTCCATTGCCGTCCCACCGCGTACCACCTGAGTACAGTTCCGTGCCGAATGATGAACCTATGCGTTCGGAATCAAATTATTTAGGAAGAGGCATACAAAATACTTTAGCTTCACGCAACTTTCCACGCGTAGATACGGATCGTCGAAATTATTTCTCGGAATCGTTACCGCAAAACTATAGTAAAACTAATACGGATAGTTTTCAGACGGGTAACGTTAATAGGTTCACTTCCGGAATACGTCTTACCTCGAGCCGTTCGTGCGTCGTCTCCCACGAGACGTAACTCACACGTCAGATTTTCAGACGAAGATAATTATTTCTCCCGTATTCCGAATGTGGATTCGGTTAGGAACGACGAACATTTGTCATATTCTAATCCCTATGTCAACTTGGCAAATATGCTTGACAATTTTCAATTTTCCCCATTGCGCGGAAATTCTTATTCAAAATCAAACCGATTTTTCGATGCGAGTCGCTGGAACGTTAAATATAACGGGCGAACTAGCGTTAACGATTTTGTAGATCGTGTTGAAGAAGTCCGCTTGTCACGAGGAGTCTCTAAGGAACAACTCGTACGGTCTGCTCCGGAGATTTTTACGGACGATGCACTCTTATGGCACAGAACTTGCTCTTTTAGTAGTTGGGATGACTTGATCATGCAATTACGAGAAGCTTTTCAGTCGTACGACTACAATTATTCTCTTTGGGACGAAATCCGTAGGAGAACCCAAGGTGCTTAAGAACGAGTACTCACCTTTGTGGTTGCCATGGAGAATTTGTTCCGCAAACTTTCTGATTTTCCCTCGGACCAGGCAAAAATTCAAATTGTAAGACGTAATCTCTTACCTTACATTCAAAGTGGCCTCGCCACGTGTGAAGTCGGATCGATGCCAGATTTAATACGCCTCAGTAGAGCTATTGAGGAAACTGAGACGCGAATCCAACGGTTTCAGCCACCTCCTACCAATCATCGGCATTTGCTGGAACCAGAACTTGGTTATAGGAAAGTCCCATCCAATTCATTGTCAGCGATTGATGATTTTGGCCATGAGTCGCAGTCCGAATCACCGAATGTTGACGCATTGGTCACGCCTTCTCAGTCGATTCTTTGCGGGAACTGCAAGAGAACAGGTCATTGTTTTCGGCAGTGCGCTCAGCCGAATCGTCGATTCTGTTATAGATGTGGTCATGATGACGTAACGACTAAGTCTTGTCCTCAGTGTACAAAAAACGACACTGCAGGAGGGCAATAGGCCAACCGCCTTTCCTGCCAGAATCTAAGGTCCTGTCCAAAAATAATATTATTTTGAATTTTATTCTGGCTCATGCTAAGAATGATGAACGACCCTACCTTGATGTTATGATCTATGGTAAATCTATTCTTGGACTGTTAGATAGTGGATCTTCTAGGACGATTATAGGATATTCTGGTTGGGAAATACTTAAGGGTCTTTGTCACCTTAATGTTTCAACCAAGACTGAGTGTACAGTTGCAAATGGTAGTACTTGCAAAAGTATTGGGACGGTATCTCTGCCGATCCAATTACGCGATCGAGTAGTACTGTTGGATGTCTTAGTGGTTCCTGTGCTTCGCCATACTCTTATTCTTGGCGTCGATTTTTGGTCTCGAATGGGACTTATGCCTGATTTATATGCCGGAAAGTGGACATTTACGACTGATGGATCTTCCACATTAGCTAGCCTTGCTGCTATCCAGTCAATTGACTCTCTCTCCCTGGAACAACGTGCTGTTCTGGATCGTTTGGTTGCTGAGACATTCGCGACTATGAATAACAATCTGGGTTGCACTAATATGGTGGAACTTGTTATTCAAACCACATCTGCGCCTATTAAGCAGCGTTATTACCCGCTATCGCCTGCATTGCAAAAGCAAGTGCATGCCGAGCTAGAGCAGATGCTCTCTGATGGGATTGTTGAACCTTCCAATTCCCCTTGGTCTTCGCCGATTGTTTTGGTGAAGAAGAAGTCAGGTGGTTGGAGATTTTGTGCCGACTACCGTGCATTGAACAAAGTTACTGTTCCCGATGCATATCCCATACCGTACGTAAGCGCTACGCTCGACAAATTACGTGATGCCAAATATCTCACCACCCTTGATATAAAATCAGCATATTGGCAAATTCCAATTGCCAAGGAATCTAGGCCGCTTACTGCTTTCACAGTGCCAGGCCGTGGTCTATACCAATTTACTAGAATGCCGTTTGGCCTTACTAACGCCCCTGCGGTATGGCAGAGACTCATTGACAGAGTGATAGGAGTGGATCTCGAGGCCTATGTATTTGTGTATCTCGATGACGTTATTGTCTGTACACCTACGTTTGACCAGCACATCACGGTTCTTCGTGAGGTTATTGAGCGCATTAAGCGCGCGGGTTTGACCCTTAATGAGGAGAAGTGTCAGTTCTGTAAACCTGAACTCAGATACCTGGGTTATGTTGTTAATGCGTCTGGTCTTTTGGTGGACCCTGATAAGGTAGAGGCGATTTTACAAATCCCTACGCCCAAAAATGTAACGGAAATCAGACGTATAGTTGGTGTTGCGTCATGGTACCGACGATTTGTGCCAAATTTCTCTACGAGTATTGCTCCGCTAACAGCTCTCACAAGGAAAAACGTCAAATTTCTGTGGGATGAACAGTGCGAGAGTGCGTTCAACCAGATTAAGGAACATCTTGTTAAAGCCCCTGTGCTGTCATGTCCAAATTTCGATATTCCCTTTTTAGTTCAGTGTGATGCTTCTGATTATGGCTTGGGAGCAGTGCTTCTGCAGAGACAGGATGGAGAAGAACGAGTGGTTCGCTATCTGAGTCGATCCCTCACAAAAGCAGAGAGGAAGTATAGTGTCACAGAAAAGGAATGTCTTGCTGTACTATTTGCGATTGAAAAGTTGCGGCCGTATATAGAGGGTTCCCATTTCACGGTTATAACCGATCACTATAGCTTAAAATGGTTGAATTCAATAAAGGATCCGGTTGGTCGGATCGCTCTTTGGGCTGTCAGGCTACAGCAATATGATTTTGACATCGAGCATAGGAAGGGTAAAGATAATGTGGTGCCTGATGCACTATCTAGGGCTGTACCCATCATTGATGCCGTTAATGACCAATCTACCGATCGTTGGTATCGCGAGATGTGTCTCAAAGTAGAGAAATATCCTTCTAAGTATTCGATGTGGTGGCTTGATGGAGGGCGATTGTTTAAGCGTGCTAAACATTCTTACCCCGCCTTAGCTAATCCACAATCGGAATGGTTGGTGGTTGTACCACGCGAGAAGCGTGCTGAAATTATAAAGGCTAATCACAACCCACCCACTTGTGGCCATCTAGGCATATTTAAGACCTTTTCGCGTATTGCTCAAAACTATTATTGGCCGAAAATGCGGGCAGAGGTTCGCAAATATATTAAAAGGTGTGAGGTTTGCCTCCAGACTAAACCGAACAGTACTGTTGATCTCTCAGTACGGCCGCAGGAATTTAATCACCTTTCAAAACCATCCGCCGGATTACGTACGTTCGATACGTATCGAATCCTCCATATTTTTTCGAAAAGGAGATTACGAACTTATTCGATGCGGGTAATTCGAAACGAAATTCGTAGCGAAGCTGTCGATAGCACAATTGTTATCGGAATGGTGTTCTATCTTTTTTGTACTTATATATCCTTCCTTCTTGCTTGTGTGGAGCTTGTCGCTTGTCCTTCGATTGTGGTGTTGAGGTTACGTTTTTGTTATTTGTTTACGGTTTATTTACAACGAAAAAGGTAAAAAAAACATTTTTGTATTTTATCATATTTTACATGTGTATTAAAGTACTTACAACTTTTGTATGAATAATGGCACTCTACTAAGTCAATAATAAATTTTAGGATGTTTAAAATGAATGAAAATCATTGGGTAGTGTTATTAGATTATATGGAGAAGCATCCACAATTTGCCAGAGGGCAATTTAATGGACCCACGGGGAAACTTACTCAGAGAAAAATGTGGGAAGAACTTTCCCAAAGACTAAATTCATTAGGCTATGGCAATAAAACTGTGGAAAAATGGCAAAAGGTACAAAAGACTTGTTTTGGTTTTACAACTGTAGGTACAACTGTGGAACATTTTCATCTTGAAAGTCATTATTATTAGGAAAATCGTTTAAAATATCTATATTTGCTTCAATACACATATTATGCAACACAACACAACTTTTTATAATTTTACATACAAAGTCTGGACTATACCGTGATGTTCTCTCCCTAAGAAGGCATCTAAATCTTGTTTTGAGAACACCATTACACCTTTCTATTATATTTCTAGCTCTCATATGTGCTGCATTATATCTAGCCTCTGGAGTTCCTTCAACTACATTTCTAAAGGGTGTCATTAAAATGGGACTTTGTGGGTACCCTGAATCACCTATTAACCAGGCTTGTTCACCATGTTCCAAATTATTTTCTAAATACTGTTTAATTACTGACCTACTCCATATATATGAATCATGGGATGCGCCCCCAAAATTCGCCAATACATTTATGATCTTCATTTTTGCATCGCATATGAGTTGACAGTTGATTGAATGATATCCTAAAAACACAAACTGAATCTTTATCACTGAAGTGATCTTTACATCTGTGAAGTTCTTCATGAATTTATTCATGAAGTGACTTCAAGGCCAAATTTGATAATGTTTATGTAAAAGGGTAACTTTGAAGTCACAAGACTGATCCACACTTGTGAATTTTTTTATGCATATTTAACTCAGCATCGAAATTGAAAATCTCTAGATTTATGTTGTTATAACATGGTCATGACCTAATTAAAAGCCTTGTCTCGGCAGTAAAGTTACAAAATGCATGAAAAATTTCACAAGTGCGAATCGGCCTATATAAATTCATGAATTTGTTCAAGATTTAGAACAAGTTCTATTTTTTTGTCAAATTTTCCGAGAATTCAGACGTATCATCACAAACTGAAGATTACCCATTTCTCCTGTAATAATAAACTAGAAACATAAATAAAGATAACCACTAAGTATATTTATGTTGGTAATAAGTAATACCTAAAATACAAAAATTTGGAACACAGAATTAACCAGCTGATAGACAATGTAAAAGTTACCAACTTCAAAAAGAAATTCAAGAATTAATTTGTGAATAAATTCAAGAAAAACTTCTCAAATGTAAAGATAGCTTAAGTAATATATGTTACAACAATGACCTCATTATGTTACAACAGCTTAACATTAAATTTGTGTTGTTAATGGTTATCATACTTTAGCCCAACAATAAGTTACCCAAGTCAGGTGATTTGGCTGTAACTATTGATTTTTTTTACGTTAAACCTTTAATAAAAACATTTTAAGTCATTCAGAAATACCATATGCCTAGTTGAGATGAAAAATTTGTTCAGTTATTTAAGGCACTATTTTTTAAAGCCACTTTTTAATATTATTTTTATTAAACTTCTTATAAATGATACATTACCAAAACAAAAAATTATCTAAAATAATTTTTATGCTGTGTAAATGAAAGCTAATTAAGTTACCTTTACGATTAAGAAAGTTTTGTTCTTGTGCTTCAGAAGGCTTTAAAATGGCTACGTGGGTCCCATCAATTGCTCCTATAACTCCAGGGAACCCATACATTTCATTGAATTGAGCTTTTGTATTATTTCTCTCCATTCTAGTAATTGGAAATTTCACATATATGTTAGACAAATGTATGGATACTGCTTCTGTGACTTGATGGATTGCGAAATGTACAGACGGCTGGCTCATGCCAAAATTGTATTGTTCACCCAAGGGTCTTTGATAGGAACCTGTGGCATAAAACTGGAGGGCCACAAATACTTTTTTTTCTGGTGGGATACCTCTCACCGTTTCCACTGCTGGGAGATGGGGTGTTAGTTCCTCTATTAAGTTTCTTACTAAATCTTTATTCAGTCTAAACAATTCAAGAAATCGTGCATCTGGCAACGCAAAAGGATTATATGAGTCTCTTATATGTCTTCTTACTTGCAACAAACGTCTGTTTCGTCTTCTCCTATACCGGTTTCGGTTAATTAATCTTACAATTGGTAACATTTCTTTGATTATATTAATTATATTTAATTTATTCCATCAACCACCTAACGTATGAAAATGACAAATAATACGATTATTGACATTTATTTCACATTTGACAGCGAAAAGTAGTTCAAATGGTTCAAAAATCGTCGCTGAACATACCTATAACCCGAGAGTACCCGAACGCATTTCGAAATGTGTTCATAATAAAGTTTTCGATACGATTCGCCTACGGTTCGAGTTTAGCTTCGAATCGAATTGAAGGTACGTATCGAACGTACGTAATCCGGCTGCATATACTTGTTCCCCCCCCCCCTTTGCCCGCTTTGGGAACGTGTGAAATCGAAGGAATTGTTTGGGTAAATGTTTGCCTCGCACATCTGACGCGACGAAATTATTTTCACTGATTAGCGAAACCAATTTTGCTGCCCAAAGTTATACTTTTACGCAAGTCATTACCTTGAAGGAAAACAGAATAAAAGCGAGTGCTTCATGACGGGTTAATCATTCCAACACAGTTATTCAAACTCTCCAGAAATGTGGAAGAAAATGCAGAGGTTTTTCGCTCGTTGTTTCTGTCCAATCTATCCGTTGGACAACAGTGATACCCAACCGTTTGTTGCCCCGAGCAAGGCCGAAGAATACCCCGTAATACTGCGACGGCCGTCTACAGCTAGAAGGGAGCGAGTATGGCAGCAACCGTGGGTTCTCCGAAGCAAAGGGGACGACGAAATAGACGGGCAGCAACCGTCCACTTCTACCGACAACAGAGAACAAATACCATGGATTCTCCACAGCATAGACTTCGACGACGACCACAGGCAGGAGCCGTCCACTTCTACCGGCATAAGAGACCGAGCAGGGCACCAACCGTGGCTTTACCGAAGTCAATCAGACGACGAATCGGACGAGGAAATACCGAGGCTTCGAATGTCCCGTTCGGGTACTATTTACACATAAACCTGTTACTAAAACTGTAACTAAGTTAAATAAAAATATACACATTCCAATAGGTTGTTTTCTTGTTGTAACTATAATCTTAGGCATTGCGATATTACTTTACTTGGGTTTGACAGGGCAAGTCGGTAATTGTGAATTTGAAACACTTGTATTACAAGTAATCGCAACAATATAAACGCCTACTGCAAGGGCGATAACTGCGCACACTATAAATATAATCATCCACACTTTCATAGTAAAATACCTTATTATAGTAACAAGCGCTATGAAGGGATTTTGTCCGTTGCATCAAAGTAACAAAGACTTTGACCTGGCTAAAGGTAAAGCTTGTTTTATTCAAGACAAGGTACACGTTCAATTATCCAATCAGCCTATTGGACCAGAGTATAGTACGCCCGATGAGGACGACAAGGAAATGATTTGCGATCCTATATGGGAATGTCGAAAAACATTAACGAGTACGGAAATCTCAACTATATATCAAATAGATATCAAGGCGATCGAACACTTTCGAGAAATATGGCTCTGGTGTAATGATATGGTTCAGGCGGGCTATTCCGCTTATTCCATTCTTAGTGCTCTGCCAACGGACGAGGGACTCTTGGTCGTACATCCGTTAAAATTGGAATCGGAGAAGATTTTAGTCAATGGAATGGTTATGATCTTTTGTGTGTTAGTAGAACGATTTGGCCAAACCAAAATAAAAGACACCGGCAAGAAGGCTCATTCATTCCGACATAATTGCCGTTTCCCCAGCCGATCGGGCGTCGTCTATCGTCAACTTTGGTCAAATAACGTAGGTCATCGTCTTTTGTGTTGTAATTTTAAACCTACTTTCCAATGGCTACGACAATTTAACGAAAGTATGGACAAAAAATAGATCAGTTTACTGCTTTAGATGTTGTTTGATTTCCTCTTGCAAGGTGAAATCGTGTAATATTAAAACGTCCAAGTCGTCGTCGGTATCGCTGGCCGACTTTGTTTCAGTAACGCCGTCTTTTTCAAATTTATGATACTTTGTGTGAAAAGGGACGAAAAAAGGTTAAAGGTTGAAAGACGGGTTGGTGTGTTGTTAGTTCCAACTTGGCGCGTCCGGATAGAATATTATATCGATAAGTTCGTGTGAATTTAAATCGACCAAATGCTTTATTGCACCGGGAGTCATTGTTTTGATTACATTGTAAATTGTGAGCCATTTTACGCCCATCAGAGTCCATATGTCGCTCATTAGCCAAATTATCGTGCCCAATGTTATTATGCATAATTGGCGTATATACATATTAGTCTTAAATTAAACAAATTTGGGGAACCGAGTTAGTAAACGTTTTTCCATTGATACTGTGAACGGTTGTTGATTTGGACAAATTAACTGCCATTCGATCGAATACAATTACCGCACTTACATTGGATCCGAGCAGTTGGTATCCGTTGGCAACGGGATTTAAATCTACGACGCCGGTTCGACCGAAATGTATAATTTTCCGTGTAGAATCGTAATAATTATCGAATAGTATACTATTTATGCTGACCGTGTATCTTTGGGAACAGTCGACAAGAACGGCTTCCAGTTTAAGTTTCCAAAAACTGGCCGGTATTGTAGTTGTAGAAGTTTCGAAAGTCAAGCTCAATAGCAGAGGTACATTGAATCGAAAAGACAACGAGATATTGTCGTTTTTAATGTAAATCGGTGTAGCGACCGGAACAGAGACCCTAACCCTTTGCGTCAAGGTGTTTCCGTCAATAAGAATAATCGGACGGGTTGAAAATCTCTCGCACAACAATAGATTGTTTTTCGTAAAGTCTTGTACAACGACAGCTTGCATTGTATTGTCGTCGGGACCTAGGGCCGCAAATGTATTCTTGCCATCCCGATAGACGGCTCGGTGTTGCATCCTCCAAGCGGTTCCGGTAAAAATATGTGACTGATCAAAGTTCTGTTGAAGAAAAAGCGATTTGCCATTATAGCCGACCAGTGACGGCGTTTCGGTATATTGGAAGCATTTTTGAATATCGGGAATGGGATCGAAAAATGCAAATGCAAAATTATCAACGTCTTCACTTTTTGGCGGTCGTTCTAATAAGGCACAACTATACTCGCGGCCAGTTAGAAATTTTGTTAATTGAACATCGACAAACCCCTGTCCAGAGGCAAATTCACGCAACAAACCTTTACGCGTCAGGAATGGTTTTAAATAATTAATTGTCTGTTGCAAATGCGTTGTATCGAACAAGCCTAGGTAAATTAATTCTCGCATAGAGAGAATGTCCGGAAAATGGGTAGCTCCAAGTAAATTAATCGACGGAACTGTTAGAAGTAGTAATCGTTCTTGTTCGTTGTCATTGTCATCGTTGTAATCGTCATGGGGGTTCGTTTTGGTAATGTTCAGAACGGTTTTTGCTCTCTCGGCAATGTAACGTTTAATCGATGTCGATTTTGGCTGAAATGGATACACTGTCGGATATATCGAAGGTAAATTCAATTTGGACAAGTTCGGTGCCTTAAATGCCAGCATGCACAAATTAATCTTTTGATCTTCCGTAGCGTCTGGGGAGAAAACGGACATGAGAAAACTTTGCGGCCATGCACCACGAGTAACTTGTAAAATTGCACGAACAAATGAATGATCTTCGAGCATGTTCATTGTTTGTAGAACGATGTCCATACTTAAGATTATCATATAGTTATGCTTTTATTGACGACGACATTAGTGCTGTTAATCGTCCTGTTGACGATGTGTTTTCTTAGTGGTTATTTCAAACCACTATCGCGAGTCGATCGCCTTATCAAAGCCACGATTCCCAAGGAAAAACCGTTCGACATTGTCATCGACAGCGGTAAAATGGTTCAGTTAGTGGGAGGTTATGTAACGAACCATCCACTCGACTATTCCCATGCGTCTAACATTAAAGATTTTTCGACGTTAATATGGCCATTTACGACGCACACTATTCGTTACAACGCAATCGATGGCGGTTTCATTCGACAGTTGGCCGCTTTATATCACGAGTCATCGAAAAATACTCAGAAGGAGCGAATCTATTTGTACACCGCTCTGCCGATATTTGCTCTGGCTCAAATTTATGATACCACCGACATCATCGATCAGTTTAAAATTATGTACAAACATTTGAAGCAATTTGAATATTCCGATTTTCAAGATCAGCTCAAATTCGGCACCATCCAAACAACTGCCCTCCATCTGGGCCTAATAGAACGCGTCGACCTCATAATTTCGATACCCGTGATCAAATCAATATATGACACGAGAATACATCAAATTGCTTTTCACCGCGACGGCAATTTTGTAAACGGTTTGGACGCCATTCCCACGACAATTTATTGGGCGCGAGCAATTCTCGATGAAAAATCTAAAGCTCGATTTGCGCACGTGTGCCTTTCTCATTTGAGCACAAACGGCACCATATTAACGACATACAGTGACACGTTATTGGTCAAACGTTGCATGTTATGGGCCGCTTCGATGGGCGACGTAACGCATCCCGGCATCGCTCGAATTTCCTTTGACGATGTGAAAAACTTTCAAGACCCGTTATGTTTGATTCCGGTAAAAATACCCAGCGGTGTAGCGCGACAAACGTGGAAAATCACACCCCGACCGATACATACGTTAACATCGCCCTCGTTCAACGAAACGATGAAAAATTCAGTTTTAGCCTTACCCAATGCAAAGGATTCGTTAATAATTTTAAATTCGCGCGGTGAGGCTATTCTCCGTTGGAACGGTTACACCATGCTTTTCGGCACGTACCGCAATACGGTCGACTATTACAACTGGCCGAAAAAGATCGGCGCTTTTCACATCGAACGAAATTTTTATCGAACAAAATCATTATTGGTAAAAGAAACTGCAACGGGAAACAATATCAATTTCAAACCGACCGTTTTACCTACGGGATTGTTTGGAGCAATTCAAATTGAACCCGGTACCGATGTGTTTTTTGCTAACGTAGAAGGAGCATTAAATCAAGATGGCGGTTATAGAATGATTGCCCGAATCGGTAATGGACAAATCGGCTTTTTCAATTATCTCCTGCCCAAATATTGGGGCGGCGTTGAGGAGAAGAAAACATTTACCCTTTGGGAAACATACAGCCCAAGTGATTGCGGCTCTTATAAAATTTCACCCAATACGTGTTTTTCTTTTCAAGAACTGGCTTTTCTCTGTAACGGAACCGTACGAGTCCGATCGAATTATGATGCCGTCAGTTCCAATTATAACGTAACCATTGAAGGTGAATACCAAGCGGCAACGGTAGAAAATGTCGGCGATATATTAACGTTGAGTTGGGCAATTGGCAACAAAAATGCCCAAGTCAATTACTTGGCCAGTATAAATGAAAATACGGGAAACTTTAACTACGGCGATGCTTTTCAAGTGCACACCCATTTGGATACTTTTAACTATTACGAGGAAAACAACAACAACAAAGGACTCCATTTTTCGCCGAGTACAATTGACGACTTTGATCGCACTCGAATATTAACATTTGAAAACTTGAACAACTTTAAAGGTAAAATGCTCGTGTCGCTCGAAACTCTAGTAACGTCCGTTGAGGGTGTTGCTATAGGTAAAATAGGTACAATACAACAATCAAACGCTGTACAATATGCTTGGTAATATATTTTATTTCTTGTTAAAGGAAAATTCGGGCATCTTTCGAGCCACTACAGACAACAGTAAACAATGCGAACAACTAAAAGTATTATGATTCGTCAAAGGTATACAAGCATTGGCGGTAACGACGCCTTGAAATGGCTGATCGACATGCACCTGGATCACGGGTCCGGTATATTGTAAAAAGTGCCGCACATAGTGGAGCTGATTTTTTGATCTGATAATTTGTACGGCGTCAACATTGTCCGTTGTGAACACTTCGTGGAACATTGCAGTTAATTCGGACATTTGTACAGGTGGATAGCCGTTATTAAATTTTATTTGACCACTTTGCTGACAGTAAATTGCATTGGTATTAACTTGAAAGGTAAATCCCTTTTCGGTTAGCAGCGTGTCGGGCTTACATGTTAAAATGGAAAAATGCGTCTGTACAGGAATACCCGTAAAATCTTTCACCGTATCATGATGACAAAACACTAGAAACGGTTTTTTCGGATCGGCCACAATTTGATTGTCTTGGAACAACATAAACGGTTTTTCTGCATCGGCCATACTTTGATCAAACATCGCGAATTATAGGTACCAGTCGTCTTTATTGGCCCAGAGTCGTTGCACCTCCCTTTTATCGAAAATTAGCTCGTGAGGAATAATACGATTTGCATGTTGAATTAGCGAAGCACCATCGTTCTCAATTCTATTGTCGATAAGGCGCAACGTTTGTAGAAAATGTGACGCGTTCGCCCACAGATAACTGTTTTTCGGTACCTTGTTACTGTTTTCGACGAAATTTTTCAGAAATTCGTCGGCTTTCTCTTGATCCTTTTTTTGAATACGCATAAAAAAACAATCGTCCGAGCTGGCTTGTGTTCTCATTCGGGGTATTTGTTCGTTTAGTTTTACCTCGTTTCCTTTTATATTAAACCACGTCAATAAGCGAGTCAAAAGACAATCGTAGCTTTTGCCAAGCCCGCACGTTTGTTGTGTGTGTCCAAGAACATTTATACGCATAATTAGCGGATTAATGTCTATACCTCTTAGCCAGCACAACTTAATTAAATAAAGAACACTTTCTTTCAATCGAAAGCCCTCGGAAATCGTCACGTACGACTCCACAAATTCCAGCCAGACTTTATCGTAAGGTTCACCGAATAAATTTAACGGTCGTTTGCAATCGGCGACGCGTAACTTGTTAATTACTACATTATACAGTTCTTCCTTGGCGGGAAAATAGTCGACCTCAAAAGCATCCTTGCAAAACACGTATGCTATACTTAATAAGTGCGAATGGGTCGGCACAACACGTGGTTCGCCATTTCGCATTAACGGTTGTCGAAATTCCTGTTTAATTTCATACATGCTATCGATTCCTGTGAATATCATTAAAACTACTGTGTCGCCGTCAACGTCCATGTGCATTCTTTCAAACAGCCACGGCGAGACACCGAAACTCATTCCGTCAATAATTTCTATACGTTCTATCAAATGTATACCACCTTCGAACAATACGGGATCGCGCTTAATCAATACTTGCGTCGTTGGTGGTAAATCGATTAATTCTTCCACTTGTACGTGCCACAATTTAAAAATTCGTTTGGCTAACGTAATCGGTACTTGCAGAGTCATCGGATGGACCCGTGTCGCAGCTTTAATGTAACCGCGGGCCGTATTATTCAAGGGAAAGGAAACTACTGTTTGTATTGTACTATGTCCTCCTTGTAAATTTGCTTTACACGAACCGATCTTTGTCGAAACTTGCATTAATTGTTCGAAATTTTTCTGTGGCGATTTGAAGCGATTTCGCGTTTCGATGCGGTCTTCGTCCGTTGCCAAAAAATATTCCAACGATTGAATAAACTTCTCGTTCCAGGTAAAAGGAGCGGGAATGACAACGTGATGTCTATTTAAATATTTATATTTGGTTTCTATTCGGACGGGTGTCGTATAAAGACATGATTTATCACGCGTTTGTTTCCGCTTGTAAAGGTATATAAGCTTTCGCACTTGTCCCCAGTTTAATTTTTCAACCATGTGGGCATCGGAAAAAGCAAACATCACTTCTCAATGTTCCAAGAAACGATTCACGACCAACGATGGTTTATTTGTCGCGCAGTGCCGAAAAGAAGATCAGAAAAGGTTGAAAAGGTACCATCCGTTTCTATACAAGATTACGAACAAGCTAAACTGGTTTCCAACGAAATTTCAGTTTGTTCGTTTATATAGTGATTTACTACTGATCGATTTCGACAGAATGGCATATCCGATCGAGAACTGCTGGAGCGTGGTTTCTGCTACAAAAACTGGCGCACATTTCCAAATGCGAACCCCGTTTTAAAATCGAAAAGAGTTTATTTGAAACGCGCAAACAAACATTGGACACTTGGGCCTACCGACAAACGATGGAAAAGGAAACATTTACGCGCGGTACGTACTGGACGTTTTTGAAAAAAATTAATGGTGGACAACGGTTCCTTCTTTTGCCAATCGAACGAGTGGATGGAAAAATAGAGCCGGCCATATCACACGACGAACCGATTTTTCTTTTGGCTATATATTTATGGTTGCGAGTGTTTCCACGATCAATTTTGCTAGACAGAAATTTCAACAGGTGCGATTTAAACTATAACGTTTGCTATGTGAAAATTAGAACAAAAGACAGCCGATATATATTTAATGTTAAAGGCCGTTTTGCTAATTATAGCTTGGATGAACCAATGTATGGTTATCAAAGTTTCGACGAACTCGTAGTACCAGCTACGTGGCTCAGTTTAAATCGACTCCTGAACAAAATTCCTTATTTTGGAGATGCGGTCATGCGATATAGTTCCATTTACAATGAAAGGAATAATCTACTAATTAAAGCGCTTTAAATCGACTCTGAGGTGTTTTCTTTTAGCTCGTATCTAAGTTTTCTTTAAGCTTGTCATATGTTATTGTGCTTGATCCGCATTTACACTTTAGGGGGCGCCATTAAAAGTGCTTAGCGCATACGTTAAGATTTTTACTAGAAAGACAACAGCTCTTTTCGGATTGGGCAGAGTGCACAATTATCTATGTTAGGATTTGATTTTAACCCACGCATTTTCTTTGGGTTTCATTTTAACCCTCGTATTTTCTTTAACTGTGTCCCTATTGCCATGTTTTTGTATAGACACTTTAATGGTGTAAGTTCTCGGTAGCTGAGCCTACGTGAACAGAACGATTTAACAATGTGAATGATTTTTTGCCCTAATCTATTTGCACTTTCGATTAAAATTTACCTACTAGAATCGAAAGACATGTTGAAAACTAATTCTATAGGGGGGGGGGGGTTAAATAGGAAAACAACGTGTTGGACTATACCTTTTATTCAAAAATTACAATTATACAATTACAATAATACAATCTAGGTATATATGATACCGCTTTTGGTGGTTTGGAAGGGCCCTCTTCCCCTCGCCGTGTCTTCCTCGTCCTCCGAGGGGTCCCACGGGTCGCAGCAGCATGTCTCGGACGATGAAGGGTCCCACGGCTCCAAGCAGTCGTTGATCTCGGACGACGAGGGGTCCCACGGCTCCAGGTAGCCATATCTCTCAGGCTCGGTAGTGGTTGGGTTGCGGCACTGGCCCACGCTTGGGTCGGGGGACTGGCAGCCATATCCCTCGGGCTTGGTTGGGTCTGCGGACTGGCCCAAATGGTCCTCGGGCTTAGTTGGGTCTGCGGACTGGCCCAAATGGTCCTCAGTAGTGGTTGGGTTGCAGCACTGGCCCAAATGGTCCTCGGGCTGGGTTGGGTCTGCGGACTGGCCCAAATGGTCCTCAGTAGTGGTTGGGTCGTCGCGGCACTTGTTCATTTTGTCGTTGACTTTGCTTGTCGTTACTGTGTTGAATGATAAGCTCATTACACCGCATCGGCTTTTATTCCTTTTCCCCTTCCCACAAACAATAACAACGGTCGTCGAAGATTTCTAATCAGCACATTTGTTTATTCAATACGGATTTGCTAATCAGCACATTTTTCCTCGATGCGCGGTTTCAATCCCTTCTGACGGCTTGCAAATACCACTATAAATGGCCCCGTTAAACACAATCAAACCCAATCAAACACGAAGATGTTTTTTGAACACTTTAGTAAAGCAGTGCGAGAAAACAATATTTTTCAAATTCGAACATTAATTCACCAGTATATTTACAAAAACAGTCAAGTCAATTTTAATCCGCTGGACGTTGCCATAAAGTTTCGCAACTTAAACGCAGTGAAAATGATAATTCGTCAGGACCCTTTAACGGTATTTCGAAGCTCTACCACAAAAAATGACCTGGTAATTACGGCAATCTTAAATCGATGGAGTGCCAACAATTTAGACGAATTGATAAAGGTATTAAATGTAATGCCTAAGGGCGATACTCTCCATGCAGCCGTGTTAATGGGGAAATGTCCAATTTTGAGACTTCTGATCGAGAAGTACAACTTGTCACCAGAAGAAGAGGATATTTGGGGAGAAAACTGTATACAGCTGGCGGAACGTTTAACTCGGCCAAAATGTTGTGCTTACCTGTCTACCAAAATTCGACGAAGTTCTGAGAACAACCTCCGAACGAGCCACCCACTAAACCGGGCCGACTTTCGAAGGCGCTTGTGAAACTTGCCGTTATTTTGTGTCTCATAAACTTTTAGAGTAAAAATCAAGCAGTGAAATCAATTTTAATGAGCTGGTCGTGGCCATAAAGTTTCGCAACTTAAACGCAGTGAAAATGATAATTCGTCAGGACCCTTTAACGGTATTTCGAAGCTCTACCACAAAAAATGACCTGGTAATTACGGCAATCTTAAATCGATGGAATGCCAACAATTTAGACGAACTGATAAAGGTATTAAATGTAATGCCTAAGGGTGATACTCTCCATGCAGCCGTGTTAATGGGGAAATGTCCAATTTTGAGGCTTCTGATCGAGAAGTACAACTTGTCACCAGAAGAAGAAATTTGGGGTGAAAAGTGTATACAGTTGGCGGAACGTCTAACTCGGCCAAAATTCGTCCAAGTCCTGAGAACATCCGAACGAGCCATCCACCCCTAAACCGGACCGATTTTCGAAGGCGCTTGGGAAACTTGCCGTTATTTTGTGTATCATAAAGTTGTAAAGTAAAAATCAAGCAAGAAAAAGCCTCGTGACTAGTTCTTGCTTGACTTTTACATTGTTTTCGTAATAGAGACTAAAAGTTAGTTAAGGTCTACTTTTTGTACTGCTAAAATTTGTACTGTTAGTTAATGAAATAAAACAATTGATAACCAACACGATTTTACTTTGTACAGTAGTTTCTGAGATTTTTACAGATCGCCCTAGAAAAACTTGGCGCTGTTTTTGTATGCGTAAACTAATGCGGTATATTTATTTTCGTAATACAGACCAGGTTTATTTTGATACTGTGAGTTAACAAACGGATGTGAATTTGATAACTAGACACCTGACTTACAAATTGACCAGATACACAGGGAAATCTCGTATACATTTCCAAACAGAATTTTGTTCATCTTTGTACCGTTTGTTGAGAATTGCAGAAGCGCGCTTCAACGTAGCAAGGCGCCCGGCAAAGTGAAAGTACGACAATCGAACGATCGATGCTAGGTAGGTTGGTTTGGTATTCTCCGACGCCAGTCAGTACGATCCCGCCGGCGTGGGAGTATGCCGCATTTCAGCCGCAAGTCCAAAAAAGATCGCGATTATAATCGAGTAGAAAATTTTATATTCTTTCGGCGCAAATAAACAAGGCTGCAATATTTCAGGAGTGTTGGCAAAGCCCGTGATTATCTATTGTAAAAGTTTAAACGATCTGAACCGGGACAAATTAAAACCGAAGCCTAGCCGTATGAATTATTATCAGTAATTTGTACAAGTTTGTTGGACGTGTCTGTAATGATCTTTGTTACCCACGGCTACGCTTTTATTTTGGGAGGGTGATTTGAGCAAAATTTTGTTTTTGTACTTTGCCAGGTATAATTTGTAACCGAACCGAATTAGTAACTCTTACGATCCCCGTACCAAAACGCTTTTCCCATTAATCACGACAATGTTAATATTCAACGCGCGGAAATTGGAAACTCGTAGAAATTCCTTGTAAAGGGCCAATTGATATAGTACAAATCAATTTGTTTCGTTTTATTACTGATCAAGAGTATAAGAATGTAACAATAGATAATTATCAAAGTAATTACACTGGTGAATCGCTCGGTTGAACTCTAAAATCCAAGCTTCGTCGAAATCGTCGGCGCATCGAATAGTTTTTTGAAAATGATATATAGCCATTTCTTATGCGGTGATCGGTTGCCTTTGCCACAATCGAATAAAGTCTTCAAAAGTAAGTATTTGCACGTACTCGTAAAACCTATGTTCGGGTGCTATCCAAGAGAGAAACTGCCCCGGTAACACAACGTCCTCTCCCAGAAGAATGCGACTCTCCCCGAATTCATTCTCGTCTATCGCAACATTCGACGGGGAAACAAAACCAAATTGATAGGGTCCAATTTTTCGCGGTTCGGTACAAATCCAAGCGTCAAACGGCACCGCGACTGTTCGATGTTTGTTTCTTTGAAAAAAGGCGGTTAAAATGCGGGTCAAACTATACTTTTTTAGTCTTATCACTTCTGCTACATTGTTAGGCGGTCTATACGTTTCTTTGTTAATGATAATCAAACCCAATCAAACGACATTTACCGGAGCGTGACAATGATGCCGAAAAAGATCTCGGCAAAAGTTTCTCTAAACGATCAACAATTTCCCAGAATTGATTTTGTGTCAAATTCACTACTCATGTGATAAGTCATTTTGAAACTATGGTATGGCCATATAACCGATCGGGTGATATAGGGAAAGACAAACCCAATCAAACCCAACCTAAGCAAACCTAAGCAAACCTCCGACTGCAAAACCCTAAAATCATGGTGATTAGACGGTTGGTTTTTCCCGTGGAGATACAACCCAAATTTGACCAATTGAATGAACGAAAATACAATAAAGGCGCAGAGAATGCAACGACGGTTTTTTCGAAACAAATTGGGACGTCTATGACGTGACGTCATTTTGACCTGATGTAGAAACCCCACAGAGTAGAGTGTTTGTGCCGGTTGTCCCTCAATCCCAAATCCAAAATCATTCCCAAAGGAGCTTCCCAAATGAGCTTTCAAAACCATTCCCAATCCCCCCACTCCCTACCAAATCCCCCCACTCTTCACACTACCAAATCCACCCACTTTTCTCCCTACCAAATCCATCTGCTCCCTACCAAATCCCCCCACTCTTCACCCTACCAAATCCTCCCACTCCCTACCAAATCCACCCACTCTTCACACTACCTTATATAAATTAAAGCTATAATAAAACAAAATTCACAACAATGTCTTTGGCAGTACAAATATGGTCACTATCCCTGGATAGTATCCAAACCACACCAGATATGGATCCAAAAATAAATCCCCCCACTCCCTACCAAATCCCCCCACTCCCTACCAAATCCCCCCACTCCCTACCAAATCCCCCTACTCCCTACCAAATCCTACCACTCTTATATCAAATCCAGCTCCAAAGGAGCTTTCAAAACCATTCCTCCTACCAGCTTTTCCCCACACCGCTTTTATTGCTATAAATTCTCAATATTTACAGTATTTAACACAATTCACAACGATGTCTGTAGCAGTCCCTATTGATTATTCATTGAACAAGAACTAACTATTAATAATGGCATGTCCAACAGCTAGTATAAGGCTTTTGCATATGCAAGGAAAAAACAGTTGATTTACTACCCACCAGTAGCTCAAGAAATATGCTTATTATTTTTAATGTCCTCGAATAATAAAAACATACAATTTAAATATACTCTATTTTATCGTTTTTAATGTCACCTGTATAATAAAAACAATTTAAGTACACGCTGTATTTTTATTAAGTTCTCAATGCCCCCCCGTATATGCAATTTAATATAGAGAAGCTCATTTCTCACGTTTTCCAGCGTTCAACGAACGCCTTTCACCTGGCTTTGTTTAAGTAAGTATATTTGCACATGTTGCATATGATATTACATAATTTCCGTGTTCGAGTTGATTACTTATAAAAAGATATGTAACCAAATGTTTTACATTTTGCAGATGGTATGATTTATTTTTGTACTGAGTTGACTCTTTAGAAAATTATATGGTTATTTTAATTCCGCTAATGGAATATCTTCTATACTTATTCAAAACGATAGTGATTTAAACACTATAGAACCAGTAAAAATTATATGTTGTTGGTGGGTCTTAAAAGTAAATGTACTTAATTTATTAATTGTTTCTTTTTATTTTATAAAAATTATGGACAGCAGGTACGGGTATCGCTTGCGATAGTAAACGATCATTAAATTTAAATTACCTTTGAATAATTTCCTGAAGTACTGTATTCATTTTATACGGGTACAATTATGGAGCAATGAGTAATTATTATTTGTAGGGGATTCTTGCTATGAATTGAGTAAAAGATGTGCTTAGGAAATTAACCCGCATTATAAAAAAATGACCAGATAGACGTGCCTATTTCCATACATTTTTGCACTCTGCTTTATGCGGGATATTTTTAACAGACTTAGATACTGCCATTACTAGAAAATTATCAGCAGATGCAGGAATTTTTATTTTATAAAGGAAATTACCCTGCATTATAAAAATTTCCGTACATTTTTGCAGTCTGCTCTATGCGGGATATTTTTAACAGAGTTAGATACTGTCATAACTAGAAAAGTAACAGCAGATGCAGGAATTTTTATTTTACAAAGGCAATTACCCTGCATTATAAAAATTTCCGTACATTTTTGCAGTCCGCTCTATGAGGGACATTTTTAAGAGATTGTAATAAATGACTTAAGCGGGTCCGCCGTAACTAGAAAATTATAATTAGATTTAGAAATTTAGACTTACAGCTTTATAATGAATTTTAACTTTGAAAACACTACAATTTTCCACAATAAATCTAAGTCACTTTAGCATTAGCACGTTGCAATGGATTTCTCACATTCAAACTGTATTTTAAAATCAATTTAGGAAACCACGTTCTTTACACGGTTTTATAATATATCGGCTCGTAACTGAACTTCACGCTCGAGGAGTCTAAAAATACTTTATGAAGGTCTGTGAATCTGACGTCGAAACAAGAACGAAGAAGTAGTTCTCTCGCATCGAACCAGTTAAGAAATAAGTATAGCCCAGATTTAGACAGGTTGTTGCGAGAAAAGAATATAATTATGGTTTAATATTAAATTCTCAGACGGAATAATAAAAGATTGTTACCGTTATTTTATTTCACAGAATAAGGAATTTAATATTAATAATTAGTAATTATAAGGAATGAGACAAAGGAGCGGAAATCTCTTCCTGCACGATCAGAAATATACTGCTGTCACAACTCATTTTAGTAAGCCGGAAAACCGTTTTTACACTAAATCTAAACGGTTTAGCTCTAATTTACTCTAATAAATTAATTCTTTCCTCTAATGTGAGATTTATAAAAATAAAATTTTAAAACATGACAGTAGTAGAGTAGTCCCACTCATGACATTGACCTTGAGTAACTTTAATAGTAGAAGCACTAGTATGTGGATCTGACTCCCCTCCCTCCCCCTCCCCTCCCTCCCCACACCTCCCCTCCCCGCTCATAATATGACATTGACTTTTAATATATAAGGGAAGAAAGCTTTTGATTTTAGAGAAGCACTATGAAGAAGGTTACATTTAACGAAAATATGAATAAAATCCATGTATTGTTTGCATGGAAATTTGCATACAAACAAGCAAGGATTAGTAACTACGAGCAGTACGTATTGGATCGCTACCGCTTTCAAAATAGACTTCAATATGCTGAGAAGCTCCTAAAGGATGTTTTGCATGAAAATTTTAGAAACAAAATTTACGAAAATCGTTTTAAATAATTTTTGAGTACGACCAATTCAGAGTCATATCCTCCCACCTCACCCGTGCGAGCTTTACTTGAGTGGGGGAATATCTATAAATTTATATACATACGGTTTCTAAAACATTATTTGCTAGAAATATGATTCAAAAACGAAAGCTGGTTGGTTGCAGAAAATCGGCGAAAAAGCTTAAACAAGAAGACAGAAGCAGATGCCCTGTTTGTTTATATTCCATTAGAAGAGAAGAAATTTGCACACCCAATTCATGCACACACAAATTTTGTATAAAGTGTTTAACAGAGTGGTCGAAAACCAACGCGCATTGTCCTCTTTGCAGAAGATTCTATTTCTCAATTGTTTTAAAAGAGACTAAGGAAAAGATTCTTGTGAAGAAAAATGACAGTACTGATCAAGCTCTAGTGATATTGTTGTACATAAGTGACATGATGAGAAGTAAATAAAACCATGTTGTTAAATATAAAGTTTTTTATTTTTATTATATTACATCTTCTTTTAATATCCAAGAATTGTGTGATTTGTCCATTCCCAGCCATTTAACATACACTTTATTTCCCTTTCTTCTTAGCACCTTTTCCACGAGATACACGTTTGAATGTTTGACTTTCTGCAACTCCGGTTCATAAAAACTACCTAAAATTAGTTCATTTTTGTCATCTGTCAGCAGATATGTTCTTGGGTTGGTTAATTTAATTTCTTTAATTTGAAATTTTTCATTGGACCAGTTTGGTGTATATCCCTTTTGGAAAGCCTCCCTGTATTTACTAACTCTAACATAATCCCCTTGTTTAAATTTTGATTTCCTGGGGTCAATTGTTTTTATATTATTATAAGTTGATTTTAGAACATCTTTTTCATTTTCTTCATTTATATCTATAGGTTTTAATCCTGTTGTTAGATGTTTAGTTGTATTATACTTAAAAACAATATTATTTAGGATATCCAACCATTTATAATTTCCTTGCAAGCTAAACTGCTTCCACATGAGAGTTTTTAAAGTTCTGTTGACCCTTTCAACAATACTTGCTTTCACTGTGGAAAATGTACTGTAGTGATTAATGTTATATTTCTCCATTAATTTATTAAAGTTTTTGTTGAAAAATTCTCTTCCTTGATCTGTATGTATGTTAGTTGGAGGAGTTTTCGCAAGCTTTAAAATTTTTTCCATAGCTAAAGTTACTTCCTCAGCAGTTTTTCTTTTAACAGGTTGAACCCAAACATATTTGGAAAATGTGTTTATAACAACTAAAATATATCTATATCCTTTATTTAGTTTTGCATAAGGTATCATTTCCACGAAATCTGCTTGCCATAAATCGTTTAAATTTTTAATAATAACCCGTCGTCGTCTAAAATTTTTTCTAGCAGGTTTATGTAACTCGTTGACTAGATCTTCCTTGATGTTAGGTTGTGCAGACATGATAATTAAATGTTTAGTTTGTTACTTCTACAGGACATTTTATTAACAATTCGCCATAAAAATCTTCTAAATGACTACCGTCAGGACGATGAAAAGACAGAACATCTCCTTTCTTTAACCGAATACCTACAGGGTCAGTGATCTTTTTTCCATTAATTTTTAAGAAAACATATTTTTTTGGATACTCTGCCCCAATTATTGTAGCAGATTCCATAGGAAAAATATATTTAATTCTTTTGTCTTGTAAAAGTTGGTAAACTCTATCGGAGAGAGAGTAGATTCCCATAAAAGGTAATACCAAATTATAACAAAGTTTAACTGCACTAAGATCAACAAGTTTTATACTGTTATGTTCTTTATTATCCTTGCCAAAGATGTGTGATCCAAACTTGTCAATAGACATGGTTGCTGTCAGCGGTAGAATAAGGAATAAACATGTGTGAATTAGTATTTATTTAATTATTTTTGCTTCTCTTAGTTCTTCTAAAATCGATATTATTTCATTTTGATGACCAGTATGTCCAGCCATTTGTGATGCTGTCAATAATTTTAGTCTACCAATTATCTCATTTATATCGTCATAATAAACGTAATCTAATTTCTTTTTTGATAAATTTAACATAGCTCCCCCCTTTCCACTTTTTGTAGACAGATTTCTTGTAGAACGCGGTCTTTGTGGAGGCAACAAACGTGAAGTGCTTGGTAGTACTGCACGATAACCTGTCTCTGTTGTGCTTCCACGTTTTAATATACCTTTTTGTAATAAGTAAGGTTTAACTATTGTCAAGTATTTAATGTCGGTCGAACCTTGAATTTGACTATTAGGATCAAAATTTCGTCTATATGCATTTGTCCTATTCAAAACATCCATATAATTTTCCATATCATTTGATGCATAACCAACAGGTTCTTTTTTAAAAAGAAGCTCATACAATTCAGGTGTTCCCTCATACCTAACTCCTTCAACTTTAAAATCTTTTCCTATGAAATCCACCACAGAATTAGCAATCTTATATTTATCTGCATCAACATCATGGCTAAACCCATATTTGTTATCAAATTTGCCTTCCGTGCCTTTTATTAGCCCATCCACGAAAGGTCTTAGAAGTGAATGATATGCTTCCAAATATTCTTCATATGCAGGTGTTCTTGTTAATTCTAAAATATCTTGTCGCAATTCACCTATAGTTGGTTCAATTGTTGTTTCAGGGCTTGATTCTCCTGACTGTTGCGAATCTTCCCCAAATACTTCATCATCTCCTAAAAGTGAGGGCATGTGCGTTGAAAGATATTTACTATATGCATTTGATTTCCTTTGATTGATCTCTGGCGTAGGAAATTGACATTTTGTGGTCGAAACTAATTGTGGTGAATATACTTCTTTTTTAATGAAGGGTTCTGTTTTAATTGTCTGAATTAACTCATGCAAAGGTTGAGTTATTGGTTTAAATTCTTTTTCCATACGAATTTCTTTATCAGATAAATCTGATTTTAAAGCTTTATACTTTTGTCTAACGGCTTGTCTAGTTTTTACCAACTCTTTCGCCGTTTTTTCATCCATCTTTACAAAAGGTAGGTTGTATACTAGAAAATTATCGTTTTGTCAGAGAGTTATATAGTGGAAATAAAATTATCAAATCCTTTTCTATAGCGCCCATCATTAAATTGGCAGTCTTTATCAATAACGACAAAGTCATATTTATGTTTCCAACACATTGAACACAAGTTTTTAAACTCTTGAAAGCTCATGTCACCATTTACATGATCATCATATATATGTTTCAAGTTTGTAGCATCCTGTTGAAAAATTACTAAGAGGTTGGCATTATCACGTATAAGTTGTTTAGGGATTGATGAATATGTTTGACACATAAAAACAATCTGTATTTTTATGACGTCCAAAACAAAAATAATCCCTCATAAGACTTTGATCAGTGCATACTATATCATCAAATATAATCAGTGAGTTTGGTTTTATTTCAGTGGGTGAAACAATATCCTCAGCGTTCGATGATTCAAAATAACCAATAAACTTTAGTGGGGCAAAAAGCCTTTTTAGATATTCATATTTTGATTGATATAAGGATTTTGAGAACACATATATATTTTCAAATCTTAATCCATTAGCGTGTGTTATAAGAGAAATCATAACATTTGTCTTCCCACAACCCGATGGTCCTACTATTAAACATCTTTTACAGTTTCCACCAAATAATTGTCCATGTTTTCGATAATTATCATGATATAAATCAAAATTTTTTATCGGTAAAGAAAAATCTTGTTTTTTAATCTTCATTGTTTGAACATCACTATTTAAGTAAGGTTATTTGCGTTTTCAAATCATTTATATATAATGATTAGACATAATAATGTCATTCACTGCGTGGAAGGACAGAGAAAAGGTAGTGGTTTATTAAATACTCTTATTAATAAATTACCAGTAGAGTTCCATATTCCTTCTTACAACTTTTGCGGACCTGGTACAAAGTTAAATAAAAGGCTTGCCCGAGGTGATAAGGGAACTAATTTATTAGACGAAGCTTGCAAAGAGCACGATATAGCATATTCGGAATATTCCGATTTAAAAACAGAAACGAGGCAGATAAAGTATTAGCTAAAAAGGCATTTAATAGATTCAAAGCTTCAGATTCAAATCTAGGCGAAAAACTGTCATCCTTGGCTGTGGCCGGAATCATGAAAGCAAAAACAAAACTCGGCATGGGAATAAGAAAACGGAAACAAAAACGCAAGAAAGGAGGTCAAATATCCTTTAACCAAGTCGTAAGAAAAGCACGTAAAGAGCTAGCTGGGAAAAAATTTGCTAATATAAGAAACGCTGCCGGCACAGCTTTATCATCAATTAAAAAATTAAAAATAAAAGAACCTAAACAAAGAATTATTCCAATTCCAAAAACTGGTGGAATTTTACCTTTAATACCTATTTTTGCTGGTTTATCTGCTCTAGGAGCCCTAAGCGGGGGCGCTGCTGGCATTGCCCAGGCAGTAAATTCCGCCAAAAATGCACAAAAGAAGTTAGAAGAGCAAACAAGACACAACAAAGAAATGGAAAAAATATCAATTGGAAATGTTCTTTATTTAAAACCATATAAGCAAGGGTGTGGTCTATATTTAAAACCATATTCAAAAAACTGTTAAATTTGCTACCTCGCCGACCTTTGACAAATATAGATTTATTAAAGTATGTCAAATTATTAAAGTTGCCACATTTTAGAGGTGTCTTTATGAGAAATAAGTTACCCAAAAAAATAAAAAAATATGAAACAGGTATTATAAATTTAGATGACGATATGGGGGAAGGCACTCACTGGACAGCGTATGTTAAAAATAATAATAACATAATTTACTTTGATAGTTTTGGAAATTTACTACCACCAAATGAAGTTATATCTTATTTCTATAGCGATGGTAGCAAAAACAATATTAAATATAACTATGATAAATATCAATCTTTTAATACCTCAACTTGTGGACAGTTATCCTTACAGTTTATTTATAATAATACGTAATTGTGTTTCCATTTTATTCTTATTACGACCATCATGTCGTTTACTATAGCTCTTTCCACAAATTCAGCTATACTTCAAGCAGATTTCCATCCACCTATTTACTTAGATCCTAACACTTCCTACGTTGTCGGACTTACCAACTTTGAAACTTTTAATGCAATACCAAATATTGATAAAAGTAATAATAAAGTATATTTTGGAAAAAATAATGAATTTTTCACAATTCCTACGGGAAGTTATGAAATGGACGATGTTAATAAATATTTACAGACTGAATTCCAAAAAAGAAATATTTCGTTTCACCTCTATGCAAATAACAACACATTAAAATCAACAATAAAGTCTACTACGGATATTATTTTTAAAGATGGTACAATAGGAAAGCTTTTGGGTTTTAATAATGGGATAATATCTGGTGATGGAGTTCCAAGAACATCGCAAAATCCAGCAGAGATTATAAAAGTTAATTCTTTATGCATAGACTGCAGTATCGCAGAAGGTTCCTATCTGAACGGAAAGCCAGTACACATTATTCATCAGTTTTTCCCTAATGTTAGCCCTGGATTTAAAATAATAGAAAGTCCCCAAAATATTATTTATTTTCCTGTTACAGTAAAAGTAATAGATAAAATAACAGTAAAGGTAATAGACCAAGATTTAAATCTTGTTGATTTTCGAAACGAGACTGTAACTATAAGGTTGCATATAAAAGAAGTATAATGGTTATCCTTTATAATAGAAAAACCTTCAATTTACCCGCAAAAATTACTAAAAACTATAAGAAGGCTAAACATCGTAAACCAAAGATTAGTAGAAGGAGAAAGACACAAGGGATAACACCTGAAAATATAAGCTTTTTGAAATCTCTAGGCTTAAAAGTTTTAATATAATGGATGTCCTTAATGTAACAGAAGGTCTTTTCATAGATAATTCAATTGTGCATTCCGAAGTTCATGGTTATGAACCATACCTACCTACTAAATTGGGAAATAATGATGAAATTATAATACCTGTTCATGAAGTAGACAAGTATACTCTTCCTTCCGAAAGCTTTCTTTACATAGAGGGTAAACTAACAAAAGATAATAATGCTGTCTCAAATACATTAAAATTGATAAACAATGGGATTGCATTCCTTTTTAAAGAAATGCGTTATCAACTAAACGGTGTTACAATAGATTCAGTTAGAGATGTTGGGTTAACTTCAACAATAAAGGGATATTTGTCATATAATAAAAATGAATGCAATAAACTTAAAAACGCAGGTTGGTTTCCTATGGAATCTTCACAAGTTGTTGATGCAACAACAGGATTATTTAATGTTTGCATTCCCCTTAAATTCTTAATGGGATTTTTTGAAGACTACAAAAAAATTATTTTAAATGCTAAACAAGAACTTATTTTAGTACGCGATAATTCAGACAAAAATGCAACAATTAATACTGCAGACGAAAATCCAAAAATTGAGCTTACAAAGCTAACTTGGAATATACCTCACATTTCAGTAGCTATTCCTCAAGAATTGGCATTATCTAAAATAATTAATAAGAATACTGATATAATAATCGCTTTCCGGAGTTGGGAACTGATTGAATACCCAGAATTATTAAAAACTAATCGTCATAACTGGCCTGTCAAAACATCTACGAAAGTTAATACCCCACGTCATGTAGCAATTGCTTTTCAAAAAGACTTAAGGGATAAATCAACAACTGATATGTCTTTATTTTCCAACGTTAAATTACGAAACATCAAAGTATTTTTAAACTCGGAGAGATATCCCTACAACGATCTATATTTAGACTTTGCTAAAAATAAATTTGCATCATTATATGAAATGTTTTCACAATTTCAAAAATCTTACTATGGATTAACACCTGAGCCCATTTTTTCTCCAAAGGAATTTAATACTTATGCTCCTATCTTATATATCGATTGTTCTCATCAGAAAGAAACAATTGAATCCGGGCCTATTGTTATGAGAGTTGAGTTTGAATTACATGATGATCTTAAAGACAAAATATCTGCATATTGTCTTATTATGCATGACAAAGTATTTAGCTACAATCCATTAACCAAAAATGTTAGACAACTTTAAAGCGCATGTCTGACTATATAAAATCAATGCACTACTATTCTTTCCTACCATTATGGGTGAAGAACTGGAACTTCGAGTATCCTACTTTTTAGAAGAGCTGAAAAATTAAAACAACAACTACAAGAATATTCTGACAAGAAATCTATGATTAAACAATTTTCGCTTATTAAATTATGAGGTTATTATTGCCAAGATGACATCAAGTTCGGATAGTGGTTATTCCAGTGACGACGAGCAGGTAGTTGCACCAAATGCGCAACATAGGAGTGTACGCAGACTGCGTAGGTTGAGATATTGCATCGTGCAATCCTACGTAAAATGTTGTAGCGCATGTCTAATATTTTATATAAAATCAATGCTCTACTATGTTTTTCTATCATTATGGGTGAAGAACTGGAACTCCGCTTATCCTACTTTTTAAAAGAATTGAAAAAGCTAAAACAGCAACTACAAGAATATTCTGACAAGAAATCTATGATTAAACAATTCTCATTTTTGAAATTATGAGGTTATTAATTGTCGATGTGCAAGGATTTAATATAGAAAATAAGAAGTTTATTCCCAAAGAACTGGCTGCCTATGATGGAAGCAAGACTTGCCACTATGTTTTTAAAGCACCATTTGATCTAAAATACCTGCCACCTGACTTACACAAACAAGCTGTGTGGTTAATGAAAAATCATCACTGTATCCCATGGAATGAAGGATATACACCAGTTCACAAGTTTTCTGTTATAATCAAGAATTTAACAGAGAAAGTAGATCATGTTTATGTTAAAGGGAGAGAGAAATCCGAATACATTCGAAAATATTCATTAAAACCAGTCATAGAACTTGATGAAAATCCAAAATTCCAAGAAGGAGAAGCTCATTGTTTTTATCATTCTAAATCACCATGTATATGTGCAGTTACTAATGTATACAATTTATATAATAACAATTTAATGATTGAATAAAACACATAAATGAAATAAAGTTTTTTATTTGTTATAAATTAGGTTGAATTCTTGAATAATTTCAGGTGACAAAAACTTCTTTACTTCATCCAAATGCTCCTCAAATCCCATTTCCTTTATGGTTTGCAGAAAAGTTCTTATATCAGAAGTATGTAAATATATGTTACAGGCTTCTGCAGCTTTTTCATACATTCTTGCCAATTCCATACATTCCTCATACGTATAGAAGTTTTCGAATCCATACTCGGCTTCATGCTCAGCATCAAATTCTAAATTACTAAAGTGTTGCGATAGATTCTCTATAGCACTTGTTAGGTTATATGCTACTCGTTGAGATGTATATGCTAACCACATCTTGTTGGAGAATGTTCAGACTTAAAGTAAATTCAGAGTTTTAAATATTAATTTAGGAGGTGGGGGGAATAAAAAGAAAAATATGTTTATAAATTTTTATTTTCAATGCAACTCTTTACAAATTCATTACATGCAAATGATTCTACATCCTCCACAACACAATCTGAGTAAAAGTTTAATAATTCTAAAACACAGCAAACATTTAAACTATTTTCCATAGGTGTAATAACATCATATACATTTTTTAACAAATCGCCATTTTTCATAGAGATTCCACTAACCAAAATATTGTAATATTTGGAAAATTCCTGGTTTTTTAAGATATCAAAACGATATTTGATTAAATTTGCCAAGTTCACTAATTCATTTATGGTATCACCAGCTAGGAATACTTCATTACCACCATCTTGTGTAATCTTAATTATTCTTGCATCCCCAATAAACACAAAGTGAATCTCATAACCATTTCCCTTCATGGGTTGCCAGCCGGTGTTGTTGGAATAAATAAAGCTCAACATAATTCCTTGGTTATTTAGGAAGGAAATCCATTGATCTTCATTAAAAATCACATTTTGATTGTATTTGTATCCACAGAGTTTAACAACAGGAATATATTTTCTCTCTAAGGAAAATCCAATGCTGACCCATTTGGATTTGGATTTGTTGATGTAGTAGATGGATTCATTGATGAGAGCTGCATTGCGCTTCTTACTAAACTCTTGTTGGTTTCCTGTTGGTTGATACATTTTCAGATGTTTGCTTGAAATAATGAGAGTAGAACTGTGGGTGACTGCTTAAATAAGCAAGCGTGGTAGTGGGGATAGTAAGCGTGGTAGTGGGGATAGTGGTGGGAGGATTTAAACACTAATCTTATAGATTTAAACATCATTTATCGACTAACCATGAATGAGTGTAAGACAGAACTTTTTATCGACATTCAAGGATATAACTGTTCCTTTGGATACATTCCAAAAGAATTAGCGATTTATGATGGGATTCGTTGCTCAAATTATCTGTTTAAATCACCATTTCAAAAAAATATGTTATCTGCTCCTGATCTCAAACTGGTTAAATGGGCCGAAGAGTATCATGGACTAAAATGGGAATTTGGAAATATAGAACTTAATGAAATTGATGATATTTTAAAGCATGTGTTAGAAGTTTACCAATCGCCCAAAATTTACGTGAAAGGGAATGAAAAAATAAACTACTTAAAAAAGTTTTTTGATGAAGATTTCATATACGCTATTCCCATTGGTCAAGAACCAAAATTAAGTAGATTTAAGAAAATTCCAGAATGTTATTTTCACAAAAATGTGAATCCATGGCATTGTGCATTAGCAAACGTAAAATTGTTATATAATTATAGACATTGTTATGAATAAAAACCTTTTTTATTGACTCCAGAATTTTATTTATAATACAAATATACTTTGAATAATATATATCCCATAGTACATATAAACACTACTAACAATATACTCAATAATACTATACACACATTTACATTGCATTCTTCTATACAAGATTTTCTATACAACTGATTCCATTCCTGTGTCACAATTGAAGTTTTATTGAAATAATATAATCTTAACTTATACTGTACAACGGTAGAATTATTTATAATATCATCATCTATTTTGGAGCTAAAGAAACCATTATTTATATTCATTCTTTTCCATGTTGAAGGCCAACTATCATTATTTACATTATTAACAGATAGACAAATAAATGCTTCTCGAACATTAGGATCAACTTGTATGAACAAAGTATTGTTAACGAATGCTGATAGAAATAGAACTCCTACTGGTAGCAGAGCCATTTTCAAAATAAAATATTTTTCCAGGGTTCTTATGTTTTATATTCATCATGGACTAAATCTTTTAGAATATCAATTACATTATTAACCATCTCATCATCAGTCTTGGATTTCTCTTCCAAAATACTTACATGTTTGTGTCCCCAAGCTAAAGTTCTAAAAGAATCTGGAATTATATAGCGTTTATCATCTTTTGGAGACAAAGCAACCTTATTTTTTAATTGTGTGAACATATCATGTAAAATTGAATGAAAAATATTCATTTTTCTAAATTTGATCTCAGAATTTTCAACTACGTCTTTATAATCTTGTTTAGTAATGGAATTTTCTATAACATATTTTTTAACTCCTTTCGCCTTTTTTTCAGATTTATTCTCTAAATTGACACAGTAGGCTTTAGCTCCCGTCCCATAAAACTTGAAATTGGTTTACCCGCAAATTCATCTTTCATTCGCCCTAATACAGAATTGTTCCTAGTTATATTATGTATATTATTTTCATTGTAATTAGAAGTGTCAAATTTATGTAAGTTGTCTTGCATATCTTGATAAAAGTTTTCTGTTCTTATGTTTAAAATTAAACTATCTGTATCCGTATATAACAAAATTGCTTCGTCTCCATACTTGCTCTTAATATAGTCATAATAAAAATCATATAAAACGGTTTTTGATAATTCCAAGACTGTGAATCCAACATAAACGGGTTTATTGTAAGTTATCTTTACTCTTTCCATTTGTATCGCGACGAAGTTTTCATTAAAAACTATTCGATCTTTAAAATTTGGTTTGGCAATCAATGTCTGCGCACCTTGCTTTTTACCAATGTTCTCCCAGTGTGTGATTAATCTAATGTCAACTCGTTTATCAATATTCTCTAAAGGTTTCCCATAAATGGCATTATTAAATAATTTATAAGTATCCTTTTCCAACTTATTTTTAGATTTGTTCCTCATTTCGGTATTTAAATCGATGTATTGTTTAAGAAATGCTGCTTGTTTGAATTTAACAACTCTATGAATTTTAGTTAGTTTTAATCCATTTTGAAGCACCTGTTTCAGATTTCGGTAATGAATAAGATATTTTTCTTTATGGTTTAAATTGCATATTAATTTCTTTTGTTTTGAACCTGGTGCGCAAATATTTTCAGCCAAAAAGGGTAGTTCATTGTGTTCTTGATGTAAACGTTGAGGATACTTTAAATCTACTTCCAAAACGAACCCGTATTCAGCATCATCAGATATAGACATCACATCAAGATCATCTATTTCTTCCTCGCTTAACCAAGAAAAATCACTTACGGGGAGACATTGACTCATACTATGTCCATACAAGTTAGTTGCGTCTAAATATATTATAAATGAATTTGGTTTGCTTGGATCATAATTTTCCAAGAATGGATTATTAGCTTCAGCTTTTCGAATGCTGCAATGACATACACCACCTCTTATATTATTTTTAAAATAATGTATCATATCTATATCCGTTAATAATTCTAATTTAACATCAGTCATTTTTAACATTGAATCCCAACTTAAACCTGGTAATGTATAATACTGTGCAGGATCTAGCTTAAAGTTACTTAAAGATACATTTCGAAAAGCTTCAAAAAATCTGTTAATATGAGAACATCGGATATTAAGTAAATTTTGGTATAATCCATAAGATTTTGACAATGAAATAAATTCCAAATAGTAATTGCTCTATTGTAATCTGATGGACACATAGGTTCATCTTTAAGTTTATCATAAAAGTGATCAATAGCTGGAAGTTGAGTTTCATTTAATTTTTCCATAGAATCTACATAAGAATAAGGATAGACACCTTTTTTTCGAATTTCATTAAACTGGTTAGGATATTCAAAATGTTTTTTAATCTCAATGAACTGATTTGATTCCAAGCTTTCACCAAGCTTTTCCAAAGAGGAACCAACGAAACGGAATGAATCTAAAAATCTCATTTTTATAAAAATATTTCTTTCTTTATTGTCTTTATCTTTTACTTTGTCAACTAATATGGATTTTGAAAATGAAATATATTTTTCTTTAGTTTGTGCAAGGACATCAATATTATCTTCTTCACAAAACAATTGTTTAACAAATAGATGACTGTCATAACCAGTTAAATTATGAAAAAAGATTGGTATAAAATATGGAATTTTAAAATTTAGATTGCAGATACTGTGAGCTGTATTTCGAAATTTACCAGTTAAATGATCGTGATCCCTTACTTTTTCATTTTCTTCAAGTTTTTCGTTACATATATGACAAATTGTGCTCTTTTTATAAGCTACTTCTTCCTCATCTGTTAAAGGAAGCATTTTCACTACCGGTTTAAGATGTTCATTATAAATTCTATGTACATGACCTTCAATTCGTTTACAAAATTCATCAGCTGCATCCATACCAAAATAGTAATCTAATACCGACAAAGAATCATCATATGAACATTTAATGAAATAACAAAAAGCATAAGGTTCATGTTTAAATGTGTTCCGAGTATATGAATCCTCATCATTATCTGGTTGATCAAACTGCAAAGGTTTTAAAAAGCATTCAAAGTCTGCATATATAACAAATGGAACTTTTAGTTGTTTTTGAAAATTTTCAAACTGTAGAATATTTTCTGGTATATGCTGACCATACTTATTTATTTTAATGTCATTGGTAGGAATTTTTGTAAACAAATGATTACAATCTTTGGACTGATGTAATTTTAATTTTTCCATCGAAGTAAAATAAATTAAACAACCATCACAGAAATACTTTTTTAAATGATTTTTATTTACTTGTGCTGAAACTAATCTTGATATATCCTTAATCCAACAATAATGATTATTTTCACCTTCACTTATCAACAACAAGTTTACGTGAACTGGAAGTTTTTTACTGGTGTAATGAAGGGGACCTACTACTTCATACTTGAATTTATTATCTTCATAAACACTCTCCAATCCGTAAACATTTACAGATATTTGATTAAGTGTCTCAAATTTAGATATATCTTTCAACTTTACAGGAAACACTATACCTTCAAAATTTAAAATTTCAAAAGGATTTGGATATAAACTTGTTCTTTCACTGTTAATTTCAGCAGGGAATAGTGCACTTATTACACTCCATGCAAAACAATATGAATCATTATTTTTAACATTAATTACTGCTTTTTTATTTGAAATCATTTTGGGTAATGGTATATATGATGATGCTCTAATTGGATTAAATTTGTTTATGTTAAGTTCCAAATGTAATATTTTTTCCAATGCCCAACCTGAACCATTTTGTGCGAATATTGAGACTTTTTCTTTTATTTCAGACAAAAACTGTTTATAAATGTCACGTAAATTTGTTGTTGATGCTATAACCTTATTTTTTGTATTAAACGATTTAGTCTCTAAGGTCTCTTTTGTTTGTAAAATATATTGTCCAAACAATTCTACATTAATCTTAACACACCTATGCTTAACTAGTTGTTCAGAAATTAAACTTACAAACTTTTGTTGTACTTCATTAAAAAATTCATCAATATCCACATACTTTTTCGATGGCAGCAACATGTAGGACACAATCCTGTTTTTAAACGCGGAAGTTAAAATTTTCACTTCATCGGCACTTTTCACAATTTTATTTTTATGTAGGTTTGAACGTAAATGTGCACCAAGTTTATTTTTCACATACCAAGTATCACAGTCTTTACATCGCGATAGAGTAAGTTTCGGTACTGGGGGTCTATCTTCTGTAATATCTTCTATTTTAAGTTTTTTTGAAGACACATCACATATTTGAGTCTTGGATTTTCTTTTCTCGCGCGAACAAGACGGTCTCATGGGACACGATTCTCTTTTATGTCTATACACGTTTGATTGTTGAGTAAAACTCTTGTTGCAATCACTGCATGAAAACATGATGAGAACTAAACAAAAAAGCACGAGAAACTTATACTTATTCTTCCGCAATCAGATTTCCTCCTCTCATTACGGTAAACCATTCATATAAATCTAAACCTAAACTTATAAGACTTATATGGTCATTAAAATGTTTTGATTTTATAGTTCCTGCAAGAACATTGTTACATAACGCTATACCTTCCTCAATCAACGTAAAGAGTTCATCATCACTACAGTCTAATTCTAAAAGTTCATAGCGCGTGTCCACAAAACACTTTTTTAAATTTTTTACTTTTATTTGATGTTTATGTTTTAACATCTTCTTATTCTTTTATAAAAGTCAACACATTCTTGGGTTATTTTAACTGGTCTCAGCTCACAACACTTTGCACAATACTGTAGACAAGCACTATTACTCTTAACAATTAGGTTTTTGCAAACTAAACAACGACACCTTGATAAAACACTAAAGTTATATGTAGTAATTCGAAACCATGGAGGATACATAACTAACAAGGAATCATTCGGTATTGATTTAAATAAGGATTTTAAGCGGAGGGGAGAGGAGTGGGGATGAGAGAGGGGGGATTTGGTGGGATGAGAGTGGGGGAAGTGGTGGGGTGGAGAGTGGGGGGAAGTGGTGGGGTGGAGAGTGGGGGATTTGGTGGGGGGATTTGGTAGGGAGAAGTGCTGTGGAGAGAGGATTGTGCGTTTAAAAGAGAGGTGGTACGCTGTAAAGTGAATCAATGAATCCAATGAAATTTGTTTGACATTTATAAAAAATACATTTATTAAAATACAGTTTATTTTTGAAATAAATAACAATATCTACATTAGTCTACTTGATGTTTCTATTGCACATGAAACATGCTTCCTGGGATGTAGGAGGTCCATCGAAGTGTGTGCTCCAGTCAGGACGATTGTAATGTATAAAACATGGCAATTTAATTTGAAGATTAAAACTTGATTTATAAGACATTGGTAATTTTCCCCATACATCCAAGAGCTCCAAAGGGTCTGCATAATTAATTAGATATTCCAAAGGTAACATATTTAGTTCATCTGTAGTAAAATCTTGCAAGGTTTTCTTTCCACTTACATGACTAAACATCACATTTGCTGTTGGGCAAGACATAGTTTTTCTTTTCTGCTTCCAATTCTTGAATCCTTTTACGCTCTGCTTCTCGAAATTGTTTTTTCGCTTTTTTGGGTAGGTTCGGTGGAGGTTTTCGTAAAATTAAATTATTTTCTATGTAGTCTTGTGGATTATAGCTTTCGCAATGTTCTGTGTCCCAGGAGAGATCAATAGGTACTGCCAAAGACATTGTTGTGAATTTTGTTTTATTATAGCTTTAATTTATATAAGGTAGTGTGAAGAGTGGGTGGATTTGGTACGGAGTGGGGGATTTGGTAGGGAGTGGGGGGATTTATTTTTGGATCCATATCTGGTGTGGTTTGGATACTATCCAGGGATAGTGACCATATTTGTACTGCCAAAGACATTGTTGTGAATTTTGTTTTATTATAGCTTTAATTTATATAAGGTAGTGTGAAGAGTGGGTGGATTTGGTAGGGAGTGGGGGGATTTGGTACGGAGTGGGGGATTTGGTAGGGAGTGGGTGGATTTGGTAGGGAGAAAAGTGGGTGGATTTGGTAGTGTGAAGAGTGGGTGGATTTGGTAGGGAGTGGGGGGATTGGGAATGGTTTTGAAAGCTCATTTGGGAAGCTCCTTTGGGAATGATTTGGAATATTCCTTGATTTACAAAGAACGATAATACACTACTCCACAGATTTACCGACAACACAAACTTGACAAATTTTAAAGAACGGGAATACACTAACGACTCGTAGAGAGTTGAGCGATTGTTAACTTTTACTGGCGGTGCATCGCCTATGCTGTAACGTTACTCTAATCTAAAACCGTACTTTTGTTAGACTGCTTTTTTAATTTACATACAGTACAGACAACCGACTTGGTCAAATGAAAGCCCGAAAACCCAATCAAACGGTCTGTACTCGTTCGTAGAGAGTGGAAAGATTGTTTGTTTGGGTTTGCTTGGGATATCTAAATAAACACGGTCAATGCTATATCGTTGTGAAGAATTTAAAGGAAATAAGCGTCTATCGTATACATTTTACTACAACCTTATTTGCTACCATATAGATTTGATAATATAACATATACACTGAAATTTAACCATTTTATACCATATACGTTTAATACATTTTACTACAACTTTATTTGCTACCATATACATTTTACTACAACATTATTTACTACCATATACATTTGATAATATAACACACACTGAGATTTAACCACCACGACCATAATTTGGCATTGTGTTTTGGCACAGTGCTGCCATTAAAAGGGGCGTTTCACATCGTAATAGAACAAGTTGAGCGAAAGCTGTGCCTTTCGTCAACGACGTGTCTTTATCGGCTAGAAAGGTGCTGCTTAATTGGCCAGTATAGGTGGGATCCACAACACCGCATCGAAGATTACCTAGGCGATTTGTAGATGATCTTGCAAATAGAAGTCCGACATATCCATGAGGTACCAATATACGTTCTTCGTATGCAATTTCCGTGGGCTCGTCCGCCTTCAACACGTAATCGCTCCAAAGATGTAAATCGATTCCGGCATCGTACCAATGTGCTCGTTCGAGTGGTTGATTACACAACAGCTTACGCCCTTCGAGAAAATCCATGGCATCTGCACGTTCTTTCCAAAATTGTTCTTCGGTTATAGCACTGGACAAATATCATATGTAATATTTTTTGTGTGGCGGGGCGTTTTGAAAACGATATTCTTTGTCTCGTCGCCACAACAAGACCACGGCGACGTTGGGTTGTCGAGGAGTTTGAACGATCGAATAGCCCAACACCTTCCAAACGTTCATTTTGAAACTAAGAGAAGTTTGTTTTTAACGTACTGTGACAACTATTGTGGAATGAAGTTCCCGTTACAACTCGGCACCTTTTATACTAATTTCATGTCCGGTAAGCAACATTTCCCCGATAACAGAGCATCGAAAAGAGGGGAGTGTGTTCGATCTAGAAAAATGGTCTCAAAGATGTAGTATTGAAACATCACGACAATATTAGTGACATACTCAAGGGTAAACTTCAGACAACCAATCGCTTTTCCATTTTTTGCATTTACGCCAAAATCAATATGTGGGCTCGAGCAACGTCTAGTTCGATAAAGTTTATTATATTTTGCTGGACCCGGTGTACCAGTTCCTATAAATTATACATTGTTGTAAACCGAAGCAAAAACATTGTCGGTCACTTTTTCCTAGACGATAATACTCGGACCAGAAAAAAGAAAAAGCGTCCTTGCGGCCTGATAACGTGGCCTCGTTTACAGTTAAAGAATGCAAATTGTCTGCATCCTTATCGACTGACCGTTTGTTCTTGAAAGTGTAGAAAATGCATTGATAATGGGGGCCTTGTTTCAAGTTAAAAAATGTATTGATAGTGTGGCCTCGTTTAAAGTTAAAAAATGCAAATTGTCTGCATCCTTATGACCGCGTGTTCTTGAAAGGGTATCTAAAAATGCATTCTATGTGGGCCTCGTTTAAAATACAAAAATGCATTGATAGCGCGACCTCGTTTCAAATTCAAAACTACACTTTTCCTTTTTCGTAAGATTGCCTAAGAACTATCATCGGCGTTTTCTTCAAACAGAACTCCGTCGACACTATATCTATCTATAGGGGGGTAAATTAAAGGAAAATAAACATGTACTGTATAAACTTTACTATAACCTTTATTTACTATCATATACATTGGTAATATAATTGAATTAAAATATAGCTGCTATAATTTAACAGTGCCGCCGACAAGAACTACAAGTAGAGCAAAGGCGGTTGAATGTGCTACGTCGTCGATCACCAAACAGCTTACGCCATTCGAGAAAATCCCTAGCATCTCCACACCCTTTCCAAAGTTGTCGTCCGGTAATCGGACCACGTTGCTTACGAAACAGTTTACGTGTCGGCTTACATCCTTCGAGAAAATTCCGGGCATCGGCACGTTCTTTCAAAAATTCTTCCTCTGTTATATTACCATTCAAATGTCGTATGTAATATTTTTTGTGATCCTTGTTATTGGTGAAGAGATATTCTTGGTCTCGTCGAAACAACAAGACTACGACGGCGTTGGGATTTCGGGGAATCTGAACGATCGAATAGTCTTTGGGTCTCCAATTTTTCTTTGGGAATCGTCCTCGAGTATCTAACGGCTCACGTTTTTCGAGAAAATCCATGGCGTCGGCACGTTCTTTCAAAAATTCTTCCTCTGTTATAGTACCACTCAAATATCGAATGTAATATTTTTTGTTATTCTGGGCCGTTGTGAAGAGATATTCTCGTTCTCGCTGCCACAACAAGACTACGGCGACGCTGGGTAATTGAGGAGTCTGAACGAGCGAATAGCCCAGGGTCTTCCAAACATCCATTGGAAAGGTGCTATGTTGCTGACCATTAGACGGCGGACGTTTTTCGAGAAAATCCATAGCATCGGCACGTTCTTTCAACAATTCTTGTTCGGTTATATTACCATTCAAATGTCGTATGTAATATTTTTTGTGATTTTGGGCCTTTGTAAAGAGATATTCTCGTTCTCGTTGCCACAACAAGACTACGGCAACGTTGGATTGTCGACTAGACCGAACCAGTAAAAAGCCTAGAGACTTCCAAACGTCCATTTTTAACGAGCTACTAAAATCTTGCATTTTGAACAATACTTGTGGTAGTTAACCGTTTTGGAATGAATAAACTCGTTACAACTTGGCCCCTTTTATTCGAATTTTCTGCCCGATAAACAACACATCATCGATAAAAAAGTGTGGAAAGGGGGGATATTTGTATGTATAAAATAGTCTCTTTGAGGTGAAAATGTTTAGTAGATGTCTATTTACAAAGACAAAAGTACAATACGACAACCCAGTACAATTCGTTCTTACTACGATCCCAGAAAAATAGTCGTAATGTCTGTCGAAATCGATGATCAAGAATTGCGTAATATTATTATCCAATGTAAAGAATCGATCTCGGAAGTAACTTTAAACACACTAGAGGCCATTTTTATAAACGAGTTAAAGGAAACGGTGAATTGGCAACAACAATTTCAAATCGAAGAACCAGAAGTCTTTCAAATTCTACAAGAGTCTCGAAGCTCCTACGCAATTACAGGAGGATATTCGGCATACCTTTTACACTATGGTAACAGTTACACCGACATTGATATTTTATTGGATTGGCACAACTACTCACAACTACAAGCATATTTGGCCCAACTAGGAAACCCACCACCAACACAGAAAATGGCAAATTATTACGATGACTACGACGTATTTACATTCCAAGTGAAAACGAAAAACTCGAAAAAAAACTTTCGTTCTTCTGTGGACTGTATAGTTTGTGTGCGAATGTTTATTTCTAGACCTTTAAGTTTGTGTGCGACGTATATAAACCATATTTTATTGTTTGACTCGGATGTCTGTAGAAATCTGTTATTTCCTACGGGCAAACACTTCTCTTTAAACTTGAGTAACATAACTGAAAGAACAACTAGATGGCATACGATAGAAAGGGAAGAGAAATATAAAAAGCGCATGATGACTACAGGCATTCCCTTGAAATTATCTTCTTTGTGTCATTTACAAATGTTAGGCGAAACAGTGTCGACAATAGTACAAGAAAAATACGATTTATCGACAACCTCAATGTAATATGTTTAAGATATGTAATAGACTTCTTTTAGCTATTAGTTGAACTTTGTAGACAGTATTTGTTGGTTTAAACAATAAAGTAATTTACAAGACATGTGAGTTTAATTTACAGTATATGCGATTTTTTACCATCGAAAAAGTAGAAGGAAGTCACTTTAAGCTATCCCGGACCCGTTGTCTGACAATGATGGGTTTCTAGTATAATGGAAAATTTCATTGCGCTGTTGCAAGCAAACGGTAAAAATGTTTTCCTTGAGCAACGTAAATATGTCGTGTTGTTGCCCGATCGCTTTTATGAGCAGTGATTGTTCTGGGAAAAATCAAACCCAATCAAACTCAAGCGTCGTGAAAAAATTACAGCAGTTGCACGAAAGGGAAATTGTTATACGACGGTTTTTTTCGATTTGCATACCACCGTACTACAGGAACTTGGCCAGTCGAAAATGGCAAAAATTCCTGACCGTGGCCCGTCAACATTTCCTGACCGTGTTATAGACTGTTTGTTTTGTTAAACCCAATCAAAACCGACGACTTGAATAGCGTTTCTAAACAGTAAGCGAATGGTAACTGCAAAGTGAAAGGGAGGGCGGACCGGCGATGCGGCGAACGGTAGGTAGTATCATGTTGGCCGCCAAGAGAGTATGTCGAATTTTTAGCTGCGGGTATCCAAAATAGATCGCGGCCGTTAGGAAATTATTATGTGACGGGTACCCTACTTTTTAGATTTGCTTGACCAGTCGAAATATGGCAGCACGGACAAAAATCCCTGAAAGCGTTCTTGCTAGAACTCTAGGTAACGTTTGCTTTGCCGATTTGTAAAGTGCCGATAAATAAGCACAATCGAAATGATTAAAGACCGAAAGTTACTTTCCTCAAACGATTATCATTTTTTACTAAAACAACTGGAACACGGACTCGAAAATTCTGACGATATACACTATATTTGTCAGGTTTGTTTACTATGTGCAGGCACTGGCAAGCGAATTTCAGACGTTTGTAAATTTACTCGAAATCAAATTGAAATGCTCCGCGATATAGGATCGTTTTCGTTTCGTGTCCAAAAAACCGGGTCGTTGGGAATTGTAATTTGGTATGGCGAGACTGATACATTGAACAATGTTCTCGAACGTTGGACGAATTTTAAATGTTCTCGTGCGTCGTTGTACCGGTCGTTGGATAAATTCTTAACAAGTTGCGGTCTACCAAAAACAAAAGGAATAAAGTTTCACGAGTTTCGTTTTAAACTGGCCGGTCGGCTCTACGAAGCAATGAAAACACACAGTGAGGTTAAACATTTATTAGATCATAAGACAAACAAAGTGACAACTCATTACATTGCTCAAGAATTGTACAATATCTTTAAAGAGCGTGAAAAAATTCCTAATACTTAATTGCTACATTGTGCACAATCCACTGCCGTCATCAGTGTCGATCTGGCCAATTCCTGGTGCGTTCTCGTATAATAGGAACCCGTTTTCAGTCCATTGGTCCACATGCGTCCTAGATAATTGGCCAACTGTGCCGTTTCTCCTTTTCCAATAAACATATTGTGAGACGAGCTTTGGTCTAGATAAATTCTTTGAACGATTGCCAAGTCTATTGCTAAATTGGCATCTCGAAAAGCATTCAGTGTACTATTGTAACGCATACGGAGTGTATGGCTAATCATTTTAATATCGACAAGAGTATTTTCACCATTTGTCATAGGCATTTCAATACCCGGCAAACAGTTACAGAGTAGAGCTACTGAAGCCGTCGGTGGTTGAGCAGTCAACGTTAAATTAAACATTCCATTTCGGGCTCGTTTCAATAGCGTCGATGCATCCGAGTAATATTTCCACGTTTTTTGTCTCAGTTCCACTTGCGATTTTCCGTGAGCCCAGCTGCTGTGTTCAAAGTCTCTAAAGGAACCGCAATAATCGGCCCAATCACAACTGCGAGCAATTACACTGCTATACAAATGTTCCATAAACATTTCCATTTGCTCGATGACTTGCGGAGGTGCAGGTTCGCCCTCGGTAGTAGGAAATAATTCACCAAATCCCATTAGTCCAATGGCTAAAGGTCGATATTGGCGACTGTAGACGAACGAACTATTGCTATGTGCAGAATTCATTATATCGACGAGAAGAACCGTTTGTTCTCTAAATTTTCGCATTATGGGATCGTCACCGTTGATCGGCCTTTTCTGCTCCATGTTGAATATTTTTTTCAAATTTATTGTTCCCACACAACAAGTGGCACACTCGTCATCTTTCATCGGCAACGAAATTTCCGTACACAAATTGGAGCCTCCAATGGATCGGTTGCTAACATTATTTGTAGTAGTAAATTGACTAAAACTGTTCATATGATCGAGAAATATTATAGATGGTTTTCCAGTGTCGAGAATTCGATTACAAATTAAATTGAGCAACTCGCGAGCTGGCATCGTTTTTGCACAGGCGTTTGTGTTTGCCAATTTTCGATAAATGTCACTGGTATAAATTTCTATTTCGGTGTCGTACATGTTCCACATATCATCTTGTAGCACGGCTACCATAAAATCGTCCAATATACCAATAGTAAAAAGATGTTGTAACGGACGGTCCAAGTTGGCCAGAGAATTGGTTTCGTGCAATACGTCCAATACACGTACATCTGCAATGCTTTGATTAAAATTGCATATAATATTTCTGCCGGGTGCACTCATTGTTTCTGCCATAAACATGTAATGCTTGACGTTTTCAATACGTTTAAGCTCCAATCCCAATCCCAAAAAATTCGCCATGCACGTTCGTAATTGTTCCATAAAACGCCGCTTTAACTTTTGATTATTTCGCACTGTGCCGTAGAATTCTCTCAAAACTGCACAAGATTCTGTGGCAAGTAGGGTTCCGGTATGACGTAAAATTTGACCACTCGGCGAAATACATTGTCGTACCAAATTCAGATAATAATCGTTGACAGAAAATCGAAGCTGAAGCGGTACAGACAAATGGGTAAACAATGCCACACGTCGATACATATATTCGGGTCGTTCGTGCGGTAATGCGTATCTCGTTAGAAACACAAATTTTTGATTGAAGGTACCGTTGAATTTTTCCAGCTCGGTATTCCATTGATCGTCACGTATGGCTTCGATGAGTTCCTTGGTGACTATATGTTTGTTGGCTTCGATATATTCTTCTTTGGTGAAACTGTCCCACAAGTCGGACACTATTTGATTGCAATACTTTTTGCCCTTTTTCGATTGCGAAATGGAGCTCAGGGCCAACTGCCAGTTACTTGGATTATTGTTTGTAAACGTTTGAAACTCTTCGTGAAAGAAGTGATATTTGGAATGGAAACTACTATTCCACAACAATCTCGAAGAAACTAATTTATCGTAATCGGACATATTGTTTACTAAGGTTTGTTCAGGTTTGAGTTCCTCAGCTTGATGGGCGCCTTTATATACACACAAATACGTGCAAGGATAACAAAAAAAGGTCCACGCGCTTTCATCATTTCTCGACGGGCCTCCCGAACGTGTAGCTTTTCCGTTTCTCTACAAGTTATATAAAGCCCAACAAAAACACAGTGCGCTTTAGTAACAATAACATGTCTTCTCCGAATATTTCTCAATTGTATAATGTCGATTGTTCTAGTGCGATGCTACCGGAATATCTTCATCGCGAATTTGACGAAAAAATGATGAAGCTCGTTCGAGATCATTTGGCGTGTATTTGGGTGGCGGGTGACATCGACTTTAGCAAAGACTCCCTTCACGCTTGCCCGGCAGATGTACGACAAGCCGTGATGATCGCGTTAGCGTTCCTCATGCGGGCTGATGATATCGTCGTGAAAAAATTAGGCGATGCGTCTCAATTTGATATCTTACCACACCGTCAATACTTTACCGCCATACAAACTCTAATCGAATTAGTGCACCGAGAAGTATATACGAAAATGTTGACGACTCAATTAACTAGTTTCGAAATTAAAGAATTAGAACTGTGGGGCTCTTCAAATTTACCGGTATTGTTTAGTTTGCTCGACGACGACGATCCCGTTCTGTGGATACGAGTTAGTAAATGGGCGGCATTAAAAGGGATCATTTTCAATTTTGCGTTTGCATTGTTTTGTTGGATACGTTGCAAGAATCTATTGCCCGAATTCACCAAAGCCAACGAATATATTATGCGAGATGAACAATTCCATGCTGCCGCTTGGCTGCGCGTTTTGGGTTTGCTGAAAAAAAATGCTGGCCACGAGAACGAAGAAAATCCACTGAACATATTTTTGCGTGCCCATCGAGCCCAAGACTTTGTAATCGACAGATTAATGCCCCGTACCAGTCTACGCGCGGACATCCGTCAAGGTAGTGATTATTTGACAAAAGTCTTTCTAGAGAACGTCAGCCAATTTGTCGCTCCGCAAACGGTATCGTTGTGGAAAAATCAACTAAAGTCTAACGATGCCAAACTTTATGCAAACTTAATGCGTGCCCCACTTCCGGAATATTTGGACGCATCCAAACGAATAACAAAAACCCAATTTTTAGACAACACTGCCGGCGGCTACGAGTACCAAAAATGGAACGTAAAACAACAAATCGACTTTTGAAACGCTTTATTGTTACTTGATTAAAACACCCATAGTAAAATATGCATGCTTCTTTAATATGTTCATCTTGATTTTCTTGAGTGGTTCGGGCACTTTGGTGATTCGCTTATATCGAAGATTTGTCCTCGTAACTTTCAAGTATTTAAGCCTTTTCAACGTACCAGTATGATTATATACCAGGGCAAAGAGTTTTAGTCTGCGAAGATGTTGGAAATTATCAAGATTCCATTGTCCGTTCTGCATTTGGATACTATCATTGCCATTATGATTATTAATTTTTCGCATGTCGGGGAGTTTGATATTGTACGTGAAAATGTCAAATGGGTCGACGTTTATATATCGTCGGAGAACGAGCAAGCAAACCCAAGCGAAAATCAAAGCTGTAACCACCAGTGGGTACCGAATTTGAAAAGTTGCAATGTTATCGATTCGATCGACATTGAAGATTTTGGACCGGAATTGAGCGTATATTTAGCACGATCGATTTTCGACGATCAAGAAGTTATTACTCCGAAAGATATAGAGAGATTATTAAATATGGGTCCCGAAACAAAAAAGCGACTATTACAGATTGCTCGGCCGATTGCCAATGGTGATTATTTCCTATTAAATTTTCTACCGCACATTTACCAAGAGACGCAACAAGAAGTGCTCAATAAACACAATGGTCGACTGGAAGGTTCGTTTAAAAGTTCCATTAATTCGAGCGGGAATGATCGAAAATATACAACGATCGCGTACATTAAACCCGTCGACGCTGATATACTAAAGGAGTTGACGAAAATTATCGAGTCGCAAACCGATATGGGCAACGATCTAAAAGTGTTTGTGGTATTGAAAAAAAACGAAAACCTTCTTTATAACGCTCTCCACGATAGACCGCTTTATTTTACATCGAACCGCGAACTCTATAAAGATTTGATTTCCTATGTCGTAAATTTCACCCGTTTGTTTGTATTTGAAATTTTCAATCTTTTATGTTTGCCCTGTTGACGTACGAATTGGGTCGCAAGCCCCTTCGTTTCAGTACCAATAAAAACTTGTTCAGTTCTCTCATTTCGGAAAGTGGATATCGTAATGCGAAAGAGTACCGATTAGATCCGGGCCGAAAGTTTACTCGTCTTCCATTATTACTGAATAACGAACCGGTCACATTCGCTCACGAAACTCACAACGAACCGGGTATCTTTTCTAGACGTTATTTAAACGAACCTCCCGTTGACAATATCAAACCGATTCGAATATGTGTGAAATTGTCGAAGCCTTGGACGAATTTCAAAAAGTGACACGAATAGATTTAAGCTATGCCTACGGAAACGTATCATGGGCCGTTGTGCGTCGTAAATTGTTAGAACGCAACAACAATTTCACCGGCGTCTACATTTGTTCGAGGGCCCCTGTCGGCGTTCAAGAATTGTGCATCGAACGCGCGCTGTTTCCATTTCCCACTTGCGTTGTAGAAAACATGCCCAGGAGGGGGATCAGTTACGCAAATCTATGGTTGCCGATAATGGGAATTCTGGAAAAGACACAGGGTGATGTAAAGCGAGTATTTTTTGTCGAACAAAAGTCGCAAGCGCTGATCAAACAAATTTTTCCCACGTTGACGTCCAAATTAATTGTATTAAAGGACATATCGATGCTTAAGCCCAAAAAAGCGACACCTGTTGAAATTTAAACCGGAGCAAACGACAGCTTGAAATGTAATTAGATAGTTATAATAAAACCCTTCTTTCTAACCGTTGTATGTGTTTCCTTTCTTTAGCGTCTAAACGTAAACTGTACTTGTTTCGGATTAGCATCCCAAACAATTACTAACGATACCAAAAACAATGTAAAAAAGTAGGCCAGCACGATTTGTAAACGCGACGAGTAATCAGAACGCATGTAATTGATCCATTTTAAATTGGCCGTATTGAAAATCATTATATAAGTGCTTATGGATAATAAAGAAAGTGGTAAACGAAGTATATGGGAAATAACGGCACGACAAGGCGAACAATTTCTTACCGTATTGAAAGATTGCGGTTTTATATTGGCCCAAAATCAGTATGCGTCCTTTGTCATGATTGTATTTTCGGTGACGCTATGGCTGAGCTTTTTGCTCAATTGGAACAATAATTTGAAAATGTTAATCGCGTCGGGCATGTCCATTATCGCCATCTTTCAAGCATTGTTAATTTCGAACAATCGATGTTATGACATTAAACGCGTAATTGCGTCGACAACTGCAACACAATCCAAGTGAAAAAAATAACCTGTTTGTTATGACGGCAGCGGCCAGGTAATAATTATGTATTCATAACGGTAACGGCAAGGTCTCGATAGGAATTTATATACTCGTCGACCTGATCATGTGTCAGACCAACGTGACGGGTACGTAACGAAATGGAATTGTGAAAATTAATTAGGATTCTTTCGGCGTCCGAGACCAGCTTTGCTTCTCTGTCGACGAGCAATTTCATTAACGTGGGAGCTTGTTCTTTGTATTCTTGAACGCACGTTCCGCAAAGTAGATACCAGTCAAAGCGTTCTAATAATTTTACAAACTCTTGTTCGCCCGTTCGATTCATTTTTACTAATGCCATGGTAATGTGCAAATAGAGCCAATAAAGTTGCGAGATGCCTTCTTGAAAACTCGTTACACCTTTGGCGAACGGAAGAAAGCGAAAAGTGAAAGGACGATAGTAATCCTGTAATAATCGTATATATCCTTCGTACTGTAATATTTGTTGATCGCCCACGCGCCCTACTCCGACGATTCCTTGCCGCTGTTCATTTTCACGATGCCACGTTTTCCATTCTGTTATTTTTTCAATTTCCTCAAGCATGGCGACCTCCTTTAATCGAATCACATCTATGTCGCTAGATCGATTACCTACAATATCTCTATCGTTAAATGCCAGTTTCCAAGCTTGCATCAAGAGATTTATTTTTTCGGGTCCGATTTTTGGCACGTTTAACGACCTTAAGGCGACGTCGAGGGGAAATGTTTGTACCGTATATCGTGCGTCGAGTTTTTGGTCTTGCGCATATCGAATGGGTAGTGCATTGAATAGTCCTATATAAATAGCACTAGAAATGTATCCGTCTTTATCAGTTAACGAGCGACGTAAAACTGGCCCATAATTCGGCACAATTGTCGACCAATTATCTAGTATGGATTTGGATAAGTTGGCAAGTTTCGAACCATCTATAGAAGCGAGCGGTTCTTGTTTTAAAGACGAACCATCTATAGAAGCGAGCGGTTCTTGTTTTAAAGACGCCGACGCTGACGACATCACGGCTGAAGAGCTTAAGAATATTCTCGATTCGATACGCTCACGGCAATGGCACGAGATTCAGTTTATTGAAACGATTGATAAATTTTATGACGAAATCGGGGCCTTTATTTGTCCCAATAATGTAATAGATGGTGAAAGGACATTTACCGGTTCGGAACCGTTTATGTGCTGTTTTAACATCGGCCAGCACCATTTTTGTAAAATTCTTTACGTGATAATTGGAAGTGCCTTGGACCTTTATTCGCCGAACGATATACGACGAGGATTTGTGGGATCTGTTAAAGATCGTGATTATTGTCACGTTCCGTATTTTCTTTGTAATAACGTGAAGCAAATTCATTTATACAAGTACAACGTGAATGGTTCGATAAGTATGGAACCGAGAGCATTTTACTACGACGAAAGTTCGAACGGTTACATGTTACTGCAGGCGACCGATGATAAAATTTGGTGTCGTTTTCCCCACGCCTACGAACACAGACTAGATATTGAATCGTTAACGGATCCGTTTGGTAGAAGCTTGGGTGTAAATTTTCCCGCCCTGATCGAACACGATACAACAAAATGGACAGACTTTTTTAATGCCATTCGCAAGGAAAAGCTAAACATCGACGAAATGGACAATAAATTTGTAATTACTTATGCCTATCTACTTAAACTGTGGTATGTTCAGTTACGACATATGGTCGAAAAGATGGATAATTTACGAGTAAAGGATTTTCGCACAATTATTCGCACGGGTAATATGGCATTTCTCATTTCAAAGACCAATCAAATTCAAACCAAGTCTCAAAAGGAAATTTCCAAGAACATTTTGGATTCGATGAAAGGCCGTACCACACCAAGCGATACGAAAATGTCCAAAGGTAGTAGCAATACTCCCGTCGGTATGCAAACGTTATTTGAAAAGTCGTACTTTATGAAAGCTTCCTTTAATCGAGTGAAACGTTGTACGTCGCAAAAGAAAAAACGCACCTCGACCATGTTTATACCACAAAATCACGAACGAATCCTGGCCAGTACGAGCATCGGAAATATTTCGTCTGCCGGAAAACGAATGAATTTAGTCTATAGTACTCATATTGTTTTTTGTTTGGATCGCGAATGTGGCGCTTTATGGTTGCAACTTGTACCGTTGTACGACGAACATGGCAAATGGCAAATTGTCTTTAATTCTGTACTGACGGCGTTTCGTAGCTCGCTCGAATTTGAACAGTTTTACTTCCATGTGAAATCGTTTAATCCGCAATGTGTTGTTACACAATTGGGCGACAAGTTTATACATATTCGATTACAAAGTGGCATTCTCCTATTTCCGCTGACTATGAACGAACTGAAAACGTGCACGTGTGCTAAAATGACGCTGAGCAGACATCCGTTGGCGCGTTGTGGACTTGTTTACGATCCACCGCCAGGCTGGTGCCGGCGTCATATTCTAACTAATTACAGCGAAATCAAATTTCAATATATCCCCTATTATTTCTTTGAGAATTGTGACGTTTATTCGTTACAGTTTGGATACCTCAACAATACCGAATTAAGTAAACTACACGTGTCGGTGACGGCGACCAAACGACAGTTTATAGAACCTCTGCACAAATTTACAGCAACAACGACTCACGAACAAACGCAAGGCTGCTATGCCAAAGAACTCGAACTATTTGCCATTTTCTACGATTACAAAAATCGCAACGTAGAAGACGGATACGTTGTTGGCGATCATGTAAATTTCAACATTCGACTAACGACCAAATTTACGTGCGAATTGAAAAAAGAAACGCTCAATCAGAAAATCACATTTATTTCCGACAGGCAAATATGGTCAATACCATCTGTCGGTTATAAGATTTATTTCGGTTACATATTGAGTGCGGCTCCATTGAAAATTGAAAGCAAAAAATTTACCATTAATGAAGTGTGCCACGATGCACCACCGTACCGGTACGAAATCTACTTGGAACTGTTGCACGAAATTTCCTTTGATGAAATCGAAATTGACTTTAAACGAATGGATAAAACGTTTAGTCTCATTGTTTTAATTCACTATACCACCGATCCAAAATATAACGCGAAAATCGTCAATTGTCATGGTAACAAGGGAATGATTGAATATGCCGATTTTAGCAGTTTATTACGTGAAAACGGTCAACAAGTCGATATAACAATGAATCCGGGCTCTCTGGTTGCGAAAGGTTCGCTTGGATGTGTTTCCGAACAGTGGGCAACGGTGGAACGGGTATTTCACAATGGCATTTACGTTGGCGTGCGCGGTTACGTACGATTTCAACTTTTAAACGAATTTCCCTGGGACAATTTTCAAAGTTCCGAGACCGGCAATCCCATGCGAATCGATAAAAATACGTCGAAAATTCTTGCAAGTCTCATACCAAATTCGTTATACCAAAAATCCACGGAACGTTTTAATTCTACTCAAGGAACAATTCAACTTCCCAATTCACTTCAAATGATATTCGAATGGACGAAATGTTGTGGTAAATCGACAATTTTCAATTATATGGCTGCACCAAATATTTCATTAGCAGAATACCTCGATCGACAGCAAACCCAAGCAAAAAACATGCGTCAAACTAGCATAAATTGAACGATTTTCGAGTGAAACTATTCAGTTTGATTGTCTGTTGTCTACAGCAAACAATATGGTTTACGTTAACGATATGCATTCAGAACTTGCCATGCCTGATGCAAGAAGGATGATCGACCTGCAAATATTTTCTCCTCAACGGTTTGTCGCAGCACTCCTCTATATCCGAGAGGATCAGAGCTATGCACGGGTGTGCTTGGACATGATTAAATTCATGCGCCCTGAAACACTGAACCGGTTGATTCTGGTAAGTAGACAGTGGCCACTAAATTGTCTCTATCAAACAACACCTCTATTTGAAGAATTGTTACCCTATTTGGACGTGGAAGATATAATGACCGGTTGGGGAACGAAGGGCCAATTTTCCATGCCTAGGATGTTGATAGAGCACATTCGAGCGTCAGCAACTTGGCAGCCATTGGCACGTCCACGTTTTTACGAGATCGGCGCACACGCCGGTTCCGAGAGCAGCTAGGCCGCACTTTGACCTGTTTACGAGAGAAATGTACTATCAAGAAATTTTACAATGATTTGGAGCCCTTTCTGGTTTTCCTTCTGATGGTAGAGCATCATATTCATCAGTTTTTACGGTCGTCTGTAAAAGAGGACTTTGGGACAATTTCGCCAAGTGAACGACAAACAGTTTACGACGACCGGGGCGACAAGTGTGATGTTTGTCTGGAATTACTATTTAATTCTTGTGCAAGTTAAAATAAACTCGCACGACTGTTGTCTGTAAACGTAGATTTTTACATGTATATATTTGGTTAAACAATAAACAACTTTCCCAATGTACTGTGTTTTTTCCCTAGGTTTCCCCCCCCCCCCCCCAAAAAAAAGCTGCCAAATATCTTTAAACAGTAAAACGCTCAGTTTCCGCCGTCGAGTTGACAGGACGTACGTACAGTTTATGTTGAAACGGTAAAACTGTCAAAGATCCTTGAACGAAAAATTATCGAGCAATCAAAATCGAAAACTGTGTGAACACGAACGCTCAACTATATTCGCGTTCTCGTCTAGACTCCGTTCAAAATAACTGTTTGTTAAAGCGGGCCAAAAATGTCATTTCTAACTTGTTGGTGGTCAAATCGAAGCAAAAAGCATTTTGTCTGCTTACGGCTTAACTTTTCGGTTTTGTGAAAAAATAAACTGGGGCAGTTTCTAATACGGGTTAAAAATCAGCAACCACAATTTAATCATTGCATTTATTTTAAACGTAATAGGACATTTACATATAGGACAAGTTTTTAAGCTGCGGCTACAATATCTACAACAACTTGTATGTCCACAAGGTATCATATGACACCGCGGATAGTTTCGTTTACACATTAAACATCCGGCTGGAATTTCATAACTTTTTAATTTACAGTTACACTGTTTGTGCCGATAAGTGAGATATGCTGCCATGTAAGGGTCGCCTAGGTCCTGTAGTATTACTAGATCGCGACGACATGTGTGCTCAAACGTGAAAGAAGTTGGCATGGGTCGATTGAACCGTTTTCGAATAAATCTTGGTCCTCTTTCTTCAAAGAGAAAATCACAGTATGGACTCGCTTTAACGTGTACCAACCAGACGTCTTCGTTTCCCTCCCATCGGTTTGCCCGAATACAGCATTGGTAACACGTAACCACATCGGACCATCCTTCGTAATAAAATCCACATTCGGCCAAGAGATTGGGCGACATCAAAGAGTTGGGCCAGTCGTTGACGCTAAAACTTTTTAGCCTGTCTTCTTCTAGCGAAAAATCCAACTCTTCCGGTTCTATGTAACTGACCATCGTCGTTGTTTAATGTTGTTTGCTAATTGAGTACTAACATTAGAATGATTTGGTTTATCTACTATTATATAGGCGAAAATATGCACGCTCTTCTAGTTTTATTGGTTGGGTTTTCTATCTGAGCTTTTCTTAACTCGTACAAATAACTCGTTATTGAAGCGGTGCATATACCCACCAGACAAACTAGACAGCCGAGTAAAATTAAAACCTTGTTCTCTGCTTCAGATTCGTTAACAGCTTCTTTAGGTTTCAAATCACTCAGATGTTTCACCGTGTTTGATTTGTTCTCGTCTATCGCAATATTCGACGGGGAAACAAAACTTTTCTCATCTAAATTGTTTCTTGTTTCATTACTTTTCAAGTGATATTCGAATGGACGAAATGTTGTGGTAAATCGACAATTTTCAATTATATGGCTGCACCAAATACTACATTAGCAGAATACCTCGATCGACAGCAAACCCAAGCAAAAAACATGCGTCAAACTAGCATAAATTGAACGATTTTCTAGTGAAACTATTCAGTTTAGTGTTTGTTGGCTACGGCTAACAATATGGTTTACAATATACACGCATTCAGAATTTGCCATGCATGTATATGATGCAAAAATAATGACCGACCTAAAAATATTTTCTTCTCAACGTTTTATCACAACACTCATGCGTATCCGAGATAATACGCGCTATGCACTGGTTTTATTAGACATGATTAAATTAATGGAACCTGAAGCAGTGAACAGGTTGATTCTTGTTCGAAAACGGTTGCCACTAGATTCTCTCTATCAAAAAACACCTCTATTTGAAGAACTGTTACCCTATTTGGACGTGGAAGATTTAACGACTGGCTGGGGACCGGAAGGTGACCTTTCGGTGCCTAGAATGATTGTAGAGCACATTCAGTCGAAAAAAACTTGGAAAGAATTCGCACATCCGCGGTTTTCACGAGTTCGGCGCACAAACCAGTTCCGAGAGCAGCTAGGCCGCGCTTTGACCCATTTACGAGTAAAATGTACCATGAAGAAATTTTACAACGATTTGGAACCCTTGCTGGTTTTCAGTCTGCTAGTGGAGCATCATATTCATCAGTTTTTAGAGTCGTTTGTAGAAGAGGACTTTAGAACGATTTCAATAAGTGAACGACAACAAATTTACAACGACCGGGCCGACAAGTGTGATGTTTGTCTGGAATTATTATTTCATTCTTCTGCAAGAACTCTTTAAATTAAACACGCAATCCTACAAGTGTAGGCTGTTGTCTGTAAACGTAGATTTTTACATGTATATTTGATTAAACAATAAACAACTTTCCCAATCAAACTGTGTTTTCCCCCTCAACAACCGCCAAAGTGTTTTACACAATCAAATGCTCGGTTATAAAAAAATATTCTCGAGCTGACACAATCACCGTATATGCACAATAAGGAATATGCACATTTTTTTTTTATTGCTTAAATCGTTTAAGAAAGTCATTACAACCCCAAAACTGCTATTTTGAGGAAAATTACTGCGTTAATTTAGCTAAAAAAAATTTTTACTTTTCGGTATAATTTATTACAATTTCAAAAGGAGCCATTTGCCCAGCAAAAAAGTTACGTCACGAAACTTAAGTGGCAATCTACATTGAACGTGTTGGCGACTCAAATTAAAGTAACGACTTAAAAGGGGATACGGCAACACCGCCATGTCGATGCCTTCTGCTCCCCGCTCCCCTACCGGCCACTTCTGTAACTCTAAGTTGACGTTTTGTCTTTATTTATTTAAGAACTTTTTAGACATTTTAGAATTAAATAATAGGTAATTATTAGTTTAGACAATTGTAGCTAAATAATTGTATTTGGAAATATTTTGGTATGAATCTGGACTATTACAACATTTTTAAAGTGAAGTTTTATAACCTGATTACCTCAAGGACTGTCTTTATTCATCCAAGGTTATGTTGTGTTATTAAGCTGTGGTAATGTTTTTATAAGCGTAAAAAGATCGTCTGTTGGATATAATAAAAGTTAAATAAAACTTAAGAAAGTGTAAGTTCACATCGCTGCTTAAGAAAAGAGGCTGTAAAAATTGCGTGGTCTAATTAGATGAAACCCTATGAGAAGCTGAAGACACAAACATTTCATTTGATGCAGGTAGGTTTGTACATCTACACTTTTATTTTTAGCCATTTAAAAACTTTTAAATAACTTTTTCTCGTTTTGAAAGGCAACGTTGAGTTCAAAGTATTAAATGTTCTGTGTTTTATACACACATTACTTATTATAATTTAATAGGTTGGTATAAAATAATGTTAGGCAAACTTACAGTAGAATGATATTGCTATTGTTCATTTTTGGATGACATGGATGAAAGTATTGTTATTATTATAATTATAGAGAATCCGATTTCTGCATTTTTTTAAGTTTCTGTTATGCAGGTACTTGGCCGATAGTACCTAGATACCTACTTTATAAACTGCTTAAACTGCTTTAATAATGTAAAAATGTCCCTACATAGGGGTTATTGATATTGGAGTTAGCTTATCAAGCTAACAATAATAACTAATAGGATATTGTAAAATTTGGGTAGTACGTGATATTTATTATTAAATAATTATATTTTTCTTTAATAAACTAAATTCATGTAGGTTTTTCTCGTGGCTATTTCGAATTTTTAAGGCTCCTAGTTTTACATGTAGAAACGTTTTGTAATATTTTCAAATTGTTTTGTATATTTTAGGTAATTATGCCAGGCATACAAGATTAAAAGGGTTCCTCCCGGAATTTGCTATTGTAATCTCAGCATGACCATAGCAGAACTTAAACATAAGTAAGTACCAAATTTGATTATGAAAAGTAACTACTTGGTAAATGTTAGGATGTGCTCAAGTTAATATGGGTTTTCCTCAAGCCTCGTGCACTCACAAAGTTGCACAGGAAAGAAAGAAATTTTTTGCAGCACATTTGCAACTCCTTTTTCACAAAATCATATTTGATCATGTCTGGTGTTTCACTCCCAATATAGCCAAGATGCTAAATTTATTAAAAATTAATGGAGTTTTCTATGAAGAGATCTAGAGTTCTTTTTACTTTCTATTAATAGTTCCGTTAAAATAAAAGTAAAAACAATATTTTAAAAATGGGGTGCTAACTTCAAGCAGCCCCCCATTATTGCAAAAACAAAAGTATGGCCAAAGTTTAAGAATACTTTGTAGTTAAAAAAGAATATTCTTACAAAATTTAAAAAAGAAAAGCATGTCCTTAAGTTTCATCATGTTCTTCTACGTCATGTGCAAATTCGTCAGTTATTTCGTTTTTGTCTCATTTTAGAATTAAGCCAGGAATATTCTAAAACGCGACAGAGCATGCGTGATGTCTTCATTTCTTTGTACAAGCCTAAGGTTTGTGCTTTTGTGATGCACCAAACTGCACTAACCTGCACATTTTTTATTCGTGGAAGAAGCCCATAAGCAAAAAGTCAGTGCAGATTAGTGCAGTTTCGTGCAACACACAAGAACAAACCGCTAGTGTGCAATGTCAACAGGTGATCTGCTTTAAGCTTTTTTTATTATTGTTAATAATATATCCTATTTATAAACTAATCAAAAAGTTTTTAGATAGTACGTAATTCGTTTTCTATTTTTCTTTAAATTTAAATTTTTTTGACTTCAGTAGGATACATGATAATTTTTGCAACCTAGTTTATTAGGATAGCCGAAAAAAAAACTTTTTCATTATTAGTTATTGTTTCTATTTTTAGTAATATTATTAGTATTACCAAACTTGGGCGTTTTAGCTGTTCTTGTGTTCCTGTTGATAAATAGGTGGTTTTAGTTCGTTGTTTTTTAAACATGTTTACTTATTGACAAATTTATTGCATATTATTTACTTTATCGTTACAAATGTAATCACATATGGATTTCTAATTATTTTCCTCTAAAACCTTGCATATTTGTCAGTTTGTGGAAAAAAAACGCCATTTTGAAGAAAAAAAACAAGCTTTATGTTTTTTTTTTCACAAAAAACACGGTTTTTAAAAAAAACATTGCCGTTTTATTTCATTTACATCACTATTTCTATGACGCTCGTGGCTTTTTCTTGCTTAATTTTTACTCTTACGTCGAAGCATGAAATTTAAGAGGTTAAATGACCTGATGGTCATTTATTAATGTGATGTGACGGTCATGACGTCATGACCGCACAAAATGACGAGGTCATATGACAGACTCACATCACTGGCCAGAGTGCTTAATAGTTCTAAAGGAGGTCCACAGTTCTTGATGGTTTTCGAGGTCAGAACTCTTACAAAAAAAAAATATTACGTTTTGTGCTCTTTGGAAAGTAAAATATTCAACAACAAAATATCATTATCTTGATGCAGAACGGTAGAACTATGGAAACACTAACGGGAACTCATGAGTTGTAAACCAGAACTATTGTTAAAAAATATTTCGTGGGGACCAACTTCACACTTTTTTAACACTCAAAAATGTAAGTTGTAAACAAAAAAATATCATTCTGATTCTGCAGAACTGTAGAACTATAGCAGCATTAACGGGAACTCATGAGTTTAAAGCAGAACTCTTGTTAAAAAGTATTTCATGGGGGGGGGGGGGGCAACTTCACACTTTTTAAAAAAGGGTTTACAACTTAAATTTTTGACTTAAAAAAGTGTAAGGTTGGTCCCTCGTGAAGTTAGCACCCCATTTTTAAAATATTATTTTTACGGAACTATTAATAAAAAGTAAAATATTCTGTTAAAAAGTAAATAATTTTAGGATAGCGGTTTTTTTTCTGGGAGTGTATAAATATATATATATATATATATATATATATATATATATATATATATATATATATATATATATATATATATATATATATATATATATATATATATATATGTATATATATATATATATATAATTGCTAGAAACTAGCGCGGATCGATACATAAAAAAAAAGAGGAGAATTATTGTGGGCATGTCCGCTGAATGAACAGAATGAAAAGTTAGAATGGTAACCCGTACGACACGTGTTTCTGCTCATTGGCTTCATCAGGCCCACGTATGTGACCGTGCCTCTCAACATAAGTCGAGACGCACAACGTCACAGAAACACGTGTCGTACGGGTTACCATTCTAACTTTTCATTCTGTTCATTCAGCGGACATGCCCACAATAATTCTCCTCTTTTTTTTTATGTATCGATCCGCGCTAGTTTCTAGCAATTTTTTTTCTTCTCTTGGGCTTATAGGATACCACGGCAGTTGGCTATAGTTGCCTCCGTCGGCGACGCTAATTGTTGCCCCCAAAAAAGGGATCTTTTGGCTGAAGCCACAAATGGGTGTACTGGCTCCTGTTTGTGGTCCTCGTTAAAAAAAAATTTTCTCTTTTCTTAAGGTTACACCCGTAACTGCGTATGTGACGTTGTGCGTCTCGACTTATGTTGAGAGGCACGGTCACATACGTGGGCCTGATGAAGCCAATGAGCAGAAACACGTGTCGTACCTGTTACCATTCTAACTTTTCATTCTGTTCATTCAGCGGACATGCCCACAATAATTCTCCTCTTTATATATATATATATATATATATATATATATAGTTTATGGTTTGATTTGTTTCTTGGATCCTTAATAAAAAAATAAAATATATATATATATATATATATATATATATATATATATATATATATATATATATATATATATATATATATATGTTTTGTTTTGTAATTATTTACAGATTTGAAGAGTGCCTAGGACCAGAGGAGCTAACACCCACAGATTCGTAGTTCCTGAAACTGAAGACTGACAAATGTACAAAAGTGCCAGATGAAAGTGCCATGCCATGTATTCTTTAAAGCCCCCCAAACTTTTTTTTAACAAGATTAACTCACCTTACTAACTTTGTTTTTTATAATCCCTTTTATTTCTTGTTCTCATATTCTCTCATTTTCTCTAATGTATGGTTCTTGCATATTCTTAGACATGCTGTTTTTATAAAAAACCAAATACTGAAATTCCATCAAATCATTTATTTTTGTAAATGCATTGTACAGCTGTTCAACAATATAAAAATATTTTGCGATAAAATAATGTTTTTATTCTACTTTATAAGATTAGTATAAATATGAAGCAGAAGCTAGCGGCTAGCGGCCGCAGCGATATTAAACGTACACAGTTTTTATGTTTCCCAAATAAGACCTAACCTAGAGTACTGCTTCCACATTTAGAAAGCTTCGACATGAAAGAACTAGACTCTGTCATTTCCCCGTTGACTATTCCTAATAAAACAACCCTGTGTTACCTATGCAGCCCTTTACAGTCTAGCTACAAAAACCTATGACATCTCACTTCTCTCACTCATTCACACTTAGGGTCTCCAGATTATAGAACAAGTTGCCCGCAGATGTTTCCCTTTCCCTCCAATCCTTAAATCCTGTGTCGATAGGTTACATTTTCCTTCTCTTCAGACGCCCACGATTCGTTAGTAGAATACTTAGGCCTGTGTGAAGAGTCCAGTGTGACTCTTAGAATGGCTTCAAGTCAAACAGCATACAGGACAGGCCAAAAAAATAAAAATCGTTCAGGAGTAAAGTATCCTTATTTCGAAAAACGTTATTAAGAAAAGGTGTTTAAAATTAAAAGATATTTCCAATGCCTTCTATATATATTTTTTTAATTTTAAATTATCCCCTTATGATTTTTTTTGTATTTAGCTAGAATAAACTCAAACTCAAAAAAACCTTTATTGTCCAAGACTTGTGTGACATTTTCAAATTAACCACACTTAAATCATTTCTGCATAACTTTCATCAAGTTGAAGAAAATTTGTGAAATTTACATATATTTATATTTCTACTCAAGAAAATATTTTTTTTTTGAATAGAAGGTTATGACTTCGTATTTGGACATATTTTTTAATTCTAAACAACTTTTCTTAATAACGTTTTTCTGTGTTTTCGCAATAGGGATACTTTACTCTTGAACGATTTTTATATTTTTTAAACCCCTTAAATAGTCTACACAACCTGCCCTAGGATATATTATACAAAGTATTATAGGAAAGGTGATGGTGTTTGCGCTTATTTTTCAAGAATATGTGTAGTTTAAAATGATACAAAAATATCTGGGATCATCAAGAGCTTAATGTGCAAAATAAAATTTATATAGCTTAAAATTAGCACCTCTAGACCAATTTCCCATATTTTAATACAGAATTACTCCATTCCTTAGAGTATAATGTCAATGAAAGCAGCTATGCATAAAAAAAGAAATTATTCCATTATTTCTAAAAATGGCTATACTAAGGTGGTCATATGGCTTTACATTATAAATAATTGTCACAAGAAAAACTGTCGTAGTTACAGAAAAATAAATTAAATTTGTTACATTTTCTATGGTTTATTATCAATAGGCACTTTTTTTTACATATCACTGGTTACAAATACAAATATTTATTAATGATAGTGCATACAAAAGTACTTTCACACGTCAAGACTTTATGCTACAACTAAATAATGAGATAATGTTAAAATTTCTTAAATAGCTCATTAAAATATTAAAATTACAAATAAACATTTAAGTATAAAGTACAAACGGAAATGCTTAACGAAGCAAGACTAACATATTAGAACATATTTCAGAAAATTTTGAAGAATTTAAACAACCCAAATATCAGTCTTATGCTCCTCTTACACTTAGACGAGATCTGAAAAATCACCCTCCAAGAAATTCTCGATGCTATAAAAGGCTTTGTTCCTTAAATATTCTTACTTACATTGTAAAGTAAGTTGCAAAGAAGAAATTATTCCTAGTGTAACACTCCTCAAAAATATTCTATTTATGACTACATCCTACATACACTGTGTCCAACATGTTAATACGTAAATATATCATTGACCATTCTAATTTCATTAATTTGATGGCTCTTTTTCTTCACAGCTTGGATATGAACTGCTAAAAACCTGAGTGAACTCTGTAGCTATGAAAACTTGTGGGTGTTAATGTGCTGGATAAACCCGTCATGGATAACAGTGCCTAAAAATTAAAAAAAAAAATGATTCTCTTTGTTAATGTCGGTAATTAATTTGAAAATATAAAACAGTGCTTAGAAGTGGTTAGAAAATAGGTAGTTTGCACACTTTTGTAATTCCACTCAATTTGAAGCCTACAGAAAAGCTTTTGATAAATTTACAATCATTATGCAACGTTCTTAGCTCTGGTTTTAAAGATTATTATTCTGTAAAATACTGTTTTTACTTATTAAATACATACTCGAGTGAAACTTGAACATTTCTCTATTAATTTTTAAGAATCAAATTTAGTAAAAAATATTGGCATAAATTTATCACAGTGACACTTCACTGAATATTTCTTTAGCTATTTTTTTCAACCCAACAGGATATTTCATTGAAGTTATAGAAAAATAATTGGTTACAAGAACTGGCATTTAACCCCTTATAGGTTCCATTACTAAGGCTACGGAGACAGTTCAGTCATATATTGTCCCAATACATAAATTATTGTGAAAAAGCTACATACTTAGCAAACAAGTAATGCCCCTATTTTGCAAAAATAAAACAAAGTTGTATATTTGGCATGAACTATACTTACAAATACGTACTTCAGCTTAACAGGAACCGCCGTTTCAGGATTCCTATTCCAGATTTTCTTCAGGTAAAATCTATGCTCTGACTACTGGTCTATATCTTCACATTTTATTTTAAGTGACTGAATGAATAACGGCTTCCCCTATTAGGATATCTAAAAAGTAATGTAATATTTGTTGTATAACTAAATACATTGTGGCAAATCCGAAAAAGTGCAATAGCTATCCCTCCAAAAGGTAAAACCAACACTACCAACAGCTTTTTAAAAATTTTTAATCATGGTGAAAACTATGTTTGGTATTTAGCCAGCTTCCCTTGTGCAAGAAACGCCAAACTTACCTTGAAATGATGGTCCTCCACCTTTTGTGTCGCATTTGGGACAAAGTATACATTTAATAATCATTAAATAACAGAAACACATATCGAACACGATATGTGAAGGTTTTAAAACACTTGAAAAGTGCAAAAACGCATTGAACTAAAGAAACACACGTGTGTTTGTTTACTTCAATTAAAAAACGGCGAAAGCAAATGACATGTGTCTAGCGAAACCACAGAACAAAAGTTTGTTAGGCGAGACTATTCGATTTATAACCCACGAATTACGTTGACATCAGGTGATAACTTATCTTTCTCTAGGAGTTGCAAATAAAAAAGGATAACCGGTTTCCGTTGGTCTTGGAGCTCACTTGATTACCGGCTTTGGGTTTATCGTTCCGTGGAGGACCAGTAAACAATACAAGTACACAACAAATATTGTTCACTAGCATTCTCCGTCCCTGGTCTGGACGTTTATTTTGTCTGTGTTACTTGTCTTGATATTAATTAAATCAAGAATGGCCGTGCAGAGATAAAATAGCATTGGAGTGACATAAAGTGATCCTGGTGATCCAATTTTTGTCAATCGAACACGCATCTGGATCATAAAATTGTTCAAGTGAGCCCTTCTTCTTTACCATTTGAAATCAGCTGTTTGCAGCGGTGGCAACGTTGGTTTTTCAGTGTGTCGGCCCCTTTATTTGGTCAGCTCTTGTCCTTAAGTTTGTTTACATTGTTTATCTTTGATTATATTCGTATTTTGTTAGTAATCCTTTTTATTAAACAGTAGGAAATATTAAAAAACCACCCTACAGATATTATATTGTCCCAGTATAAAAAAAATTCCATAGCGAATGGCTTCGAAAACTTCATTTTGTCGTGTCCAAAAGAGCCGGTGTTGGAAGAAACTAGGTAGTGGAAAATTAATCAAAAATTTTACATAAAGCGGTATCTATAAAGGTCAGTATCGCCAAATTCAAGTAATCATAATGTTGCTGTACATTTATTTTTATAGTATAATAAACAATAAGTGTTTTTAACTAAATTGTAAAGGCAAATCCACCAGCACTAACTTCCAGGCAATTTTCCGATTTTCTTTGCACAAATGCCGTGTTGGTCATTTATAACCAGTCTGTTTAATAAAATAAAAGGTTTTCTATCGACTAAATATCCTAGTCTTTGGGAAAAACTCAAGAAAATGGATTTACACTGAAATTTACATTACACTAGCCGTGACTAGCCATTATAAAACGTTGACGTCATAAAAAAAGTGACGTCACAAACAAAAGAAGTCCGTTTTACGAGATGTTGGATTTTGCAGGAAAATTTGCAAAATAAAACCTTTTTTTTTGTTAATAAAGCCCAAAAAAAATGGAAAACAGCAACTGTCATGAACATTTAATATATGTAGAGAATACAAAAAAAAATATTTCAGAATTTTTTGGATTACATGCATATTCCCTATAAAACTGCGAACACAAACGCTCAACGATATGCGCTTTCTTGTCTCTATACTCTGTTCAAAGGGTGTATAGCGATGTTTAGGTGTTCGTTAGAAATGAAATGCCGCTCACGTTAGCTGGGCGTTAGCTGACTTAAATTACTTTGAAAAAGTCCGAATGTCGATTTCGAATTTTGTCCGTTGAACTTGCTGCAAAAAAAATGGAAAACAGCAACTGTCATGAACATTTAATATATGTAGAGAATACAAAAAAAAATATTTCAGAATTTTTTGGATTACATGCATATTCCCTATAAAACTGCGAACACAAACGCTCAACGATATGCGCTTTCTTGTCTCTATACTCTGTTCAAAGGGTGTATAGCGATGTTTAGGTGTTCGTTAGAAATGAAATGCCGCTCACGTTAGCTGGGCGTTAGCTGACTTAAATTACTTTGAAAAAGTCCGAATGTCGATTTCGAATTTTGTCCGTTGAACTTGCTGCATTAATGTAAGAATTTTGCGCGTCGCATGTTTGTCCCTTGTGCGTTAAAATGCTGCTCACGTTAGCTGAGTTAAATTACTTTGAAAAAGTCCGACTGTTGTTTTCGAATTTTTCGCGTTGTATCTTTTTTTCTGTTGTGTTTCAAATGCCGTTCACGTTAGTTCGGTCAAATTGCAAAGGTTAGCTTACTGCACCAATGTGAGAATTTTGTGCGTAAAAACTATTGATAAATCTCGCACACTTCTCTTGTAAATTGAAGAGCGCAAGAAGATAATCTACATCCGAACTGGGAATATGTCCCGGCGTATAAGAAACTCGCACTCGATTCGAAACAATTCGAGTGTCGACAAAATAGCACATTTGAATTAAAACGAGTCCCCACAACAGAAGAATAATGAAAAGTGTAAGGGAAAGCATTTTGTCTGCTTACGGCTCAACTTTTCAGTTTTGATTGGGTTTGATTGTGATACAGGATAAAAATAAACAACCACAATATAGCTTTTAATCATTGCATTTATTTTAAACGTAATAGGACATTTACATATAGGACAAGTTCTTAAACTACGGCTACAATATCTACAACTTGTATGTCCACAAGGGATCATACGGCACCGGGGATAGTTTCGTTTACACATTAAACATAGAGCCGGAGGTTGAAAACTTTTTAATTTACAGTGACACTGAGTTAGCTGAAAAGAACCAAATGATATCAGCCAGTCCAACCTAGGGTCATCTAGGACAGGAGGTACATCTCCATCGCCATGACAGTAGTGCTCTAACGTTAAAGAAGAGGGCATGGGTCGATTGAACTGTTCTTGAATAAATTCTGGCCCTTTTGTTTGAATGAGAAATTTGCAAAACGGATTCGCTTTAACGTGTACCAACCAGACGTCTTCGTTTCCTTCCCATTGCTGTATCGTAATCGGACATTCGCAACACATAACCATGTCCGACACTCCAGTGTAATAAAATCCACATTCGGCCAAGATATTGGGCGACATCGAAGAGTTCAACCAGTCGTTGATGCTAAAGCTTTCTAGTCTATCTTCTTCTAGCGAAAAATCCAACTCTTCCGGTTCTATGTAACTGATCATCGTCGTTGTTGAATGTTGTTTGCTAACTGAGTACTAATATTAAAATGATTTGGTTTATCTACTATTATATAGGCGAAAATGTGCACGACTTTCCAGTTGGATTGTTTGAGTTTTCTCTCAGAGCTTTTCTCAACACGTACAAACGACATAGTATGGAAACGGTGCATATGCTCATAAGACAGCCTAGACAGCCGAGTAAAATTACAATATTGTTCCCTACTTGAGATTCGTTAACAGAAACCATTGCTTCTTTCCCGTTGAAATCACCTAGTTGGTTAGACGTGTTTTTCGCAGTCTCACTAAACCTTGTATCTAAATTATTTCTTGTTTTCCAGTCATTACTTGTGTAAATGGACTTTGCCTCTCCTATAGTAGACCAATTCGCACTTTCCCTTAGGGTTCTGTTGAAAAATTCAAGTCTCAACTTGTACTGCAAATAATTCGCCGTGTTCGTAGGAAGCCACGTAAAAAACACTGGAACCGTTTCGTTGTGTATTTGTTTGTACAGACACGGCGTCCAAGATCCGTTAGTGGAAAAATTTTGCGCTTCAAATTGAACAAAGACATTCGTTACTTGTGGCGGTTTATCAACGTAAAAAACATTTTGAACTAACGCCACTAACATTACAAAGTTCGAACTAAGAAAAGAAACCATGATCGCAAACTCTGAAGCTAGACGATCCGAGGACCGGGCTTTTATACAAGTTCACGAATCCGATAAGCACTCCCCTCTTACGCTTTATCTTTACGAAGCCCACATCTTCCATTTGGGCACCAAAAAACCACATTTTCCCACAATAGTCTGCGCTAAATTGTCTCAAGTCGGGCCCAAATCTCGTTTCTGGGCATCGCTATAACAGTTGTAAATTTTTCAAACTAGTTGCTCGTGATAGACACACATAGGCCTCGGATCGTGACATATTGTCCATTTCGATAAATACAAATCCTTTAAAGGTGCTACCCTGACAACGGTGCGTGGATACGGCCAAGTCCAGTAACAAGGGAAAACCGAAACGTACATGTTCTCGACCATAAAGAGAGTATTGATGAAACGTACGATACAGTGTTAAAATTGTGCCATCGTTTTCGTCTTCAATGTCCACAGAAATTACGACGGTTCGGTGATGCTCTTCTTTACGATTAATTTTTGTCAATCGAAATCTTGTTCCTTTCGGTTTACAAGTGTCTACGAGACAAACGTACGGCGCCCCAACTTGTAGGGCAACCGTAATATCGTTTTCGCTAAGCCGGTCGTCGTTGAAGTTTTTTACGTAGCATCGTTCCAAATAGGTGTCCGTTTCGAATAGAACATATCGAAGTTTGATCAGCGACATGTTAATTAGTAAAACGTTACTATTAAATTTGGAGATAAATTTAAAGTCTCTAAACGATCCGTCCAAGTTGAAAAGTTTTGTCAAATTAATGTCTCGATTTTTTAGCGACCGAATAATCTTGTCGTTGACAGAATCGCCAGCTTCAAATTGTCTTAATAGTTCGGTCAACTTGGGATCTTGCGAGCGCATATGTTGCTTGATAAACAGCACTCGATCCACGTAACTTAGACAATTGTACAGATCGTTTTCGTAGGCACCGATAGCAGATAATTGATTAACGTCGCCCACTAACAAAACGATCAAACACATTCGGGCGGCAAATCGAATAAGTTCACGAAGTAATGCCGAAGGGATCAAGGAAACTTCATCGATAAATATGATATCGTACGTTTCATCGCCGCTGTCAAAGTGATCGAAATTTAACGTTTTCTCCGAACTATTGCCAGTCGTCAGATCTTCCGTTACTTCGACATATTCGGGGAACGACCAATGAAAACCTTTCATGAGAAATTTACAAATTGTTTGTGCCGTAACGCCATACGCATGACCCTCGGCAACCAGTTTTTTGGTCGTCGCCAAATAGAGGACTTTTTTCCGTTTGAGAAAATGCAACGTGGTCGTTTTACCGGAACCCGCAACACTATTGACCAATATTACATTTTGTTCGTTTGATTGGGTTTGTTGTCGTCGCCGTTCCAGAATATTTTCGATTTGCTGGACAATATTGGCCTGATCTTCGTTGGGTGTTAAACTGATCTTCGTTGGAGTTTGCATGCCATTTCTCCTTTCATATGACCGTGCCGATTTTGGACCATTTCCACAACATGTCATTTTGAGAAAAATGCTAGCACACTGGCGAAGCGATATACGATAAAATCTGTCCGATTCTAATTTTACCTCGAACGCTTTGATAAGCTTGTCAATTGTCTTCATACCTTTACCCGTAAACATATTACGGTCAATTACTACCGACCAATCCGCGGTGTCTGAATGATAATTAAAATCGGAACAACAACTAAACTCGACATTCTGCAATTCACGTGAGATATCCTCATGTTTGATTACTGTTGTTGGTATCGAAAGTCGAGGACGTTTGGATCTGGTGACGTCGTCATCATCGGCACCGTCGTTTCCCTTTTCCACGTACACTACATAGGGCGAAGAGGCATCTACTCGAACCAAGGAATCAATTACAATTTCACCTTGAAAATTAAAGTACCAACGCATTTGAAGATGATTTTGACCATTCTCGTTGGCAAAATACTTTGCCGCCTGAAACACTTTAGCCTGATAGGCAAAGCAACTGGATTTTTTCTTTTCGTCTAGTTTCGTCGGAAAATCGAAACCTGCTAATGTAGACATTGCAAAAGTTTACCGAATTACGCGAAAAATAATCGTATAAATTATAATGGGTCTTGTAACATCGATACTTGTCAGTTTGATAATTTTACTTGCGTGTATTTATATGTTTATTCCCGCAAGACAATTGGACGATATAACACTGCACAAATTTATGACGGGAGTTTCGGGCAACGTACAATTAACGACCATTCCGGCCATCACGAATATCGGTAAAGTTTGTGTATTTCCATTTTGTCTCATTAAACAAACGATAGACTGGAATACGGTTCTTTATTCCTTTAACCTAGAACCGGGTGACGGTATAATTTACGATCACGGCCATTGGCGAGCCCAATCTTATACGTACAACTTTGAAGGGACCAAATTGTATCGTACCAATACCTTGACACACGAACGGCAACTTTTCCTCGAATTTAATCTAGGCAAAGATTTCGAATTAGCGAACGACGATCAAATTGTATCAAAGCCCTATTGCGAACAACCAGGCCGGATACCAATTATTCAAAGTGCCTTTAGCCGTTTCTATAAAACACAAACTCTGGGCGAAAATCTCTATCAGTATGAATATTGGTTCTGTAAGGAACGGGGATCTCAACCCGATCTTGTTCTTTGCCAAAATCAAAAATTCGATTCGGCACTAGTTTCCTGTCGTAGTTGGACCGAATGCGAAACCCAAGCGGACAATTATATTTGGTCAGACGTAAAAGACGCTACGAAATATTATCAATACCGGGGGGATGTTTTAGTACACGGCACTTGTCCCAAATCGAATCCCTTCTTTAACGGTTTACGTTGCATGAATCCAGTTTGTAAACCGTTTCTAGAATATGACAAAGACGACGATGTATGTCGCGTACCTCACGATAGCAGTTCCTTTTTCATTTGTAAAGGATTGGAAGCGACAAAAATTACTTGCCCACAAGGAGTCGATTCTTCGGGCATTAGTTGTCTTTACGGCTGTAAAGGGTCAGAGGTATTTGTAAAAAAATATATGGAAACGTTACAGGTCACACCTCAAAGGGTACTTGTTGGGCAAACGGCTTGTCATAACGGTAAAGTGATTGCCACAAGTTGTGCCTCACATTTGAAACGTAAAACGGTGCTGGAAGACGATAAATTATATTACTACTGGGCGCCAGAGTATCATTTGGTAAAAGGTAATTGTATACGGTATACTGAAAAACCACCCAAAAACGAAATGGTAATATTTCCCGATAGTCCCGATCCTGCAATCGCTTCACATACTACCGGTACCGGTCAAACTATATTGAAAATTATTCCGTATGAAACGTTTGCTTCGTTCGAATCCGATCGAACTCGTTACTATAATGCCGATGGATTTCCGTACAAAGGGGTACTTTTCTATTTCGGATCGCAAAAGTACATTTTGGATGAAAAATTCTTAATAGTCCCTCCAAATACCAACTTTGTACTAAATAATAGTTTGAACGGAGTTTGGATCGAACAATTGACTATTGCACAAGCGAAAGAACAAGACATCTGGATCGAAGATACAGCAAACGATTGCGATTTCGGTATAGATTTTCCCGGTTTACATTATGTTAATAAAACGGGCAAGGGAATGTGTCTAGACGGTAAACCCACTCTAAATATTTGTGCCGATCACGGTATGATTCTATTTCCTGACGGATGCGGATACTTTGACAATTCTATAGTATTCACCGTCGGTGACAAGGTAAAAGAAATGGCCCAATCCACTGGTAAAAAAATCAGTGGAACGTATAAAGGAATTTATAGCGCCACTAATTCTTTATGGTAGATGGGCGCAAAACACGAGCATTTCTTTTTACTTGTTACTGTTTAGTTTTACTAATGCCAAAGTGCCAGTAAGTTACCGTTTGATTAGAACAATGCCAACAGACGCGATGGTAAACAAAGTGCTACCCCAAGAGGCAGATTATTTAGACATGACCACCTACGCGGCACAACGTAACAAACTTTTTCTAGCCGAACAAATGGCAATCAAATACCCCGAAATTTTCAGTTGGTGTGATATAGTGATACGGCCCGCCATCAGTCCTCACGATTACGAGTATGAAGAACAGTTTGCCGACTGGGCCATATGGGTCGATTGGACTTGGACCGAGATGGGTTGCACGAAAATTAGCTGCAATCCCCGCGGTCAAAATTTCGATTGTACGGCCGACAGTACACCTTTCGCTTTTCGTTCGGGCGATACGACGTGGACATCCTGTGAACCGGCTTGTTTCTTTCGAAATGATTTACCATCGACAAATGTGGGCGTGCATTCATTACAAACACAGTACCATAAAGGAAAATGCTATTGGGTTATGAATGCTATTCACGCTTGGATGACCGATCCTACCGTTCGATCGAATGCTAGATATGCGCGCCGAATTAATACTCTCGCCACCGGTTTCGACGTATCATACGAAAGCGATGAGTACGACATTCCCACGATTAAAGGTCGAATAAACCAATACTATTGCGACGCCTTCTTTCAAAAATTAAAGGGGGACGATTGCGAGGAACCGTGGTGGAGCGACGTACTCGGATATACATTTATGGGTCAAAGTTTAGTAAAATTTTTACAAGAAGACATTCACCCGAATGCCGGCGAGCGAGATCAAATTTCGCTGAAACCTAATACGAAAAATATACCGTCCCATTTACTGAATAAACACGACTGGAAATTGCACATTAATCAAGATTTTCAGGTCATTAAACCGAATGTACTGTTGAGCGATTTAGGTTTTACAACAATCATGTTAACGCCAGCAAAACGAGGCCATTATATGTTTCATAGCAAAGTCGGTATAATTGAACGATTTTTATTTTACGATTCCGTGGAACGTGTAACAAATCGCTCTTTGTCCCGTAATCAATATCTTCAAATGTTAGCACCCTTGGATCAAAATAAAAATGACAGTAGTGGTAGAAGAATGCGCCGAGATATTATAAGTACGCCGACGATCGACTACTGGGATTCGATAGGGGATCGTTTTAGCACTACTGCCGCTTTACTAATACAAATGTTTGTTCAAAAGGAATTTTACATACAGATCGGTACAGATTTCTCTTGGGCTTTGCTTAGTCGTAAATTGGGTCCCGTTTTCAAGGAGCTATTGAGTAAAGCATTTTCCACAATGTCCACGTTATTAACGGAGAATTCGGTTCGTATAATCGACACCATAGCCGGTCATTTAATGGGACAAATAGCCGCCCATATACTAGTGAATTTTTCGGCAAAATTCATTTTAATGATGAGCAAACTAGCAGTGGCGGGCGCAAGTGTAATTGGCATTATCGCCGACATTGCTCTAGTTTTAGATTTTTTGGTAATGTTCGGTTGGGATCCGCTCGGACTGCAAAATCAAATGGACTCTCGAATCTTGGATATGTTACGCGAACAGGCCATTGTGGCACGATACAAAACGGGCGATCCTAATTGTGAAATTGATCCGTCTTTCTTTACACAATATATACTGAATGAAAAAATCGGTTCAGATACGACAAACTCTGACAACGACGGGGGCCCACATTTTTCCTACGCCCATCCCATTTATCAAGACTCTGCGACAACGTCTCAAAACGAAGGGATGATCAAACGACCACAAATCTATCCCGATCAAATGCGCTTTCAAATTTCAGCTCTAAGTGACTATCTAAATGCCCGGACGTCCAATGCACTGGGCCAACGTTACGACTGGGACATTGATATCGTTTCAAAGACGGACGATACGGTTACCCGTTATGAAATTTATAGCCACTTTATTGCCAAAACAGACTTAATCACCTACAACGAACTGATTAAAGTCCGACAATATCTTACCGTTGTAATTATAATTGTTGTTATGGGCTTTATGGCGTTTTCGTTAATCGATTTGTTTAAACCTCTATTAGTTTTGACCATTCCCCTAATTTGGATACTTTCCTATGTTCGATTTGCTAATAATGAACTTCACAATAGGATTTTCGAAGACCTTTATCGTAAATTTTTGCTCTAGTAGGTACTTTGCCGTACTCTGATCGTAAATTTTTGTGCTAGTCAAAAAAACAAAGGTATATGTATTACTGTTATCTTTATTGCCTATAAACTCTACAATCAAGAAATCTTTAACGTTTTCGAATGTTCACTCTCGGTGCCGTTTTCGCTTTGACACGAAATTGGGACACAAGAAATGTTTCCAGAAAAGTGTACACCTTTTTCTGTGGTTCTCCGTCGTCGTTTCGAACGAATTTTGTCTGAGAATTAAACAGTCCACTTCTCGAAGTAATAGCTAGATACAACACATCGGGATCCTCTGGTTGTTTTATCGGTTGGGTTGATTTGACCAGAGAAGCGGGTGGTTCCCAATCGATGGAAAATTTACTCGATTTGGTCGGAATTACCACTTTGTAAAATGCTGAATTTTTTGATACGATAGAATTAAGTTTCAAAAATTCTTGCACCATCTCCGAAGTGATCATTGTATCTCGCAACGCTTGGAATCTTTTTTGAGCAGACATTTTTATGTCCTCGACACCGGCAAAACTAATAATGGCATTTATATGAGATTCACCTGCCATTTGATCCAGGCCTAAGTAGCGGCCGCGAAGACTTACAAATTCGACCAAATTGCTGGCCGTATTGTTTGAACACGATGCAAGCACCAAATGAACAAAGTCCGACAATCGTTCACGAAAACGTCGATAGTCTTTATCGTTGACGAGTTGTTTGATTCGTTCTTCTTTGGAGATGCTTTTGTCTTCTTCAAATGTTTCGTTGCTAATATATTCGACCAAATCGAATAGATCGTCGTTACCAAAATATTTGATCGCACCCGCCAAGATAATGGCCGTTGTAAATTGATCAGGGCCAATAGGTCCCAGGCCCATCGACGAACCACCAAACAGTGGTTCACGGGTCACATTAAAAAATTCACGATCCACCTTCTTTGCATCGTTTGTTGAAATTGTACCATTCTTTGTAGTGTTATTTTCCTTTGTCAAAATTGCAGTATTAGTGCCGTTGGCCGTAAAATAAATTGGTTGTTCTTCTTCATTGTCCGATTCGAGTCCATTATCTTGCTGTTGGGGATCAGCATCACCTACGTCCGCTATCATCGTGTCAAAGTTGTTGTTCTTCTTCCTCTGCTAATAAATGATTTACAATTTCACCCAATTCAAAATCGTGAGCACTCGAAAGTAACTTTCGATTTAGTTCGTCTATTCGTTGCTGCAACTCAGTTTCGTTGGATTGCTTATTGTCTGGTTGTTCACTGTCCAATGATTTTGTTCTTTTGAAAGGTTCACCGTCCACAAATTCTGATGTATTTTTTCTCTTTAGACGATTTCTCCGTTCGCGCCCTACAGGCTCTGAGTTGTGTCCTCTAGTTTTTCTTCTTTTATAGCTACGAGTGACGCTCCACTTTGTACATTCTCCCATTATCGGTTCTACATTGTGGTTTTTGAACAACTCGCAGATAATTTTAATTCGCGTCGTGACATTCTCAATATTAATTGGTAGTTGCACTTTTGTCGATAAACTCAGAAGGAAGCGAAGGAGAAATATGGCCGCCGTTAGACTATCCATACTCCAAATGTTGCTCGGTATGGTACGAGTTTTAAATGTAAATTTGGCACATTGCGGATCTTCCCGTTCGGATGCGACACACTCCTGATTGAAATTCCACAAATGCTGAACCAGATTCAGTTTTAATTGTCTTTCCCACGGCGTTCGCAGTTCCAGACTTATACAATTTCGCCAGATCCGGTACAGCGTGCTGGCTAGTCGAAAGGAGAAAAATCTCTTATTTTCGCTGCCATTGGCACCGTTCAAATCGAGTCCCGGTACTAGATCTTTGGGTCCCAGTTCGATATAAAGATGCATCAGAATAGGTACAATATCATCGTTTATAAATATTCCATCGTTTCGAACGTACAACGATAAATCTAACGGAAAGGAAGTTAAATAACGTTTGACCTGTTCCAGTCGTTCTTTAATGAAAAAGAAAACGGGCACAATTTTTACGCCGTCCAAGCTGATTTCGTTTCTTTGGAAAATAATCATCTTACGCTAAGCTCAATAAGAATGTACACGGTTTACCTAAAATCGTTTCTGAATTCAAACTGTTGCCGACATTACTATTACTCTGTCAAAAAACCCCACAACGGCGTTCGGTACGAATTGCATCCGGGCTTGAAACCATTCATTACCGCGGTCGATTATCACGGCGTCGGACGTATTGAAAACGTTAATTACCTTTGTTTGGTGTGTAAAAGTTTACTGGACGATCATTTGAACAAACCTTTCGGTATACTTTGGCACAATTGCGATACTCTCGCCGGTCTCGGTATTCAAACGATTCTTGCCTGGTTCATGATCGTATTGATGGCATCCAGTTTAATTGTACCGCAAAATATAACTTTAGCCATGTTTATGGCATTAGTATTTCTTGCCAACGCCCATATGCCGGTGAGAGTAACTAATTATGCTTGCCCGCACGTTACAGTGATTGGTGCACAAATACAAAGTTACACGAAAAAAAACGTACTATTTTTACTATAGATCGAGATTTTCACGGGGCAACCCAATATTAATACGTTCGGGGCCCGTGTCTAATTCCGAATGGTCATACTTTCTTTTTTTGAATTCCTCGTAATAACTGTCACTTTTGTTGTTTATAATGAGCTGCCGAATAAATTCTTTGATGATTGGCTTATTTTTCTCGAGCCAGGCATTGCGCCGTTGTTTGTCTTCGTTCAAAAGTAACAGTTTAGCATTATCGTATCCCATTTTAATGTAATCTTTGTATTCGTGCAAAAATGCAGTTAATTGTCGTTCGATGTTCCGTTTAAAGATCAATTGGCCCATTAATCGGGTAACGAAACTTTTGTCATTAACCAGAACGTTGAAGATTTTTTCGAAAGCGTCCTCGTTGAGCGTTTGCTTTGTTAACGCGTCATCCACCAAATCGTATAGCGCTTGAATCAGTAAATCGATTTGAAAATGTGTAGCAATTAAATCTTCGATCGTATCTTGTATCTCGTCAATATCGTATGGTTGTTGTTGGGACGTTTTATTCGGAACAAACAACTTTGGATATGACTTTATCATATCTGTAATAATTTTGTGACTTTTAAGAAGGATATCGCTAGGGTAAATAAAACTAAGTACATCCATTACTAGGAGAATTTATTAATCGTCTTATAACATAGATTACATACATTGTAGAAAGATTCTCCTTCGTCGTGTGATCGATCGTTGAAACGTACCACCCTAACGGACTCGTGGGAACATTGACCAATTTCTTCCCGTAGTACAAATTTACTAATGTCCAGGGGCGTCGAAAGAATGAGATTGCCGCTGCCAACGACAGTTCCACCAACTAAAGGATTTAAATAGAGATAGGGCTTGTGAATCAAACGTCTAATTCTTATTCCGTTGCGAATGGTACCGCTGGCACGGAAAGTTAAAGAAGCGACCAACTTTTGTGAGGCTTGAAATCGTTCGACATTTTGCACGTCAAAGAACAACTTTTCCAAAAAGGGAAATTCGTTGGTAATTTGTTTTAAGCTTAGAGTGTACGTCGACAGTTGCCGCTCGTGTGGGGAAAAATGTCGATTAATCATTGTTCCGTGCGGGGAGTTGAGAAACTTGTAAATGACAAAGCAACCACAGTTAATGTGTAATGTTTGCATAATAAAGGAATTGAGTCGTTTACATCGATTATCCCATTTTTGTTGAACGATCGGACTCCACGGTAATTGATCCTTGTCGATTTGGCAATAGTGTTCGTACTTGTCACAAAAATTACTTTCGATTACTTCGTTGGTTACTAGGCTGAGCGCCAAACGAATACGGTCTTGGTGAGTGGCACCGAATAAAGTTTCTAAACGCATCTTGGAAAATATTAAACTGTCAACGAGTCACTGTAGCTAATTTGTGGAAAATTTGTTGTATTCGGTGTGGCCGTTCGCTGAATTGACACAGGAGATTGAAATACGAAAGATTTTATAGTGTCCACATCTTTGCTCATGCTAACTTGGTCGGGTATTTTAAAATAGTTTGATAGCATCGTCAATTGACTATTTGTTTGTTGGATTTGTGCCCGATGTTCTTTCAATTCTGTTTTCAGTTCGGATTTTAACCGTTCGAACGTTCGGCCTTGTTCTTTGAGTTTCTCGAGAGCCTCTTCAAAACGATCCACACCGCTTTCCTCCGAAATGGGTTGATATCGGATTCCATTAGGTCCTACGTATTGGACTCGCCGGTCCGAACCGTTACCTATGACTGGCCGTAACTGAGAGGTGGGCATTCTAGTTCTGAACATATCGTTACCGGTTGTTGGATATAGTAAATCGTGGGGAGTGGCAATTTCGATCGGTTTTCCCGTACTTCGATTCCACAGTTTAAAGATTAGGTAAAAACATCCGAAAGCTATACAAGCGTAAATTACATATTTCAGTATATTGCCCAGACCGGACAGCGATCCGACAATAGAACGGGGCAATTCGTTAAACAAATCCGCTATGGTTGCACTGACCGATTTTGGGACGCAGTGAATTATTTCATTTGAATTGAGTATAGTCGGATCGTAGTTTTCGCCATCGGAAGGATTTTCCCGCGAAGCTGTACATTTTAGACAGTGCGGCGAACTTGGCGTACAAGTACAATCCGAAATGGGAAATTTCGTCGGTAAAGTGCCACAAGCGCTCATGCCGGAACCAACCGTGGGATATGCACATGAACATTTAATAATTTTACAACCGACCGTTGTTTGATTGTGCGTTTTGAAATAGACACAACCCGCGCGAATTTCTGCAATTGCACTGAGAGCGCTGTATATCGTTCCACTGACGGCGATCGCTCCTACGGCAAATAACGTATACTTGCCGGTCTTACTTTTTTCCTTTTCAATTTTATCGATCTTTTCTTTGGTATTCTTGTCTTTGGCTATTTCCGCTTCGAGTTCGGCCGCGTTTGTTTTCCCATCGAGATTGGGCAATGTGCTACGTATTTCTTCGGCCGTTTCGTTTATTCTTTTCAAATTTCGATCGGGCATTTCCAGAGCCTCTCGGTTCATTGCCTGAATGTAACGGTTCGTTTCCACTGCCACCGAGGCCAGTGCCGGATTGGCTTTGGATATCGTTCGTGCCGCCTCACCCTCGCGTAAACCGGCAATAAATTCAGTCGTTCCCAACGAACCGATATTACGAAAGTTTACCGATTCAGTGGACTCCAAAAACTGTTTCATCAGTTCGTTGGAATTATCGAGTAGTCTGAGATTTTTTTTAAAGTCATTTTCGTTCGCTTCTCTAGCCCACGCCCCTCGGATATCGCTGGTAATACCCATCTTCTTAGTTCAATTGCAAATATATTCCTATTTACGTCGTTGTGCGAGATGAGCTGGCCGAACTACCAGTATATTTTACACTGCTTTCCGGACTTACAATGTAAACGAAAGCGGCAATGGTTACAACTATAATTGAAATTAGTGTCACTAAATATTGCCACGGTATCGAGAACATGTTATTTGCTTATAATAAGTAAATATGCCTATTCAAGACTACGATGCGGCATACGAAGAAATACAAACGCAAATGGAAACGGCCGCCAAAATTGCCAAACAAAAACGCGAAATCGATCCTGTTGAAATTGCAACGGAGCCACAACCGCAACGAGCCGATTTACGTCAATTACTACGCGATCTAGGTAACAAGACCAATTTCAATATCAACCCAAGCAACAAAACGTCTTCCACCAAAGGGGCAATTTTTCGGTTTGCCTTGGTTCTCTTTATTCAAACCGTCATGATTTTTGGCTCCTCGTTTATGAACATTCGAAACAAATTGGTTTTGATCGTTTCCTCGAGTTTAATGTATCACATAATGATGCAACATATTTATAAGGTCCATGGAACGACAACAAATGTCCGATGAGCAAATCCAGTTTACCAAACTAATTGAACACATGTTTAAACGTAAAATAGCATTGAATATGTGGATGCAACCCTGTCCGGAAAATAACAAATTCGATCGATTTCTGAATTCCTTTCCAACGAAACTTTTGTCACCAAACCGAAAAGAGAGCTGAAAAAAAATATGCTAATTCGGCCCGCTAATTTTTTTTGTTACGACGTTAACGGCGGCGCATCTTCTTTGAAATTTGTTCGGTTTCTCCGGTTGGGTTGGGGCTCTTTTGCTTTGTGACTTTGTTCTTGAATTCGTTTCGTTCCGCCACGATGGTATCTTTTATCATGTGTTCTATTAATTGATCGCTTTCCGGAAATCCGTTAGCCTTTAATTTAAAACCGAGAATAGCGCCTTTTCCAATTTTATAAACGTCCATGCCCCGAGTAGCTGGCGTGGCAAATACAAGAATTGGCACTACTTTGCCACTGGGAAACCGGATCTCGTTTTCATCAATTTCAAAGTTATTAAATTTTTTGTCGGGCTCCGGTTTGATATTCGTATACATGGCATCGGAACTTATCAACCACCATTGCTTTTGATCCTGGGTATGAACCATATACACATTGTCGCCGTATTTGGTTACGGTAAAATTACTTTTGGGTAAATCGACGGCTATTTCGATGGGAAATTGTTGATCGTAAAGTTGGGGTGTCGAATACGTGGAATCGTAGACGGTAAAATTGTTTGCGAGCGCAGTCTGCTTTTCGAACGTCGCAACTAATAATTCCGAAGGTTCTTCGATCTCGGGGTTCAGATCGTGCTGTATTCTTGGCACTGTGATATCGTCGTAAATCAAGGTCTGATTCGCAATTTTTTGTCTTCCAAATATTTGATTGCCTGGCAATGGTAGTGCTTCCATCGATTCATATTTTCCATGATCCAAATCTTTTAACATGTTATGACTTTGAATTTCATAATGTTGGGCCACCGGAATAGGCAGTGCACTTTTTTGGTTTTCCAATAGAAATCTCGACAACCAATCTTGAATACTTTTTTGCTGTTCCCTATTCGTTACGTCGAACAAGTACGTAAATATTATGTCTCTGTTCAAACTAGTCATTCTTATATTATATGTGGTATGCTCGTGTCAAAAAAATACAAAACGTTTTTCGCCGATAATAATTCCTTGGGAAGGGGTTTACAAGATCTGAACTGAAAAAAAGTCACCCGCGTCTTTACTGGTAAACTCTTTACAATACGGCGACGTCCCAAATTTAACCAGATTCTTTCGTGTGATATTCTACTAAAACGTTGGCCAACTGCAATAATTCAACGGGTTCGACTAGATTCCTTATGTCCATTATTTTGATGATAGACTGAACAATTAAATGAGCGTTTGTTTTGTTGGAATGGTTTGCTTGGGTTGCGTTAGCGCCGGCAGCAGCACGGACCTTGTTCAACGAGTGTCGTATATGAATGAACGCGGCCAACGGTAAATATTCTACGGGAACGTTCGGATGAGCAAAAGCTCGATCGTTGATAAATATCCAGGGTACGTAGTTGGCTAAAATATACAAGGGAATATTGTCATTTTTAAACATCAGTTCCATTTTATGAAATCGATTTGCCAGATCTGTTGCCGGTAGGCTCAGTAAGCGACTCAATGAAAAACGGTCTTTTATAAACACCGGCAAAATTTGTTTCGCTTTGGCAAAGTCTCGAACGTTGTGCCATTGACGAAACGTCGAACTACGAGCTCAGACTTTTCTAGCGGCCCAAACACAAAGCGTCGCTATTGCCTTATCGCTCGCAATTGCTTCGATAACAAAGTTGCCGCTCAGAAACAGTTTGGTAACCAGGAAAATTCCAAATATCGTAGGACACAAGTTCACATGTGAATCGAGTAGTTTGCGATAAAAATCGATTAACGAAACGTCCAAGTGTAATTCAAATGTTTCCTGGACGCGACCCTCGTCTACGAGAAAAGCCGCCGAATTGAGGACATCTTTGAGAGCCGATTCGGGCGAGTTAAGTACCTGCGAAACCCCTTCGGCCAATTCTTTCGTGAGAACGTTCATTATTTCGGAAAATTCCTTTTCTTTAAAGCCAGTTTTTTCCCTTTCGAATTCGCGCAAGGCATGCTGAATGAACCAATTTAAACGGCACATGAATTCCGCGAAAGGTAACGTATTGAAATTTTGACCGTACCACGCTCCTAAACTTTCGAGTAACATTTTGGCCTCGTACAACAAATAATTGTTAACGGTCAGGCGATACGGTACGCAAACGTTCAAGTCCTCGTCACCGTTGCTGGGAAAATCGTCATATGTTAAATTTATCGTTTGTTCTTCGTTCACGTGCCAATAACGGCATAACATGGCAACATAATTTGTATGATTGTATTCGGGCGAATTCACTTTGGGTAAATTAATCGCACCTAACAATTCTCCCATAGTAATATTGGGGTTGTTCGCTTTTAGCAATCGTACGGCCGCAAACAGAAAGTTTTCCTTTACTAAATAGGACAATTGTTCGGTACCAGAGGATTTCATACGTTCCGCGTCATTTACTGCTTGTAATCTAGCTCGCTGATTGTCGGTAGTTAAATTTTCTTGAAACCATTTGAGGGTTTCCGTGTTACCGACAAAGTACTGAAATTTAAACAGTATCGATGGTGGCGTCTCTAGGGCCTCCCATGGATTTTGTGCAATTAAAGTTAAAGTTTTTGACACACTCGGCGTTTCCATTGGTTCTGCTTATAAGTAGAGAAAAAATGAAACTGTGGGGTTTTCTCGGGTTTGTTACATTTATGATGGTTGCTTTTCTTGCACCGAATTTTCTGCCTTTAAAACATCACTACTGGTTATACGTTTCGAAAATTGAAACGCTCTATAGAAATGTCAACGGTGTCGAATTCGCGCAAAATCCTTCCTGGTTACAACGGCTGTTGATAAAGGTACGACAACAATTGATTGAAAAGTAAAACCCCCCCGAGCAACCTCTGCTCAAATGTTGTGACAACGTTCGATAAAAGTTTTAACGAGAACTGCCGGCCGGTCAAATTTCGAAGGGCCAAACATAAAGTCGTGAATTTCATCGCCAAATAAATGTATTTGTATATCTGAAGGGTTCCAGGTGTACTTCATTCTAAACAACTGATGAGCAAAACTGTATAATTCCGAGTCGATGGCCAGAATCGGTATATCATTTATATTTCCCATTTCAACTAATAAAGGATCGAAGCGGCGCAGTTCCGTTAACGGTCCGTAGAGATTCAATATATTTTTATAGATCACGGGAAACGAATAACCCGAACTTACGCTCGAATCGTTTACATCGATATAGGGAGAAAGTAAAATTAAACCTTTGGGTTTCAAATCTACCGGTACGCCAATGGTGCTAGACAAACGATTCTGCCATACGGGACTTTTTATAGCGAGCCAACTTTGCAGAACGTGAAACGCGCCCGCGGAATCGCCCATAAGAAATATCGACGTTTCGGGTTTTTGTTGCGAAACAATATGCCCGCCGACAAGTAAAAGTTGTTCGATCGGCGTAGGAAATTTGTAACGCGGCGCTAAGCCGTATCGTATGGAGTAAATGCGGCACTTTGTATAATTGGCGAGCCGTGAAAGAAAATGACTAGCCTCATGGTCTGCAACGAATGCGCCGCCGTGCATATACAAAATTAAACCGTTAGTGGTCTGACTGTCGTATGGCTCGTACAAGTAATAGTTTTCGTGTTTGTAAACAAAACATTCGGGGAACGAGGCCATCGATTCATTAAATTGATAGGTAATCACTCTGATGGCAATATGAAAAAAACTCCTTAGTATTACGTTCGCTAATATCCAAGCAAAAACTACAATTAGCACAAATGTAGCACACTTCATAGTTAAGTACTTATGGCCAATATTCTTAGCGACCGTTTATCAGTACGTCCGACGACATCGATCATTGAAACACGCCCGCGAATTTCGGAGGCCGTAACAAAACGTAAGAAACAAGTTTTAGAAATTGCCAACAAGTTTCTGTCGGTAATTTCCAAAAGTGGCGACTATAAAAATATCGTCGATCAAATGCTCAACGATCACGGTCTGTCCAAGGATTTGGCAAGACGTGTACTTAGTTCAATTAAAAAACGAACCGGTATTAGACCGCCCCCGGATCTGATGCGGCAATTTAAAACGATAAACGAAAATTACATGTCACAAACGCAATTCAATAAAATGGTTGAGTATGCCGTAACCAGTCTGGAACATAACACCGATATCAATTTCTGTTATTATTCGGCCGTTTTCCTTATGTGCGCTTTTACGGGAAAACGATTAAACGAAATCTTATCGATGACCCAAAAACAACTTGAAATGTTACGCGATAAAGGTCAAATTGCCATTTACATCGATAAGACAAAACACGTCGGTCAAGTGAAATGGTATGGGCCTAAGGAATTGCTCGGTCCCGTCGTTATTTTGTTGATTCGAGGCAAATCGTCTAGGTCGTCATCTTTTCATTTGTACAATAAATTTACCAAGCACTGGAAAAATGTTTTTGGAACACTACCACCGCGTGGTATCAAGTTTCACAGCTTACGATATAAGAATGTCGGTAAGATACTATTAAGTCATGGTCAACTGGACGAAGGTAAAAACATTTCTGGAACGAGTTACTTTGAAAAAGTCCGATACCCATAATGCTGAAGAATTCACTACGATTGCAACCGACCTCTGGGACTATGCCACAAAAATGGAAAGTTTGTCCCACAGGCCGGTCGGCCATCCGGGCGCTTTTATTGCCATCGGTGATGCTGTCGAGAAAGCTTTAACACTAAATGCCCTTACAACCTTGTCCCAGTTAATGCACGAAATTTCTGTTTACTTGGAAAAAAACGACATACCAAAGTCAAACAGTCCGCCGGCAGAGTTTGTACACTTTTTGAAAGAGCTGGAAAAAATCAAAATTAATCAACCCGACCTTGCGGGGCCGTTGTACGAACGCCTAAGCAATTTATGGAAACAATTTGCCATGTCTTATGACGACTTTACACGATCCGCAAAAACTATTGCCGGTCAACAAGTTAAAATTAACGAGCTGACTAAGCAACAGCAAAATTTGATTTCGAGCCTAAAGAGATGCAACGACGAAAATAATCGTTTAAGCAAACAAACTCAAGGGCTAATGGCTTTGGTAAATCGAATCAAACGGGGCGGTTAATTTTTTCAATCATAAGACGATGTTTTGGTTGATCATTATATTAATCCTACTGATCAGTTTGGGTATATTATACCTAAATTTATCGCCTTCGATGTGGTTATATTACGATTTGAAAGCAAACGTTACGACCTATAAAAATAACAAATTGAGCCGACTTTATCTCAGTGGGGATTTGCCGACACTTAGTACGTTCGACATTGAAAAGTCGGTGGATAGAAACTCGTTACTATATTATTTGGCCAAAAATCCCAAGGCGACGAATACTTGTTATGTAACAGAATTATTGAAAATGATTCCAGTCGTTGCGAATCCAACGACAATTTCCGAATTGTCGGCCATCGTATATTCTTCCATATTATCCAACCGAGCAAAGTCGGCAAAAATAGATTTGAAGGTTGTACGAGATTATTTCCAACAAAATTCGTTAATACCACAGTTGAATTTAAACGATCTCATTGAACTTTATCGTTGGTCAACGTTAAAAATTAACGTCGGTCAAACAAATTATTACAACACTCTCATTGATATGCTCGGTGAAGGAGCAGTACCCTTAAATTTCGATTTATATGCTCGACTCATCTATCGATTGTCACGCAACGTAAGACCCTTTCCCACAATACCGCCGTCAATTGACTTATTGGACAGCAACAAATTGGAGCCGATTGTACTTTCACCACGCAACGTGGCAGCACGGACAAATGCCAATTCTATCGCTTGGGACGGACTGGAATTCTATACGGGAGCAAAGAAACTCTATTTCCCCGGTATTAAACGAGAAAACCAGTTAGGATTTACTGCACCGATAGTGAAAGTTCGCGGTACGACATTATTCCATGTTCACGAGGGCGAATACCTTCTAGCACGTATTAATCGCAGTCTGGTGTATATCGGCAAACCGTTACATTTTGCCACGCCGGGCGTTATTCAATCGAACGTTGAAAATTCGGGTACTGCCAGTAAAACAATCGTACTCAATTTAAATATAGAAAATGGTACCACGGCACGTCAAATCAAGTACATGTTTGAGACACAAATATCAACGATTGCCGTCAGTGAGTGGGTTTCCTACAAAATTAATACGCTACTTCACGACGTGTCTGTGGAAAAAATAAACGCGACCGAATTAGCTCTAAATCCGACAGTCCCCGGTAATTGTCTAATTGCAGTTCTGGGAGATTCTATACCCACAATCACAAAAGATACAAACGGAAACATAATACTTGACGGTACTCCAGTTAACAAAACAACTTTTCTACCTTCTATATAATACGGTCAGGTAAAACATACATTGAAAACGAGAATGCTTTTTTTCAGTACGATGGTCGTGCTTGCAATTTATCTGTTACAAGGACATTGACCGGGTTCGCGGTCAGGTTACGGCGAACAAATAAAATATGATGTTTTATTTATGAATGTTATGCAAATGATACAAACGGAAACATAATACCTGACGGTACCGCCAGTTAATAAACAACTTTCGATCTTCTATATAATATGCAGCGTAAACATACAGTGAAACGGAGAATGCTTTTTCGTTGCCACGGTCGTTTTTGCTTCGGTTTACATTTATCTAGTACAAGGAAATGACCGGGTTCACGGTCTAGGTTACTGGGAACGAATATACGGTGTTTTATGACTGTTTTGCAAATGATACTTTAGCTTAGTCGATTTGAATTTGTAAGTTTTGCCATTTCCGCTGGGATGGATAAAATAAATGGTTCCATTGTCGTTGCTTAAATCACGGCGTTGTCGAGAAACCTGTTTGGGAACAACTATGGCGTGGCTTTCGTCATGATCCATTGGATCGAAAACAATTCTACCACCGTCGTGATTAAATACTCTTTTAAAATCGGCCTGATCCGAATAGATGGAATCGAAAAGTTTCGCTTTCCAATAACCCGTTCGGAGTTGGTCTTTTGCAACGACAAACCTCAGAGAAGGGTAACCCCAATGATTTTCTGTGTATTTTTTTTCGTTGCTAGGCCAAATAAAATTTTGCCAATAACACGCCCTTTGCGAACACCGATTTGCTTCATAGTCGCCGATATTGGCTAAACGACAAGGGGATAAAAGTGGGTATAATAGACCGTCAGCATGTTGACCCATGCACGGTTTAATAGGATAGCGGGCATCGAGATAACCGGCCCCGTAACGATTATAAATTCCACAATTATATCTGCGGTTCGGGGTAACTAGAAACCATTTCGATTCTTCATAATGATAGGGAAGCAGAGACGATGCAATATGTACCGGTGGATCGATATAAGCACTCATAATGTAAATGTGCTTATTCTGGTTAAAGTCCGTGATTGACGATGGCGGTGTACCAAATTCGATTTGAAATTGCCACATGGATTTTAAACGTTCCGTCGTAGCCCACGAAAATTGTTTCAGGGTATGCAAATCCGTCAAATAGATGGGTATGACTTTATTGTATTGTTTCGGGTGTGAATAAAATAGATAACCGCCGCAGGACGACGGTGTTCGTTTCATGGCAAAATTACATTCGCCGAAATCATCTTTGAGAGATAGATAATGAGGCCAAATATGAACACCCAATGTTTTCGGATCGTTGGCTAGACAGCCGGCCGGCGGATCCATGCCAATAAAAACAAATTTACACGGATCGGGTACCTGTCGTAGAGTCGGATGGGTAAATTGTTCGGCAAACGCAGGATCGGTCATTTCAACCGAAATTAATGCCTGATTGGCCAAATAGGGAATGTCGGTTTTCATTTCAAATATACGCGGTAAGCGACAATGGGGTCCACGAATATTATCACTGGCCGATATGTAGGGAGCATTACATATGCACGTTCGTAACATGGGCTCGATATCATTTCGGTCAAATGTACCATGTTTGCCGCAACCAATATCGATGTCACAGTCACCGAATGAGTTGATTTGGGTAACGAGATTTGGATATTTACATTTGCACATATATAATAGGGTTTCGCTATCCAAGTTACTTTCAAACAAAGTCCATTCACCGGTTAGAGGATTACATTTCCCTTTTCGCGATCCCTTTATGCAGTAGCCTTTATTATGGTCAGCGTTGGCTTTAATCGTAACGATATTTTTGCCACCATTGACGGTAACTGTAAAATCGCGTTCGAAATGTTTACAGGAAGCATTCAATTGCTTACATGCTAAACAGGCCATCGAATCATTTACATTACATTCGACCATTTCCGCTACACTACAGTCGACACTTTTGTCGGTATTGACAGTGGGTAATAACGTGTAGAAATTTGAATTATTGGTGTAGCGAGTGAGAATGTCCTGTTGTGATACGACATCGATTTTTGAAAGCCAATATAAACACGTAAAACCCAAACCTAAAATTAACATTTTAAATAGTAGTAAGACAATCATGGTAGCATCGATAGCCTTATTGGAATTTATTCAGCGAAGTCAAAAAAGAGTTTGGCTTCAAGTTTCACCCAGTTTATCGTCCTCGACTGTGCTCATATTAAACCGAATGTTGGAAAACGACAGGACTCGCGACTTGGCTTACAGTTTAATTAGCGAATATCAAAAGGCAGCTCAATTTCATTATTCGGCAATATTCGTGTTGAAAATGATTGTTGGTGTCGGCAGCCAGAAATGGAACGCGTTAAATTTCTTAAAAGTCCCTCGCGTTCCGACCGAAGAAATGCTGGAAAATTACGTTGCCTATTTTAACCCGGTCTCGAGTCTTGAACAGCGGCAACAGTTTAACCAATGTCGCAAACACCTCAATCCGGTAGTAGCATTTTTAATAGAAATCGTAAAGTGCTACTTTAACGATGAAGATGTAAACAAACGAGAATTGGACGAACATGTGAAAATTCAATTGGAGCGTGAAATAGATGATATTATTCCGTCGTTAATCGAGTCAAGTATATCGATTCCGGAAGTGCAAGGACACTTTTTACAGAATGTGTTAAAACGACAATTTCCCGATGCGGCCGATCACATATTAGCCGATTTACCAGACCGTGAACAGCACGACGTCGCGGACCGTGAAAATGCTAAACGTCCCCGTTTTTCGTCGGAAAGTGAGTTACCAGAAAAACTGGAACCCGTCGAGGGTGACCCTGCCATCTTGATAACTGAATGATAGGTTCGAAGGCGTATTAGGATATTTTAAACGGCAAGACAGTATATTCAGACCGGTTGGTTTTTTTACCGTAATGAAACATTTTTCGTTTTCGATCGTATTCGACAGGCCGGCGTCTAGGAATTTTCCACGACAATGATCGTTAGCTTCGAAAATCCATGTTGTACCAAGGCCGGTTTTTGCTATTAAACGATTCTTTTGTATATTTTGCACTTCAAGTGCTAGTCCGGGCAACGCTAAATATGATTTTTTGCTTAGCCATAAACCTTCGTTCGCCCCAATGTAAAGCAGTTCCTCGGGATCGCGAATAAAGAGAAACTTTAGAACCGAACGAGTTGGTGGATAAATGGGTTCTATGTTTTTCGATTCTTCGTCGGTTGGTAAATTTTTATAGTTTCCCGATGTAAAACCCGTCCAGGGTATTGGCAATGTCGCCGCACTGAATCGGTACCAATTAAGATCTTCCGATGTAAATTTTTCCAGATAATAAAATTTCGTACGGCAACAAAAATGATAGATGGGCGTAAAATTGACCGTAGGTTTACGTGGAAAATCACACATTAATGCGTACTTGCAACACGGTTCCGGTTTAAACGAATAGGTTGTGCCAAATTTATCCGTCCAAATGTTAGCGGCTAATACGCGCAGAAAGTAACAATTACTTTGGTTTATATTCAGCTCTTTCGGTAAAATTATGGAATCGGCCGGGATCATTCCTCGATAAATGGATGGCAATAAAGGTAACCCATCATTTCGATCTAGATCGATTCGGTGCCTTAAAATGTACCATAGGAAAAGATTTTCTAAATAGGTATTGCCAGTGAGATCCGATTTCTTTAAAAGATCCGTTGAAAACGGTTTCATGGTCACATTATCGTTTTTCTGTGGCATTACTATCAAAGCAAGCTGTTTAGTCAACCAAGAATTTAGTGACGTTACTTGAAAATTATCGCGGTTGGGTCCCAAAACCACAGGCAAACATTGTTCAATAACATCGACAAAGAGAGAATGGGGCCGTTAAAAACAACCGATTAAAATATCTACCACATTTGCGGATGTAGGTTGCGGTGGCATAATCGCATTATTACTATCGTCAAATTTCCGAGAAAACATAAACAATTCTGATTTGCTCCATGGCACTGGACTGTGAAGATAATTTCGTTGTACCAAGTACATCTTAAAAGATGTACACTGCGTCGGAGTTTGTGAATCGGATCAAAATGACGGGATTGTATAGGCGCCTCAATTTTTTCAAAAAAAACAATGGTTCGACTCTCTACAAGCAAGAACCCTTTTGATTTACACTTCGGGTTTTAACTTTGTCAAGCCAGGTCAAGAGTTGGTACGAATTGAAACCGCGATGTTAGTTCTTAGGCAATCTTACGAAAAATGAAAAGTGCATTTTTGATTGGGTTTGATTGGGTTTCAAGAACAAACGGTCAGTCGATAAGGATGCAGACAACTTGCATTCTTTAACTGTAAACGAGGCCACGTTGTCAATGCACTTTCGCTTCAAACGAGGCCACGTTTTGAATTTAAACGAGACCCACACTATCAATGCATTTTTACACTTTCAAGAACAAATGGTCTAGAAGGATGCAGACAATTTGCATTTTTTCGCTTGTAACGAGGCCACGTTATCAATGTATTTTTGTATTTTAAACGAGGCCGTGTTCTCAATGCATTTTTGAATGCTCTGGGACAAAAAATTAGTTCTAAGCCCGAGAGAAATCGATCGACAAAACTATATTTGCAGCAATTCTTTTGCATCCGCTTTAAAACGTTCTAGTTCTTCGGCCGTAATTAGAGCAGGTGTTATCTCCCAAGCGTTTAGTAAATTTTCATCCGTTATGGCTATGATTTCCAAATTGCGTTTCAGAAGCGGTTGACCCTCACGTCGGGCCACGTCGGCAAACGTGTACGGACCATTTGTATCTTTTATGTACGAATGTTGTTTACGTTCACTAAATCGATCGGTTACACTAATTCTATTGGCAATAGTGAAAGCCAATTTAACTATATCGGCAATGGCACTGGGCGAAAGAAGTTTCTTCGCGCGTGCTAATTTTTCCAACGTCTCCTCCGTGACGGTGTTTTGATAACGCGCCAAATTGTCACGATATAGCGAGGCGATGGCTTCGGGGGTCTTGGGATAACCCAGAAACAATCCGTAACAACGCCTTTTAATAGCGGGCTCAATACGACTTAATAAATTTGTCGTAAAGAAAAAGTAAACGCCATCGTTAATGTCCTTTTCCATTTCAATCATAAATTGAGTTACCGGATTGGTTGCAATTGGACTATCTTCGCGTGTTGAAAGAAGAGCCTCGGCTTCGTCGAAAAAGATGAGAACCGAACGACCCGGTTGCACGCTCTTACGAGCAAACTCGAATGACTTTTTAATGTTCTTTTCGGTACCGCCTATATAAGCCGACATTAAGCTGGCACTATTTACTTCTACAAATAGTAGATTGTACGATTTGGCTATAGACGCGGCCATAAATGTTTTTCCCGTTCCCGGCGGTCCAAACATCATTAGATTAAATGTATTGTTTGAAGCGAACAAACTTGCGATTAGATCGCGAATTTCTTCTTGACCGTGCAAATCCCAAAAGTTGGGCGCTTTAATGTCCCTTGGCTCGCGTACTGTAAACGATGCCTTGTCCTCTTCGTCGTCGTCCGTTGACATATCCTTGATAGCTTTATCGATATACTCTTTGTAGCTTTTGAATGAAAGATAATTCGGGGCCAATTGTTTCGCGCTATTATTTTGAATTGCACGCGACACCAACCATCCGACCAGGGCTTTCACCTTGGTTCCAAACTCCTTCTCCTTTGGATCTAGATTCGCGTTTGCGTAAGAAACCAGAATGCTGGCAGCTTCTCGCCATTTAAGGGCGGAATCGCCGTACAATCCTTCAGTTTCAAGCTGAACTGCTTCCTTGGACAAAGTTAAAACGTGTTCCAGTTCGATGGCCATGTCTACCTCCATCGAGGAATTTTGGGGTGATGAATTCGATGCCATTAGCCAATCAAATCTTATTAATGTGAAGCACACGATACCGGGCGATAGTTGTTCCACGTGTAATTACCCTATAGATAGTATTTTTAAAACGTCGATAGACACGCACGTGGAGTGCATTACGAATGATATTGTACATGCACTACGAATTCAGGGGTTCCAAGAGCTGTTAGTTCTCAGGCAATACAACAATGTCCAAACATGTTTTGTGGTAAATGCATTTACGGGTCGGCGAGAAATTTGTCAACTGTGTTTGTGTTTTCCAGAACGAGCTGCACACGCAATCATCGACAAATCGGACGTTGGAGTGGAATACTGTTTATATGACGAAGAAACATTCACAGAGGTAATAAAAAGAGAATACGCCCACGCCTATTGCTGTCGCGACCTGAACATTAGCATTTCGGACAACCAAGAAAGACCACAAGAAGAAAAGGTAAATTTTTGGGCCGCTATTCTCTCCGACAGCCAGTTCTTTTTACGCAAACGTTTAATACTAATCAATTGTAATGAGTCTAGGGAGCGATGTAGGGACGGATTTAATCGTGCCGTAAAAAATTTGTCCCCGTCCCTGCGAAGACGCATAACGCTAGTCGACTGGATATCAGCCGCCGACGAATGTTCCGAAACCCTAGCCATTTTGAACAGTAAAAAACTAATAGCTGGTGACGATCAAGAACCGGTTTATGTTGCATTTTACGAAGGTGCGTACGAGTCGGTCCAAGTGATGAGTCACGTTGTCGTGAGTCCTATCTATTTGACTTTGAAAAGAAAAAGGAAGTTAGACAGCGTCGATCGATCAAATCACTACAATGAACCGGAATTTCAAAAACTGTTAAAGGAGATGGTAAATTCGGAACTGTCAGAGGCCGAACACAGCGACGACGGCGTGAACCAATTTTTGGACCAATTGGCCGAAGCAGATAAAAAATTTCCCCAGTGTTACTTGGCTAGTTCTTTTCAACAACTTTGTGAGAGCTCGAATAGTACCACCGACGGCGACAATCACTACCTACCCAGGAGCGACTGTTATGTGTTGGAAATAATAAAAAGACCCCATTTTCAACAAGAGATTTACAAAGACTGGATTTTTCGTATGGTAGAGAGAAGACCACGTTTACTAAAATTTGTAGTACCTCAACAACAAGCTAAGTGATCATTTTCGAATTTCGAAGGACTCGATCTGAACTTTTTAAACATGTTCCGTGTAAACAACAAATTTAATTACGGATCACATTTGCCGTTACTGAATCAGTCTGCCGTTTTGGATGGACAAAATCGACTTGTCGTTATGATCAGTGAACGCGGCTATCAATTTTACGTTTCGTTACAGTTGAACAAATTCACGGTTGCCAAAGTGCACGAAGAGCCACTTAAACGGTACCTTAAATTGGGTTTTAATACTTTTTTGACTCAATTTCGAAATCATATTCCTAACGATGGTTTCTATGAAGTTCTATTTCACGCAAACAAGTGGAGTTTACTGAGCAGCTGTAATTTGGACGGAACCAATCAGACCTTTTACGTATTATCCAAACAAATAATTTGCGATCAATTATCGACAAGAAAAAAGTCCGCATGTTTGTATCAACGATGTACGGAAAACGCGGGATGGGTAAAGTCTCGACCGGACAATTTTTATAAATTAGCATCGGAACTGAAAACATTACCTGTGCAAAATAAACGAGTAATGGTCAATGGACAAATGCCGGAAGTGAAAGCGTACGGGGACAAAGCAACATGTTCTATTTGTATTTATAACGATAAAGTTGTGTTTTTAGCTGTACGAAATTTTGTGTGTAAAAATGAACACGAAAAAGAGCATGCATTGAGTCTAAAAGAGACGCAATCCAAAGGTTGGTGTCCCTGCGATCGATGCATGCCCTACGTGTACAATCAAAGATTGTTAAGCACCAAGAAACTCTGTATACGAATCAAATAAATATACAACTTGTACAACTTGTAATGCTTTTATTTTTCCTCTCACCCAATCAAACAAATTACAACATAGGTTAAACGAGATCCTCTCTTTTTAGCTTCAAGTGCTGAACAATTTTAAGATAGGTATCTGGTTCCGATTTATCTGTACGAAGCCGTACAAATTTGATAGTCTTGTATTTGTTCATTACGGCAAACTCTAATATACCATTGGGTAAAGTTTGGCCAGCCGTGTTAACTTTTAACTTCAATTTACTCAGAGAACGTTCCAACGCAAACAATTCGCCATTTATGTGCAATAGTTCTATCGTTTGGTGTTCTTTAATTTTTTGATAGTACCGGGATCCGATAGCAAGCAAACCGTCTGTGGGCATTCCTAGAATGGGACGAGCAACGGTCGTTTTTGGGATGGGTTTGCTAACGTACACTTGTCCGATTCGGTCGGGAAATTGCTTCAACCAAAAGTTACTGTCTCGAATGGAAATTGCAAAAGTTTCAGGTCCGTTCGTTGTAAGCGGGTTTACCGTACCGTAAAGTAAATTTGAAGCGGCACTAAAATTTCTAACGCTACACAGTTCGGTCAATATATATTTAGTGATATTTTCCGTACGAGAAGTCACTTCTTCCAACTGCAATACAAAGTGCTGGAACTGTTCTATCTCTAAATCGTCATGAATCGAATTGTTATAGACCGTTATTAGTTTACAGATTCCATCGTATTTAATTTTAATCTCGTCATGATTAACGGGTAATATGGTAAAGGCTTTCGGTACGGTACGGGGCGCGTACAATGGCCCAAAATCCAACAGTTTTACAATTTCATATATGGGTTCTATTGTTTCGAAAAATCTGGACAAATCGGGCGTCTCGAACCACTGTTCGTTTTCCGCTTCAAATGAGAAATGGGGCTCGGCTTCAAACAGTCTTTTCGTTAAACTGAATCGCCAATTGCCCTGATTAAACCGGTATCGTGTAAACGTCATACTATCGATGGGCACGTCACGTAGTCGGCTAAAACTGGGTCCAAATGTAAAGATTTTTTTATCGATGTGCGGTACCTCGGTTGTTTCTTCGGCACTTTTCAAGATCATCATAATGGGAAACTTTACGTTAACTTCCCAGTCCTTTCGGCGATTGAATAGCAAGCGTACGCTATTCGTGCCGATTGGGCGTTTAAATAAATGAATTAGATGGGCATTTTCAATTTTTTCTGTTCCATTTACTTAGGTGAACTCGTAATCGAAGCCGAATCGTTCGCTCCAACCACTTTCAAACTTGTACTGCGTATAGCTGCTTTTGATCGTCCAGGGAAATTTCTGAAATAACTGGTGCCATTCGGATTCGCAAAGTCGAAGAATCCATTGAATTTCGCGTTCCATGTTTAAGGCTTGTTACATGTTTACTTTACAATCGATTTGGTTACTAGTAACGTTTTGTTTCGTTTTTCGTATGTGGCTGATGCGACCTAAACTTCAAATGCAAATTAACAGCGTTTGGCTACCCTCGGACTATATTAACGACCAAGTATTTTCCACTTGGGTCAGTACAACGAAATTTAACGATTTGCACTGGGAGGTATTGACTGCCCTCTGGCGGGGTGTCAAAGATCCTAGTTTGATTACGAAAATACTAAAGAGTGTTCCCGAGACACCGACAGAAGAACAACTTTACAAATTGTTCGTTACATCATACCGTTTGCTTAAACTCTTTGCGAGTACGACCAAATTGCAAGAATTAAGTTTAATACTGTGGCCACTTGTTCCGAAAGGCTGGATTTGGGCCAAATGTTTAGTAAAATGTTTAAATCCTACACTGGAGGAGACCGATTCTAACGACGAATTGCTAAAACTGGACACGGGTACGGTAGATCATTCCTTTTTTATACGCGGTCAAATCGGTTACGAAATTGAAACGGGCCGTTTTCAATCGGACGATATATGGGGCAAATTTATAGTGACCAATCCGGATAAGAAATTTCCCGAATATCTGTGCTATTCTCGCACCAGATGCCAATACAAATATCAGAGTTTATGGCAGTATAATGTACCTTTGACCGAAATGGATGCATTTGAAATAGTCCCTTATTTGTTGAGTATGCAACGGAAATCGGGCTTGATCTATACAAATTGGGTATGTGGAACACGTATTTATTTTATCCCCAAAAGGTTACCGTTTTCGACGAAGAGGCAAAATTCAATTTGCCGGTCCCCTTTACTAACTTGGAAGACTACAAAGTATTTTCTCGTCTGGTAGGCGGTAGAAGGGAAATTTACTTATTCTCGTTCGAAAACGGATATCGGGTAAAACAGTATATCAAGAGCGTTGATGTTCTCTATGGCAAGACAGAACCTGGAGTTGGAGTTGATACGACGCAAAGCACAGATTACGTGGTATTTTTGAACTGTAGAAGTTATTATAGGAATTCCGTGGCCCTAGAAAAGAAAGATCAAGTCAATCTTTCGCAATACCTAACCGTTCTGAAAATTGGCAAAACGCGTTACCTCATTAACAAGTTATACGCACCTATTGTAGTTAAAAATGACACCGTTTGATTGTTTCAGCTCTTTGGACGGCAAAAAAGTTCTGAAAAATGGCAAAACGCGTTACCCCATTAACAAGTTATAAGCACCGATTGTAGTTAAAAATGACACCGTTTGATTGTTTCAGCTCTTTGGACGGCAAAAAAGTTCTAGGCCTTGGTAAAACAAAAAGTATTTTAACAATTCCCCCTTACTCGGCTTTACACAGATAAGTTAAACAGTAAAAATGGACTTTGAAGCTCCCGAAATAATCGTTCGTTCTAATATTAATAGTCGCGACACGTTTATTCGCAAAATTGTATCTTGCATGCGTAACGATTCCATTGTACAAAGTATCGCCAATCATTTCTATTTCAATCATAAACTAAAATCGGTATTACTCGGGGACGCTAGCTGTAACGGTCTTTACTGTGACTCTGTTCGAGATGAAATTACTTTAACGGTGACGTCGGAGCTCGAGGAACTCGTACGGTATATAAATTCCATTGGCATCGATGAGTTTGATTTATTCATAAACAATAGTTTAGTAAAAACCCCAACAGAAGACGAAACGACAGAGGCAGCCGAACAAAAATCCGACACGCTTGGTCTAACGTTAATCTTCAAGTTACGGCCTGGTACGAACGCATATTACTCAAAGTTCGACCGTCCGCGTTCACATCGATTAATCAGCTCTTCGACAACGTCATTGTAGAATTGGGCGAAAGTTTTGATGGCTGTTGTAAACGCATCCCACGACGATTGCTCTAAAAAAAGTTTCCTAATTAACTCGTCCGACGGAGCAACTATTTGCTTGGATAGGCCTACGCAATCACGACAAGCCTACGCCGAACTAGACGGTGATCCAATTAAACTGCCCATATTTTTTGAAGTTGATGAAAAAGACGGCAAAGAAAATGTCGATTTGCCAATTTGGGCCCAGTGGATTAAACCGTCAAAAAAATTCAAGTTCTCCTGTTCCACGTTCAAAGCCGGAGAGGCAAAGAAGATTCTCACAAGAATTCGAAGACCCTTGCATAAAAATAGTTCCGAGCCAGCAAAGCGTCTCCTGCCAAATACGAATTGGGGCTGCTGCGAATATATCGATGAAAATGGAAAAGCATTTGGATATCTGTTTTCACAATAAAATGACGTACATGTTAAACCAGTTGGCTGCAATTCCCCTTTCTAATCGGTGTAAAAAGGTGGGCAATTATTATTGTTTATTTTGCTAGGAAACGCGAAATGGCTTACAATCTGCGTTGAAACATCAACTTGTACACCTTAGATGTGCACCCGGGAGTAAAATGTTTGATTTTTGCCCATTTTGTCATCGTGAATGTAAATGGCAATTACTGGAACGGGGAACAACATGCGAGCGACATGTGGACGAGTACTATAAATTGATCAGTAAGAAGTAAAAGTAAAGTAAGAAGGAAAAGATGACAAACTTCTTGGAGTTATTATGTCTACAGTGTCAGAAGCAGCTGGGAGTGGCAAAGACAACAAAAGTTAAAGAGTCTTCACGAAACGAAAAGAAACACGACCGGCAAAATCGTATTGTTAATTCCACTAAAACGTTAAATAAAGCATAACCTGAGTAAACTTGTAACGTTGTTTTGTTTTCCCTTTAAAGCTAAAACACCAATCTGTAAGAACGGGTTTGATATGTTCAAAGTACTATAATATTTACGATCAATTGCGCAAACAAATGTGAACTATAATTACGCTAAGGGACATTTGTAATTTGCGGGCGTTGCGTAAACTTATTACTTGATGGTAGAAGTTTGAAGCAAGGGCTGCTAAAACTCCCATTAGTATAAAATACCGCTTTATAAATTTTACGACTAATTGTATGCTAACGTAAACACGTGTAATGTGCCTGCGTTCATGTTAATTCAACTTAGAGTACTGCTATAACATTTACGTTCCATTGCACAAACACAGGGCTGTTAAAAACTCCCATTAGTATAAACTACTACTTTAGAAAATTTACGACCAATTGTACGCTAATGTAAACACGTGTAATGTGCCTGGGTTCATGTTAATTCAACTTATTTCTTGGGTAAAAGTTGAGAGTACTGCTATTCTAGTCAAGACAATAATAATGGGAACACTTGCAATGTACCGGTGTTCATGTTAATTCTACTTATTACTTGAGTAAAAGTTTGTCGCACTCTCTAATGTCAATTACTTGAGTAAAAGTTTTGACCAATGACCTATTATTATGGGACACTCAACTAGATTCTAGAAAAAATGAAAGGCAGTCGTTTTGAAAAGATATTTATTAATATACGGTATCTTTTACAATGTTATTGAGATACGTCTCTACAATTTTTGCGATCCTAAAAGCAAAACGTCTCTAAGCATTCGCTTTAGAATCGGTTGGTTCACTTGAAAGGGTAAGGACTCAATTCTTTTGTGAAATTTCAAGCTTTGGCCCGAACTAATCATAAAGAGCGCAGTGTCTATCCACACTTTGTTGCAATATATGTACCAGTCTAAACCTGGTATAACTGGTAGGTCCGGCAACAAACCTGATTCATTAGTGGTCAGAAATAGAAATGCATGCACGTGTCGAATGCCATGGTTGTTTTCACACACATCGAAAAGGTAGATCAAACAATGACACATACCGAAAACCAAAATTTTGTAAAAGGGTGTTTAGTCCAACCTCGTTACCATTGTAACGGAAATAGACCTGCGAACGATTATGTAATTTTGACAAATGCCACTGTGTCAACTCAAACATGTTGCTAAATAGGTTCTCGTATTTTAGTTTGTAAATTTTGGGGCCGGAAACTTGCAGTAGATATTCTTGCACACGTTGGTGCGTCACTTGCTGAACTTCTGGTCCTGTTTGGGTTTCAGTTCGTTGGTGTGTCACTTGCTGAACTTCTGGTCCTGTTTGGGTTTGAGTTGGTTGGTGTGTCACTTGCTGAACTTCTGGTCCTGTTTGGGTTTGAGTTGGTTGGTGTGTCACTTGCTGAACTTTTGGCCCTGTTTGGGTTCGAGTTGATTGATGTGCCCCTTGCTGAACTTTTGTTTTTTTCATCGGTAGACTTCGCTCAGGTTGGGTTTGATTTTTAGTTGATTGGATTCTTCGTTTAGGTCGGGCTTGCTTCGCTCGATTTTCGATTTCGGGCCCCATTTGAGTCGGTAGCGTTGCGAGTTCACTCTGAATGAATTTTTGTTCCTGATTTTCAAAAAGGGCCCATAGTTCGCGTTGACACGTTACTTTTTGTTCGGGTAACAGACATTCAAACAGTTCAGAGAGATTTCTCAACATTTCTTCAAACTGTAGGGGTACCATCGTTATAGTAGTACAATGTAAGATTGAATACTAATTTTATTCGTTATGGGGGGGGGCCTATTTATACTCATTATGAAGCAGAAGCGTGTGCAATTGCAGATTGAAAAGTAATAACTTTCGGATCATACGTTGATAAAGGTGAGGTTTCGTTATCCTTTTGAATATTCATTACCCAATTATCCCAATGAGAAAACTCGATAACCTCTTCAACGCCACGTGAAATGCCCGGATATAGGAACAGTTTACCGACGGTTCCATCGGCGTTTAATAAAAAGCACCCATCGGTCGATATTTCCTTTATTTTTCCCTTACCCGTCCACGCTCGTTCACCGCGATATAATTTAAATTGCAGCGGTACACGTAACGGATTGGGTTTCCAAATTAAGCGGCTACTACGAAAAGTATCTTGGCCGTAATAATTATCGAACGACCATTTAAACGGTACTAATGTATCTCGAAAGTCTAAATAGAACTTTTCGTTAAAGAACTTTTCTAATAGTAACGTTTCACCTAGACAATTGACGTAATGATTTTCATTATAACGATCTAGACTATCTACCATAACGGCATTATAGTGATCGTTGTCGATTTTCTCCAAAATTACCATAGCCGACTGGCCAACAATTGTATAATTGCCAATTGAAACTGTAAGTAAATCTTGAACATGTTCGGCCTGAGATTCCAAGGATATTTTAATATTATCCTGGGATAAATCGTAGGATTTATCGGCTAATGAGACCCACATACAAACTGCTATAACATTGTCCTCTTCGACATTTTTACCTTTCAAGTTCATGGCATACGGTTTCGCTTGAACGGTTGTTTCGGTAATTTCTTTTTCGGTACCATCCCCATAGATCAATTTATTGGTAACGTTCATGGTAGCGTATTGGCCATGTAAGATGTATAGAATTTTATTTTCGAATTCAAATCGAGCAACATTTACGTCGTTAATTTTTACGATCGTTTGGTGCACAAGAATGCCCGTTTCGAGCGTGATCCACAATTTGTCTTGAATTGTTTTATAGGGTTCGGTGGACATGTAAACTGAATATATGCCCTGATCGAAGCAAACGTCTATGATACTAGTGTGAACTTTTGCACAGTGTTCCCAAAGTAAATACTGAAACCTGTACGAATCCTTTACGTCGCTGTTTGTCTCACCGTTGTTATACATTTTGAATTTCGCGTCAGCCGCGGTGGTCGCTAGGGCATTTTCGTGGAGCTTTTTCCAAGCTTGCAATGTATTTGTATCTGCCGACCAATGTACCAGGTCGGTTGTTAATTGCTTTTGAACCGTGCTGTATTTATCTTCCTTGCTCCATTTATTACTATTGAAATAATCGTTTAGTTCTTTAATAGCATAACGTTTCAGTATGGCCGTACAGGAACCGAGATTTGCACACGTGGAAGCCGAATATTCTGACGGCGTCCATTTATGTGTATTATTTATGGTTTCATACGATAGACGAAATTGTTTTCCATTATGCAGTACACCTCGAAGAAATCGACACGATTCGGCCGAATAGCGACGTTTGACATATGAAGTCATAGGCTCGGAATAGAAAAGCCAATAGTGGGCCGATTCGTCGTACCCCGGTGTTACGTCCGACTCGTAAAAAGTCAAATAATTTACGGGCCCGATAATTTGGGCAAAGTATAGGGGTTTCTTTACGTTAATGATGCGCGAAAAGTGTATAATGTCAACGCCCAAGGATCCTCCTTTCATTTGTCGGCCGACAATAAGACCTCTGGACCATAAAGACGAATTATTATTATCAATGCTCGGATGGCACAAGATATTTGACAATTTATCACACACTTTGCTATAATTATTTGGTTCGGTCAGGCTTGCCATGATTTCACTTGCATATAAACTATTATAAATGTAACCGTAGGATCGAACGTTGCCATGAAACAAACACGAATAATCCGGATAGAGTCCTTCGCCCTTTGTGACAAATTTAATGTTCAACTGATTCAAGAAATAAACATAGTCCGGATCACCCCAATGGATGTCACGACCGAGAATCTTTTTTACATAGACTAAATTTGATCCCAATAAAATGGAGTCGTATGCGCTCCGGGAAAATGATGCAGTTTTTGTGGGCGAAAATATGAATTTTTCTATGTCGGGTAGAAAATCGTACAACCACTGAGAATCGTATATAGACGACACTAATTGTAGATCGGTATACATGGATAATAACATCGAGGGATAAGTATAACAAACCGTGTACCAATTGCCCTTTTTGTATGTACTTTTCTGAAAACCATGCAATGTAGTCACAACAGTTTTTAACAAATTGCCCAGTTTTTTGTTTTGAAAGAAGGCGCTCGTATCTTCAACAAAAGATTTACACAATACGGCTATTGTCCAACATAGTTTGGTAAATACGACCGTGTTGGTTCTCCATCCGGCCCATTCGCGGTACCAAGGATCGTGGTCTTCAACAGAGTTAAGAAACCTTTCAGTTTCAAAATCACTATATTGGGGATATTTTTTGACCCAAATATATCTCATTTTTAGTAGCCAATCGGTTTCGTTTCGAGTGGCATAATTGTTCAATTTACCGTAACGAATTAATTTATCGTTTCGATTTAGCCGGTCGTCCGATCGAAAGACGTATATTTTGATGGCTGCAAATTTTACGGGATTAAAGGTAGACAAATGATGTAAACTATAAAATAAGACTAAAAATATAATTGACGAAAGGTACAATAGAAACATGTCTTATGTCTAGTTGTGCAATGTTTTTCTTCTAGCACAGAACCAGCGTTCTAGTCGAGCAAATTCGCAATCGCGGCGATTCATCTCCAAGTCTCCATTAAACACAAATACATCGGATCGGCCCAGTAAAACTTTATCATGTAATTTGTGTAGGCGGTCCAAATAAGACAGCGTAACATTCACTTCCTCGGGACGGGCGCGTTTTACTAATCGTTTACAGGCTACGGGTGGAGAAGTTCGTAAATAAACGATTCCGTCGAGCGGTGTCAATTTTTCCAAAACGCGCGTCATTGTGGTCATGGCACCATATTGTATGTCCGAAAGAAAGCCTTGTTCGAAAGCGTGCTTGCTAAAAATCCCAATGCTCAAAGGGGAACGTTCCATCAATGTGCGCTGGCCATCGGGGGACGTTTTTAAAAACCGTTTCATGAAAGAAGCCAAAGCAACAATTTGAAAATCCATTGTGTGGGTCCGGGGCTCGCGATACGTTAGGTCAAGCCAATTAATACCGTTGTACGTTTGCCAAGTTTCGATCGGTTCATATTCAATACGCCAATCTCTTTGTAAATAAGCAAGTATGGTCGATTTTCCACTCGCAATATTCCCTTCAATACTATAAAAAAGGGTCATTTTTAATTGGGAAACAAATACTGTTATTTGTCTGCTTTTATCACCCAGCCGGAAACCTCTGCTTTTATCACCGACCCGGAAACCCAATACCGCGCATTTTATACAAAACCGCTGATTGTATGTTTTTCACGATAGGACGCCACGGCTGCCTGTAAAGAAACAGATAATGAGACGGTGATATGCGCGTTCGAAAAAGTGTGAAGTGTGCACATTTTGCATATAAATAGACCCCCGTTTTGCAGGAGCGTTCATTCGTCTTTTGTCATCGACAATATACGGTTTTACGCTATTCTTAATCAACGCCATTTTTATTTTTATATTTACAGAATGCAGTCCACCAAATCAGCAGCCTTGTTGGACGAGGATCTCTTCATGAACGGGCCGCCAAAGACGCCGGGGGCTTGGGAGGACGACCTATTGGAATCCGGGGACGACGCTGTGGGGGACGTTTTGCAGTTGGCAGCCAAAGAACTAGGGGAATTCTTGCCCCTGTCAGCTCCAAAGAGGACGGTTGCAGCAGAAGTTCCGTCCGTGTCGGGGAAGAAACCCAAGAGAAGCAGCCGTTCCAAAACAGTCAAGCCAGTTTACCAGCCAATCTCGCCCGCCGAACAGCCAGTCCCGCAGCACGCTGAGCAGCCCGCCGAACAGCCAGTCCCACAGCCAGTCTACCAGCCAATCTCGCCCGCCGAACAGACAGTCCCTCAGCCAGTCCCACAGCAAGTCTACCAGCCAGTCCCACAGCACGCTGAGCAGCCAGTCCCACAGCAAGTCTACCAGCCAGTCCCACAGAAAGTCGCCCGGCCAGTCCCACAGCCCGCAGAGCAGCCAGTTCCACAGCACGCTGAGCAGCCAGTCCCACAGAAAGTCGCCCGGCCAGTCCCACAGCCCGCTGAGCAGCCAGTTCCACAGCACGCTGAGCAGCCAGTCCCACAGGAAGTCGTCCGGCCAGTCCACATACCCAGGATCGGGGAAGATGAAAAAGACGCCTTACGCAGCTTCACCGGCCTTGGGAAACGGATTTCTCCAAATTGTGTGGGGAAAAAGGGAGATCCGACCCGATTCTACTCCATGCCAGCGGATCCCTACGTCGCCATCAACAACGAATTTAAGAAGTTCAAGCTCCGGGTCAAAAAGAACCTGTTTCGGTTACAACCACAGCCGTCCATCCGCACCGAACCAGAGCCGCTCCTGCAGGACCTCTTCGAGATGACATACAGTTTCCATAGAGGATGGAAGACCGAAAATTTAGACGTCCTGCTGGAGCGAATCGGCCACCACCCAATCAGGGACGAAGACCTGGGGCAAAAAAAACTTTTGGGAAATATGTTGGTAAAGTACATAGTTTACCAACAAACGGGATCCGCTTCATTTGAAGTTCTGCTGCCAATGTTCGTGGACTGCCTGCTGGAAGAAAATCAAGATGTGAAATTACCGGGAGTGGCGCTGACATACCTGTGCCTGAACGAGTCGCTACCAATAGAAAGTTCGACGGCTCTGCTAATGATGTTGGCACAATTGGCCCACTTGCCCAATCAGTTAATTGAAATCCTGGACAAGGGATTTCAATTTTCTGAGGAGGCAATTGACGCCATCGAACGACTAATTTAGTAGAGCTGCCTGTATATAGTGTATATTGTTATTTGTTGTATTTGTATATAGTGTATATTGTTATTTGTTGTATTTGTATATAGTTCTTAGTTTTTGAGATAATAGAAGTTTTTTTACATTACAATTGTGGTTTGTTTCACTTTTCTTAATTTCAGGTTAACGTCTTTTTCACAAGGCTAGCAAATCATGTGCTTACCTGCGCTTTAGTAAAGTAAAAGTATTTGCGGATGTTGCGTTCAATTTACAAGTTCCAAAAAGTTACTTTATCAAAGTTCAATTAAAATTTGGGTTTCTCCGCTTATAGCAAAATTCTTTGCGGATGTTGTGTTCAATTTACAAGTTACAAAACAAATACTTTATCAAAGTTCAATTAAAATTTGGGATTCTCCGTTCATAGCAATTCTTTGCGCACGTTGTGTTCAATTTACAAGTTCCAAAAAGTTACAAAACTAATGTGTTTACCTGCGTTTAACAATAAACGTCAAGTATTCACGTTCATTGCTTGAAAATTTTAAACTGACTTGTGCTTTGCCAAAGTCAGTTTAAAATTTTGGTTCTTTTTACAAAACTAATGTGTTTACCTGCGTTTAACAATAAACGTCAAGTACCTATTCACGTTCTTTGCTAGAAAATTTAAACTGATTTGTGCTTTGCCAAAGTCAGTTTAAAATTTTGGCTCTTTATTTACAGCAATTCTTTGCCAGTACAGTTGAATGGGTTTTCCAAAAGAATAATCAAGTGGCATATTAATACAATTGTAGGCCGGTGATGCACAGAGCATATTTGTATAAATTTTGCCCGGTTCAAATTCAGCTTTATAATCATCGCAGTTTAACGGTACATTATATCTATACGGGTAGTCACTAAAGTTTTTAAATTGACCCTCTAAACACGTAATACATTTACCGTATGCAAATTGTAAATTATACTTGACACAGTTACATTCACCCGTTTCAAAATCAAGTTCAATGTCAACCGCATTGTGTAAACCAGTCACGCATATATTATTGATTTGTTCAAGATGGGACAATGGCGGTGATTTATAAATATTACCGGTTAAAGGATCAATATTGTTGGTACAAGTAAAACGCCACGAGCCATCCTCGAGTTTTTCATCTGGACCGGACAGGACAATGTTAGAGGGAATATTGGTTATGTATCGTTCTCCCAGCAGGTTGTCCGTTATTTGCCCATTACATACCAATATTAAATTTCCACCGGGTCCGCCAAATTCGGCGAAACGCGAAATACACGACCAACCTTTTAACGTTTTTACTGCAAACGTTGTAGAATAATTACAATTTGCGGCACTAGTGGGCAGACACCAACCTCCCATTCGTAGGGGCGATTGATCCATGTAAAATAGGTCGTTTTTAGCGATATTCTGAAAATGAAAGTCGTTACTGCCACAAATTAATGTACAGTTTGTGGAGGGATCGGTTATGTTACCCAAATAAAGGCCGTTTGTACAATGCGATTTCTTTCTCGCTTGATTGGCGTCGAGAAAATGATGTAAATGTCCAATTCCTTTCAGCTTTAACATTGGGTTCAGTTGTTCATTGAACGTTGTCGTATTTTGCGTAAAAACGCCACCAAAAACTAGAAATATTTTCCACAGTAAAGAAAATATAAGCAGTAGAACAAGAGACCAATTCATAAGCCATTGAACCGACATGTTCTTAGTGATTTTATTTTGGCTTGGACTCTGTTCTTTTTCTATTTGTTATTTTGGAATGCAGCTACTACGCCTAATCTGAATTTAGCCATTAACAAGAGTAAAAGTATAATTCATCTATTGAAGTTTGGCGCCGATCAAAAAGCAAGTTTTGATTGCATAAAAGTACACGTTCCTTGTTTTGTCAATAACGATTGTAGCGATATTTGCTTATATTCGGGTGGATTTGCCTGTCTAAATGGTATTTGTCAAAAAGCGTTTACAAATAATACAGAAATGCCGAAATGTAATGCCCGACACGGTATTGTTGCATTGTTGCGCGCCGACGAGATATTTGGACAGTTAAGTTGGCAATGTGTCTCTCTTTACAAACAAATTTGGTCGGACTCGGACACGCTAAGGGAACACGTGTGTGAGGGCGGCGTTCTAGACATCGATTTGACAAAGGTTCTCTTTTCTCCGTTAGCTTGTAAATGTCCCGAAGGTACAAGTTTAATTTTTCGAGAAATGGACGCTTTTAATCAACCAATACCGCGATGCGTGAAACATGATCGTTTGTTCCCCGGTTATGAAAAACCGAGTCGTTGGTTGGTAAAAGAATAACTATAGACAGAGACGCTTGGTTGGTAAAAGAACAACTATAGATAGAGAGGCAAGATGAACCCAAGAGAGAGAGCAATAGCCCAAAGTAGTTTTCTGGGCAGGCCCAAACGAATTCTGGGCTTGGTTTTTTTCGGGTTTTTGTGGCCCCCACCAAAGTTCGGGGCAATGGTCTGGGCACTAAACCCCTTTTAATCCCAAATATACCGAAAAAAGTCGGCCCATTTTAGGCCCAAAACTTTGTGTGCGGGCACTTTGCGGTCGGTAGGGTGAAAGGAAAAAAGAAACTACTCGTGGACTATGTCTGTGTTACTTTATTTTGTTACGTTAACCCATCGATCATTGCTTAACGAAAATACACTACAACTAAGTTTATAATGACAAAATGGACGTCGCTCCAATTCTAGTGGTTTTCTTTGAAACTGAACCCATTCCAAGTCACCGTTGGAATATCGTATTATTTTCAGTCCCCTTCGACGACATAGCCAGCATTCCAATATTCCTTTGAAATGTTCCTGGGGTTCCAGTCGCTTTCGAGGATGATCTTTGAAAAACGAAATAGCTAAATATCTCGGATACATCGTCTACAACTTTGGATTAAAACTTTAGTCTATAATAGAAAAGTGTTTGTTGCTATCACAAAGGGGGAACAACAACTCGAGATATTTTATATTGGTCAATGGGATACGGTACTGGTGACGGGCGTTCTCGATTGCCAAACGTAATTCCGTCCAATTAGTGTATTTTTCTAAAACGGTCAAGAGTTGTGGAAGATGTCTGGGAGCCAGCGAAATTTTCGGAGTCTCTTCGGAAATAAGTATGTCGTTTTCAAATCGACTGTCATTCGCCCAACTCAGCGGCTTGCAACGATAGTATTCGGCAATCCAAAACAGTCTATCGAAATATAGGAGATACTCGATTTCAGATTTTGCGGGCACGTGCACTTTGTTGGACAAAACGTACGATGTAAACGTGTCAATTAAAAATTGGATACACCGTTTAACGGCATCGATGGAAAGTGGTTTATCGGGAGGTTTGAAATCTGAACACTTTTCTTCGGCTTCTTCGAGAGCTACGACTATAGAGTTCTTCTTGTATGCGTTATAAATTTTAGTCCAATTCGTGGTGCTGCTGGGAAAAATGCCATAGAGATAATCGTTTCCGAAGCACATGGCCAAAATTAAGACGAGAGCTGCACGTTCTTGCATAGGTATTTCGTAGAAGGGTTCCTCGTAAATTACTTGGCGATTGCGATCGTTTAACTTTAGCCAATTTTCAATATTGTATCCAAACATAAACACGTCATTATCGTCGGCGATTATTATTCTAGTCAAATTCGGATCTTTGAAGGAATTATATCTGAGGGCTTTCACTTCTCCCTCACCTCTCGAATGAAAATCGACAAATGTATCGGGAAATTCTTGAGCTATGGCTATGCGCATTACATCTCGATATTCCTTGAACGACTCGTAAATTATAGGCCATAAACTTCTTCGTTTTAACTGTTCATCTCTCTTTTGTAACGGAGACAAGTTGTCACAGAAAAATGCCACTTCTCGAGTTAATGGCGGATACGGTATAGATTTCAGTGTTTGTATTGCCGAGTTCAACGTTTTCGATTTTGATCGCAAAATAAAACTTGCACAATCTACGCATACGTTCACAGGCATTGGACACGTTTCAAATTGACGTATTCCAACGCGAGTAAATTGCTTGATACCCATATTGTATTAAGATGGCCAACACTAATGTTATTGAGCCGTTCGAAATCGACGACTTAAATACTTTACCGCAATCTATTGAATATTCGGTACCCACCGATTTAGACAATATACCATTCGTGCACGTATTTCTCGTTAAAATGGGTAATTTGCTCTTAAACAACACTTACGACGGTCAAATACATAATGATTTTATAACCTGGAACATATTCGAAAATCAAACACCTGTCATGAATTCGATAAAACCCGTTGCAATGAATATTAACGTGGACGATATATTGACACTTACGACAAAGTACAATAGAGGAAAGTGTATCGGCCACAAATGCTATGGTGACTCAGATCGAAATAGAAACGAACGAAAGACGACTCGAAGCTTTACTGAATCGACTCCAAGAAGAGCAAGATATTACGAACAATGCTCTGGAAAAATACGAACAATACCACATATTGCTCGAACAAATGAAAAAAACAATACCGACAGTTGAGGGAATAAGCGCCGAATTACAGAAAACAAAAAGGGAGCTCGAGAATGCTTTTTTGTTAATTCGAAACGAGAACGCTGCCAAAGTAGCTTTTGAATCTCAACTCGACACGTCTATTCGGGAATTACAAACGCAACAATCGCAAATCGAACGATTAGAAAAGCAGGTAATCATGGAAAAATTGAAACATCAAGATATAGCTTTGCTAGATCGTATACGGGCTAAACTTTTTTCCAAGTCGACTGACATAGACAAAGACATTGTCAAGCTTGCCGATCTTACGTACAAGTATAATAAAATAACAAGCGAAGTAACACGTTATCGTAACGAAATAAAGACATTACAGGCGCAACTGGCCCGGTTACGGGAGAAAACGACCGCGGCTATCGAAGAAAAAAACGAAATGGAAAGGCGGTTAAGCGAAGCTCGTTTGGAACGTTTGAACTCGGTCGAATTGTCGAAAAAACTTAAAGTGGCCGAGGAAGCAATAGACAATTACAAACACCTAGAGGCACAACTCGTAGCTGAACTCGAAAAGATGGATACAGATCAGATGAAACGCAACGAAAAACTAAATAGATATATCGCACAACTTGAACAGAACAATCGCAATCTGGTGGCTCGTCAAAATACTAGTGCGCTCCAATATCAAAATACCATAGATGACTTGAATATGTATATCAGACGGATGAAGGACAAAGCAGATCGGTCACTTAAAATCATTTCCGAACAAGAAAAGAAAACCACAACGCTCCAAAAATCTACTACGGAATTAGATCAAGCGCGGGGCGAAATACGTAAACTTACATCGACAAATCGTTCACTGTCAGTCAAATTGATTAATATTAAAGAGCAAAGTAAAACGCTCATAAGTCATCTTACCAATATAGCTAAAATTTACAAGAATACAGATCGAAATTTAACAATTCTAGTCAACGACTTGTTAAAGATGGTTAAAAGTTTCAATACATAATGCGTGAGATGGCTCGTTGAGAGTTACATTTTTTTTCCACACATTTCAATTAAACAATGGTAGTTTTCGTTTCCCTCGCCCATTAATAAATGAGAATATTCTTCTCGAAATCGGTTAAGAAACGTATTGATCGTTGTAGTCAAATTGGTAGAGGTAAAGTTGTTATTTTTCAGCCAAACTTTTATTATTCCCCTCAGTTTACTGGTTGTTGTTACTTGCGTCGAATCTTCGATAATTTCAATGTCATTTTTAAATTGCAAGTAGTGATCCATTTGACGCAGTATCCGGGTAGTTTCTTGTTCCATCATTTTCGGAATTAACATGTGAATAATGCCACCATCCTCTGCGGTGGCCAAATTAAGTAGATAGGTTCGAAGTAGCAAGTAAAAGCCCTTGATAATTGCACAGTCGTCAACACCTCTAATGTACCGTTGACGAGTTATTTGTAAGGCGATTTCGGGCGGGGCTACGGCATCAATTGAAACTTGACCAAGTTTTGCCAGTTGTAGAAATTTATGTTTGAAATGTAAAACTAAAAATCGGGTGTCGGCACCTTGGTCGCAATTGTAAATAATAGGCACCGTGTTTGACGAACACCAAAGTTTGGCGTTGGCAAATTTCGAAATGTAATTATCGCTAAACATTTGTCGTGATCCTATTGGACCTTCACTAATCATTTGTTTTAACGTTGAAACGTCCATGGTTTTCGGTTCCTCGCTGATCAACATTAAATTTTCCGCAAACGGGTTGATAATCTGATTTAAATCGCTCGACGCTTTAGCCAAGGATCCGCAAGAAATTACATAATTATCGCCCGTTTTAAATACGTTTCGTAGCAAGTTGAGAAAAAAGGTTTTACCACTATCGCTGTTGCCGTACAATAGGAGGACTTTTTTATGCCATTGGCCCGGAATCTCGTGGCCTTTAAGATATTTCAGTAAAAAGTCCAATATCTCGGGATTGTCAAAACAATACGGGTAGAGAAATATTGCGGCCGCCGCCACTGACTTGAGATCTTCTTCGATCGCGTTCCAAAGCCGTTCGGGATCATTACAAACCAAAACGGGAGACAGAGGATAAATGGAATTTGGCGGGCACAAACCTAAGATTTCTTTACACTTGGACAAGATGAATTTGATAAAAGTATTGGTCAAATCTTGTGACTGAAACACGATGCCCGGTTGAAAGGGTCTCTCTGTCTCAGGTCGTGTAAAATAGACAAGCGAGCACGTCGTAAAGCCAAAATCGATCCCTCTTGTCCCAACGTCATTGTGTCACCGTCGGATGAATTACGTAATAATAGTAATACGTTTCGGACCAAGAAAATTAACATCTGTCGATCGAGACCGTCTACAGATATTAAATTTCCCTCGGCCCGTATAAATTTGAGAAACGTATAACGCCGCATTTCGATAGATTGACTACCACGGTCGGCTTCTAAATATTCCGAATAGGTTTCCAGTAAAGTTAACGACACCGGCTCTTCCAATTCCTCGGTTTGTTGTTCATCGTCTTCGGCGTTTGCGTCTTCGTTGAACGATGACATTTGAGCTAGTAAATAGGAAAGGACGGCAGTGTTTTGATCTGTAGAGGACGACGTTGACGACGATAGAAGAACATTCTCCTTTTCGAAACTTTCGTTGACCGGCGAAAACTCTGTGAAAAATAACTCTTGTAAATACCGTGCCCGGTTGCCTTTGCCCACGCGCTTTTCACCAAAATAATAAACGAAAAAATTTGTCAGAAATGTCTGACCGTATTGTGCCGCAATGCTCAAAATTACATTGCACGTTTTAAGAATCAAAGGATGATCTAATAGCTTTAGGCATTGTTCCCGTTTTAATTTTTTGCACATCATGTGAAAATCGCTGAATGTAAGTTTCGATGGAATGTAAATGCGATCGTAGGACAGTATTTCGTTATCGGTTGCTTCGACGTATTCAAAAATTGGTTCCTTGCTCTCGTCGATCGTATTGATTTTGTTCAAAGTCAAAGAATGGTTGGGTTGGGTTACCTTCGGCCAACGGATTATACAACAGCGCGGACGGTATTAAAGTAGAATATAATTGTTTCACGAACGGTATCATAGATTCAACAATAAAGCCACTCAATATTTCCAATTCTCGGGGAAATGTGTCAAATAAACGATTGTCCAAACTTGATGAATTTTCTCGTGCAAAATCTGTATCCAGGCAAGGTTGATTACGTTCGAATATGTCCAGCATGACGTTTTGTAAGTTTTCGTCAAACACCGAGTCACGTTTCCACGCAACAAATTTGTTTACGATTGCACTTTTACTTCCTCGCACGTCGTTTAATACTATGTCAATCTTTTTCCGATTTATTCCTATCTGAGCAAATATTCGATTCAAATTGATCGCACTGGGAACATAGATGCCGTTGTTAAAATGACGTCTGGCTTGAGAACACCAAAAAAATTTATTGACCACGTCTAGGTAATTCGTAAATACTGAGACGTAGTTTTCGTAAGTCTTTCCGAATTCCGAACCTTTAACATTCTTAATCAGGTTCTTGGACAATAGTTTGGGTGACATTGTACAGCCTAATATTTTCGAGACCTCTTTCGTTTGAGCGGCATTGTTTTGCGATTTGATTAGGTCGGATTTGCCATACCATGAAGATTCTTCCTCTCTGGAACTACCGGAAAGATATAGCACACTCATTACTCGATTAAACTTAATTAACGGATCGGCGCAGTGATCTAAGGTTTTCCTTTCCAAAAACAAACAGTACCACCAAGTACAGAAACGTAATTGTCGACTGATTTGAGCAACGACAGTTGGTTTGTCATAATAATATTTCAGAATGTAATGAGCTTGCTGGGACAATTCCACATTTTCTTCGGGCGAATAATTCAACTCAAACTCATTAGCCGGATCATCGTTTCGTTGAATTTCATCCGAACTGGTTTCGATGGGAGAAACAATATGCGAATTGATCCAAAGTATGTATCGAATCAGCTCGTCATTAGTGTATTGCGTTAAAATGTACTTTTGAAGTTGAACCAAACTTAATGTGGTACTAAAATTCACTATTTGTATGAAATGCCGCCAATAATGATCTGGATGTATTGAACAGTCCCAAACTACTACAGAGTTCTTGAACATTCGGCGCGTTTGATCGATATAGGATTTATAATTTTGATCGATTTGTATCATCAGTTCCTCATCACCTTCGGGAATTTTTACCGACCAAACGTTGTTGATTTTCTCCTGAGTCTTATGGGCCTTTGAACGGCTTTTGGCTAATTTGAAATTCAAATCGATTTCTATCCGCACGTTGTCCAATAAATATCTTTCCAAGTCCTGATTTACTTGCTGTTTTTCCAGCAACTCGTCGTCTGCAATAGACTCGTCGTCCTCGTTATCGGAGAAAGAATTACTACGATTCCAAGAAACGGGAGAGGTGGTACGCTTTGATATTTTTGGCGTTCGAGTTGAAATTTCGGAAGCTATAGTGTACCCGCGTGCTTTTGTTTTTTTCTCTTCTACCTTTTGCAGATCGCCGTCGTCACTCAGCGCTCGTTTAGTTCCTTTGGTACTAAGTGTATCGCTTTTCGTAGCAAATTTACCATTTTCGTTTGGGTCGTTCAAATCATCTTCAAAAAAATCGCATTCGAGGTCGTAAAATCGTCTAGATTTCAATTGGTTGGCATTCATGTTGTGTTTCAAGGTGCCACAATCTTTTTAGTATGGCAAGTCCTTTTTTTGTACCACTCTTATATCCCCAGCAACCTGGCACGGCTACGCATTCGCAATTACGATCGATTTGAAAACGATTCGGTAGATTCAAACGTTCCAATTTCATCCACGATCGATTTAAAGTTTCTTCCGAAGTTAATTCGTAAAGAGCGTGAAAACCGCACGATTTTCCGCGAATTATACAACCCTGCCGCCTTGCAAAAAAATTAATTATTCGACTTGGAATGGTCACTTTTCGCGAACAAGGTTTTTTATTTTCCTTACAACGTATACAGTCGACATCAATCCAACCGAAATATTGAAACGTGGCTTTGTTTATAATCGAAACAAGCTTGTATCGTTTACTAATGGCGAGTAATTTGGCAAAGGAATTCACCAAACGACAACTACTACGACGGGTGGAAGAGTCCCGTCCGATACGTACTTCCATGAATAATTTGTCTAATCTACTTCTGTCATACGTAACAGTTCGTTGCGTACTTTTACTCCCGTAAGATTCATTAACTTTTTTATTTCGTCAGTAGGGTTGTCGGGCTCTTTTATATTCTTAAGCGCCATTGCCATCTTAAGAGGAAAATCGTTAAGGTGGAGGTCTTCCTTTGGTTGTTTATTCTTTTTCTCGGAGGTGTGTGCCAGTACGTGTAATATAATTTTAGCTGCAGCCCTTAGTGTCACCAATAACGAGGGATTATTGTTGGACTCGGCATATTTTTGAAGCGAATATGAAGCTAGTCGACTCAAGATACGCGCAGTCGATGTCAATTTTAAATATCTACCCTGCTTCATTTGCGGTTTAAATAACGGAACAGCCCAGTCGCTTATAACCTTACCACGTGAAGGATGACAAGAACCCTCGTAACGATACTCTAAAGTGGTACATTCTTTGGTTTTTTTACCAGGCTGCTTTTTTTGTTTTAAAGAACGAGTGGAACTTTTGCCGGAAGTGGGTTTCTTCAGGTCTTTTTTCTTGGGTTTGTCTTTGGACATTTTTTCGGGACTATGCCGGCTCTGCACCTTGAATTCCGGTGGCCTATTCGATGGAGTGTCATAAATGATAAGACGTTCACTCGAACGAGCAATGTCTTTCGTTTGGCTCGTTTCAATTGTTGTCTGTTTGACGGGCTCGCTCACGCTGGACGTCGTTGCGTCGCGCGAATATCCCGGAAGATAACCACCCATCTTATGCACCATATCTCCGATAAAATTTCTGCCCGGCGACTGGCTCATGTTTCTCTTTGTCTTACTATTAGACTAAAAAAATTACACGGTTTCAATTTCGGTAAACTTGTGCGGCCAAGTTACGTGCAATTTCCGATAGTTTTGGAAATAGTTCAATGTCTCATTCAGTTCGAATAGGGACGTTTTCTGATATAGAAATAGCATAACGAAAATAATGACCAGTGTTGTAATGACGAATACGAGGCCTAAATTCACATATAATTTGCGCAATTCAAAGGTCTTGTATTCGGGCGGTTTATTATACATGGACATCAAAAACGGTATTGAATATTCTTGCATACTTAAACAATAACAACCACGTCGCACTTAGCCTGGGCCAAGGCGAACATTTCATTTGGATCGTACTGTAATTGACGATGCGTTTGATTATTCAATTGGCATTCAATTTTACGTTTAATACGTGGTCGATTTTTTAAATCGGCAATACAGAGACGTTTCCGAGCTCTTTGTACTTTGGACCAATTCTGAGAGATATTCACGTGTAAGGTTCCCAATTTACCAGACGGGTTGGTCAATTTAAAATTAGACTTTAATTGGACGATCGTTTGTAATGATATGTAGTTCGATAGGGAATAGGCGGCGTTAATTGTCTCTTCCAAAGTTCCCGTAAATAATTTCTGTACAAATTTCATTTCATTTTCGGCCATTGAGGGGCTTTCTTGTGCCAATTTAAATCCCAATTGAACGTAGTCAATAAACGAGTCAAATACTGCCGACGAAAGAAATTCCATCTTACTATTACAATCAATCGAGCTTGAACCTAATTAAATGCATATTTTCACTGTTGTTTAGCGAGCGAAGGTACCGAATGTATATTATTTTCGTCCACACTATACTCGTGAAATTTGGGATATATATCGGGCGTCCTTATGTGGGTATTGTGTTGAGGTGCAAATATAACACCATCAAAACTGGCCGTATTATTAATGGAATCCACGGTGCTTTGTTGGGGAAATTCATAATAAATTGGACCCGTACTGTTCTCCTCCTCGGCGTGTTCACTTACCGAGCCGGTAATTACGATATTCTTATCCTCGTATTCTGTACGATCCGGAATTTGAAGGTCGAGAAATTCGGGATGGTGTAAGCTAGTTTGCGAAAGAAAACGACCCAAGTCTTCCACGTCCCAATAATCTCCTCGCTCGGAAAGTTCTAATATCGCTTGAAATAGTTGTTCGTAATTGACAATTTCCGTAGCACCTAATTTGCAATCCAAACAGGGTGTGGGAAACACACAGTATGGTGTTGTCCCGTTCAAAGTTGCATTCCAATCGAGAATATGCATCATCTTATAATAAGATGGGCGACGCAAATTTGTCTCAAGCGGCAGTGATAAAAAATGACATGTACTATAGACCACATTCGTTTACCGACAATGGATTACGCGTTCCAAAGGGGCACGAATTTATCCGGGGTGTTTCAAAGCAAAATTGTTCTATCGAAGTAAACCCGAGCTTTGCAAACATCGTGTATCCCGTTTCCTTGAAAATCGGTTCACAAATCAATTTTTATAAAGAAAGTCATATAGTGGCCGTTGAGGAGTTTCCTGTACCGCCGGTAAACTTAATTGAACCTGAATTTCAAACGAGCTTTACCGATCCAATCGAAACGGAAAACAATCCAAAAGTAGCGGGTGGAAACTTTAGCGTCCAGGTTCATTCGCAAGCGGAACAGGGGCCGAACGTTTGTTCGTTTGATAATATTCAGTCTGTAACACGCGAAACGACGTCCGACCTAATGCCATTACGTTTTAACGATCCTAGAAAGTTGCGAAAGTTAAAACGAACGCAAATTGCCCAATTACTTCAACATCCAATCAATTTTACGGACATGGAATCCGAAACAGAAACAGAAACCGAAACAAGCGAAGAAGAAATAACCGAAAATTCCGAGACAAGCAGACTGGCTCAGACCAGCCGACTTGTTGAGGCCAAAAGGCGGAGACTGGAAAAACAAAGAAAACAACAAGATCAAATCCAACAAATTCAAATTCATTCCGAACCGAGTACTAGTTTCCACCTTGAACCTCCCAAAGGTCGTAGCAGCACCTACAGTGTGGGAATTCTTCAACGGGCAAAGCAATTAGGTGCACTACCCACCGGTAAAACGGTGAATAATTATTCCATTAATCTCGAACGACTAGAACAAGTAGATTTAAGTTGGGACCCGTTCATAGATTTCAATAGAATACTATTCACACCCATTGATCCGGACAAAAGTCATTTTGTTACGGCCCGTAATACAGATTATCGTGGTGCATTTGACCCCTGGTTCAACGTAAAGATACCACTAGAAAATTCCGAGGAAGTAACATTTAATATTACCGAGCCGGTGCCGGACGCAGTGAAAACTTTAACTAGTAACAAGGCCGTCGAAGCAATAATCAAACAAGTCGTAACATCTAGCGTAATCCCGTTTTAAGTAGAAAATTGATTGCATCAATTATGGTAAACGACGGCAAAAGCATTGTTATAGGCACCGTTTCGTGAACGCTTTCTTTAAATATCGAACAAAGCGATGCGACCGTTGTATTATAACATTGATAGGATACGTGCGGAGAATCGTAACCCATATCTGGCGTTAATATAATTACGCCGCTTTGATTGGGTTTACAACGACCGGGCGCCTGTTCAAATATGTAAATTGTCGCGTCCAAATTAAGAAACGTCCAACCGAACGGTTCGACAATAGCAAGTCGTGATTGTCCTTGTTCGTAGACGGTTACTTGCATCGGACTATATTGAATTTTTTTCAGGCGATTTAACGTATCGTGTGCAAAGGGTAATGGTAGCAAAATAACAAACACTATTAAAACGACCATATAAACGCTATTCATTTATTTAAACGAGTGCACTTACAAACAAATTCTTTTACGCTCGCATCACCGTCTACTAATAGTTTAAAGTTGGCTTGTTCCAGAAAATTCAACTTGGCTAGTTCGGCTCGGTGAAAAATCTCCGTTTCGTCAAAGTAGACAACTTGTGCCGTCATGTCGATTCGTGGAACGTTTATTTTTCCTTTCCAAGTTCGTTTTGAAAACGACAACGGCGGCGATGAGGGTTCACACATTATGGTCGTCTATGGACTGGTGAAAAAAGATATCAACAAAAATCACTTTGAACTACAACATCAATCGATCCCTTGGGACAATCAAATTTTCCTAACTTGTCAACGAGAATTTCTAATCAACTACATTGAACCGTTATTTCCTGATTTACTTATATCGGCCGTAACGGGCTCGGCGGACAATGAAGAGGAACGATACAAAACAATCAATGGAAATTTCGTTAATTACGTCGTCAATGAAAGTGAATGTTTACCGCAGTGGCCATTGTGGAAGATCGATACAATTTCTCACAAAGACTATGCAGAATTGATGGCCTATTTAAGACGAAACGTGGCATCTCGAACAGATTTTCACTTAATCGACGTGGACTCACATCAGCGGCTCTATTTTGAAATGTGGTTAAAGAAAAAAGTGAAAATATCCTTGGGAACTTGGTTCTATGCAACATCGTCGGATATTCGCAATGCTACGCCTGAGGAAATTAAACTTGAAAAATTACCATCGAACGTGTTTGATGAATTTGCTTTGGTCAGTTGGGACATTGAGGCGGTCTGCGATTCGCTCTATCAATTTCCGAAAGGATTTACGTCCAAGGAAAAAATTTCGTCGGTATGTGTCTCGGTCGAATATCGAGGAACTTTTTCGGTTTTTCTTCTAGTATTAGTTCCGGAAAATTTTACGCCGACAAAAGAATGGACTAGTGAATTTGTCACTTACTATCGATCGTTAAACCAAGATCGACCGGAAGCCACAGTTTTTATAGATTGGTTTTCCGATGAATATGAACTGATTGTAAATTTGGTGGGTCGCATGTTGCACGGAAAGTTCGTCGCTACCGTTAGCAAACGTTCTACAACACCTACCGTTTACCTGGGCTATAATATGAACAATTTCGATTTCAATTATCTAGCGGCGCGTTTGTTTTTTCATCGAAACAAATCGCCACACACAATTACGATAATCGAAGCGATTTACGACTTTTTTCACGGTCCTCAGAAAAAATGTTTCTCCCTAGATTTGTTCGAAGTAATTCATAGCAAGTACAAGAATAGTTTAAACAGTTTCAAATTGAATTACGTTGCCAACTATTTTCTGAAAGAAGGTAAAGCAGACATGGACGCGGTACAAATACGACATCTTTATTACGATTTTGGAAAGCAGCCATGCGATTTGTTTAGTTTTTGTAAAAAATCTTCAGACGGAGTGCCCACGTTGGCGTACATTTTATATTACAATATTACCGACTGTTTACTTTTGCACAAATTGACTAGATCGATTCATGCGCTCGAGTATGTGCTACTCTATCAGGAAAACTTTTGCTGCGACGGTTTCCGTGCCGTAACCAGCGGCCCCACATACTTGATGAGCAAGGGAATCGAAAAGTTTTTCTTTGACCGAAAATACTTTGTCAAGCCCCGCATTAACCCCGTTACATTTTGGGAGAAGAACATTAAAGAATTGGAAGACGTTCATACAAAGGTAATCAATTCGGAAAAACGTCTAGTTGAAGCCTTAACTTTGTCGCCTGCAAATCGAGCCGCTGCTGAAGATAAAAAGAAAAAATACAAGGGTGCTACCAACGGAGCCATCTCGGGCATATGGCGCAACGTGAAATGCGGCGATTTTGCAGCAATGTACCCTTCGACCAGTATCGCGTATTTGCTTTCGATGATCGTCTAAAGATTTTCTCGAGTTCGGTAACATTTAAAGTGTACAATGATGAGAACGTACTGCAGTGTATTTTTTTGGGCATACCAAATTTTCGAGAAGTATCGTTGGACGAAATTCCCCAACTTGAGCCCGATACGCTAATCATGATCATTGTAAAATTCAAATATACGCCACTCAAGGAACTGTTTAAATCTTTCCTAGCTCAACGGAAAAAATACAAGCAAACCAAAGAGAAGAGTACCGAGTTGCTATGGAAAACGGCTGCCAATTCGCTTTACGGCTATCTAGGCACCGAAGAGGCTCTATACCGATCGTACGGTGCCGCTGCCAGTATAACGTGGCATTGTCGAGAATTAACTTATTTGGTTTGCAAACACAGCCAGGAACTTTATGATTCGTTGCCCATATACATTGACACAGATGGCATAATGACCTATGTGCCAACCGAAAGAAATGTTTCCAGTAAGCAGTTTTGCGAGTCTATTACGCGAGCTCTTAATCGCGAACATATCATATTCGAAGAGGAAGGCGACGTTCCACTTTGCATCGTTATCGGTAAAAAGAAATATATTCGATTTGATAGTGAATCGAAATTTACCCTTAAAGGTATGGAAAAGAACGCTCCTAGAGTAATTAAGGACATTTTTCGATCACTGCGCGTGGCCGTATGGCGGGCATCTACACTTCACAATTACGAAGTTTATTATAATCGACCCGATCGACACAGTTTGTGGATTTCAATTTTTAACTACATCCTAGATCAGGACCCGAAAGAGCTCTATGTACAAATTGTAATTAATTCCAAACGCAAACCGGCAAAATATCAAGAACTTGTAACCAATGCTCTCGAGAGCGGAGAAGAAGAAGGCACAAAATGTCAAGTATTGGTTGTTCATATGAAAGGTAAAGTGATCGATTTAAGTCAAGTTAAAGTGGTCACGGTTAAAGACTTTGACTGTGAAAAACACATAATTTCCTGTTCTCAATTTACCGCCAATTATCTACAGTATATGTGGCAACTCGTGTGTGGCGACAGTGAAGCAATTCCGAAACATAGTTGGGTCGAACCATTTGCATATGTGCTGAAACAGCGCTGTCTCGCCGAACAGGTTTTTTATTATGGAAAAGAAGTGCAGTCCTCGATCGAGCCCGATGAACAATATTTGCAGTTGTTTAACGCCAGTGAAACGGCAGCAGCAATCGACTTGCGTCCTTGTGCAATTACAGAAAACATTTTTACTCGCGCCAAACTTTAATCTCACGCGTGTGGGCTTGTAATTTGTTATCTTACTTAGAAAAAAATAAACGATTAGTTATACGCCAACACCCGTTTTTTAATTGTATTTAATTGCAAGGTTATCAACTTGCATTCTTGTGTGACTCCAATAACATTTTTACGCGCGCCAAACCGTAACCTTTTCAATTAGGTAATTTAGCTTGGGCTTGCAATTTGGTATCTTAATTATACAAAACAAACAAACGATTAGGAATAGGCCAACACTCGTTTTTTATTGTATTTAATGGCAAGTTTCTCAACCTGCATTCTTGTGCGATTCCGATAACATTTTTACGCGCGCCAAACCATAACCTGCTCAATTATGTAAATTGTGCGGGTACCGACAACCGTTTTGCACCGTCAGACTTTAATTGCTTTGTTATTTGATATTTGGATGGGCAATAAATAAACGATTTAATAATATGACACGCGTTGTTGATTGTATTTAATAGCAAATTGCAATTCCGTAGAAAATGGGGCCGTACGCAATGGAATGTTTTGTGCTACGACAACGGGAGCAATTAACCAAGGCCCAATAGCCCTTCGAGCGGCATCAGTTCCCTCCCAATATAACGAATCGTTTCGTACAAAATGATGATCGGTGTAAATGCCAATACCGCTAAATGTGCACTGAGTAATGCCACCGATTTCGGTTGCTTGCGGTTGAAACAGTGAACAAAAGGCTTGCGTTACCAACGTACACTTGGATAGGTCCAAAGAATGTTCTCCCAGAAAATACCAACCGGTTTTCGGAAAGTCAAAACCGCTCATGTATTCTTTCCAATTATTCAAACTGATTTGTTCGCTTTGTGATAGTTTATCCACGTATATCTTGTACAGCCACTGTTGTTCTAAAATGAGCGGTTTGCGTTGATTCGAATAGAATGTGAAATCCTTTTGGTCGGGTTCGGTTTTCATTAGTTCAAAAACAGGAAATATGGCAGTAGTTTGGGTTGCTATATTATCGATCGAAACCAGCGGGTCCTGATTTACTAAACCCGTCATAGATACAAGTTTTGGGGAACCGTTACGCGATATAAGCGCGTACTTTGTTTGTATGGTACCGTTAAATATCGCTAAAATGTGACGGGAACAAAATCCATTTACTATTAAATTGCCACCGCATTGTCCAATATGCTGAAACAAACAAATGGGGACCGCTCGAAATTTGGACTGCTTTATGTCAGTTGTCATTAAATGCTTTAAATGTTCTCCACTACAAATGGAGCAGCTTGATCTGGATCGTTGTCGTCCCCCTCGGTGCGGGTTGTTCTAGCACTTTCTGTCGGATTGTTAAAGTTAAATCGCGGCTGTTGTATGGATGCAGCAAAATTTGCACCTTGATTATGTCTTGTAAGCAATTCAGTCATTCTTATATGATTACGACAAAAAGTAATGCTTTATGCGCGGCCATAATTTGGGCCCTATCCAATTTGTTGCTTGTCGAAATAATGCCCAATCGATATCTACATACCAGATGGAGACCGAAACGATTAATATGACAAATGCAAAAAGGTGCTCGAAAATTACCAAGCGATCTGTCGCCGGAATATAAACTATGTTCATTGTAATTTCTTATATCGATACGGTAAACGAGTCATAGACAAAAAGAAAATATAAGATGGGTTCTTTTTATAATTCCAAACTTCCGTATGTTGCACGAATTGATTGTCCCTGTACTGGGAATACGGAAAAAACCAAGATGATAAATTATCGTTTAAGAGGCGAGCTGTCGACCGAGGATATCCCAAACGAGTTGGAAACGCAACGTCCCCGAATACTACATTTTGCCGTAATACGCGATTTGAATATTTGTACCGCTCGAGGTGCATCTCTAAATGAATTGTACGCGTTGCGTTATCGCTTTCCGGACATGTACCTTTGTTCCACAAACGTTTTCTTTCCGCATCGGCATTTTAAATTTGGTTTAATACGATACGGTAACCAGTTATTATATTGTACACATCCACGTGAAGATCCCTTTATTTGTACACAGCTTAGTTTGCGCGACAACAATACGAAATACGTACGTGTCAATTTTATAGCTGAAAGGCCCGTTTTGGACTTTCCTCTATTCGAAAATGCTCTAGTTCAAGATCAATTTAGCGAAATTAATTTCGACGATAGTTCCTATGCAAATTTAGCAAATCTACCTACCGACACGAAATACACCATCGAGGATATTTACAAATACATTCGGCGTTTTCACAAATCCTTTTTGATGGTCAAAAGTGTCGGCTACAATGGCAAAGAACCGTTACCGCCACAAATTCAGCACGATTGTTTCAAAGCCAAATTGTTTTTCATCGATGGTAATGAAAGCTTACCCCGCGCAGCGTACTATTACGGTTCCGAAAAAATGACCAAAAGGCCCTTGCCATTGTGTTTGGTCGCAAGACAAAGCGTTCGAATTCAATTAACACCCAACAATGTCGAGATTGTCGAAGTTATCAAAAGACACGTTTTCCTTTTTGACGGCTACTTGGCCCTAAGTATTCTCCCCGTCAGTTTTGTGGGTAATGTTTTTCGAATGGAGTCGAGTCGACTGTGGACCGACGGATTTCGCTATAAGCTAGTCGATGAACGAGATCCGCCAAAGGGTGTTAAGAAATTGAAAAATAAAACCGGTCATACGTTCTACGTGTGGCAAGGATTGGTGTTGCCGACCAGTAAAAGTTTAGACGTACCCAAAGAACTATTTCTCATTTTCAACAATATACGATGCAAGTTCCCGGTGGTAGAAGAATAATTTTTTTCACTAAAGTCGAATGAAAATCTCTTCGGGTTCTTGCTGATGCGATTGCTCTGGGAGAAAATCGGGCTCCCATTTTGTGTCATTGGTCTTGTCTTGTTCACCGTACCAGGTAAATGTATTGCCTTGGTTGCTAGTTTTTTCATCGTTGCACTGATCGTATCGCCCATCTAATGTGTGAAACGGTTTAATATATTTGTAATAGAAGTCGTCCAACAGGCCGAGCAAAATGGAGGGATTTTTGTTGGCGCATATTTTTATGTCCGCCTTAAATTCGACATTGTCGCTTTCGTATGTAGTAACAAAGATTAAATTGCGACCGTTCAATTTACGTTTGAGAAATATCGAATCGAACGCACCGAGTGGTGAATCTGCCGTAAAATATGCCATATCTCGCTTTTCCGCATACTCCCGCAATAAACTGACATTACCACCCTGGGTTTGAATCATTGCGTCAACAATTATTGCAGTATCGCGCATTCTTAATACTATATAAAGACGAGACAAACGTCGTTTCGATAGCAGTATAGTGATGGCGGAAAATAATCAAATGGAAGAAAGTGACAACAACGGTGCCGCAACGTTTGCCGGTCCCAATCCGAAAGCGAAACTAGTAAATGTGTCCAATACAATGTTCAATAAATTTATGGCTAATCTAAAACGGCATTTGGTTGAGGACAATATCGATCTAACACCCGAGATGCAAGAAAGTATCAACAAGTTTACATCGTTTGGTCAAAAAAATAAAGATGTTGGTTGGACGAGTAACAATGAGAAACGCAAATCTATTCCCATTGAGTATAAAGTTTTGAGTGAAGAAGCAATGGATGGTGTTAAAGACAGTGGACTCGATGCCCGTTTGGAAGACTTAATTTCCTGTGTGAAACAAAATGCCAATTTCCTTTACGAAACGGCATACATGACTACAATGGTCGAGTTTATACTCAAATTCAAATCTATGACAATAACAAATAATTCCAGCGGCGACGGCGACCCAAACATTACTTGTCGCGATTTCACCTACGAAACAAATTTGCTAAGTAGAGAATTGAAAGTTAAAATGACCAAAGTAAAACTTCCCTTCCTTTGGGCAATGATACAAGTCGTTTGGGAATTGACACGTTCAATGCCGGATGTTATCAGTTGTATTGAAGGTAATTCAGTTTGGAACAAAATTGAATTCCTCGTAAATAGTCAACTGACTCATAGACCCGAAGATGCCATAGAGGTGGGTCGTTTCGATAGCCGTTTTACTCGAAAAAATTTCAAAATAATCTACTCGAAGAACAAGATCGAACAACTAATTCGCCTTGCAGATTTGGAAAAATCGGTACCAAGAATTACGAAACGTACACGCGAAGGGGGCGAAGAAGGATTGGCTTTATACGCAAGTGTAAAACGAGCCCGACCCGGCAGCAAGCAGGATGAGGAAGAAGATATTAAATTAATGAACATTACCAGTACAGGTTATCAACCACAAAAAAATACCGTCGGGAGTGGTGAAGATCTTGAAGGTGCCAGTGGTAGAGTGATTGTATTATGTAGTCCCCGTAACGGACTGTTTCTGGAAAAAACGAAACCCCGTAAATCGGACAAGAATCGATTGATAATTGATGAGGGAGATGATGAGGAGGAAGAGGACGACGCCGCCGGTCCAAGTGCAGAAAACAATGTAACCAGTCCAAATAACGACGCAGTGAGCGAGGACGATGACGACGCAATGAGTGAGGACGAGGAAGATGATTAGAAAGTTTACATGTTATTTTTGTACTTGATTAAGAAATAAACGACAATATTACAATACTATTGCTCTTTAATTGGTTACCTTTGAAAAATTAGTTAGAGACCGATGGCTAGGGTTTGCGAAAAGCTATTCACACCGTATCGTGTACAATTCCTCTTTGCTGTATCGTGTACTCTTTGCCCGTATCAAACCCAATCAAACAAAACGTTGACCTGACGCATTTTCGACTTTGAAACGAGGCCGTGCTATCAATGCATTTTCTAATTTTAAACGAGCCCACGCTAACAATACATTTTTGAGATACCATTTCAAGAACAAATGATCGATAAGAATTCAGACAATTTTGCGCTTTAAACGAGGCCGCGATATCAATGCGTTTTTTAATTTTAAACGAGGCCGTGTTATCAATGTATTTTTATATACTCTTGCAAGAACAAACGGTCTAGACGGATGCAGGTAATTTGCATTTTTGACCTGTAAACGAGGCCGTGTTATCAATGCATTTTGAAATTTTAAACGAGCAATTGTGATTTGCTACATGCCACCAGACTAAAGATAATTTCGTTATACCCACGTATCGAAGTTTTTGACGTGTTTGATTTGAATGTTCTGGGTCAAAAAATTAGTTCTAGGCGCTTGTAGACGTCCATGTTTTTTACCGGACTCGCGGTGTTGTTTAGGTTATCGGTACACACTTTCATTATAACCTAAACAATACCGCAAGTCGGGCGGAAAAAACGAAAGTCTACAAGCGGTACTTGTTAAAGAAATAAACGACCGTGTGACAATTCTCTTGGTCCTTTATTACTTGCGTTGGAAAAAATTACATTGAGGTTATCATTGTTTTTACTGATGCGTGGGCGTGTTGAGTTTACAAAAAACCCCAGCTATTTTTCAGTGGAAAATTCCATCGATGGTGTATCGTGTACAATCATTCCTCTTTGCCTAAAAGCATCCGATAAAAACAACAAAGAAGAGGACGGGGAAAAATTACCAGGCATTTCCGAATGATTGTACTCGCTAAAGAAATAAACGACAACGTTACAATACTATGGATCTTTTATTTGTTACACGACAAAAAATTAGTTAGATTAAATCATCGTTAGGACTGATGCAGGGAGTGGTTTGATTTTGCAAAAAACATAGCCATTCTTCACGTGTAAAATTCCATCCACACCATATCATGTACAATTCCTCTTCGCCTAAACAAAACGTTGGCTTTTCCTCAGAGTCTTCACAATCACTAGTAATAGGCATCTTATACAAGCAATGCAAACGGTTTAATACAAAATATCTATTATTGTTAATCTTAGGCTATTTCTATTTACTATTCGGAAGACACACATTTTACAGTAATATCGTTTATTAAAGTAAACGGGGCCGGCACTAGGACAACCATTCGCTTGACATTTACGTGGTAGTTTCTCGGAACTCAAGTCGTTTAGAGGTAGAGCCGTAGCACATTTTTCTTGACTTGACGACATGTGAAACACTTATTGTTCTCTTTTTTACTTTCGCAAGGTAGACAGACAATGTGTCCACAAGGTATAAATGCGTATAAATGGTCAGTTAAATTTCGACAAATTGGACACTCGTGTAGGTGCGTTTCAATGTCAATTTTATTAGCGGAAATTAATGACTTCGGTGCTTTTACGATGTAACGTCTTTGTGTAATCTGGGCTTGTTCACAATTCGGAGAAAATTTCAAATGTTCGATCCATACGTCGTCATTCTCTTCCCATTGAGATACTAGTAGATCACAGTGAAAACAATGCACAATGTCTCCTTGTCCGGAATAATAGAATCCACTCTCGACCAAGGGTTCGATCATATCTTTAAGTAACTTTGGCCATAGGAAAAAAGATTTCCGTCTAAATTCGGGTACCGAATAGTATTCCTTTTTCGAAATCCGCATCCACGAACTGTTACTCTCACCGGTTTCTTCTGTAGAGGAAACACTTGACCGTTCTGTGTCGTCGATGGCGCTATTTATCACCAAATATCCCCTCTGAGAAACCCGACTATTTTCCTCGGGTGGATCGGTACCTAGTACTTCATCAGCACTGACGAAAAATCCACGAGTTTCAATATCACTCATATTTTCGAAGCGTCTTTACTTAGAATTATGTAGGAGAATTCTAAACGAAATAGCCAAGACTTGTCCTATTTATTCATCCGAGAAAGTTATTGAAGGGATGTGGAAATGTGATCAACCGCACAACGTCAACAATAAGATGATTCACCCTATTGAAATATTTGAAAAATACAGTCAGATAAACTGGGTTTTCCATTCCAAGGTACTTTACTCACATTCAAACTCCGACGATAGTACTACGGCGAGACAAGGTGTAATTGTTTTAGATCAATCACTAAATGAAACCTTTTGGTTTCTGTATGTTAAAGAAAGTATGTCACAATTAGAATCGGATGAGTTGGGTATTTTTCTGTCGGAGTTAGATCAATTAGAATTGAAAAAACCGGTCCTATTCGACTCGTATATAAACTTGTACGATCCCTTTTGCCAACGAACGTTAAAGTATAATCGCATAAGAAAATTAGAATTGGTTCGCTGTTAACATGACGGAAATAGACGAGTCGGTTAAAGTGACCGATTTCATTAGTCTGGTACGAACTTGGCACCTCGATAAACGGGAACAAAGCGTCGTGAAAAAATTACAGCAGTTGCACGAACGGGAAAGAAAAAAACGATTCGAACAACAAGTCAAAGAGGAACGTCAACGGATAAAGGAAGAAAAGTTACAACAAAAAAGGTTAAACGAAGAAGAACGAAAACGTAAACGAGAGGAAAAACGCGAAACTGCAGAAAGGCAAAAGCGTCTAAAAGCCGAACAAAAGAAAAACATTCTCGGTCAACGCGACTTAATTAATGACACGATTAAAATGATGAACGGAGAATTTGGTGAACGTTTGCCCGTTTTAAGAACACCTAGGGGTGTCCCTTTACCCAAAAGTTATTCTTGGTTGCCCGAAAATTTACATTCAAAACTGGGTTCGTGTAAATTTTCACTTCCCGTCGTTTTAGACGAGGACGGTTCCATATTTTATTTTCAGAGAACTCGCGATCTGAACAAGCCCAACATGTTTGTAGCTATGAAGGGCGATTTTGACCGTAGCCCGTATTATTGTAGTGTTATTGTTCACGGATTAATTTTGATGTTGGCAATCGTTCAAAAAAGAAAACGAGTTATTTTCGTTGTGGATCGTACGCTTGACAAAGTATTATTTGAAAATGACTTACTTCTCGCAAAATTTATACAAACTCAATCAATGATCAAGTTTTTATGATCTTGTTAACGGCAACATGTTATCATATCTTGAAAAACCGATTTTAGTTTAACTTCATTGAGAGTCAATTTTGCAAGCCGGAAAAATCTACAGAGTTTACAACAACGACAAGGGCAGGGGCAACGACACTGCCCTTTTCTTTTGGGCCTTTTTCTGTGCTTTTGTCGACGGTGGTTTATACTAGAACTACTTGAATCGTGTGAATCGTTCAAATTAACATTTGACAAACTATCTGGTTCCGTGGTTTGATTTTTGTCGTTTTCCAAAATCTGTTCCTCCATCCTCTTAGTATTTGTACGAATTTCACCTATCGATATCCTTTTTTGGGGGACGAACAGTAATGTTGATCTCTCAGTACGGCCGCAGGAATTTAATCACCTTTCAAAACCATATACTTGTTCCCCCCCCCCCTTTGCCCGCTTTGGGAACGTGTGAAATCGAAGGAATTGTTTGGGTAAATGTTTGCCTCGCACATCTGACGCGACGAAATTATTTTCACTGATTAGCGAAACCAATTTTGCTGCCCAAAGTTATACTTTTACGCAAGTCATTACCTTGAAGGAAAACAGAATAAAAGCGAGTGCTTCATGACGGGTTAATCATTCCAACACAGTTATTCAAACTCTCCAGAAATGTGGAAGAAAATGCTGAGGTTTTTCGCTCGTTGTTTCTGTCCAATCTATCCGTTGGACAACAGTGATACCCAACCGTTTGTTGCCCCGAGCAAGGCCGAAGAATACCCCGTAATACTGCGACGGCCGTCTACAGCTAGAAGGGAGCGAGTATGGCAGCAACCGTGGGTTCTCCGAAGCAAAGGGGACGACGAAATAGACGGGCAGCAACCGTCCACTTCTACCGACAACAGAGAACAAATACCATGGATTCTCCACAGCATAGACTTCGACGACGACCACAGGCAGGAGCCGTCCACTTCTACCGGCATAAGAGACCGAGCAGGGCACCAACCGTGGCTTTACCGAAGTCAATCAGACGACGAATCGGACGAGGAAATACCGAGGCTTCGAATGTCCCGTTCGGGTACTATTTACACATAAACCTGTTACTAAAACTGTAACTAAGTTAAATAAAAATATACACATTCCAATAGGTTGTTTTCTTGTTGTAACTATAATCTTAGGCATTGCGATATTACTTTACTTGGGTTTGACAGGGCAAGTCGGTAATTGTGAATTTGAAACACTTGTATTACAAGTAATCGCAACAATATAAACGCCTACTGCAAGGGCGATAACTGCGCACACTATAAATATAATCATCCACACTTTCATAGTAAAATACCTTATTATAGTAACAAGCGCTATGAAGGGATTTTGTCCGTTGCATCAAAGTAACAAAGACTTTGACCTGGCTAAAGGTAAAGCTTGTTTTATTCAAGACAAGGTACACGTTCAATTATCCAATCAGCCTATTGGACCAGAGTATAGTACGCCCGATGAGGACGACAAGGAAATGATTTGCGATCCTATATGGGAATGTCGAAAAACATTAACGAGTACGGAAATCTCAACTATATATCAAATAGATATCAAGACGATCGAACACTTTCGAGAAATATGGCTCTGGTGTAATGATATGGTTCAGGCGGGCTATTCCGCTTATTCCATTCTTAGTGCTCTGCCAACGGACGAGGGACTCTTGGTCGTACATCCGTTAAAATTGGAATCGGAGAAGATTTTAGTCAATGGAATGGTTATGATCTTTTGTGTGTTAGTAGAACGATTTGGCCAAACCAAAATAAAAGACACCGGCAAGAAGGCTCATTCATTCCGACATAATTGCCGTTTCCCCAGCCGATCGGGCGTCGTCTATCGTCAACTTTGGTCAAATAACGTAGGTCATCGTCTTTTGTGTTGTAATTTTAAACCTACTTTCCAATGGCTACGACAATTTAACGAAAGTATGGACAAAAAATAGATCAGTTTACTGCTTTAGATGTTGTTTGATTTCCTCTTGCAAGGTGAAATCGTGTAATATTAAAACGTCCAAGTCGTCGTCGGTATCGCTGGCCGACTTTGTTTCAGTAACACCGTCTTTGTGTGAAAAGGGACGAAAAAAGGTTAAAGGTTGAAAGACGGGTTGGTGTGTTGTTAGTTCCAACTTGGCGCGTCCGGATAGAATATTATATCGATAAGTTCGTGTGAATTTAAATCGACCAAATGCTTTATTGCACCGGGAGTCATTGTTTTGATTACATTGTAAATTGTGAGCCATTTTACGCCCATCAGAGTCCATATGTCGCTCATTAGCCAAATTATCGTGCCCAATGTTATTATGCATAATTGGCGTATATACATATTAGTCTTAAATTAAACAAATTTGGGGTACCGAGTTAGTAAACGTTTTTCCATTGATACTGTGAACGGTTGTTGATTTGGACAAATTAACTGCCATTCGATCGAATACAATTACCGCACTTACATTGGATCCGAGCAGTTGGTATCCGTTGGCAACGGGATTTAAATCTACGACGCCGGTTCGACCGAAATGTATAATTTTCCGTGTAGAATCGTAATAATTATCGAATAGTATACTATTTATGCTGACCGTGTAACTTTGGGAACAGTCGACAAGAACGGCTTCCAGTTTAAGTTTCCAAAAACTGGCCGGTATTGTAGTTGTAGAAGTTTCGAAAGTCAAGCTCAATAGCAGAGGTACATTGAATCGAAAAGACAACGAGATATTGTCGTTTTTAATGTAAATCGGTGTAGCGACCGGAACAGAGACCCTAACCCTTTGCGTCAAGGTGTTTCCGTCAATAAGAATAATCGGACGGGTTGAAAATCTCTCGCACAACAATAGATTGTTTTTCGTAAAGTCTTGTACAACGACAGCTTGCATTGTATTGTCGTCGGGACCTAGGGCCGCAAATGTATTCTTGCCATCCCGATAGACGGCTCGGTGTTGCATCCTCCAAGCGGTTCCGGTAAAAATATGTGACTGATCAAAGTTCTGTTGAAGAAAAAGCGATTTGCCATTATAGCCGACCAGTGACGGCGTTTCGGTATATTGGAAGCATTTTTGAATATCGGGAATGGGATCGAAAAATGCAAATGCAAAATTATCAACGTCTTCACTTTTTGGCGGTCGTTCTAATAAGGCACAACTATACTCGCGGCCAGTTAGAAATTTTGTTAATTGAACATCGACAAACCCCTGTCCAGAGGCAAATTCACGCAACAAACCTTTACGCGTCAGGAATGGTTTTAAATAATTAATTGTCTGTTGCAAATGCGTTGTATCGAACAAGCCTAGGTAAATTAATTCTCGCATAGAGAGAATGTCCGGAAAATGGGTAGCTCCAAGTAAATTAATCGACGGAACTGTTAGAAGTAGTAATCGTTCTTGTTCGTTGTCATTGTCATCGTTGTAATCGTCCTGGGGGTTCGTTTTGGTAATGTTCAGAACGGTTTTTGCTCTCTCGGCAATGTAACGTTTAATCGATGTCGATTTTGGCTGAAATGGATACACTGTCGGATATATCGAAGGTAAATTCAATTTGGACAAGTTCGGTGCCTTAAGTGCCAGCATGCACAAATTAATCTTTTGATCTTCCGTAGCGTCTGGGGAGAAAACGGACATGAGAAAACTTTGCGGCCATGCACCACGAGTAACTTGTAAAATTGCACGAACAAATGAATGATCTTCGAGCATGTTAATTGTTTGTAGAACGATGTCCATACTTAAGATTATCATATAGTTATGCTTTTATTGACGACGACATTAGTGCTGTTAATCGTCCTGTTGACGATGTGTTTTCTTAGTGGTTATTTCAAACCACTATCGCGAGTCGATCGCCTTATCAAAGCCACGATTCCCAAGGAAAAACCGTTCGACATTGTCATCGACAGCGGTAAAATGGTTCAGTTAGTGGGAGGTTATGTAACGAACCATCCACTCGACTATTCCCATGCGTCTAACATTAAAGATTTTTCGACGTTAATATGGCCATTTACGACGCACACTATTCGTTACAACGCAATCGATGGCGGTTTCATTCGACAGTTGGCCGCTTTATATCACGAGTCATCGAAAAATACTCAGAAGGAGCGAATCTATTTGTACACCGCTCTGCCGATATTTGCTCTGGCTCAAATTTATGATACCACCGACATCATCGATCAGTTTAAAATTATGTACAAACATTTGAAGCAATTTGAATATTCCGATTTTCAAGATCAGCTCAAATTCGGCACCATCCAAACAACTGCCCTCCATCTGGGCCTAATAGAACGCGTCGACCTCATAATTTCGATACCCGTGATCAAATCAATATATGACACGAGAATACATCAAATTGCTTTTCACCGCGACGGCAATTTTGTAAACGGTTTGGACGCCATTCCCACGACAATTTATTGGGCGCGAGCAATTCTCGATGAAAAATCTAAAGCTCGATTTGCGCACGTGTGCCTTTCTCATTTGAGCACAAACGGCACCATATTAACGACATACAGTGACACGTTATTGGTCAAACGTTGCATGTTATGGGCCGCTTCGATGGGCGACGTAACGCATCCCGGCATCGCTCGAATTTCCTTTGACGATGTGAAAAACTTTCAAGACCCGTTATGTTTGATTCCGGTAAAAATACCCAGCGGTGTAGCGCGACAAACGTGGAAAATCACACCCCGACCGATACGCCCTCGTTCAACGAAACGATGAAAAATTCAGTTTTAGCCTTACCCAATGCAAAGGATTCGTTAATAATTTTAAATTCGCGCGGTGAGGCTATTCTCCGTTGGAACGGTTACACCATGCTTTTCGGCACGTACCGCAATACGGTCGACTATTACAACTGGCCGAAAAAGATCGGCGCTTTTCACATCGAACGAAATTTTTATCGAACAAAATCATTATTGGTAAAAGAAACTGCAACGGGAAACAATATCAATTTCAAACCGACCGTTTTACCTACGGGATTGTTTGGAGCAATTCAAATTGAACCCGGTACCGATGTGTTTTTTGCTAACGTAGAAGGAGCATTAAATCAAGATGGCGGTTATAGAATGATTGCCCGAATCGGTAATGGACAAGTCGGCTTTTTCAATTATCTCCTGCCCAAATATTGGGGCGGCGTTGAGGAGAAGAAAACATTTACCCTTTGGGAAACATACAGCCCAAGTGATTGCGGCTCTTATAAAATTTCACCCAATACGTGTTTTTCTTTTCAAGAACTGGCTTTTCTCTGTAACGGAACCGTACGAGTCCGATCGAATTATGATGCCGTCAATTCCAATTATAACGTAACCATTGAAGGTGAATACCAAGCGGCAACGGTAGAAAATGTCGGCGATATATTAACGTTGAGTTGGGCAATTACTTGGCCAGTATAAATGAAAATACGGGAAACTTTAACTACGGCGATGCTTTTCAAGTGCACACCCATTTGGATACTTTTAACTATTACGAGGAAAACAACAACAACAAAGGACTCCATTTTTCGCCGAGTACAATTGACGACTTTGATCGCACTCGAATATTAACATTTGAAAACTTGAACAACTTTAAAGGTAAAATGCTCGTGTCGCTCGAAACTCTAGTAACGTCCGTTGAGGGTGTTGCTATAGGTAAAATAGGTACAATACAACAATCAAACGCTGTACAATATGCTTGGTAATATATTTTATTTCTTGTTAAAGGAAAATTCGGGCATCTTTCGAGCCACTACAGACAACAGTAAACAATGCGAACAACTAAAAGTATTATGATTCGTCAAAGGTATACAAGCATTGGCGGTAACGACGCCTTGAAATGGCTGATCGACATGCACCTGGATCACGGGTCCGGTATATTGTAAAAAGTGCCGCACATAGTGGAGCTGATTTTTTGATCTGATAATTTGTACGGCGTCAACATTGTCCGTTGTGAACACTTCGTGGAACATTGCAGTTAATTCGGACATTTGTACAGGTGGATAGCCGTTATTAAATTTTATTTGACCACTTTGCTGACAGTAAATTGCATTGGTATTAACTTGAAAGGTAAATCCCTTTTCGGTTAGCAGCGTGTCGGGCTTACATGTTAAAATGGAAAAATGCGTCTGTACAGGAATACCCGTAAAATCTTTCACCGTATCATGATGACAAAACACTAGAAACGGTTTTTTCGGATCGGCCACAATTTGATTGTCTTGGAACAACATAAACGGTTTTTCTGCATCGGCCATACTTTGATCAAACATCGCGAATTATAGGTACCAGTCGTCTTTATTGGCCCAGAGTCGTTGCACCTCCCTTTTATCGAAAATTAGCTCGTGAGGAATAATACGATTTGCATGTTGAATTAGCGAAGCACCATCGTTCTCAATTCTATTGTCGATAAGGCGCAACGTTTGTAGAAAATGTGACGCGTTCGCCCACAGATAACTGTTTTTCGGTACCTTGTTACTGTTTTCGACGAAATTTTTCAGAAATTCGTCGGCTTTCTCTTGATCCTTTTTTTGAATACGCATAAAAAAACAATCGTCCGAGCTGGCTTGTGTTCTCATTCGGGGTATTTGTTCGTTTAGTTTTACCTCGTTTCCTTTTATATTAAACCACGTCAATAAGCGAGTCAAAAGACAATCGTAGCTTTTGCCAAGCCCGCACGTTTGTTGTGTGTGTCCAAGAACATTTATACGCATAATTAGCGGATTAATGTCTATACCTCTTAGCCAGCACAACTTAATTAAATAAAGAACACTTTCTTTCAATCGAAAGCCCTCGGAAATCGTCACGTACGACTCCACAAATTCCAGCCAGACTTTATCGTAAGGTTCACCGAATAAATTTAACGGTCGTTTGCAATCGGCGACGCGTAACTTGTTAATTACTACATTATACAGTTCTTCCTTGGCGGGAAAATAGTCGACCTCAAAAGCATCCTTGCAAAACACGTATGCTATACTTAATAAGTGCGAATGGGTCGGCACAACACGTGGTTCGCCATTTCGCATTAACGGTTGTCGAAATTCCTGTTTAATTTCATACATGCTATCGATTCCTGTGAATATCATTAAAACTACTGTGTCGCCGTCAACGTCCATGTGCATTCTTTCAAACAGCCACGGCGAGACACCGAAACTCATTCCGTCAATAATTTCTATACGTTCTATCAAATGTATACCACCTTCGAACAATACGGGATCGCGCTTAATCAATACTTGCGTCGTTGGTGGTAAATCGATTAATTCTTCCACTTGTACGTGCCACAATTTAAAAATTCGTTTGGCTAACGTAATCGGTACTTGCAGAGTCATCGGATGGACCCGTGTCGCAGCTTTAATGTAACCGCGGGCCGTATTATTCAAGGGAAAGGAAACTACTGTTTGTATTGTACTATGTCCTCCTTGTAAATTTGCTTTACACGAACCGATCTTTGTCGAAACTTGCATTAATTGTTCGAAATTTTTCTGTGGCGATTTGAAGCGATTTCGCGTTTCGATGCGGTCTTCGTCCGTTGCCAAAAAATATTCCAACGATTGAATAAACTTCTCGTTCCAGGTAAAAGGAGCGGGAATGACAACGTGATGTCTATTTAAATATTTATATTTGGTTTCTATTCGGACGGGTGTCGTATAAAGACATGATTTATCACGCGTTTGTTTCCGCTTGTAAAGGTATATAAGCTTTCGCACTTGTCCCCAGTTTAATTTTTCAACCATGTGGGCATCGGAAAAAGCAAACATCACTTCTCAATGTTCCAAGAAACGATTCACGACCAACGATGGTTTATTTGTCGCGCAGTGCCGAAAAGAAGATCAGAAAAGGTTGAAAAGGTACCATCCGTTTCTATACAAGATTACGAACAAGCTAAACTGGTTTCCAACGAAATTTCAGTTTGTTCGTTTATATAGTGATTTACTACTGATCGATTTCGACAGAATGGCATATCCGATCGAGAACTGCTGGAGCGTGGTTTCTGCTACAAAAACTGGCGCACATTTCCAAATGCGAACCCCGTTTTAAAATCGAAAAGAGTTTATTTGAAACGCGCAAACAAACATTGGACACTTGGGCCTACCGACAAACGATGGAAAAGGAAACATTTACGCGCGGTACGTACTGGACGTTTTTGAAAAAAATTAATGGTGGACAACGGTTCCTTCTTTTGCCAATCGAACGAGTGGATGGAAAAATAGAGCCGGCCATATCACACGACGAACCGATTTTTCTTTTGGCTATATATTTATGGTTGCGAGTGTTTCCACGATCAATTTTGCTAGACAGAAATTTCAACAGGTGCGATTTAAACTATAACGTTTGCTATGTGAAAATTAGAACAAAAGACAGCCGATATATATTTAATGTTAAAGGCCGTTTTGCTAATTATAGCTTGGATGAACCAATGTATGGTTATCAAAGTTTCGACGAACTCGTAGTACCAGCTACGTGGCTCAGTTTAAATCGACTCCTGAACAAAATTCCTTATTTTGGAGATGCGGTCATGCGATATAGTTCCATTTACAATGAAAGGAATAATCTACTAATTAAAGCGCTTTAAATCGACTCTGAGGTGTTTTCTTTTAGCTCGTATCTAAGTTTTCTTTAAGCTTGTCATATGTTATTGTGCTTGATCCGCATTTACACTTTAGGGGGCGCCATTAAAAGTGCTTAGCGCATACGTTAAGATTTTTACTAGAAAGACAACAGCTCTTTTCGGATTGGGCAGAGTGCACAATTATCTATGTTAGGATTTGATTTTAACCCACGCATTTTCTTTGGGTTTCATTTTAACCCTCGTATTTTCTTTAACTGTGTCCCTATTGCCATGTTTTTGTATAGACACTTTAATGGTGTAAGTTCTCGGTAGCTGAGCCTACGTGAACAGAACGATTTAACAATGTGAATGATTTTTTGCCCTAATCTATTTGCACTTTCGATTAAAATTTACCTACTAGAATCGAAAGACATGTTGAAAACTAATTCTATAGGGGGGGGGGGGGGTTAAATAGGAAAACAACGTGTTGGACTATACCTTTTATTCAAAAATTACAATTATACAATTACAATAATACAATCTAGGTATATATGATACCGCTTTTGGTGGTTTGGAAGGGCCCTCTTCCCCTCGCCGTGTCTTCCTCGTCCTCCGAGGGGTCCCACGGGTCGCAGCAGCATGTCTCGGACGATGAAGGGTCCCACGGCTCCAAGCAGTCGTTGATCTCGGACGACGAGGGGTCCCACGGCTCCAGGTAGCCATATCTCTCAGGCTCGGTAGTGGTTGGGTTGCGGCACTGGCCCACGCTTGGGTCGGGGGACTGGCAGCCATATCCCTCGGGCTTGGTTGGGTCTGCGGACTGGCCCAAATGGTCCTCGGGCTTAGTTGGGTCTGCGGACTGGCCCAAATGGTCCTCAGTAGTGGTTGGGTTGCAGCACTGGCCCAAATGGTCCTCGGGCTGGGTTGGGTCTGCGGACTGGCCCAAATGGTCCTCAGTAGTGGTTGGGTCGTCGCGGCACTTGTTCATTTTGTCGTTGACTTTGCTTGTCGTTACTGTGTTGAATGATAAGCTCATTACACCGCATCGGCTTTTATTCCTTTTCCCCTTCCCACAAACAATAACAACGGTCGTCGAAGATTTCTAATCAGCACATTTGTTTATTCAATACGGATTTGCTAATCAGCACATTTTTCCTCGATGCGCGGTTTCAATCCCTTCTGACGGCCTGCAAATACCACTATAAATGGCCCCGTTAAACACAATCAAACCCAATCAAACACGAAGATGTTTTTTGAACACTTTAGTAAAGCAGTGCGAGAAAACAATATTTTTCAAATTCGAACATTAATTCACCAGTATATTTACAAAAACAGTCAAGTCAATTTTAATCCGCTGGACGTTGCCATAAAGTTTCGCAACTTAAACGCAGTGAAAATGATAATTCGTCAGGACCCTTTAACGGTATTTCGAAGCTCTACCACAAAAAATGACCTGGTAATTACGGCAATCTTAAATCGATGGAGTGCCAACAATTTAGACGAATTGATAAAGGTATTAAATGTAATGCCTAAGGGCGATACTCTCCATGCAGCCGTGTTAATGGGGAAATGTCCAATTTTGAGACTTCTGATCGAGAAGTACAACTTGTCACCAGAAGAAGAGGATATTTGGGGAGAAAACTGTATACAGCTGGCGGAACGTTTAACTCGGCCAAAATGTTGTGCTTACCTGTCTACCAAAATTCGACGAAGTTCTGAGAACAACCTCCGAACGAGCCACCCACTAAACCGGACCGACTTTCGAAGGCGCTTGTGAAACTTGCCGTTATTTTGTGTCTCATAAACTTCTAGAGTAAAAATCAAGCAGTGAAATCAATTTTAATGAGCTGGTCGTGGCCATAAAGTTTCGCAACTTAAACGCAGTGAAAATGATAATTCGTCAGGACCCTTTAACGGTATTTCGAAGCTCTACCACAAAAAATGACCTGGTAATTACGGCAATCTTAAATCGATGGAATGCCAACAATTTAGACGAACTGATAAAGGTATTAAATGTAATGCCTAAGGGTGATACTCTCCATGCAGCCGTGTTAATGGGGAAATGTCCAATTTTGAGGCTTCTGATCGAGAAGTACAACTTGTCACCAGAAGAAGAAATTTGGGGTGAAAAGTGTATACAGTTGGCGGAACGTCTAACTCGGCCAAAATTCGTCCAAGTCCTGAGAACATCCGAACGAGCCATCCACCCCTAAACCGGACCGATTTTCGAAGGCGCTTGGGAAACTTGCCGTTATTTTGTGTATCATAAAGTTGTAAAGTAAAAATCAAGCAAGAAAAAGCCTCGTGACTAGTTCTTGCTTGACTTTTACATTGTTTTCGTAATAGAGACTAAAAGTTAGTTAAGGTCTACTTTTTGTACTGCTAAAATTTGTACTGTTAGTTAATGAAATAAAACAATTGATAACCAACACGATTTTACTTTGTACAGTAGTTTCTGAGATTTTTACAGATCGCCCTAGAAAAACTTGGCGCTGTTTTTGTATGCGTAAACTAATGCGGTATATTTATTTTCGTAATACAGACCAGGTTTATTTTGATACTGTGAGTTAACAAACGGATGTGAATTTGATAACTAGACACCTGACTTACAAATTGACCAGATACACAGGGAAATCTCGTATACATTTCCAAACAGAATTTTGTTCATCTTTGTACCGTTTGTTGAGAATTGCAGAAGCGCGCTTCAACGTAGCAAGGCGCCCGGCAAAGTGAAAGTACGACAATCGAACGATCGATGCTAGGTAGGTTGGTTTGGTATTCTCCGACGCCAGTCAGTACGATCCCGCCGGCGTGGGAGTATGCCGCATTTCAGCCGCAAGTCCAAAAAAGATCGCGATTATAATCGAGTAGAAAATTTTATATTCTTTCGGCGCAAATAAACAAGGCTGCAATATTTCAGGAGTGTTGGCAAAGCCCGTGATTATCTATTGTAAAAGTTTAAACGATCTGAACCGGGACAAATTAAAACCGAAGCCTAGCCGTATGAATTATTATCAGTAATTTGTACAAGTTTGTTGGACGTGTCTGTAATGATCTTTGTTACCCACGGCTACGCTTTTATTTTGGGAGGGTGATTTGAGCAAAATTTTGTTTTTGTACTTTGCCAGGTATAATTTATAACCGAACCGAATTAGTAACTCTTACGATCCCCGTACCAAAACGCTTTTCCCATTAATCACGACAATGTTAATATTCAACGCGCGGAAATTGGAAACTCGTAGAAATTCCTTGTAAAGGGCCAATTGATATAGTACAAATCAATTTGTTTCGTTTTATTACTGATCAAGAGTATAAGAATGTAACAATAGATAATTATCAAAGTAATTACACTGGTGAATCGCTCGGTTGAACTCTAAAATCCAAGCTTCGTCGAAATCGTCGGCGCATCGAATAGTTTTTTGAAAATGATATATAGCCATTTCTTATGCGGTGATCGGTTGCCTTTGCCACAATCGAATAAAGTCTTCAAAAGTAAGTATTTGCACGTACTCGTAAAACCTATGTTCGGGTGCTATCCAAGAGAGAAACTGCCCCGGTAACACAACGTCCTCTCCCAGAAGAATGCGACTCTCCCCGAATTCATTCTCGTCTATCGCAACATTCGACGGGGAAACAAAACCAAATTGATAGGGTCCAATTTTTCGCGGTTCGGTACAAATCCAAGCGTCAAACGGCACCGCGACTGTTCGATGTTTGTTTCTTTGAAAAAAGGCGGTTAAAATGCGGGTCAAACTATACTTTTTTAGTCTTATCACTTCTGCTACATTGTTAGGCGGTCTATACGTTTCTTTGTTAATGATAATCAAACCCAATCAAACGACATTTACCGGAGCGTGACAATGATGCCGAAAAAGATCTCGGCAAAAGTTTCTCTAAACGATCAACAATTTCCCAGAATTGATTTTGTGTCAAATTCACTACTCATGTGATAAGTCATTTTGAAACTATGGTATGGCCATATAACCGATCGGGTGATATAGGGAAAGACAAACCCAATCAAACCCAACCTAAGCAAACCTAAGCAAACCTCGGACTGCAAAACCCTAAAATCATGGTGATTAGACGGTTGGTTTTTCCCGTGGAGATACAACCCAAATTTGACCAATTGAATGAACGAAAATACAATAAAGGCGCAGAGAATGCAACGACGGTTTTTTCGAAACAAATTGGGACGTCTATGACGTGACGTCATTTTGACCTGATGTAGAAACCCCACAGATTTACCGACAACACAAACTTGACAAATTTTAAAGAACGGGAATACACTAACGACTCGTAGAGAGTTGAGCGATTGTTAACTTTTACTGGCGGTGCATCGCCTATGCTGTAACGTTACTCTAATCTAAAACCGTACTTTTGTTAGACTGCTTTTTTAATTTACATACAGTACAGACAACCGACTTGGTCAAATGAAAGCCCGAAAACCCAATCAAACGGTCTGTACTCGTTCGTAGAGAGTGGAAAGATTGTTTGTTTGGGTTTGCTTGGGATATCTAAATAAACACGGTCAATGCTATATCGTTGTGAAGAATTTAAAGGAAATAAACGTCTATCGTATACATTTTACTACAACTTTATTTGCTACCATATAGATTTGATAATATAACATATACACTGAAATTTAACCATTTTATACCATATACGTTTAATACATTTTACTACAACTTTATTTGCTACCATATACATTTTACTACAAGATTATTTACTACCATATACATTTGATAATATAACACACACTGAGATTTAACCACCACGACCATAATTTGGCATTGTGTTTTGGCACAGTGCTGCCATTAAAAGGGGCGTTTCACATCGTAATAGAACAAGTTGAGCGAAAGCTGTGCCTTTCGTCAACGACATGTCTTTATCGGCTAGAAAGGTGCTGCTTAATTGGCCAGTATAGGTGGGATCCACAACACCGCATCGAAGATTACCTAGGCGATTTGTAGATGATCTTGCAAATAGAAGTCCGACATATCCATGAGGTACCAATATACGTTCTTCGTATGCAATTTCCGTGGGCTCGTCCGCCTTCAACACGTAATCGCTCCAAAGATGTAAATCGATTTCGGCATCGTACCAATGTGCTCGTTCGAGTGGTTGATTACACAACAGCTTACGCCCTTCGAGAAAATCCATGGCATCTGCACGTTCTTTCCAAAATTGTTCTTCGGTTATAGCACTGGACAAATATCGTATGTAATATTTTTTGTGTGGCGGGGCGTTTTGAAAACGATATTCTTTGTCTCGTCGCCACAACAAGACCACGGCGACGTTGGGTTGTCGAGGAGTTTGAACGATCGAATAGCCCAACACCTTCCAAACGTTCATTTTGAAACTAAGAGAAGTTTGTTTTTAACGTACTGTGACAACTATTGTGGAATGAAGTTCCCGTTACAACTCGGCACCTTTTATACTAATTTCATGTCCGGTAAGCAACATTTCCCCGATAACAGAGCATCGAAAAGAGGGGAGTGTGTTCGATCTAGAAAAATGGTCTCAAAGATGTAGTATTGAAACATCACGACAATATTAGTGACATACTCAAGGGTAAACTTCAGACAAGCAATCGCTTTTCCATTTTTTGCATTTACGCCAAAATCAATATGTGGGCTCGAGCAACGTCTAGTTCGATAAAGTTTATTATATTTTGCTGGACCCGGTGTACCAGTTCCTATAAATTATACATTGTTGTAAACCGAAGCAAAAACATTGTCGGTCACTTTTTCCTAGACGATAATACTCGGACCAGAAAAAAGAAAAAGCGTCCTTGCGGCCTGATAACGTGGCCTCGTTTACAGTTAAAGAATGCAAATTGTCTGCATCCTTATCGACTGACCGTTTGTTCTTGAAAGTGTAGAAAATGCATTGATAATGGGGGCCTTGTTTCAAGTTAAAAAATGTATTGATAGTGTGGCCTCGTTTAAAGTTAAAAAATGCAAATTGTCTGCATCCTTATGACCGCGTGTTCTTGAAAGGGTATCTAAAAATGCATTCTATGTGGGCCTCGTTTAAAATACAAAAATGCATTGATAGCGCGACCTCGTTTCAAATTCAAAACTACACTTTTCCTTTTTCGTAAGATTGCCTAAGAACTATCATCGGCGTTTTCTTCAAACAAAACTCCGTCGACACTATATCTATCTATAGGGGGGTAAATTAAAGGAAAATAAACATGTACTGTATAAACTTTACTATAACCTTTATTTACTATCATATACATTGGTAATATAATTGAATTAAAATATAGCTGCTATAATTTAACAGTGCCGCCGACAAGAACTACAAGTAGAGCAAAGGCGGTTGAATGTGCTACGTCGTCGATCACCAAACAGCTTACGCCATTCGAGAAAATCCCTAGCATCTCCACACCCTTTCCAAAGTTGTCGTCCGGTAATCGGACCACGTTGCTTACGAAACAGTTTACGTGTCGGCTTACATCCTTCGAGAAAATTCCGGGCATCGGCACGTTCTTTCAAAAATTCTTCCTCTGTTATATTACCATTCAAATGTCGTATGTAATATTTTTTGTGATCCTTGTTATTGGTGAAGAGATATTCTTGGTCTCGTCGAAACAACAAGACTACGACGGCGTTGGGATTTCGGGGAATCTGAACGATCGAATAGTCTTTGGGTCTCCAATTTTTGTTTGGGAATCGTCCTCGAGTATCTAACGGCTCACGTTTTTCGAGAAAATCCATGGCATCGGCACGTTCTTTCAAAAATTCTTCCTCTGTTATAGTACCACTCAAATATCGAATGTAATATTTTTTGTTATTCTGGGCCGTTGTGAAGAGATATTCTCGTTCTCGTTGCCACAACAAGACTACGGCGACGCTGGGTAATTGAGGAGTCTGAACGAGCGAATAGCCCAGGGTCTTCCAAACATCCATTGGAAAGGTGCTATGTTGCTGACCATTAGACGGCGGATGTTTTTCGAGAAAATCCATAGCATCGGCACGTTCTTTCAACAATTCCTGTTCGGTTATATTACCATTCAAATGTCGTATGTAATATTTTTTGTGATTTTGGGCCTTTGTAAAGAGATATTCTCGTTCTCGTTGCCACAACAAGACTACGGCAACGTTGGATTGTCGACTAGACCGAACCAGTAAAAAGCCTAGAGACTTCCAAACGTCCATTTTTAACGAGCTACTAAAATCTTGCATTTTGAACAATACTTGTGGTAGTTAACCGTTTTGGAATGAATAAACTCGTTACAACTTGGCCCCTTTTATTCGAATTTTCTGCCCGATAAACAACACATCATCGATAAAAAAGTGTGGAAAGGGGGGATATTTGTATGTATAAAATAGTCTCTTTGAGGTGAAAATGTTTAGTAGATGTCTATTTACAAAGACAAAAGTACAATACGACAACCCAGTACAATTCGTTCTTACTACGATCCCAGAAAAATAGTCGTAATGTCTGTCGAAATCGATGATCAAGAATTGCGTAATATTATTATCCAATGTAAAGAATCGATCTCGGAAGTAACTTTAAACACACTAGAGGCCATTTTTATAAACGAGTTAAAGGAAACGGTGAATTGGCAACAACAATTTCAAATCGAAGAACCAGAAGTCTTTCAAATTCTACAAGAGTCTCGAAGCTCCTACGCAATTACAGGAGGATATTCGGCATACCTTTTACACTATGGTAACAGTTACACAGACATTGATATTTTATTGGATTGGCACAACTACTCACAACTACAAGCATATTTGGCCCAACGAGGAAACCCACCACCAACACAGAAAATGGCAAATTATTACGATGACTACGACGTATTTACATTCCAAGTGAAAACGAAAAACTCGAAAAAAAACTTTCGTTCTTCTGTGGACTGTATAGCTTGTGTGCGAATGTTTATTTCTAGACCTTTAAGTTTGTGTGCGACGTATATAAACCATATTTTATTGTTTGACTCGGATGTCTGTAGAAATCTGTTATTTCCTACGGGCAAACACTTCTCTTTAAACTTGAGTAACATAACTGAAAGAACAACTAGATGGCATACGATAGAAAGGGAAGAGAAATATAAAAAGCGCATGATGACTACAGGCATTCCCTTGAAATTATCTTCTTTGTGTCATTTACAAATGTTAGGCGAAACAGTGTCGACAATAGTACAAGAAAAATACGATTTATCGACAACCTCAATGTAATATGTTTAAGATATGTAATAGACTTCTTTTAGCTATTAGTTGAACTTTGTAGACAGTATTTGTTGGTTTAAACAATAAAGTAATTTACAAGACATGTGAGTTTAATTTACAGTATATGCGATTTTTTACCGTCGAAAAAGTAGAAGGAAGTCACTTTAAGCTATCCCGGACCCGTTGTCTGACAATGATGGGTTTCTAGTATAATGGAAAATTTCATTGCGCTGTTGTAAGCAAACGGTAAAAATGTTTTCCTTGAGCAACGTAAATATGTCGTGTTGTTGCCCGATCGCTTTTATGAGCAGTGATTGTTCTGGGAAAAATCAAACCCAATCAAACTCAAGCGTCGTGAAAAAATTACAGCAGTTGCACGAAAGGGAAATTGTTATACGACGGTTTTTTTCGATTTGCATACCACCGTACTACAGGAACTTGGCCAGTCGAAAATGGCAAAAATTCCTGACCGTGGCCCGTCAACATTTCCTGACCGTGTTATAGACTGTTTGTTTTGTTAAACCCAATCAAAACCGACGACTTGAATAGCGTTTCTAAACAGTAAGCGAATGGTAACTGCAAAGTGAAAGGGAGGGCGGACCGGCGATGCGGCGAACGGTAGGTAGTATCATGTTGGCCGCCAAGAGAGTATGTCGAATTTTTAGCTGCGGGTATCCAAAATAGATCGCGGCCGTTAGGAAATTATTATGTGACGGGTACCCTACTTTTTAGATTTGCTTGACCAGTCGAAATATGGCAGCACGGACAAAAATCCCTGAAAGCGTTCTTGCTAGAACTCTAGGTAACGTTTGCTTTGCCGATTTGTAAAGTGCCGATAAATAAGCACAATCGAAATGATTAAAGACCGAAAGTTACTTTCCTCAAACGATTATCATTTTTTACTAAAACAACTGGAACACGGACTCGAAAATTCTGACGATATACACTATATTTGTCAGGTTTGTTTACTATGTGCAGGCACTGGCAAGCGAATTTCAGACGTTTGTAAATTTACTCGAAATCAAATTGAAATGCTCCGCGATATAGGATCGTTTTCGTTTCGTGTCCAAAAAACCGGGTCGTTGGGAATTGTAATTTGGTATGGCGAGACTGATACATTGAACAATGTTCTCGAACGTTGGACGAATTTTAAATGTTCTCGTGCGTCGTTGTACCGGTCGTTGGATAAATTCTTAACAAGTTGCGGTCTACCAAAAACAAAAGGAATAAAGTTTCACGAGTTTCGTTTTAAACTGGCCGGTCGGCTCTACGAAGCAATGAAAACACACAGTGAGGTTAAACATTTATTAGATCATAAGACAAACAAAGTGACAACTCATTACATTGCTCAAGAATTGTACAATATCTTTAAAGAGCGTGAAAAAATTCCTAATACTTAATTGCTACATTGTGCACAATCCACTGCCGTCATCAGTGTCGATCTGGCCAATTCCTGGTGCGTTCTCGTATAATAGGAACCCGTTTTCAGTCCATTGGTCCACATGCGTCCTAGATAATTGGCCAACTGTGCCGTTTCTCCTTTTCCAATAAACATATTGTGAGACGAGCTTTGGTCTAGATAAGTACTTTGAACGATTGCCAAGTCTATTGCTAAATTGGCATCTCGAAAAGCATTCAGTGTACTATTGTAACGCATACGGAGTGTATGGCTAATCATTTTAATATCGACAAGAGTATTTTCACCATTTGTCATAGGCATTTCAATACCCGGCAAACAGTTACAGAGTAGAGCTACTGAAGCCGTCGGTGGTTGAGCAGTCAACGTTAAATTAAACATTCCATTTCGGGCTCGTTCCAATAGCGTCGATGCATCCGAGTAATATTTCCACGTTTTTTTGTCTCAGTTCCACTTGCGATTTTCCGTGAGCCCAGCTGCTGTGTTCAAAGTCTCTAAAGGAACCGCAATAATCGGCCCAATCACAACTGCGAGCAATTACACTGCTATACAAATGTTCCATAAACATTTCCATTTGCTCGATGACTTGCGGAGGTGCAGGTTCGCCCTCGGTAGTAGGAAATAATTCACCAAATCCCATTAGTCCAATGGCTAAAGGTCGATATTGGCGACTGTAGACGAACGAACTATTGCTATGTGCAGAATTCATTATATCGACGAGAAGAACCGTTTGTTCTCTAAATTTTCGCATTATGGGATCGTCACCGTTGATCGGCCTTTTCTGCTCCATGTTGAATATTTTTTTCAAATTTATTGTTCCCACACAACAAGTGGCACACTCGTCATCTTTCATCGGCAACGAAATTTCCGTACACAAATTGGAGCCTCCAATGGATCGGTTGCTAACATTATTTGTAGTAGTAAATTGACTAAAACTGTTCATATGATCGAGAAATATTATAGATGGTTTTCCAGTGTCGAGAATTCGATTACAAATTAAATTGAGCAACTCGCGAGCTGGCATCGTTTTTGCACAGGCGTTTGTGTTTGCCAATTTTCGATAAATGTCACTGGTATAAATTTCTATTTCGGTGTCGTACATGTTCCACATATCATCTTGTAGCACGGCTACCATAAAATCGTCCAATATACCAATAGTAAAAAGATGTTGTAACGGACGGAACAAGTTGGCCAGAGAATTGGTTTCGTGCAATACGTCCAATACACGTACATCTGCAATGCTTTGATTAAAATTGCATATAATATTTCTGCCGGGTGCACTCATTGTTTCTGCCATAAACATGTAATGCTTGACGTTTTCAATACGTTTAAGCTCCAATCCCAATCCCAAAAAATTCGCCATGCACGTTCGTAATTGTTCCATAAAACGCCGCTTTAACTTTTGATTATTTCGCACTGTGTCGTAGAATTCTCTCAAAACTGCACAAGATTCTGTGGCAAGTAGGGTTCCGGTATGACGTAAAATTTGACCACTCGGCGAAATACATTGTCGTACCAAATTCAGATAATAATCGTTGACAGAAAATCGAAGCTGAAGCGGTACAGACAAATGGGTAAACAATGCCACACGTCGATACATATATTCGGGTCGTTCGTGCGGTAATGCGTATCTCGTTAGAAACACAAATTTTTGATTGAAGGTACCGTTGAATTTTTCCAGCTCGGTATTCCATTGATCGTCACGTATGGCTTCGATGAGTTCCTTGGTGACTATATGTTTGTTGGCTTCGATATATTCTTCTTTGGTGAAACTGTCCCACAAGTCGGACACTATTTGATTGCAATACTTTTTGCCCTTTTTCGATTGCGAAATGGAGCTCAGGGCCAACTGCCAGTTACTTGGATTATTGTTTGTAAACGTTTGAAACTCTTCGTGAAAGAAGTGATATTTGGAATGGAAACTACTATTCCACAACAATCTCGAAGAAACTAATTTATCGTAATCGGACATATTGTTTACTAAGGTTTGTTCAGGTTTGAGTTCCTCAGCTTGATGGGCGCCTTTATATACACACAAATACGTGCAAGGATAACAAAAAAGGTCCACGCGCTTTCATCATTTCTCGACGGGCCTCCCAAACGTGTAGCTTTTCCGTTTCTCTACAAGTTATATAAAGCCCAACAAAAACACAGTGCGCTTTAGTAACAATAACATGTCTTCTCCGAATATTTCTCAATTGTATAATGTCGATTGTTCTAGTGCGATGCTACCGGAATATCTTCATCGCGAATTTGACGAAAAAATGATGAAGCTCGTTCGAGATCATTTGGCGTGTATTTGGGTGGCGGGTGACATCGACTTTAGCAAAGACTCCCTTCACGCTTGCCCGGCAGATGTACGACAAGCCGTGATGATCGCGTTAGCGTTCCTCATGCGGGCTGATGATATCGTCGTGAAAAAATTAGGCGATGCGTCTCAATTTGATATCTTACCAGACCGTCAATACTTTACCGCCATACAAACTCTAATCGAATTAGTGCACCGAGAAGTATATACGAAAATGTTGACGACTCAATTAACTAGTTTCGAAATTAAAGAATTAGAACTGTGGGGCTCTTCAAATTTACCGGTATTGTTTAGTTGGCTCGACGACGACGATCCCGTTCTGTGGATACGAGTTAGTAAATGGGCGGCATTAAAAGGGATCATTTTCAATTTTGCATTTGCATTGTTTTGTTGGATACGTTGCAAGAATCTATTGCCCGAATTCACCAAAGCCAACGAATATATTATGCGAGATGAACAATTCCATGCTGCCGCTTGGCTGCGCGTTTTGGGTTTGCTGAAAAAAAATGCGGGCCACGAGAACGAAGAAAATCCACTGAACATATTTTTGCGTGCCCATCGAGCCCAAGACTTTGTAATCGACAAATTAATGCCCCGTACCAGTCTACGCGCGGACATCCGTCAAGGTAGTGATTATTTGACAAAAGTCTTTCTAGAGAACATCAGCCAATTTGTCGCTCCGCAAACGGTATCGTTGTGGAAAAATCAACTAAAGTCTAACGATGCCAAACTGTATGCAAACTTAATGCGTGCCCCACTTCCGGAATATTTGGACGCATCCAAACGAATAACAAAAACCCAATTTTTAGACAACACTGCCGGCGGCTACGAGTACCAAAAATGGAACGTAAAACAACAAATCGACTTTTGAAACGCTTTATTGTTACTTGATTAAAACACCCATAGTAAAATATGCATGCTTCTTTAATATGTTCATCTTGATTTTCTTGAGTGGTTCGGGCACTTTGGTGATTCGCTTATATCGAAGATTTGTCCTCGTAACTTTCAAGTATTTAAGCCTTTTCAACGTACCAGTATGATTATATACCAGGGCAAAGAGTTTTAGTCTGCGAAGATGTTGGAAATTATCAAGATTCCATTGTCCGTTCTGCATTTGGATACTATCATTGCCATTATGATTATTAATTTTCCGCATGTCGGGGAGTTTGATATTGTACGTGAAAATGTCAAATGGGTCGACGTTTATATATCGTCGGAGAACGAGCAAGCAAACCCAAGCGAAAATCAAAGCTGTAACCACCAGTGGGTACCGAATTTGAAAAGTTGCAATGTTATCGATTCGATCGACATTGAAGGTTTTGGACCGGAATTTAGCGTATATTTAGCACGATCGATTTTCGACGATCAAGAAGTTATTACTCCGAAAGATATAGAGAGATTATTAAATATGGGTCCCGAAACAAAAAAGCGACTATTACAGATTGCTCGGCCAATTGCCAATGGTGATTATTTCCTATTAAATTTTCTACCGCACATTTACCAAGAGACGCAACAAGAAGTGCTCAATAAACACAATGGTCGACTGGAAGGTTCGTTTAAAAGTTCCATTAATTCGAGCGGGAATGATCGAAAATATACAACGATCGCGTACATTAAACCCGTCGACGCTGATATACTAAAGGAGTTGACGAAAATTATCGAGTCGCAAACCGATATGGGCAACGATCTAAAAGTGTTTGTGGTATTGAAAAAAAACGAAAACCTTCTTTATAACGCTCTCCACGATAGACCGCTTTATTTTACATCGAACCGCGAACTCTATAAAGATTTGATTTCCTATGTCGTAAATTTCACCCGTTTGTTTGTATTTGAAATTTTCAATCTTTTATGTTTGCCCTGTTGACGTACGAATTGGGTCGCAAGCCCCTTCGTTTCAGTACCAATAAAAACTTGTTCAGTTCTCTCATTTCGGAAAGTGGATATCGTAATGCGAAAGAGTACCGATTAGATCCGGGCCGAAAGTTTACTCGTCTTCCATTATTACTGAATAACGAACCGGTCACATTCGCTCACGAAACTCACAACGAACCGGGTATCTTTTCTAGACGTTATTTAAACGAACCTCCCGTTGACAATATCAAACCGATTCGAATATGTGTGAAATTGTCGAAGCCTTGGACGAATTTCAAAAAGTGACACGAATAGATTTAAGCTATGCCTACGGAAACGTATCATGGACCGTTGTGCGTCGTAAATTGTTAGAACGCAACAACAATTTCACCGGCGTCTACATTTGTTCGAGGGCCCCTGTCGGCGTTCAAGAATTGTGCATCGAACGCGCCCTGTTTCCATTTCCCACTTGCGTTGTAGAAAACATGCCCAGGAGGGGGATCAATTACGCAAATCTATGGTTGCCGATAATGGGAATTCTGGAAAAGACACAGGGTGATGTAAAGCGAGTATTTTTCGTCGAACAAAAGTCGCAAGCGCTGATCAAACAAATTTTTCCCACGTTGACGTCCAAATTAATTGTATTAAAGGACATATCGATGCTTAAGCCCAAAAAAGCGACACCTGTTGAAATTTAAGCCGGAGCAAACGACAGCTTGAAATGTAATTAGATAGTTATAATAAAACCCTTCTTTCTAACCGTTGTATGTGTTTCCTTTCTTTAGCGTCTAAACGTAAACTGTACTTGTTTCGGATTAGCATCCCAAACAATTACTAACGATACCAAAAACAATGTAAAAAAGTAGGCCAGCACGATTTGTAAACGCGACGAGTAATCAGAACGCATGTAATTGATCCATTTTAAATTGGCCGTATTGAAAATCATTATATAAGTGCTTATGGATAATAAAGAAAGTGGTAAACGAAGTATATGGGAAATAACGGCACGACAAGGCGAACAATTTCGTACCGTATTGAAAGATTGCGGTTTTATATTGGCCCAAAATCAGTATGCGTCCTTTGTCATGATTGTATTTTCGGTGACGCTATGGCTGAGCTTTTTGCTCAATTGGAACAATAATTTGAAAATGTTAATCGCTTCGGGCATGTCCATTATCGCCATCTTTCAAGCATTGTTAATTTCGAACAATCGATGTTATGACATTAAACGCGTAATTGCGTCGACAACTGCAACACAATCCAAGTGAAAAAAATAACCTGTTTGTTATGACGGCAGCGGCCAGGTAATAATTATGTATTCATAACGGTAACGGCAAGGTCTCGATAGGAATTTATATACTCGTCGACCTGATCATGTGTCAGACCGACGTGACGGGTACGTAACGAAATGGAATTGTGAAAATTAATTAGGATTCTTTCGGCGTCCGAGACCAGCTTTGCTTCTCTGTCGACGAGCAATTTCATTAACGTGGGAGCTTGTTCTTTGTATTCTTGAACGCACGTTCCGCAAAGTAGATACCAGTCAAAGCGTTCTAATAATTTTACAAACTCTTGTTCGCCCGTTCGATTCATTTTTACTAATGCCATGGTAATGTGCAAATAGAGCCAATAAAGTTGCGAGATGCCTTCTTGAAAACTCGTTACACCTTTGGCGAACGGAAGAAAGCGAAAAGTGAAAGGACGATAGTAATCCTGTAATAATCGTATATATCCTTCGTACTGTAATATTTGTTGATCGCCCACGCGCCCTACTCCGACGATTCCTTGCCGCTGTTCATTTTCACGATGCCACGTTTTCCATTCTGTTATTTTTTCAATTTCCTCAAGCATGGCGACCTCCTTTAATCGAATCACATCTATGTCGCTAGATCGATTACCTACAATATCTCTATCGTTAAATGCCAGTTTCCAAGCTTGCATCAAGAGATTTATTTTTTCGGGTCCGATTTTTGGCACGTTTAACGACCTTAAGGCGACGTCGAGGGGAAATGTTTGTACCGTATATCGTGCGTCGAGTTTTTGGTCTTGCACATATCGAAATGGTAGTGCATTGAATAGTCCTATATAAATAGCACTAGAAATGTATCCGTCTTTATCAGTTAACGAGCGACGTAAAACTGGCCCATAATTCGGCACAATTGTCGACCAATTATCTAGTATGGATTTGGATAAGTTGGCAAGTTTCGAACCATCTATAGAAGCGAGCGGTTCTTGTTTTAAAGACGAACCATCTATAGAAGCGAGCGGTTCTTGTTTTAAAGACGCCGACGCTGACGACATCACGGCTGAAGAGCTTAAGAATATTCTCGATTCGATACGCTCACGGCAATGGCACGAGATTCAGTTTATTGAAACGATTGATAAATTTTATGACGAAATCGGGGCCTTTATTTGTCCCAATAATGTAATAGATGGTGAAAGGACATTTACCGGTTCGGAACCGTTTATGTGCTGTTTTAACATCGGCCAGCACCATTTTTGTAAAATTCTTTACGTGATAATTGGAAGTGCCTTGGTCCTTTATTCGCCGAACGATATACGACGAGGATTTGTGGGATCTGTTAAAGATCGTGATTATTGTCACGTTCCGTATTTTCTTTGTAATAACGTGAAGCAAATTCATTTATACAAGTACAACGTGAATGGTTCGATAAGTATGGAACCGAGAGCATTTTACTACGACGAAAGTTCGAACGGTTACATGTTACTGCAGGCGACCGATGATAAAATTTGGTGTCGTTTTCCCCACGCCTACGAACACAGACTAGATATTGAATCGTTAACGGATCCGTTTGGTAGAAGCTTGGGTGTAAATTTTCCCGCCCTGATCGAACACGATACAACAAAATGGACAGACTTTTTTAATGCCATTCGCAAGGAAAAGCTAAACATCGACGAAATGGACAATAAATTTGTAATTACTTATGCCTATCTACTTAAACTGTGGTATGTTCAGTTACGACATAGGGTCGAAAAGATGGATAATTTACGAGTAAAGGATTTTCGCACAATTATTCGCACGGGTAATATGGCATTTCTCATTTCAAAGACCAATCAAATTCAAACCAAGTCTCAAAAGGAAATTTCCAAGAACATTTTGGATTCGATGAAAGGCCGTACCACACCAAGCGATACGAAAATGTCCAAAGGTAGTAGCAATACTCCCGTCGGTATGCAAACGTTATTTGAAAAGTCGTACTTTATGAAAGCTTCCTTTAATCGAGTGAAGCGTTGTACGTCGCAAAAGAAAAAACGCACCTCGACCATGTTTATACCACAAAATCACGAACGAATCCTGGCCAATACGAGCATCGGAAATATTTCGTCTGCCGGAAAACGAATGAATTTAGTCTATAGTACTCATATTGTTTTTTGTTTGGATCGCGAATGTGGCGCTTTATGGTTGCAACTTGTACCGTTGTACGACGAACATGGCAAATGGCAAATTGTCTTTAATTCTGTACTGACGGCGTTTCGTAGCTCGCTCGAATTTGAACAGTTTTACTTCCATGTGAAATCGTTTAATCCGCAATGTGTTGTTACACAATTGGGCGACAAGTTTATACATATTCGATTACAAAGTGGCATTCTCCTATTTCCGCTGACTATGAACGAACTGGAAACGTGCACGTGTGCTAAAATGACGCTGAGCAGACATCCGTTGGCGCGTTGTGGACTTGTTTACGATCCACCGCCAGGCTGGTGCCGGCGTCATATTCTAACTAATTACAGCGAAATCAAATTTCAATATATCCCCTATTATTTCTTTGAGAATTGTGACGTTTATTCGTTACAGTTTGGATACCTCAACAATACCGAATTAAGTAAACTACACGTGTCGGTGACGGCGACCAAACGACAGTTTATAGAACCTCTGCACAAATTTACAGCAACAACGACTCACGAACAAACGCAAGGCTGCTATGCCAAAGAACTCGAACTATTTGCCATTTTCTACGATTACAAAAATCGCAACGTAGAAGACGGATACGTTGTTGGCGATCATGTAAATTTCAACATTCGACTAACGACCAAATTTACGTGCGAATTGAAAAAAGAAACGCTCAATCAGAAAATCACATTTATTTCCGACAGGCAAATATGGTCAATACCATCTGTCGGTTATAAGATTTATTTCGGTTACATATTGAGTGCGGCTCCATTGAAAATTGAAAGCAAAAAATTTACCATTAATGAAGTGTGCCACGATGCACCACCGTACCGGTACGAAATCTACTTGGAACTGTTGCACGAAATTTCCTTTGATGAAATCGAAATTGACTTTAAACGAATGGATAAAACGTTTAGTCTCATTGTTTTAATTCACTATACCACCGATCCAAAATATAACGCGAAAATCGTCAATTGTCATGGTAACAAGGGAATGATAGAATATGCCGATTTTAGCAGTTTATTACGTGAAAACGGTCAACGAGTCGATATAACAATGAATCCGGGCTCTCTGGTTGCGAAAGGTTCGCTTGGATGTGTTTCCGAACAGTGGGCAACGGTGGAACGGGTATTTCACAATGGCATTTACGTTGGCTTGGGCGGTTACGTACGATTTCAACTTTTAAACGAATTTCCCTGGGACAATCTTCAAAGTTCCGAGACCGGCAATCCCATGCGAATCGATAAAAATACGTCGAAAATTCTTGCAAGTCTCATACCAAATTCGTTATACCAAAAATCCACGGAACGTTTTAATTCTACTCAAGGAACAATTCAACTTCCCAATTCACTTCAAATGATATTCGAATGGACGAAATGTTGTGGTAAATCGACAATTTTCAATTATATGGCTGCACCAAATATTTCATTAGCAGAATACCTCGATCGACAGCAAACCCAAGCAAAAAACATGCGTCAAACTAGCATAAATTGAACGATTTTCGAGTGAAACTATTCAGTTTGATTGTCTGTTGTCTACAGCAAACAATATGGTTTACGTTAACGATATGCATTCAGAACTTGCCATGCCTGACGCAAGAAGGATGATCGACCTGCAAATATTTTCTCCTCAACGGTTTGTCGCAGCACTCCTCTATATCCGAGAGGATCAGAGCTATGCACGGGTGTGCTTGGACATGATTAAATTCATGCGCCCTGAAACACTGAACCGGTTGATTCTGGTAAGTAGACAGTGGCCACTAAATTGTCTCTATCAAACAACACCTCTATTTGAAGAATTGTTACCCTATTTGGACGTGGAAGATATAATGACCGGTTGGGGAACGAAGGGCCAATTTTCCATGCCTAGGATGTTGATAGAGCACATTCGAGCGTCAGCAACTTGGCAGCCATTGGCACGTCCACGTTTTTACGAGATCGGCGCACACGCCGGTTCCGAGAGCAGCTAGGCCGCACTTTGACCTGTTTACGAGAGAAATGTACTATCAAGAAATTTTACAATGATTTGGAGCCCTTTCTGGTTTTCCTTCTGATGGTAGAGCATCATATTCATCAGTTTTTACGGTCGTTTGTAAAAGAGGACTTTGGGACAATTTCGCCAAGTGAACGACAAACAGTTTACGACGACCGGGGCGACAAGTGTGATGTTTGTCTGGAATTACTATTTAATTCTTGTGCAAGTTAAATTAAACTCGCACGACTGTTGTCTGTAAACGTAGATTTTTACATGTATATATTTGGTTAAACAATAAACAACTTTCCCAATGTACTGTGTTTTTTCCCTAGGTTTCCCCCCCCCCCCCCCAAAAAGCTGCCAAATATCTTTAAACAGTAAAACGCTCAGTTTCCGCCGTCGAGTTGACAGGACGTACGTACAGTTTATGTTGAAACGGTAAAACTGTCAAAGATCCTTGAACGAAAAATTATCGAGCAATCAAAATCGAAAACTGTGTGAACACGAACGCTCAACTATATTCGCGTTCTCGTCTAGACTCCGTTCAAAATAACTGTTTGTTAAGCGGGCCAAAAATGTCATTTCTAACTTGTTGGTGGTCAAATCGAAGCAAAAAGCATTTTGTCTGCTTACGGCTTAACTTTTCGGTTTTGTGAAAAATTAAACTGGGGCAGTTTCTAATACGAGTTAAAAATCAGCAACCACAATATAGCTTTTAATCATTGCATTTATTTTAAACGTAATAGGACATTTACATATAGGACAAGTTTTTAAGCTGCGGCTACAATATCTACAACAACTTGTATGTCCACAAGGTATCATATGACACCGCGGATAGTTTCGTTTACACATTAAACATCCGGCTGGAATTTCATAACTTTTTAATTTACAGTTACACTGTTTGTGCCGATAAGTGAGATATGCTGCCATAAAGTGAATGTAAGGGTCGCCTAGGTCCTGTAGTATTACTAGATCGCGAGGACATGTGTGCTCAAACGTGAAAGAAGTGGGCATGGGTCGATTGAACCGTTTTCGAATAAATCTTGGTCCTCTTTCTTCAAAGAGAAAATCACAGTATGGACTCGCTTTAACGTGTACCAACCAGACGTCTTCGTTTCCCCCCCATCGGTTTGCCCGAATACAGCATTGGTAACACGTAACCACATCGGACCATCCTTCGTAATAAAATCCACATTCGGCCAAGAGATTGGGCGACATCAAAGAGTTGGGCCAGTCGTTGACGCTAAAACTTTTTAGCCTGTCTTCTTCTAGCGAAAAATCCAACTCTTCCGGTTCTATGTAACTGACCATCGTCGTTGTTTAATGTTGTTTGCTAATTGAGTACTAACATTAGAATGATTTGGTTTATCTACTATTATATAGGCGAAAATATGCACGCTCTTCTAGTTTTATTGGTTGGGTTTTCTATCTGAGCTTTTCTTAACTCGTACAAATAACTCGTTATTGAAGCGGTGCATATACCCACCAGACAAACTAGACAGCCGAGTAAAATTAAAACCTTGTTTCTGCTTCAGATTCGTTAACAGCTTCTTTAGGTTTCAAATCACTCAGATGTTTCACCGTGTTTGATTTGTTCTCGTCTATCGCAATATTCGACGGGGAAACAAAACTTTTCTCATCTAAATTGTTTCTTGTTTCATTACTTTTCAAGTGATATTCGAATGGACGAAATGTTGTGGTAAATCGACAATTTTCAATTATATGGCTGCACCAAATACTACATTAGCAGAATACCTCGATCGACAGCAAACCCAAGCAAAAAACATGCGTCAAACTAGCATAAATTGAACGATTTTCTAGTGAAACTATTCAGTTTAGTGTTTGTTGGCTACGGCTAACAATATGGTTTACATAATACACATGCATTCAGAATTTGCCATGCATGTATATGATGCAAAAATAATGACCGACCTAAAAATATTTTCTTCTCAACGTTTTATCACAATACTCATGCGTATCCGAGATAATACGCGCTATGCACTGGTTTTATTAGACATGATTAAATTAATGGAACCTGAAGCAGTGAACAGGTTGATTCTTGTTCGAAAACGGTGGCCACTAGATTCTCTCTATCAAAAAACACCTCTATTTGAAGAACTGTTACCCTATTTGGACGTGGAAGATTTAACGACTGTCTGGGGACCGGAAGGTGACCTTTCGGTGCCTAGAATGATTGTAGAGCACATTCAGTCGAAAAAAACTTGGAAAGAATTCGCACATCCGCGGTTTTCACGAGTTCGGCGCACAAACCAGTTCCGAGAGCAGCTAGGCCGCGCTTTGACCCATTTACGAGTAAAATGTACCATGAAGAAATTTTACAACGATTTGGAACCCTTGCTGGTTTTCAGTCTGCTAGTGGAGCATCATATTCATCAGTTTTTAGAGTCGTTTGTAGAAGAGGACTTTAGAACGATTTCAATAAGTGAACGACAACAAATTTACAACGACCGGGCCGACAAGTGTGATGTTTGTCTGGAATTACTATTTCATTCTTCTGCAAGAACTCTTTAAATTAAACACGCAATCCTACAAGTGTAGGCTGTTGTCTGTAAACGTAGATTTTTACATGTATATTTGATTAAACAATAAACAACTTTCCCAATCAAACTGTGTTTTTCCCCCTCAACAACCGCCAAAGTGTTTTACACAATCAAATGCTCGGTTATAAAAAAATATTCTCGAGCTGACACAATCACCGTATATGCACAATAAAACTGCGAACACAAACGCTCAACGATATGCGCTTTCTTGTCTCTATACTCTGTTCAAAGGGTGTATAGCGATGTTTAGGTGTTCGTTAGAAATGAAATGCCGCTCACGTTAGCTGGGCGTTAGCTGACTTAAATTACTTTGAAAAAGTCCGAATGTCGATTTCGAATTTTGTCCGTTGAACTTGCTGCATTAATGTAAGAATTTTGCGCGTCGCATGTTTGTCCCTTGTGCGTTAAAATGCTGCTCACGTTAGCTGAGTTAAATTACTTTGAAAAAGTCCGACTGTTGTTTTCGAATTTTTCGCGTTGTATCTTTTTTTCTGTTGTGTTTCAAATGCCGTTCACGTTAGGTCGGTCAAATTGCAAAGGTTAGCTTACTGCACCAATGTGAGAATTTTGTGCGTAAAAACTGTTGATAAATCTCGCACACTTCTCTTGTAAATTGAAGAGTGCAAGAAGATAATCTACATCCGAACTGGGAATATGTCCCGGCGTATAAGAAACTCGCACTCGATTCGAAACAATTCGAGTGTCGACAAAATAGCACATTTGAATTAAAACGAGTCCCCACAACAGAAGAATAATGAAAAGTGTAAGGGAAAGCATTTTGTCTGCTTACGGCTCAACTTTTCAGTTTTGATTGGGTTTGATTGTGATACAGGATAAAAATAAACAACCACAATATAGCTTTTAATCATTGCATTTATTTTAAACGTAATAGGACATTTACATATAGGACAAGTTCTTAAACTACGGCTACAATATCTACAACAACTTGTATGTCCACAAGGGATCATACGGCACCGGGGATAGTTTCGTTTACACATTAAACATAGAGCCGGAGGTTGAAAGCTTTTTAATTTACAGTGACACTGAGTTAGCTGAAAAGAACCAAATGATATCAGCCAGTCCAACCTAGGGTCATCTAGGACAGGAGGTACATCTCCATCGCCATGACAGTAGTGCTCTAACGTTAAAGAAGAGGGCATGGGTCGATTGAACTGTTCTTGAATAAATTCTGGCCCTTTTGTTTGAATGAGAAATTTGCAAAACGGATTCGCTTTAACGTGTACCAACCAGACGTCTTCGTTTCCTTCCCATTGCTGTATCGTAATCGGACATTCGCAACACATAACCATGTCAGACACTCCAGTGTAATAAAATCCACATTCGGCCAAGATATTAGGCGACATCGAAGAGTTCAACCAGTCGTTGATGCTAAAGCTTTCTAGTCTACCTTCTTCTAGCGAAAAATCCAACTCTTCCGGTTCTATGTAACTGATCATCGTCGTTGTTGAATGTTGTTTGCTAACTGAGTACTAATATTAAAATGATTTGGTTTATCTACTATTATATAGGCGAAAATGTGCACGACTTTCCAGTTGGATTGTTTGAGTTTTCTCTCAGAGCTTTTCTTAACACGTACAAACGACATAGTATGGAAACGGTGCATATGCTCATAAGACAGCCTAGACAGCCGAGTAAAATTACAATATTGTTCCCTACTTGAGATTCGTTAACAGAAACCATTGCTTCTTTCCCGTTGAAATCACCCAGTTGGTTAGACGTGTTTTTCGCAGTCTCACTAAACCTTGTATCTAAATTATTTCTTGTTTTCCAGTCATTACTTGTGTAAATGGACTTTGTCTCTCCTATAGTAGACCAATTCGCACTTTCCCTTAGGGTTCTGTTGAAAAATTCAAGTCTCAACTTGTACTGCAAATAATTCGCCGTGTTCGTAGGAAGCCACGTAAAAAACACTGGAACCGTTTCGTTGTGTATTTGTTTGTACAGACACGGCGTCCAAGATCCGTTAGTGGAAAAATTTTGCGCTTCAAATTGAACAAAGACATTCGTTACTTGTGGCGGTTTATGAACGTAAAAAACATTTTGAACTAACGCCACTAACATTACAAAGTTCGAACTAAGAAAAGAAACCATGATCGCAAACTCTGAAGCTAGACGATCCGAGGACCGGGCTTTTATACAAGTTCACGAATCCGATAAGCACTCCCCTCTTACGCTTTATCTTTACGAAGCCCACATCTTCCGTTTGGGCACCAAAACCCACATTTTCCAACAATAGTCTGCGCTAAATTGTCTCAAGTCGGGCCCAAATCTCGTTTCTGGGCATCGCTATAACAGTTGTAAATTTTTCAAACTAGTTGCTCGTGATAGACACACATAGGCCTCGGATCGTGACATATTGTCCATTTCGATAAATACAAATCCTTTAAAGGTGCTACCCTGACAACGGTGCGTGGATACGGCCAAGTCCAGTAACAAGGGAAAACCGAAACGTACATGTTCTCGACCATAAAGAGAGTATTGATGAAACGTACGATACAGTGTTAAAATTGTGCCATCGTTTTCGTCTTCAATGTCCACAGAAATTACGACGGTTCGGTGATGCTCTTCTTTACGATTAATTTTTGTCAATCGAAATCTTGTTCCTTTCGGTTTACAAGTGTCTACGAGACAAACGTACGGCGCCCCAACTTGTAGGGCAACCGTAATATCGTTTTCGCTAAGCCGGTCGTCGTTGAAGTTTTTTACGTAGCATCGTTCCAAATAGGTGTCCGTTTCGAATAGAACATATCGAAGTTTGATCAGCGACATGTTAATTAGTAAAACGTTACTATTAAATTTGGAGATAAATTTAAAGTCTCTAAACGATCCGTCCAAGTTGAAAAGTTTTGTCAAATTAATGTCTCGATTTTTTAGCGACCGAATAATCTTGTCGTTGACAGAATCGCCAGCTTCAAATTGTCTTAATAGTTCGGTCAAATTGGGATCTTGCGAGCGCATATGTTGCTTGATAAACAGCACTCGATCCACGTAACTTAGACAATTGTACAGATCGTTTTCGTAGGCACCGATAGCAGATAATTGATTAACGTCGCCCACTAACAAAACGATCAAACACATTCGGGCGGCAAATCGAGTAAGTTCACGAAGTAATGCCGAAGGGATCAAGGAAACTTCATCGATAAATATGATATCGTACGTTTCATCGCCGCTGTCAAAGTGATCGAAATTTAACGTTTTCTCCGAACTATTGCCAGTCGTCAGATCTTCCGTTACTTCGACATATTCGGGGAACGACCAATGAAAACCTTTCATGAGAAATTTACAAATTGTTTGTGCCGTAACGCCATACGCATGACCCTCGGCAACCAGTTTTTTGGTCGTCGCCAAATAGAGGACTTTTTTCCGTTTGAGAAAATGCAACGTGGTCGTTTTACCGGAACCCGCAACACTATTGACCAATATTACATTTTGTTCGTTTGATTGGGTTTGTTGTCGTCGCCGTTCCAGAATATTTTCGATTTGCTGGACAATATTGGCCTGATCTTCGTTGGGTGTTAAACTGATCTTCGTTGGAGTTTGCATGCCATTTCTCCTTTCATATGACCGTGCCGATTTTGGACCATTTCCACAACATGTCATTTTGAGAAAAATGCTAGCACACTGGCGAAGCGATATACGATAAAATCTGTCCGATTCTAATTTTACCTCGAACGCTTTGATAAGCTTGTCAATTGTCTTCATACCTTTACCCGTAAACATATTACGGTCAATTACTACCGACCAATCCGCGGTGTCTGAATGATAATTAAAATCGGAACAACAACTAAACTCGACATTCTGCAATTCACGTGAGATATCCTCATGTTTGATTACTGTTGTTGGTATCGAAAGTCGAGGACGTTTGGATCTGGTGACGTCGTCATCATCGGCACCGTCGTTTCCCTTTTCCACGTACACTACATAGGGCGAAGAGGCATCTACTCGAACCAAGGAATCAATTACAATTTCACCTTGAAAATTAAAGTACCAACGCATTTGAAGATGATTTTGACCATTCTCGTTGGCAAAATACTTTGCCGCCTGAAACACTTTAGCCTGATAGGCAAAGCAACTGGATTTTTTCTTTTCGTCTAGTTTCGTCGGAAAATCGAAACCTGCTAATGTAGACATTGCAAAAGTTTACCGAATTACGCGAAAAATAATCGTATAAATTATAATGGGTCTTGTAACATCGATACTTGTCAGTTTGATAATTTTACTTGCGTGTATTTATATGTTTATTCCCGCAAGACAATTGGACGATATAACACTGCACAAATTTATGACGGGAGTTTCGGGCAACGTACAATTAACGACCATTCCGGCCATCACGAATATCGGTAAAGTTTGTGTATTTCCATTTTGTCTCATTAAACAAACGATATACTGGAATACGGTTCTTTATTCCTTTAACCTAGAATCGGGTGACGGTATAATTTACGATCACGGCCATTGGCGAGCCCAATCTTATACGTACAACTTTGAAGGGACCAAATTGTATCGTACCAATACCTTGACACACGAACGGCAACTTTTCCTCGAATTTAATCTAGGCAAAGATTTCGAATTAGCGAACGACGATCAAATTGTATCAAAGCCCTATTGCGAACAACCAGGCCGGATACCAATTATTCAAAGTGCCTTTAGCCGTTTCTATAAAACACAAACTCTGGGCGAAAATCTCTATCAGTATGGATATTGGTTCTGTAAGGAACGGGGATCTCAACCCGATCTTGTTCTTTGCCAAAATCAAAAATTCGATTCGGCACTAGTTTCCTGTCGTAGTTGGACCGAATGCGAAACCCAAGCGGACAATTATATTTGGTCAGACGTAAAAGACGCTACGAAATATTATCAATGCCGGGGGGGTGTTTTAGTACACGGCACTTGTCCCAAATCGAATCCCTTCTTTAACGGTTTACGTTGCATGAATCCAGTTTGTAAACCGTTTCTAGAATATGACAAAGACGACGATGTATGTCGCGTACCTCACGATAGCAGTTCCTTTTTCATTTGTAAAGGATTGGAAGCGACAAAAATTACTTGCCCACAAGGAGTCGATTCTTCGGGCATTAGTTGTCTTTACGGCTGTAAAGGGTCAGAGGTATTTGTAAAAAAATATATGGAAACGTTACAGGTCACACCTCAAAGGGTACTTGTTGGGCAAACGGCTTGTCATAACGGTAAAGTGATTGCCACAAGTTGTGCCTCACATTTGAAACGTAAAACGGTGCTGGAAGACGATAAATTATATTACTACTGGGCGCCAGAGTATCATTTGGTAAAAGGTAATTGTATACGGTATACTGAAAAACCACCCAAAAACGAAATGGTAATATTTCCCGATAGTCCCGATCCTGCAATCGCTTCACATACTACCGGTACCGGTCAAACTATATCGAAAATTATTCCGTATGAAACGTTTGCTTCGTTCGAATCCGATCGAACTCGTTACTATAATGCCGATGGATTTCCGTACAAAGGGGTACTTTTCTATTTCGGATCGCAAAAGTACATTTTGGATGAAAAATTCTTAATAGTCCCTCCAAATACCAACTTTGTACTAAATAATAGTTTGAACGGAGTTTGGATCGAACAATTGACTATTGCACAAGCGAAAGAACAAGACATCTGGATCGAAGATACAGCAAACGATTGCGATTTCGGTATAGACTTTCCCGGTTTACATTATGTTAATAAAACGGGCAAGGGAATGTGTCTAGACGGTAAACCCACTCTAAATATTTGTGCCGATCACGGTATGATTCTATTTCCTGACGGATGCGGATACTTTGACAATTCTATAGTATTCACCGTCGGTGACAAGGTAAAAGAAATGGCCCAATCCACTGGTAAAAAAATCAGTGGAACGTATAAAGGAATTTATAGCGCCACTAATTCTTTATGGTAGATGGGCGCAAAACACGAGCATTTCTTTTTACTTGTTACTGTTTAGTTTTACTAATGCCAAAGTGCCAGTAAGTTACCGTTTGATTAGAACAATGCCAACAGACGCGATGGTAAACAAAGTGCTACCTCAAGAGGCAGATTATTTAGACATGGCCACCTACGCGGCACAACGTAACAAACTTTTTCTAGCCGAACAAATGGCAATCAAATACCCCGAAATTTTCAGTTGGTGTGATATAGTGATACGGCCCGCCATCAGTCCTCACGATTACGAGTATGAAAAACAGTTTGCCGACTGGGCCATATGGGTCGATTGGACTTGGACCGAGATGGGTTGCACGAAAATTAGCTGCAATCCCCGCGGTCAAAATTTCGATTGTACGGCCGACAGTACACCTTTCGCTTTTCGTTCGGGCGATACGACGTGGACATCCTGTGAACCGGCTTGTTTCTTTCGAAATGATTTACCATCGACAAATGTGGGCGTGCATTCATTACAAACACAGTACCATAAAGGAAAATGCTATTGGGTTATGAATGCTATTCACGCTTGGATGACCGATCCTACCGTTCGATCGAATGCTAGATATGCGCGCCGAATTAATACTCTCGCCACCGGTTTCGACGTATCATACGAAAGCGATGAGTACGACATTCCCACGATTAAAGGTCGAATAAACCAATACTATTGCGACGCCTTCTTTCAAAAATTAAAGGGGGACGATTGCGAGGAACCGTGGTGGAGCGACGTACTCGGATATACATTTATGGGTCAAAGTTTAGTAAAATTTTTACAACAAGACATTCACCCGAATGCCGGCGAGCGAGATCAAATTTCGCTGAAACCTAATACGAAAAATATACCGTCCCATTTACTGAATAAACACGACTGGAAATTGCACATTAATCAAGATTTTCAGGTCATTAAACCGAATGTACTGTTGAGCGATTTAGGTTTTACAACAATCATGTTAACGCCAGCAAAACGAGGCCATTATATGTTTCATAGCAAAGTCGGTATAATTGAACGATTTTTATTTTACGATTCCGTGGAACGTGTAACAAATCGCTCTTTGTCCCGTAATCAATATCTTCAAATGTTAGCGCCCTTGGATCAAAATAAAAATGACAGTAGTGGTAGAAGAATGCGCCGAGATATTACAAGTACGCCGACGATCGACTACTGGGATTCGATAGGGGATCGTTTTAGCACTACTGCCGCTTTACTAATACAAATGTTTGTTCAAAAGGAATTTTACATACAGATCGGTACAGATTTCTCTTGGGCTTTGCTTAGTCGTAAATTGGGTCCCGTTTTCAAGGAGCTATTGAGTAAAACATTTTCCACAATGTCCACGTTATTAACGGAGAATTCGGTTCGTATAATCGACACCATAGCCGGTCATTTAATGGGACAAATAGCCGCCCATATACTAGTGAATTTTTCGGCAAAATTCATTTTAATGATGAGCAAACTAGCAGTGGCGGGCGCAAGTATAATTGGCATTATCGCCGACATTGCTCTAGTTTTGGATTTTTTGGTAATGTTCGGTTGGGATCCGCTCGGACTGCAAAATCAAATGGACTCTCGAATCTTGGATATGTTACGCGAACAGGCCATTGTGGCACGATACAAAACGGGCCATCCTAATTGTGAAATTGATCCGTCTTTCTTTACACAATATATACTGAATGAAAAAATCGGTTCAGATACGACAAACTCTGACAACGACGGGGGCCCACATTTTTCCTACGCCCATCCCATTTATCAAGACTCTGCGACAACGTCTCAAAACGAAGGGATGATCAAACGACCACAAATCTATCCCGATCAAATGCGCTTTCAAATTTCAGCTCTAAGTGACTATCTAAATGCCCGGACGTCCAATGCACTGGGCCAACGTTACGACTGGGACAGTGATATCGTTTCAAAGACGGACGATACGGTTACCCGTTATGAAATTTATAGCCACTTTATTGCCAAAACAGACTTAATCACCTACAACGAACTGATTAAAGTCCGACAATATCTTACCGTTGTAATTATAATTGTTGTTATGGGCTTTATGGCGTTTTCCTTAATCGATTTGTTTAAACCTCTATTAGTTTTGACCATTCCCCTAATTTGGATACTTTCCTATGTTCGATTTGCTAATAATGAACTTCACAATAGGATTTTCGAACACCTTTATCGTAAATTTTTGCTCTAGTAGGTACTTTGCCGTACTCTGATCGTAAATTTTTGTGCTAGTCAAAAAAACAAAGGTATATGTATTACTGTAATCTTTATTGCCTATAAACTCTACAATCAAGAAATCTTTAACGTTTTCGAATAATATTAATAATAAATTGTGTCGGAAATATGCGAGATTTGAGTGGACGAGTGAATGTGAAAAAGCTTTTATATCTCTTAAAAATGCTCTTATTGAATATCCAGTTCTGGACTACCCAGATTTTTCAAATCAAAATGAATTTATTGTACAAACGGACGCATCAAACTTTGCTATCGGGGCGGTAATATCAAATAAAAATAATAAACCAGTGGCATATGCCAGTAGAAGTTTGAATAAAGCCGAAATCAACTATCCAACCATACACAAAGAACTTTTAGCTATCTTCTGGGCTGTAAGATATTTTCGCCCATATTTGTATGGTCGGCGCTTTAAAATATTAACTGATCATAAACCGCTTATATATCTTTTTAGTCAAACCGACCCCGGCAGTAGGTTAACAAAATTCCGTTTGTGCTTGGAAGAGTACGACTTTTATATTGAGTATATAAAAGGGAATGAAAATGTTACGGCGGATGCATTATCTAGAATAGTTTTAACTTCAGAAGACTTGAGAAAGATGAACGAAAGTATGATTGCAGTTATGACTAGGGGGCAATGTAAGCGTGGAGAGGTGCAGAAGGAGGCGGACGATAAGGATAATGCTAACAATGTTTGGCTTGATCACCCAAATATTGCGGAAATCCTTAAGCAACCCAAAAACGGCACCGAACTACGGTTGACGTCATCGGCACAAATAAACTCTTTATCAGAACATGTTACCGAACGCGTGGGAAATTTATATTACGTTCCATTAAAACTTACCTTATATCTAGACCGAAACACTCGATCAACATTGGCGCGAGACGAAATGTTGAGAGATTTGGTTGAGATATGTAGAAAAGCTAACATAATTGAATTATATATAATAAAAAATAAAGATAATATAGAATTTATCAAATGGATAGGTAAACAAATAAAAAATAAAGTAATTTGGGGGGGCCCCCGTATAAATATTATACAAGGTGTTAGCAAAATAATGGACAATGATGAAAGACGGGTTATATTGAATGATTTCCATTTACTCCCAACTAGCGGGCACGCGGGTGTCAACAGAATGACAAATAATATTAAAAAATTTTATTTTTGGCCGGGGCTGGATAATGATGTTCGAAATTTTGTTAAAAGGTGTGAAATTTGCCAGAAACAAAAACATTCGAATCATTATACCAAAGAACCAATGGTTATCACCTCTACAGCAACTTCAGCTTTTCAGAAAGTATATTTCGACATCGTAGGACCACTTACGGCTGACATAAATGGATTTGTTTATATACTGACGCTGCAGTGTGAGTTAACTAAATATGTTGAGGCTTATCCGCTAAAAAACAAAGATGCCGTGTCTGTGGCGAGGTCTTTTGTAGATAACTTTATCTTACGATATGGTTTTCCTCTGGAGACAGCAACAGACAGGGGTTCTGAATTTATTTCCTCCACAATGAGCGAAACGTGTAAACTTCTAGAAATAAAACAAATTCTCTCAACGGCCTATCACCACGAGAGTATCGGTGCTCTAGAGAATTCGCACAAGGTTCTAGGTGCATATCTTAGAATCCAAACACAAAACCATGAGGCGGCTTGGAGCACTTGGCTGCCTTATTGGTGTTTTTCATATAATACTACTGTACACACCGAGACTAAATATTCTCCTTTTGAGTTGGTTTTTGGCAAAAAATGTCGGATTCCAAGTAACTTAATTAGTGAGGTGGAGCCTATCTACAATTTTGAGAACTATCCTCTTGAGTTAAAGTATAGATTACAAAAGGCTCAGGAAGATGCTAGGGCCAACTTGTTAATGTCTAAAACTAAAAGAAAGCAGCATTTTGATGATAAAAGTAACCCGGTCCAGTATAAAAAGGGCGATATGATCTTAATAAAGAACGAAAAGGGTGATAAAATTTCAAATCCTTGCTTTCTGGGCCCATATTTAGTGGAAGAGGATGTACCACCAAATGTAACAATTTTGAAAGACAATAAGCACGAATTAATCCATAAAAATAGAACTAAGTTATTTTATCAGTAAGTTAGCGAGTAAGTTAGCAAGTAATTATAGATAGAAGGGCCCTACAACTCTATTCTTCTAATTCTCTACTTTTATACACCTTTCCTTGTTTTCACTATTTCTCTATGCCTTCCATGCTAGTTTAAGGATTTATTATTTTATTGTACTGTAAGGACATACTACTTTTACAAAAGTAGGAGGTTTAGCTATATAGAAATACTATTTTGTGTTTATTAATAAAAATTTTCTTGATTGTTATAGCACATACCTAGTATGGGGTTATAGCTATGAATCTCTCAGGGTAATATTTACGTTCATATTATACTCTTCGGGAATTTCTATTTCTGAAGGAAATATAAATTCTTTAAATTGCCGGGGAGGTGTAATATGAGGATGAAACGCCCTGTAGGTAACAATTGGTAATAGTTAAGAAAATCAAATAGCAATTAAGCACAACGGGTTTATGTAGGTTAACAACAAAGCATAACAAATTATTGGAACTCGGCATGAACCCTTTTTGGGGACATGCATTCACTTTTTGATGACAGTGATATAGATAATATACGGAGACGTTAGTAAGACTACGATGGTTTCATTTATTATTCACGACTTCATCTAACAACGATATTAAAGTATTACAGTTCACTCTCGGTGCCGTTTTCGCTTTGACACGAAATTGGGACACAAGAAATGTTTCCAGAAAAGTGTACACCTTTTTCTGTGGTTCTCCGTCGTCGTTTCGAACGAATTTTGTCTGAGAATTAAACAGTCCACTTCTCGAAGTAATAGCTAGATGCAACACATCGGGATCCTCTGGTTGTTTTATCGGTTGGGTTGATTTGACCAGAGAAGCGGGTGGTTCCCAATCGATGGAAAATTTACTCGATTTGGTCGGAATTACCACTTTGTAAAATGCTGAATTTTTTGATACGATAGAATTAAGTTTCAAAAATTCTTGCACCATCTCCGAAGTGATCATTGTATCTCGCAACGCTTGGAATCTTTTTTGAGCAGACATTTTTATGTCCTCGACACCGGCAAAACTAATAATGGCATTTATATGAGATTCACCTGCCATTTGATCCAGGCCTAAGTAGCGGCCGCGAAGACTTACAAATTCGACCAAATTGCTGGCCGTATTGTTTGAACACGATGCAAGCACCAAATGAACAAAGTCCGACAATCGTTCACGAAAACGTCGATAGTCTTTATCGTTGACGAGTTGTTTGATTCGTTCTTCTTTGGAGATGCTTTTGTCTTCTTCAAATGTTTCGTTGCTAATATATTCGACCAAATCGAATAGATCGTCGTTACCAAAATATTTGATCGCACCCGCCAAGATAATGGCCGTTGTAAATTGATCAGGGCCAGTAGGTCCCAGGCCCATCGACGAACCACCAAACAGTGGTTCACGGGTCACATTAAAAAATTCACGATCCACCTTCTTTGCATCGTTTGTTGAAATTGTACCATTCTTTGTAGTGTTATTTTCCTTTGTCAAAATTGCAGTATTAGTGCCGTTGGCCGTAAAATAAATTGGTTGTTCTTCTTCATTGTCCGATTCGAGTCCATTATCTTGCTGTTGGGGATCAGCACCACCTACGTCCGCTATTATCGTGTCAAAGTTGTTGTTCTTCTTCCTCTGCTAATAAATGATTTACAATTTCACCCAATTCAAAATCGTGAGCACTCGAAAGTAACTTTCGATTTAGTTCGTCTATTCGTTGCTGCAACTCAGTTTCGTTGGATTGCTTATTGTCTGGTTGTTCACTGTCCAATGATTTTGTTCTTTTGAAAGGTTCACCGTCCACAGATTCTGATGTATTTTTTCTCTTTAGACGATTTCTCCGTTCGCGCTCTACAGGCTCTGAGTTGTGTCCTCTAGTTTTTCTTCTTTTATAGCTACGAGTGACGCTCCACTTTGTACATTCTCCCATTATCGGTTCTACATTGTGGTTTTTGAACAACTCGCAGATAATTTTAATTCGCGTCGTGACATTCTCAATATTAATTGGTAGTTGCACTTTTGTCGATAAACTCAGAAGGAAGCGAAGGAGAAATACGGCCGCCGTTAGACTATCCATACTCCAAATGTTGCTCGGTATGGTACGAGTTTTAAATGTAAATTTGGCACATTGCGGATCTTCCCGTTCGGATGCGACACACTCCTGATTGAAATTCCACAAATGCTGAACCAGATTCAGTTTTAATTGTCTTTCCCACGGCGTTCGCAGTTCCAGACTTATACAATTTCGCCAGATCCGGTACAGCGTGCTGGCTAGTCGAAAGGAGAAAAATCTCTTATTTTCGCTGCCATTGGCACCGTTCAAATCGAGTCCCGGTACTAGATCTTTGGGTCCCAGTTCGATATAAAGATGCATCAGAATAGGTACAATATCATCGTTTATAAATATTCCATCGTTTCGAACGTACAACGATAAATCTAACGGAAAGGAAGTTAAATAACGTTTGACCTGTTCCAGTCGTTCTTTAATGAAAAAGAAAACGGGCACAATTTTTACGCCGTCCAAGCTGATTTCGTTTCTTTGGAAAATAATCATCTTACGCTAAGCTCAATAAGAATGTACACGGTTTACCTAAAATCGTTTCTGAGTTCAAACTGTTGCCGACATTACTATTACTCTGTCAAAGAACCCCACAACGGCGTTCGGTACGAATTGCATCCGGGCTTGAAACCATTCATTACCGCGGTCGATTATCACGGCGTCGGACGTATTGAAAACGTTAATTACCTTTGTTTGGTGTGTAAAAGTTTACTGGACGATCATTTGAACAAACCTTTCGGTATACTTTGGCACAATTGCGATACTCTCGCCGGTCTCGGTATTCAAACGATTCTTGCCTGGTTCATGATCGTATTGATGGCATCCAGTTTAATTGTACCGCAAAATATAACTTTAGCCATGTTTATGGCATTAGTATTTCTTGCCAACGCCCATATGCCGGTGAGAGTAACTAATTATGCTTGCCCGCACGTTACAGTGATTGGTGCACAAATACAAAGTTACACGAAAAAAAACGTACTATTTTTACTATAGATCGAGATTTTCACGGGGCAACCCAATATTAATACGTTCGGGGCCCGTGTCTAATTCCGAATGGTCATACTTTCTTTTTTTGAATTCCTCGTAATAACTGTCACTTTTGTTGTTTATAATGAGCTGCCGAATAAATTCTTTGATGATTGGCTTATTTTTCTCGAGCCAGGCATTGCGCCGTTGTTTGTCTTCGTTCAAAAGTAACAGTTTAGCATTATCGTATCCCATTTTAATGTAATCTTTGTATTCGTGCAAAAATGCAGTTAATTGTCGTTCGATGTTCCGTTTAAAGATCAATTGGCCCATTAATCGGGTAACGAAACTTTTGTCATTAACCAGAACGTTGAAGATTTTTTCGAAAGCGTCCTCGTTGAGCGTTTGCTTTGTTAACGCGTCACCCACCAAATCGTATAGCGCTTGAATCGGTAAATCGATTTGAAAATGTGTAGCAATTAAATCTTCGATCGTATCTTGTATCTCGTCAATATCGTATGGTTGTTGTTGGGACGTTTTATTCGGAACAAACAACTTTGGATATGACTTTATCATATCTGTAATAATTTTGTGACTTTTAAGAAGGATATCGCTACGGTAAATAAAACTAAGTACATCCATTACTAGGAGAATTTATTAATCGTCTTATAACATAGATTACATACATTGTAGAAAGATTCTCCTTCGTCGTGTGATCGATCGTTGAAACGTACCACCCTAACGGACTCGTGGGAACATTGACCAATTTCTTCCCGTAGTACAAATTTACTAATGTCCAGGGGCGTCGAAAGAATGAGATTGCCGCTGCCAACGACAGTTCCACCAACTAAAGGATTTAAATAGAGATAGGGCTTGTGAATCAAACGTCTAATTCTTATTCCGTTGCGAATGGTACCGCTGGCACGGAAAGTTAAAGAAGCGACCAACTTTTGTGAGGCTTGAAATCGTTCGACATTTTGCACGTCAAAGAACAACTTTTCCAAAAAGGGAAATTCGTTGGTAATTTGTTTTAAGCTTAGAGTGTACGTCGACAGTTGCCGCTCGTCTGGGGAAAAATGTCGATTAATCATTGTTCCGTGCGGGGAGTTGAGAAACTTGTAAATGACAAAGCAACCACAGTTAATGTGTAATGTTTGCATAATAAAGGAATTGAGTCGTTTACATCGATTATCCCATTTTTGTTGAACGATCGGACTCCACGGTAATTGATCCTTGTCGATTTGGCAATAGTGTTCGTACTTGTCACAAAAATTACTTTCGATTACTTCGTTGGTTACTAGGCTGAGCGCCAAACGAATACGGTCTTGGTGAGTGGCACCGAATAAAGTTTCTAAACGCATCTTGGAAAATATTAAACTGTCAACGAGTCACTGTAGCTAATTTGTGGAAAATTTGTTGTATTCGGTGTGGCCGTTCGCTGAATTGACACAGGAGATTGAAATACGAAAGATTTTATAGTGTCCACATCTTTGCTCATGCTAACTTGGTCGCGTATTTTAAAATAGTTTGATAGCATCGTCAATTGACTATTTGTTTGTTGGATTTGTGCCCGATGTTCTTTCAATTCTGTTTTCAGTTCGGATTTTAACCGTTCGAACGTTCGGCCTTGTTCTTTGAGTTTCTCGAGAGCCTCTTCAAAACGATCCACACCGCTTTCCTCCGAAATGGGTTGATATCGGATTCCATTAGGTCCTACGTATTGGACTCGCCGGTCCGAACCGTTACCTATGACTGGCCGTAACTGAGAGGCGGGCATTCTAGTTCTGAACATATCGTTACCGGTTGTTGGATATAGTAAATCGTGGGGAGTGGCAATTTCGATCGGTTTTCCCGTACTTCGATTCCACAGTTTAAAGATTAGGTAAAAACATCCGAAAGCTATACAAGCGTAAATTACATATTTCAGTATATTGCCCAGACCGGACAGCGATCCGACAATAGAACGGGGCAATTCGTTAAACAAATCCGCTATGGTTGCACTGACCGATTTTGGGACGCAGTGAATTATTTCATTTGAATTGAGTATAGTCGGATCGTAGTTTTCGCCATCGGAAGGATTTTCCCGCGAAGCTGTACATTTTAGACATTGCGGCGAACTTGGCGTACAAGTACAATCCGAAATGGGAAATTTCGTCGGTAAAGTGCCATAAGCGCTCATGCCGGAACCAACCGTGGGATATGCACATGAACATTTAATAATTTTACAACCGACCGTTGTTTGATTGTGCGTTTTGAAATAGACACAGCCCGCGCGAATTTCTGCAATTGCACTGAGAGCGCTGTATATCGTTCCACTGACGGCGATCGCTCCTACGGCAAATAACGTATACTTGCCGGTCTTACTTTTTCCTTTTCAATTTTATCGATCTTTTCTTTGGTATTCTTGTCTTTGGCTATTTCCGCTTCGAGTTCGGCCGCGTTTGTTTTCCCATCGAGATTGGGCAATGTGCTACGTATTTCTTCGGCCGTTTCGTTTATTCTTTTCAAATTTCGATCGGGCATTTCCAGAGCCTCTCGGTTCATTGCCTGAATGTAACGGTTCGTTTCCACTGCCACCGAGGCCAGTGCCGGATTGGCTTTGGATATCGTTCGTGCCGCCTCACCCTCGCGTAAACCGGCAATAAATTCAGTCGTTCCCAACGAACCGATATTACGAAAGTTTACCGATTCAGTGGACTCGATAAACTGTTTCATCAGTTCGTTGGAATTATCGAGTAGTCTGAGATTTTTTTTAAAGTCATTTTCGATCGCTTCTCTAGCCCACGCCCCTCGGATATCGCTGGTAATACCCATCTTCTTAGTTCACGTGCAAAGTTTTGGGGAAAAAATATATTCCTATTTACGTCGTTGTGCGAGATGAGCTGGCCGAACTACCAGTATATTTTACACTGCTTTCCGGACTTACAATGTAAACGAAAGCGGCAATGGTTACAACTATAATTGAAATTAGTATCACTAAATATTGCCACGGTATCGAGAACATGTTATTTGCTTATAATAAGTAAATATGCCTATTCAAGACTACGATGCGGCATACGAAGAAATACAAACGCAAATGGAAACGGCCGCCAAAATTGCCAAACAAAAACGCGAAATCGATCCTGTTGAAATTGCAACGGAGCCACAACCGCAACGAGCCGATTTACGTCAATTACTACGCGATCTAGGTAACAAGACCAATTCCAATATCAACCCAAGCAACAAAACGTCTTCCACCAAAGGGGCAATTTTTCGGTTTGCCTTGGTTCTCTTTATTCAAACCGTCATGATTTTCGGCTCCTCGTTTATGAACATTCGAAACAAATTGGTTTTGATCGTTTCCTCGAGTTTAATGTATCACATAATGATGCAACATATTTATAAAGTCCATGGAACGACAACAAATGTCCGATGAGCAAATCCAGTTTACCAAACTAATTGAACACATGTTTAAACGTAAAATAGCATTGAATATGTGGATGCAACCCTGTCCGGAAAATAACAAATTCGATCGATTTCTGAATTCCTTTCCAACGAAACTTTTGTCACCAAACCGAAAAGAGAGCTGAAAAAAATATGCTAATTCGGCCCGCTAATTTTTTTTGTTACGACGTTAACGGCGGCGCATCTTCTTTGAAATTTGTTCGGTTTCTCCGGTTGGGTTGGGGCTCTTTTGCTTTGTGACTTTGTTCTTGAATTCGTTTCGTTCCGCCACGATGGTATCTTTTATCATGTGTTCTATTAATTGATCGCTTTCCGGAAATCCGTTAGCGTTTAATTTAAAACCGAGAATAGCGCCTTTTCCAATTTTATAAACGTCCATGCCCCGAGTAGCTGGCGTGGCAAATACAAGAATTGGCACTACTTTGCCACTGGGAAACCGGATCTCGTTTTCATCAATTTCAAAGTTATTAAATTTTTTGTCGGGCTCCGGTTTGATATTCGTATACATGGCATCGGAACTTATCAACCACCATTGCTTTTGATCCTGGGTATGAACCATATACACATTGTCGCCGTATTTGGTTACGGTAAAATTACTTTTGGGTAAATCGACGGCTATTTCGATGGGAAATTGTTGATCGTAAAGTTGGGGTGTCGAATACGTGGAATCGTAGACGGTAAAATTGTTTGCGAGCGCAGTCTGCTTTTCGAACGTCGCAACTAATAATTCCGAAGGTTCTTCGATCTCGGGGTTCAGATCGTGCTGTATTCTTGGCACTGTGATATCGTCGTAAATCAAGGTCTGATTCGCAATTTTTTGTCTTCCAAATATTTGATTGCCTGGCAATGGTAGTGCTTCCATCGATTCATATTTTCCATGATCCAATTCTTTTAACATGTTATGACTTTGAATTTCATAATGTTGGGCCACCGGAATCGATTTTTACTCTTAACTTCAGTTTCTTGGAAGTTTATGACAAAATATTTTTGAACTTTTTATATTTGGGTTTTGTTTGTTGTTGCTTTATAAGTACAATCGCACAATCACAAGAGCAAAACGGAGGGATTTGGCTTTGTTTAACTAGTTTTGTTAAATATTTGTGCTACTCGGCAAAATTTCATTTCGTGTGAAGTTAGTGGCGTCAGGCGTTCCCATGATCACCCAAAATCCTTTGTGCGTAGTAGCATTGCCTCAAGTTTTTCGTATCAGCACATTCCTTCTTCCCAATACTCGATATCTTTATAGGTGGTATCGTGACGCCCACGTTTCCTGGCACACACGTGCGTTCTATAGCATCATTTCGAACATTTAAGACCTCCTAAGATTATATTATGAATTTCTGACTTTCATCGCAAAGTATTTTTATTTTAATTTTCTTGATAGGTTAATTTCTCGCCGATTTTTTTTAAAGTAGGTATATTTTAAAACTTTCTTATATGACTCCCTTTTAAATGTCAACTATTAATTCTCTTCCTATTCTTATTTTGTAGTTATACTGTTTTCTAGATGGCCCGGCTGATTTTACCTATGTATATGGATATTATTTAATATTTTCAGCGTTTCAAACAAACCAGCATTATCCTATTTAGTACTTGGCTTTCTACCTAAACCTTATTATTTGACTACGTTTGTTCCGACATAATTTAGGATCATTAGTTTTATTTTTATATTGGTTATTTTGGGGTTTTTTTATTTTATAACATATAATCTTTATATTTTTCATGCAGTTTTATCTCACGTGTTCTAGTGCGTCTGCCTTCTCCAATATTTGCTTCCTGAAGCGATTCGTCTGAGTCAGAGTCAACATAGTCTTCTTCTTCCTCTGTTTCTTCATTTACCAAAAATTCTTCTTCAGGGTTGGGTAATTCATTTTCCCTTTCCCTTCCCATGTTTAAGAATTCGTCGATTTCGTCTTGCCTTAATTCGTTATCTACGCTTGGTTCTTCCGAGTCTTTTTGCTTACTTTTTGTATAATTGTCCTCCTGCATAGCATTTACATGGTTTTAACCTCTCTGCATGTACTAATTATTCCCTTTTTCCCTTTACTTCTTTCACTTTGAATGTAACCGGTCCCCTTTTTTCAATTACCCGATAAGGACCTGACCATTTGGACTAAAACTTGGAGGCCATTAGTCCTGTTCCTGACACTGCTGGGGTATATACGTAAACAAGGTCTCCCAACTGAAATTCTTTTCTTATTTTCTTTGAATTGTGCTTCTCACATCGCACATTAATACTTTTCTCAATATTTTTTCTGGCTATTTCATGAGCTACCTGCATTGTAGCTAACATTTTGCTAGCATAGTTTTCGTCTAGATCGAACTTTACTCGTTGTTGTCTTATAGAAAGATGTATTGGGAGTTCCATATCTCTCCCAAACATTAAAAAGAACGGTGAATCTTTTGTCGCCTCATGGGGTAAATTTCTATAGGCCATGAGAGTACGGTAGTTCTTCATCCCAATTAGTGTAATTATCACTAACAAAGTGGCTTATCATTCTTCAAGCTTCGATGCATTCTCTCAATAACTCCATTTGCACTAGGATGATAAGGGGTAGTATGTAGTTTCGTAATTCCCATCAAGTTACAAATTTCCATAAATAATTTTCCAACAAACTGTGATCCACAATCTGTTAAAAGTTTTCTAGGGATACCAAATCTACAGATGATGTTTTCAACAAAAGCTTTGGCTACGGTTTCAGCTCTAATATCTAGAATTGGTATACATTCAGGATATCGCGTTAGAAAATCCACACAAGTGAGAATATACTTATTGTTTTTATCGGGTTTGTTTAGGGGTCCTACTATATCCATGCTTACTCTCCCCCATGATAAGCAGGGCACTGGGGTGGCTTGCATTGCTACAGGTGGCTGATAGTTCGTTTTACGCCTATTGCATGAATGACAGTTTTCTACGAAATTTTTGACATCTTTGTTGATGGTGTACCTGTAAAGTCTTGCTCTATTAGTGCTAGAGTTTTCTTTTGACCTGGGTGAAATGCGTATATAGAATTATGGTAGATTTTTAATAATTCTGGAACAATATGTCGTGGTGCTACGATAGGATCGTGTCTTTGATGTTGTTTCCTTCGTCGAGATAGAAGACCGTTCTCGTTAACATAGTACGGGTCTTCTTCAGACGTTCTTGTCGGCCTTGTCCTTCTTGAATGACAGCGATAATATGTTCTACTAGGACATCGTCCGTCCTTAAGCGTGTAAGGGAATCTACATTACTGTTTATTTTGCCTTTTCTATACTGGATAGTGAAACTGTACTCCATGAGGTACATGGCCCACTTAGCTAAACGTGAGCTTGCATCCTTTATTGTCAGTAAGTATTTTAAGGGTCGATGGTCCGTCATAATGATAAAATGGGTTCCCGTCAGGTAATTACGGTAGGTCTTTACCGCGTATACTATTGCTAGACATTCCCTCTCTATAGTACTGTATCTGCGTTCTGCTTCATTGAGCGTTCTGCTAGAATAGCATATTAGAAGTTCCACATCATCATGAATCTGAGATAGGATTGCAGCGATTGAAGTTCCACTAGCATCGGTGTTCACTATGAATTGTTTTGTAAAGTCTGGAAATCTTAATATTGGCGGAGTCGTAAGGGCGTGTTTCAAAGTATTAAAAGCGTTTTGCTGTTCTGAGCTCCATAAATACTTTACGTTCGTTTTGGTTAGTTGAGTCAAGGGTTGCGTAATTTTTGCGAACTTTGGAACGAATTTACGGTAAAACCCACAGAGTCCTAGAAATGCTCTAACTTCTTTAACACTTTTTGGTATAGGGTATGTCTCAATTATTTTCGTCTTCTCGGGGTCAGTAGTATATCCTCCTTTTTGGATAAGGTGGCCCAAATACTCGATCTCTTGTTTCATGAAATGACATTTTGTTGGCTTAAATTTTAAATTACTTTCTCTTATTCTTTCGAACGCATGTCCCAATTGTTCTAAATGCTTATCTACGCCACTGGAAAATACTATTATGTTATCCAAGTAAACTAGACATTCTTTGTAGGTTAATTTGCCTAAAATGTGATGCATCATTCTGCTCCAGGTTGCAGGGGCATTCTTCAAACCCATGGCTATTCGCAGAAAATGGACGTGATTATCATTAGTTGAGAAGGCTGTTTTCTCTTGGTCATCTGGATGAAGAGGAACTTGGAAATATCCCGATGCTAAATCCATCTTGGAAAATATACTGGCTCCTGACAGTTTGCCTATTGTTTCTTGGATATTTGGCAGGGGAAAATAATCAGTTTTTGTAATTTCATGTAGGACACGGTAGTCAATTAACAGCCTATACTGGATCTCTTCACCAGGATGTCTTTTCTTTTCTATCAGTATACAAGGAAAATTCCATGTTGACTGGCTTTCAGTGATAATTCCGTCATCCACCATCTTCTGTATTTCCCTTTTCATAACTTCTTGCCGATGATAGGGTACTCGGTAAGGCATTTTTAAAATCGGAGGCATATCTTCTGTAATAGTCATGTGAACTACTTGGGATGTGCAACTGAGTTTTTGATCTGGAATCTTAAATATATCAATAAATTCCATGATTAGATCTCATAATTTTTTTCCATCTTCATTTATTGGGTTATTCAAGCTCATTGCCGTTAAAATTTCTTCGGCATCTTTCACGTCGATTTTTCGTATAGCGCAAGACACTTTCACTTGGTTTAGCACTTCCGTGTCGGCTTCATATGCTTTGCCAATAATCGTTTTTCTCTTAACTATTATTTCGTTATTTGTTAGGTTAACTAATCGGACAGGAACAGTTTTACTGGGTTTGCACAAAATTCTCGTCATTAACAGTCCTGTCGGAATATTCTCACTTGGCTCTAATACCATGTATTGGGTCGAGACCTGAGTTACTCCTTGCACGTATTCTGGACAGACTGTTTGGCAATTTGAGGGAATTTTAATATCTTCGGACAAAATGACTGACGAGCAAAATTCAGATTTCCGCCCTTCTAGTGAGTTATCACAACTACGCAGTTTTTTCTCTAAGTTTTCTGGGCACTTCTATTTTTGATATCTTCGGCTTCTCTTTGTCTACCTTTATCTCTGCTACTGTTTCCTTTCCCTGTTTATTTTCGCTTTCTTTTAATACTCTATAATTTTCTTGTTTCACGTACAGATTATTATTAGAATCAGGTGAACCTTTGTGTTGGTAAGCAGCGGCCGCATTATCTGGAGATGTTAGGAGCTCTTCTTGGATTTTATCAGGCTCTTGAATTATTTTAGAATTCAAACGACCCCACATAGTCTGAAAACTCTTTCCAATCGTCATGTGGGGTGACGAGGGAGTTTCCATATCAGAATTCCTAACTATCTTCATATTTTCTGTCGATTCACTTTGTCTCAAGTCTCTTAGCGATTCTAAGTCGGCTCCTATCTGAGTAGGCCTACTTTCAAATTCCTTTTTGAATTTTATCAACATAATTTCTTCACAACTCACAGGTTTCTCATCACAAAGCGAAATTACTTTTTCAAAAACGTACATACAATTATTTCCCGTCAATTTTTACTCCGTATTCCCGAAGAAAATCTATTCCTAGTAAAATCTCAGCTCGAAAAGTGCCCGTATCCATTACAACAAAGTTATGTCGTACTTCTATGTTCTCGCCAAAAGTCACAGGTATTTGTGCTATTCCAAGTACTGGTATTTTGTTTTCTTGGATATCTACAAGACTAATTTCACTACACGTAGTTACGAACCCCTCGGCAATCTCAGGCTTAATTAGAGATACAACTGCTCCAGAATCAATTAATGCGTGGCATGGCTTGCCACAGATACTAACTTTAATAACATTACATTGTTTTGGGGTTCCTTCTTCAGAGCATAATTGTATCCGTACCCTTAACTTTTTGTTTAGTCCCAGCGTGCCTCGTTGACAGCCTGACTTCGGGGTTGGTAAGTGGCTGCTTTGGAGTTTAAAGCCTGTTGGTTTTGTGTTTGTGTTTGGTTTCCTTTAGCTGGGCAGTACCGGGCTATATGGCCAAGCCTTTGACAGGAATAGCACAATCTTTCTGGTGGTTCCCTTTGTTGTCTAATGTACGACTCTTTCTTCCTAGGGCATGTCGAACTAAAATGTCCCGGTCTATTGCAAGTGTAACATTTTCTTACATTATCAGTATTATGGTTGTTTCTAGCTGAGCCTGTATAATCATTCTACATTCACGGTTAGTTGAGGGATGGAGTAAATTCTCTATGGATTGCTCCCTTTCTGCAATACTTAAGGCTTCGTCTAAGTCCTGAAAGTACCCGTTGTTTAATGGGCATATTTAACCCTAACGTGAATTGGGTCGTAATGTCTTGTTCTAATTTATTCCTTATGGGGTCATCGATGGCTTTATCCCCAGTGAGTGTAATGGTTCGATTTGCTAAAATTTTAAGCCTAGTTAAAAATTCTCTGCAGGTCTCACCTGATCGCTGTCGGCATTCCATAAAATTTTTCATGGCCGATCCCTTCACATACTGCCTAGTAAACTGATTTTTCAAACTGTCCTTTAACGTCTTCCAGCTTATTGTAGTCTGTAAATTTGATTCCGCCTCCATAAAGTGCTTTGCTTTATGTCGTAGTTTCAGTCGAGCAATTGTTACCAATTCTCTTTCCGACCAATCGGCTAACACTCCTGTTTCTTCCACTATAGTTAAAAATTCTTCTATACTTGTAGTTCCATCGTACGTGGGTAGTGAGTCAATTGCAACCATTATTTTTGGTGCTTGCATGACGATATTATTGGTAATGGGAGCTGCAGGCGTTGGGTCGGCCATTTTTTTCAAAAAAAGTTATTTATATATTTTTTTTCCTTTTAAGGGTTGAAAAAACAACTCCACACCTGACACCAATGTAGCGCTTTACCCTTATTTCTTTAGGTCAAATTCTTGACGTGCTACTATCAGGGCAAAACACCTCAAGTCTGGTTGACCGTAGAACACCCTTTTCTAAGGTTTTGGTTTCTATTCCAATAATCTTTTAGTAAAACTCAGTTTCAACCCTTTTGTTGGTATTTATTTAGTAAAATTAATAAATGGTATACGTGTATATATTTGCCGTTGGAAAAATAAATATAAATGTTAAGCTCATAAATGTATAAATGTTATAAAATTTTGTTTTTTGTTTTGTTTGTTGTTTGTTGTTTTAAAATTTGCCTTTTATTTTAAAGCTCGAAAATTTACAAGTTATTTTGACCCAAACACTCACTTTTCTGTTTTCTTGACAATTCACTTCCTCGTACTTAAAGATTTTGGTTTTAACCGATTTAGTTAAGAGGTCTAACTATTTTAACTTTCACAGAGGCTATTTTCGGAACTAGTGTCTCGGACTGAAACTGTCTAAATTTTCGATTTCGATTCTAAACTCGACTGAGTCTCTAACTGACTGACTGACTGACTCTTGACTAACTGACTAACTGAGACTGGCTGGGTCTGACTTAAACACCGTTGCTCAAGAATATTTATAGGGGGATATCATGACGTATTTTACTCATCGCGTGACGTTCTTCATTTCCTAAAAAGGTAAGGAATGTGGGTAGGATATACGTAAAAACTCGTGACTAAATTTTAGCATCGTAAGTAAAAAAGACGCGTAACTTCTGTGGAATTTTCTATTCCTTTAAAACCTACGTCAGAAAATCTCGTGACTTAATTTTGACATTGTCAGCGAATTCCACGGTGTTTTGCTATACCTTAAACGAGGCCCCAGTCGTCGCTTTCAATCTTAATTTTAAATAGAATACGTGAAATCTTTAGGTTTTACACCCTGCGTGATCCTCCTACTTTGCTGGAGAGTCACGAGGTGATGCCGAAATAAAATTGCACCATAATTTGAAACAGAATTTCTTAACAGGGTTAACTTTGTTTGATTCGAAGATTTCTCTTTAACATGAACGTTTTTATCTATAAAATATTTTACTGTACTTTAAGCTTAAATTTAATTTGTGTTGGTAAGAAATTATAACTTTAATCAGAATTTTAGGTTTAAAATTAATCTAAAATGCGGGTTACTACAAATAGATGTCGCACCTTGTACTGAAAGCCCAGGATAAACAGAACAAAATTCTGAGCTAAAAGTATGATTATTCCTAAAATAAAATTTGGAACGCTGTCGAAACTCAGTTTTCTTTAATAAATACAATACTGGCGACTAGACATAGTAATACGATATTTGTCTACGCACGTGCAGGCTGTAAGCTGTAGTAAATGTGAGATTGCAAACAATTTTAAAACTATTTTATCGATGAACAAATTATTGCCAATACACCTTTTAGAACCGATCTAATTTTTTAAATAACAAAAATTAAAAAAAAAAGTTTTTGCCCCAACACAGATTCGAACCCTCGACCTTCTGATCCATTTGAAAAATATTTATTACTTAATAATATGCTATAACTCCGCCTAACTACTTAATTAATATATACCTACATACACTAGTACATATTGTAACAACCGCGGGTATTCCTTCAGTGGTGACGATCTATTGATCTAGGTTAACCCTTTTAGGTTAAGAGGTCTTCAGTCTTCGAGATCTGGAGCCAGACTCACTCTCTCCGCGTTCCGGACTGCCTTTTATAGTCGTTGGTCGTCATGAGAATTGTTTATTGTACCGAGTAGACAAAAGTACAATGTTCAAACAAAAACCTGTCAACCTTGTCAACCTCTCTGTGACAAGCGAAACTTTATACAAGAAAACACAGAACTAAAAACAAACAAAAAGGAAATCAAAATTCAAGTAACAAAAAATTGTAAAATATCGTTACATTACCCCCGCTCCACTAAGAAAAAAAAATTAAGATTTAATTTTTTTTACACACTTCAGTCCGTTAGATTTTATAGTAATCCAGCCGAAATTTTTAATTTTGAATCTGTAGCGTTTATTGGACGGTAAGTCTGGTGGTCGCAACTTAACCATCGGAATTGAAATTTTTAGTTTTGGTTTGTCGATGTCGTCATCATCTGAAATGTCCCCAAAAGTCTTTGTATCGCCTGTTGTCTAGTATTGTCATGAGTTTTTGTTTTAGAAATGTTGTCGCTTGATGTATATGCCCCTTTTAGAAATTCAAGTGGGGGCCCGAAAAGGTTTAGACACATGTCATCCAAAGTCTTCTTATTTTCCAATTTTCTTTTTTTTCTCGGAGACTCTGGGAGGGGGCTCGTACTAATATTTAACCACCATTCAGGACTTCCTTGAACTGGGTCATCACCATACATTTCCTCTAGTTTTCTTTTGAATTCGATATTGATTGACGAAACAGACATCCTATTAAATAGAAGAATAAATTGAAAGAAAAATTATGGTGTGTATGCCCTTTTTATATCTTTAATATGGACGTTCATAATTTCTTGGTCCTGATGATTTTTTAAATTATAAATGTTAGGAGAAAGAACTTTAGATATAAGGAAAGGTCCAGAAAATTTAGGAGCTAATTTGTATGAAAATCCTTTTTTTCCAGAAGATAGATAATGTTCTCGTTTCATAACACTATCACCAACTTTGAATTGTTCATTTCTTCTGCGAAGGTTATAATAATGACTTTGTTTATTAAAAGCTCTTTCTATATAAATAAACTAAGTCGAAAATCTCTTCCATTTTAAATAAGTTCAACGCTCGATGTCTTATATCTTGTTGACTATTAGGTCTAGGATTCATACTGGTCTTATATATTCCATTGGGTAATTCCAATTCTCTTCCAAAATTTAGAAAGGCGGGACTAAATCCCGTAGAATCGTGAACTACCGAATTTATAGCAAATATAAATTCTGGTATAAACTGATCCCATTTTCGATGATCCTTCTCGCAATACTGACTAATAATAGTTCGAACATCTTTATTTCTCTTTTCGACCGGATTTGCCTGAGGGGTATAAAGACTTGTTTTATGATGTCGTATGAATAACGAAGACAAAAATTTTGAAAACTTCTTGCTATCAAACTGTGTACCATTATCTGTAATTACTATTCTTGGACATCCAAAGTGCGACAGAATTCTGTCTCTAAAAATTTGACAAACCTTTTCTGCTGTAGCTTTCTTCAGTGGCTGTACCTCTGTCCATTTCGTAAAACGGTCTTGAAATACAAATACGTAATTATTTCCCTTAATGGACCTTGGTAAAGGACCCACTAGGTCGGTACTGACTGTATCCCAGGGGCCAGGGACCATTCGTTGGCGTTGTTGCTGAGAAGATTTATATCTTTGACACGTTAAACATGACCTAACGTAGTCTGCTACATTTCTGAATATTCCTGGCCAATAATATCTTTTGACGATTCTTGATATTGTTTTTGCTATTCCCATATGCCCTGCAGTAGGTTCATCATGATTTTCTTTTAGTACTTGGTTTCTTAAATTTTCTGAAACACAAAGTTTCCAAGGATTTGATAATTCGGGTTCTGCGAAATCGGTTCTTTCGAAGAAATGTTTATATAACTTTCCATCAATAATTTTGAAATCGGGGAAGTTTTCTGGACTTTCCTGAACTTCTTTCATTTTTTTAGTGTACCAGTTACACTTAACCTCTTCTGTGAAACAAATATTGATTGGCGACCTTGATAAAGTGCCAGCTAGTTTATTCAAAACACCTTTCTTGTATCTAATATCAAATGAATATTGTTGAAGATCCATGACCCATCTGGCCAATCTTCCACTCGGATTATTTGAAGACTGTAACCATTTTAATGACTGATGATCGGTTTCGACTACAAAATTATACCCTTCCAAATATGGTCTCATTTTCTGAATTCCCCACACAATCGCAAGGCATTCTTTTTCCGTAACCGAATAATTCTTCTCCGGATTTGTTAGAGTTCGACTAGCATAAGCGATGATTCTGTCATGTCCTTCTTGATTTTGAAGAAGGGCTGCTCCAATGCCATCTTGACAGGCATCAGTTTGGAGTATAAATGGCAAATTAAAATCTGGACTAGCTAAAATAGGCGCTTTTGTTAAAATTTCTTTTAATTTTTCGAAAGTTTCTTTTTGCTCCTCTTCACAACCATACACAGCACATCTCATTTTTACTTTTAAACTCCTAAAAGTAATATAAAAACACCAAAAATAGTTGAAGACACAACCCGATCTTAAAAAAGACGTGTTTTGTTTACAAAATATCGCTTAATTGGTCACGACGTGAGGTAAATGGCCACGCCTACCTGCGCGGTATCATATCTTCTTTATTTCTATCAGACCATAGGTTAAATATTATGGTCACACTTATAATTGACTTTTGAAGGAAGAATAAAAACAACAGCACAGAAGAAGAATTTTACTTCTACTTACCCTTCATAAATAAAAATTCAAAGTTCGGTAAAAATTAAAAAAAAATAAACCGGTCAGGACAGCGATGTCCTAACAGAAAGAATAACGAAAACCCGTCAGAACAGCGAAGTTCTGATGGCTACAACAAAACAATAGGTAGGCCGCAAAAAAAAAATATTGCATTATCAGAAAAAATCTCATCAGAGGTAAGACAACATATCAGAAGCGCAAAAATCGATAAATGAAAAATTAAAAAAAAAAAATTTGATAATGTTAGTACCAAAGTGCTCTATCTGGTCTCACCAAACGCAGTTTCTTTTTGTTTGAATGCCCCCCGTTGGGCGCCAAAATTTGCCACGCTCTTTTCCGCACAATAACTAACTCCCCCTCTCCTACGAAAGGAGGGAAATTTTCTCAAGAAAATTAACCTACGATAAGTACTCCAAAAATCTACGGTATTTACAAGGTAAGGCAAAAATTAACTACCGAAGCTCCGGGGGTATTCCCCTAGGAAGCAACGGACGAGTGGATCGCTACTAACAAAATATATACTCACACAACCATAAGGAAAACTAAACCAAAAAGAAACTCTGACATGACATGACTGGTCCGAGTGTTTCTGACGGCAGCCACCATCTCCGCACCGAAAAGTCAACTGTGCCTCAATGGTATAGTGGCCACATAGACCAACACTGGGAAGATGTGTCCCCAGCTCCGGAATTTCCACCAAGGTCATAATTCACCCGTACTCATCATATCAGCACCCAATAAAAGAAAATAAAGAAATAAAATACTAAAGGTATGGTCTGGGTTTGGCAAAAACCTACTAAGTTAAAGTTAAAGATTAAATTTTCAAAGAAAAGTAAGACAGTGAAAAGCCAAACCGGGTTCGTAGATCGTGGCACGCTTGACGGCAGCCAAACACCTCAGCACCAAGAAAACCAAATGTGCTTTTTATAGTGTAGGGCCACGTAGATCGGTCCGGATTTGACACCCGAGAACCGAAATTTCCGCTAGGCCAAGCATCACCATGGCCGACAACCCTAGCCAACCAAAATTAATCAAGAAAAGAAATAAAATGAAAATTCAGGAACCAGTGTGGTTCCAATACAGACGAAAACAACCCAAAGGCATAATGAGGTAATTTCTCAAACTGCCTATAAAGACACCTACTAAAAATAATACCCGCAGCTTAGTGGATTACTAAACCCACTAACTCAGGTAATCGACAACCCAAAATAGTACAATAACCAAAATAATTCAAAATAAAAATTAACTTTGGTTCCCTCGCCGCTAGACACCCAGCGACCCCTCCAGGAGTTTCCGGGGTGGAATAAAACTTCAGGGTGCAGGAAGCACAGCCTGGTAACATTAACCCAAAGATGGTAAGGGGGCTAGCATTGCGTAACACTCGAAGAAAGCGTGAGGTACCTCGTGTACTAGCCTCACTTCAGAGCGTCCCAAAAGATAACCAACTGTCACGCGTCGAGTCAACCAAAGGGTGGAAAAACTAAAAAGAAAAGATAACTAATATACAACCAAGGTAATTTAAGAAGAAAAAGGGATAGCCCATAGGTTCCACCGAGCATAAGGAAGTGAATTATAGTAGACACTAAACTAAAAGATGCACCGAATGGGTAGTACATCAGTCCCTGTATGAAACAAAATAAATTAAATAGGGTACTCTGAAAGGTGGCACTGCCACCGGCCTGTCGCAACCTAATAGGCCGACTTGAGCTCAGGCCGAACAAAGTAGCTTGGCCCTCCCCTGGCCCGCCGAACAAGTTCGATGGGCAAAATGGTACCCCAGGGGTCAGACTTCCGCCCCCCCCCTGAACAGCCCTTCCAGTCGGTCTGCTCTCCGAAGGATCAATAGTTCCAACAAAGAACGTCGAAGCGACATTCGGTAGCACCCAACACCGCGCAGCCTATAAAAGGAGATAGGGACAAATAAGTCAAAGTCAGGAAAGTTCTATTTTGTCTAGTTAAACTATAGACCAAATATAGAACGACAAACTAGGGGTCTAGGTACAAAGACCTAGGCCAGTCAAATCCAGGATAACGAAAATAGCAAGTCAAATAAGACTATAAAGAAATATCAAGGTACAATTAAATTAATAATTAAACACAAGAAAAGATAAGGTAAATCAAGGGAAGGTAAGAAACACCAAGTCAAATACTTAAATAAGACTTGAAGATATCGAGGTAAAATTAACCGAATAATTAAACCCCAAAGTAATTCGAGGTAAGGTAAGGTAAGGTACCAAGCCAAAGACTCAAATAAGGCTTGAAGATATGAAGGTAAAATTAACTGAATAATTAAACCCAAAATAAAATAGAGTAATAAAGATAAGGTAAGATAAGGTAATCAAGGTAAGGTAATCAAGGTAACGTAAGGTAAGATAAGAAAGTCACAATAAGGACACTAAATCAGATCAAGCTAGGATAACGAAATCACACAGCAAGATACAGATTAAGGTCATAAGTCAAATCAAGTTACGGTAAATTAAATTATCCAAAACAAATTGTCAAGTACATTGCAATCAGTGTATTACGAAATTCAAAATAGGTAAATTTAACGTAAATTCAAATAAGGTAATTTTAAGGTAAGTTCAGATAAGGGAAATTTAAGGTAAGTTCAGATAAGGTAAATTTATAGTTACTAAAAGATATTAATGAATTAATGACTCAAATAAAAATATGCTAAATTTCAGGTAGTTCAGCTAACAAATAAAATAAATCATCGCCTTAAGAGAAAAACAAACTAATGACCATGTGTCACGTCTACTCCCATCTCGTCTCGCGCCAAGATGGGCGTCTGCAAGACACCGCCAAAAGAAAAAAAAACTCTAAAATTAATGTTACTAAAGCCACAAAAGTTAAAGAAATTTAAAGATAAGGTAAAGATAGATCATACCATAAGCAAAGACGCAAAGCGATGATAGCAAGTAAAAGTAGTAAAAATGCTGAAGGCAGACTTACCACGCGCAATAGCAGCAAGTTGACTGAAGGCCTAGCTTGCCACGGCTTTCGGAGGACTCCTACCTCCACTAGTTCACCAGTGCAGCACAATTCTAAGCGATAGTGTTCAAATCCATCAAGTCTCGCGCCCAGATGGATCCAAACGCCACTGCGCCCGCCACTGCAGGGCATTAAAAAAAGGTATTAAAAGAAAACGGAATAAGGTAACATTAAAGAAAAATATTTAAAGGTAAAACTAATCATTATCTGAACTCTCATTTGCGGTCGATGGATTATACAGTTTGAGATCTTTTACGTGCCAAACACCTTTACTTTGTCCTGCTCGATCTTGAAGTTCGTAGGTGCAGGACCCTGTTTTCTTCTTAATAATGAACGGGCCCACATAAGCCGGAGCCAGTTTGGCACTATAATAGTTCGCGGCATCGGAAAGACTTTTGTTTTTACGCCAAACCTCTTGTCCAGGTGCATACTCAACGGGTCGTCTACGTAAGTTGTATCTTCGTTGATTTTTAACATGGGATGACTTGATTTTGTCCTGGACTTCGCGATACAATTTCACAAAGGCGGCTTGTCTTTTCCTGACATAATCTTGAAGGTCTGCATTGGTGTTAGCAGTCTCTTCTGCAAAGTCTTGTCCGTACAATTTATGTTCTCTCCCAAAATTAAGAAAATGCGGAGTAAAGCCAGTGGTCTCATGTCTTGATGTTCGCAAAGCACAGCCTATAGAAGCTAGGTTCTCGTCCCAGGTACAGTGGTTATTGTTCTTGATATAAGCTCGCATCATGGTCTTTACGACTCTGTTGACTCGTTCGGTCGGATCAGCTTGTGGATGATAAGATGCTGTGTAGAATAGCTTGGTTTTATAGCGTTGACATAGGTTCTGAAATTCCTTGGACTTCATTTGTACTCCATTATCACACATTAGGAACTGTGGTGATCCAAACATTAGGAAAATACCTTCTTCAACCTGTTTGGTGAGGGATTTAGCTGTCGCTGAACGAGAAGGAAATAAAACGGAGAATTTGGTGAAATAATCGGTAACCACAAGAACGTAAGTGTTACCTGACCTCGAACGAGGAAACGGTCCAATATAATCCATGCTGATACACTGCCAAGGTTGATTTATCACGGGACGGTCACCCATTAATCCTGCGGGAGGTTTTTGTTCTACTTTGTGCTGGGCACAAACTCGACAAGCTTTCACATAACTCGTGACGTCACTCCTCATCTTAGGCCAATAATAGCGTTGGCATACTTTCCAGTAGGTCTTGAATACGCCTACGTGACCTGAAGCAGGTATATCATGGCAACGGGCGAGTATCTGGCGCCTTTTATCCTTAGGAACGACAATTTTCCATGAACCGGATGGAGTACCAAGGTCCGGATGATTGGTTCTAGCATATTTGTACAACATGTTGTTTTCTACACGCCAAGCAGGAAATTTGTCTGGTTGTTGTTCAAGCCTTACAAACATATTTTTATACCATCCATCAGTGGTGGAAGACATCGGAACATCACTATCATCGGTGTCAATAGCTTCTGCGGAGACAGGAACGGATCTGGACAGAAAATCGGCAACAATGTGCTCTTTACCAGGGCGATGGATTAAGGTAAAATCATAGGGTTGCAGACGAAGCGCCCATCGCGCTAAACGACCTTGAGGGTCTTTTAGTCTGTGCAGCCATAGTAACGAATGGTGGTCAGTTACTACCGTGAAGTGTACCCCTTCCAAATAATGTCTCAACTTCTCCACACTCCAAATCACTGCCAAACACTCTTTTTCGGTGACTGTATATTTCATTTCTTGTTTAGTCAGTGAACGTGATAGGAAGCATATTACTTTCTCACCATCATCAAAAGTCTGTGTTAAAACTGCACCAAGGCCATATGCGCTTGCATCGGTTTGCAGGACAAAAGGACGGTTAAAATCAGGACAGGTAAGTATCGGTGCTGTAACCAAAGCTTCCTTGATCGCTTTAAAGGCTCTATCACAGTCGGTTGTCCATGACCATCTGACATTTTTCTTAGTCAAGTTAGTTAGCGGAGCTATGGTGGATGAAAAATTCGGAACAAAGCGACGGTACCAAGATGCTGTACCAATAAATCGGCGAATTTCTGTGACATTCTTCGGTGGTATAATATTTACAATTGCCTCAACTTTTAATGGATCTGGTCGGAGTCCCTGACGGTCCACAACATATCCTAAGTACTTCAATTCTGGCAGGCAAAACTGACATTTTTCTAGTGAAACTATGAGTCCCGCTTCATGTAGTCGGTCGAAAACTAAGCCCAACAGACGTAGGTGTTCATCGAAGTCCTGAGATATGAGAATTATATCATCCAGATATACCATGACCGCTGGTTGAAGGTCTGCTCCAAGGACGGTATCTACTATGCGCTGCCAGGTTGCTGGTGAATTGGTTAAACCAAAAGGCATGCGACGGAACTGAAATAGTCCTCTTCCAGGGACGGTAAATGCAGTATATTCACGCGAAGATTCACTTAAGGGAACTGTCCAAAATGCGGATTTGATATCGATGGAACTGAGGTAAGTTGCATCTCTCAGGCGGTCCAAAATGGCAGAAATGTAGGGCAAGGGATATGCGTCTTTCTTGCTCAAACTGTTCAAAATTCTGTAATCTACACAAAATCTGTAGGAATCATCCTTCTTGCGCACTAAACATATCGGACTGGACCAAGCACTCTTCGAAGGTTCGATGACTCCATCTTCCAACATTTGTTTAAGTTCTTCATCGATAATTTTCTGCTTAAATGGAGACACCGGGTAATATCTTTGTTTGACAGGTTTCGTACCTGGCTCCACTTCAATAACATGTTCAGCCACCTTACAACATCCCAGGCCTGTACCCATTAAAGCAAGTTTTTCTTTGACTAAGTTATCAAGAGTCATTCGCTGAGCAATAGTAAGGGTACTCTCATCCCGTATGCTAAGTACTTGAGTGGAATTCGTTTCATCTGCGAAATGCCAAACATCCTGATTCAAATCTGGTACGATCCCCATGCTCTTCCAGAAATCGACTCCCAAAATTAAGGTATGAGCCAGTGCAGGCAGGACTAACACATCTATCATGCGGGTTTTTCCCATTAAACTAAACGGTACTTGCATGTAACCAATAGCAGAACAGCTCTCTCCATTAGCAACTGTACATCTTGTTTCTTTACCTAAAAGTTGCAGTCCCAAACTCCGTAGCAACTCATATCCAGGAAGGCCAACAAGTGTTCGAGTGGCACCAGAATCCAGCAAACCTCGTATAGGTGTGCCTATGACAGAAACTTCCAAATATGGACGTTGATCTCCTCGTGCGTGACTAATGAAGAAATCTAGAAGAATTTTGGATTAAAAATCGAAATCATTTGTCGTTACACGCTTGGTATTGGGAGAAATCGTACGACCTATTGATTCCCCCGGGAAGCGTTTCCCGAATTAGCACATTTTGGGCAAGATCTTACAGTGACATTAGGTGTTCCACAACGATAACAGTGTGTTTTTCTAGGGCTTTGACAATCTCGATTAAAATGTCCCGTTTGTTGACAATTCCAACAGACTAATTCTCTAGGACCTCTACTGGTAGTATGTGTGTTGACATGTCTCACTTCATTGACCTTAGTTGGAGGTAAGGCTTCTTGCATATCTGAGACGAAGGCGAAATCAGGTTCTACAAATCCTCGTCGTTTTCGAGATGGCGGTACATAATGTTCTGCACGGTATTTCTTGGCTTCTAAAATCAGACACTGCTCCTCTAATTCTTCTAACGAGTTCACTATTGGTAACTGAGTGGTGTAAAAAGGAGCCAAATTTCTATTTATCATATCCAACTTCGCATCCTCACTGAGGGAACCATAACGCCGAAACAGAGCCTGCATGCTTGAAAGATAGTCCACTATGCTTTCTGATGGATCTTGAGTCCTCTCGAGCATTTCCTTAAAGAGTCGAGCACGATAATCTGGTGGTTCAAAGTGTCTGCAAAGCAGTTCAGCTAGTTCTCTCCAGTTGTTAAACCGGGAACGGTTCGCTCTAAACCAATTCAATGCCTTGCCTTCAAATAAATCTATGGCAGACTCAAACAGTTCTCCTTCTGATACGTTACGAGCCAATCTCAGCTCTGCTACTCTCTCCAAGAATCCATGGACTGACATACTCTTGGGGTCTCCTGTAAATTTAAGGCCCCATTTTTCTATACGTAGTGCCTTGAAGTTTGACACTGGCTGTCTATTCGGGGTTGAACCATGCTGAGTCGGTCGAGGCACTTCCTCTTCTGACGAATCATCAGAATCAGAACCTCCCGAACGTGCTGCATCCAATAATACACTCAAGTTGGGATCTCGTCTGGATACTTGCTCTAGCTCGTCCAGAGCAGATAAAGTTTCTGCAATTAATATTGCTCGTGTGTCAGCGTCCTCTGACGACAGTTGGTTAACTGGTACCCGATCAATTCGGTTGAGAAGATGGACCAAGTGTGTCTGTAGACGTTCAAATTTGGTCTTGGCTTTTTCTCCAGAGACGGACTTAATCGACAATCTAGTCTTCCTCAAGTTAGTCGGCACATAAGCTTTTTCTTCAGCAAAATCCAGATCGTAGGGAGGGTGACTTATTGACTTACTAACTTTCTCCATCTGCAACAATGGGCGTAAAGATGCACGAAGGCTTTCGACAGTTTTCGTTTCATCAGCTGGAATGCCACGAACTTGCAACTCATAAATGAGCATGTCCTTTCTAAGGTAATGCACTCTCATACTGTAATCCATCGTAACTTATTACGAGTCAAATAATACACAAGCAAAAATAAATTTAAAGAAAAATCAATAAAATATTAACACTGATTGCACTTGACACTGTAAACTGCAAATAATTTGCACAACTAAATTTTCAGATAATTTTCACTAATTAAACTTCACCAAAAAGATTTTTTAAAAAAAATAAACCGGTTAGGACAGCGATGTCCTAACAGAAAGAATAACGAAAACCCGTCAGAACAGCGAAGTTCTGATGGCTACAACAAAACAATAGGTAGGCCGCAAAAAAAAATATTGCATTATCAGAAAAAAATCTCATCAGAGGTAAGACAACATATCATAAGCGCAAAAATCGATAAATGAAAAATTGAAAAAAAAAATTTGATAATGTTAGTACCAAATTGCTCTATCTGGTCTCACCAAACGCAGTTTCTTTTTGTTTGAAGGCCCCACGTTGGGCGCCAAAATTTTGCCACGCTCTTTTCCGCACAGAAGAAGAATTTTACTTCTACTTACCCTTCATAAATAAAAATTCAAAGTTCGGTAAAAATTAAAAAAAAAAAATATTGAGAATTTACAAAATTAACTCACGTAAAGAGTTGAGTTGAATGCGAGAGGCTTGCGCATGCGTGCCGAAAAAAATGCCCTAGCTCCAATGCCGGAGAGAGGGGGGTTTAATAAGGGCGCCACTGTTTTTAATGCCGAGTGAAAAACAGAAACCCTCCTAGATAGTATTGGGATCTCGCTTTCAGCTCACTCACTCACATATAGTTACCATATTATCCAAAAAAAAATCCAAGAAACTGCGCTGTCTGGTGAGGCAAATAAAACACTACCTTTAAAAACAAATTTACTAATATATTACAGATTCGTTAGAGAAAAATTTTGAATGTCACATCGGTGTATTCTGTCAATTTGTGAAATTTGATACAATAAAACTATTAGGGATTATTATTATTGTACTATTATTATAACAATTTGTAGTAAACCCTGAAGGGGGAAATAAAATAAAGAAAAGTACTAAGCCGTTTTAAAAGCAAAGATTGCTAACCATGGTTAGAGCCGAAATTGAAACAAGTGGTTATCGTGTAACAAGTGATACTGATTATAATAAAAAAAATAAAAGGTTGCCTGAAGGGGTTCGTCCCCTGATGATGGTGTCTTAGGTCAATGCTGACGTGTCCTAGACAGCTTAACTGACTCAGCACGATGAAGGACTGGAGATGTCTCCCAGCCCAAAAGAAGTTGCGGGGTAGCGGTGTTCCCCCAGTAAAAGATTGCTGCCTTCCAGCCAAAAGGAAAGACTGTAGGTGTATGTCTTTCAGTAAGCGGAAAGATTGCTGTATCCCAGCAGAAAGACCCTGATAAAAGAAACGGTATGCGTCAAGGCAAGGTAAAATTCCGGTACTATGCAAATATAATTTCGAAGAAATATTAAATTTAAATCACAAAAAAAACCTTTTAGTGGCTGAAGGCCTTAGACAATTATTCATTGGTATCAAGAAAGTAAAACCGAAGGAAATATTTTGAATTAACCAGTGACCTCAGGTCCAACAAAAAAAAATAATAAACAGGCGTTATCGAAGCCAATTAATTGACAAAAAAAAATTAAGATAAAATTTAAAGAGTAGCCATTGTACGCTACTGTGCACAAAAAAAATATTCATTACAAACCAATTATATTTGCACAAGTAATACAGATACAAAAATATTAAACAATTATATTATACACTGGTAACAAAATAACCAAAATAGTCAGGTAATCGCTTAATTACACAAAAGAAAAGTTATAGCCGCAAAATACAATGTTATAAAATTTGGAAGGTTAAATACAATCAGTCAAAAGAGAAAGATAATTTCCGCCTTACTACTACCACAGATCTATATAGCTACGCAACAGATACATATTGTAAAAGGAGCAATGTGTCTTCCGTCGATCGCCGACCTAGAGGGCAGGCCGTTCGCAAATTGTCTATATTTTAATATTCAGACCGCCCCGTGTTGCCAAACGGCAATGTATTTCTTGAGCGGGCCGATAAGTTAGCTTGTCCTTCGAGGAACAAGAGCTCGCCGCCAAGTCGGGTGGTTACAAGCGTTCTCCAGCAAATTCAAAAAACCGACTGCTCGCTCGTCGTATCGTGTATTATATTATATTGCCTAATGAAATGATTTACTCTTCCACTTTACGTTTAACTGGAATTATTTTCTTTCGTAGTTGCGCAGAAGCTAAAAAAGTTTTATATTTTAAACTTTTCTTACATGCTTGCGGTCTCACAGTTTTAGCTATTTTACATATTATCATATCCATAATTTAGTATGGATGTTTGACTTAAAAAAATGTCGTCTGAAATAGTGTAATTAATACCTATTGTTTTATACAGTGTCGGACTGGCCTACCGGGCAACCGGGCAAATGCCCGGTGGGCCAACGGCTTTGGTGTGCCAAACAAATATGGACGTTTTCAAAAACTGTAAATAATTTTTCTTATTTAAGTAAAATAATTGAAATACCTACTATAAACATACAAAAACATGTATAGAACTAAATACATTACAAATAACATTATGTTAAGTAAAGTTTAGTATTCAGATGGACTCAGCACAAGATGTTACTTCAACAGTGCTCAGTAATATGTAGATATGTATACAATGGAGAAGTCCGTGAAAGGTTATTAGCTTTTACCGAAATAATATCAGATTCCTTGATTCCTATAAAATAATGGCGATACGGAAAGAGAAAATACGAGAAAACAATTTGAAACGCATGAAAAAGATTTGCAACACAAGATGGTGGAGCAAATCGAAAGCTTTAGAAGTATTATTTTGCTCTTATACTGATCAGCAAAATGAAATATATTTCACGTTATTAATAATTGTTTTATATACAATCTATAGGTACTTTTTCATATTATTAACAATGCAAAAAAGTATAAAAGCTATGTTTAATAAGTATTAAGTATAATGTTATCGTCGATAGTGTGAGAAAATTTGTAAATAGTATTACGCAAAAGAAAATATAATCAATTGTGATATTTCTGCCTAAATTGAATTTTCGGAAACAAGATTGAGAATAGAGAAAAGAATGCTCGGAGAATCTTGCCAAGATGAAATATCAGTAATACATCAAATGGGAGGAATGAAAAAAATTGAGATTGTGTGTTTCAAAATTATACTGAACCAAATAATACGAAATTTTCATTCTAGATTTTCGGATCACAAGGCAATTTATAAAGAATTTTCTTACTTTGATCCTGCAACTTTTAAAGATATTGCTAGTTTAGATGCTAAAAACTTTCCTGAATACGCTTTATCATCAATTTCTTATTTAATGGGTACCTATAGAAGTAGGTAGATACATTAAAGCAAGAATTACTAAGTTTTGCACAAAACTACGACAATCTTAAACGTTAAAATTCAGAACAATATAATTTAATTAACCGACCATCCTCCTCGAAATCTCGGTTTCCGGAGGGCTCGGAAATGAATAAATTTCATCTCCAAAGCATACCTCAGAAATGTGCTGGGTTTGATGGGTGTATGTATTGTTGTTTTTTTTATTTTACATAAATATGAATTGCACTCCTTAGCTTACAGTAATTTGTATAAATATTTCTTATGAATATTTATTAACGTTGTCTTGTACATAAGTTTCTTGCGAAAGGTCTTTTTCAAAATTATAAAAACAATACTAAGATCTGCCCTTCGTCAAAATTTATTAGAAGTATTCATGATCCTTAACATGGAGACTGATCTATTAAAAGAAATTAATTACGATAAAATAATAGATATTTTATCCACAACTTCACCTTTGCTAAAGTCTAAGCTCTGCTCGGCTCAGCTTAATTAATTAACATATACCTAGGTTAAAAAATAAAATTAAATAATTTTAATTTATACCATACTATGCCTAATATTTTTGTTTATCTAAATATTTTATCCTAAGTTAACTTAGTTTTTTTTTATGATTTTCACTTTCTTTATTTTTGAGATTTAACTCGGCAATGAAATTTTAAAGAAAATTATGCTGTCTTATTAGATTATAGTTTTTTTGGTTGTTTCCATTAATACATTATTTCGCATCGTTGTTTAATAATAATTTATAAATAAAGATTACATATTTTCTTTTTATCATAAAAGATGAAATGGTCTAGCAGAACATTGTAAAAAAAATAATAGGTTGAGGTGGGAAGTAGACCACTTTCAAGTTTTGCCCGGTGGGCCAAATAACGCCAGTCCGACACTGGTTTTATAATGTTAGAAACTGCGTCTCAAAAAAAAAGACTACTGCACCCATTCCTACATGTTTGCTGTTCGGAAACAAATTTATCAATTGAATGGTTTTTTGGAAGAAAGCCTCTTTCTTTTACATTCATTAGAGGCGAATATCTTTGACTCAAGAATGTATTTAAGTAAATGATGAGTGGGAAAGCAACAACCACAAACCGAGTTCTAAATGACGCCATTTAATTAACCATAAATATTTTAAATTAAATAAGCTGTTAAAAATAGTCAATTAATGTATAGAAAAAAGCATTTTTGTATTTTAAGAAAAAATAGACATTTTATATATAGAAAATACATTAAGCAAAATCCAAAAATCCTTTGACATTTTTAAATCGCTTTTTAATATCCGAAGTAAATTTACTACGACAGATTCATATAGCTCCGCGTAGCAATATGGATCTGTGATACTAGGTACAACATATGTACAGGGTGGTCCACATAAGATGACCCACTATCTGAATCTCAGAATCTGTAAGAGCTACAAAAGAAAGTTAAAGATAAAAGTTTCGGTGTCTTGACTTTAATTTTTTAGGTATTTAGTTTTTACGTATACAGCGTGTTTAGTTTTTTCTGGCCAAGTACCAACTTTCTTATTTTAAATAGAACCCCCTATATATTTTTACATATTCGGATTTTACGATTGATAGTAAATTGATGAGTAAATTTTAGTATAACATGTTTATTGAAATTGTCAGTAGTTTTCGAGATATTTTAATTTTTAAAATTTTTACGGCGAAATCAGTCATTTGAAAAATATCATGTATTTATGTTTAATATTAATTTAATTAATTTAATACTATTTATTCTTGATATCTACCACCTATATAGAACACAGTTAAAAATAAGTTATAATAGATAAGCACAAGACTTCTTGTTCTTGCACAATACTTTTTAAATATATGTAGGCTCTTAATTTATAATAATGTTAAAGAAATCCAGACTATAACTATTTTAATATTAGATTTATTTTTAGAATAAAAAGGGTAATTTTTCTTGGATGATGATTACGTTTATTATTAATTAAATACCATACGGTAACACATCATGTTTTTAAATAGAAAAATAATTTTTATTATTACAGCTGTGTCAAAATGACCTGTTTTTACGGAAGTGTATTATTTCAAAAACAAAGAAATTGCTAAAAAAAAAATAGGAAACCATTAGAGAAAGAGAAATCTAATAAGTTAGAGAAAATTGTATTTGGCATTTGAATACGTTATTATACAGGGTGTTACAAAAAGATGTTTAGAAATTATAAGGGCAGATTCTACATCTTGAAATATGAAAATAAGTTTATATAAACATAGGTTCTCAAACGCTTCTTTTTCGGGATACAGGGTGTTTAATATTTTCTTTTTTAAATGTTTCTTTTTAATTTCTTGAAAATGCGTTAAGATATTGACATGAATTTTGGTACACGCCAGTATGTAATTAAAGGGCACCTTTAAGTGGAAAAATTTATTTTCTAAAGTACTTGCATCAGTGGCGTTCGTGAGGGGAAATTCTTTATTTTAGCGAAAAAATGGCACGCCACTGATTTTTTGAAAAAATTGGTATTTATTTTTTGAAGTCCAATCAATTCTGCGTGAAAACTGTCTCTTAAGCTTTTTTGTTCTGACACACCGTTTTCGAGATAAAAAGTAATTTATTTCTTACAATAAAAACAAATAATATTTTTTTTTTAATATTTTTTGTTCAGAAAACTGTGCGTTTTGATTTTAGTTTATGGTAGATGCTGGAAATGACTTCTCCGTGCCTAATACATGCTCTAAATCGGCTTCGCATATTTGTCCTATAGAGCTCTTCGGAATACTTGAGGTGTGAAAATATTAAATAATAATAATAAACTTCTTTATTTCAAGGCTTGATCACAAAACAGGGAACACAAAAAGAAATGACGTCAAAAAAAGAAATACATAAAGCTCAATTAACAAAATCGCTTAGACTACAGGGTTCTAAATTAATTAACAGTTTCCCAATTTTAACTTTAAAATGTTTTTGTGAGTTTATTTGTTTAATTTCATTTGACAGTGTGTTAAATAATTTTAAGCACATATAATGAGGACATTTTTCTGTAAGTGCTAGTCTATGTATTGGATATAAAACATTTAAAGATCGTGTTCTATATATATTTATGATAACTATTAGATTAAACATATAACATATATCTATGCTTAAAGAAAAACGCCAAACATTCATAGATATAAACGCCATAAACAGTAAGTATTCCCAAGTCTTTAAACTCACCCCTACAACTTTCTCTATACTTCATTTTTTTGATAACCCTTATCACATGTTTTTGGACTACAAGAATATTTTGAATTGAGTTGTGCCTTCCCCAAAAAAACAATTCCGTATCTCAAAACAAACTCAAAATTTGAACAATACAGCATTCTGAGTCTTTTCTCCCATATATATATATATATATATATATATATATATATATATATATATATATATATATATATATATATATATATATATATATATATATATATATATATATATATATATATGTATACCTACCCATGATTCGGATGCCATAACAAACAGAGCCGAGTTTTTTTCTAAATTATTTAAATGATATGACCAGTCGATATGCCCATTGATAGAGGCCCTAAAAATTTAGCTTCTGTTGAAAATGGGAGTTCTTTACTATCAACTACTAAATTTAGTGGTTTTTCTACGGTTGACTGTTTTGTTCTAAATAAAATAATATTAGTTTTATCTTTGTTACAAATTAATCTATTTTTTGTAAATCATTCATTGGCAAGATTAAAAAAATATTTCGCTTTAGTGAGTTCGTCTATATTTTCACCACCTACAATTAAATTAGTGTCATCAGCATATTTGACAATATATGTTGATAGTGTTTGTCCGTTGTGTAAGCCAAATCGTTGATAAATATAATAAGAAGAATCTGTCCCAAAACACTTCCCTGTGTTATGCCTATATTATTGGTTTCTATTTCTGATTTGCTTGTTTTTCCATTCTTTGTAATTGATACAGTTTGCTTTCTGTCACCCAGATAAGACCCAAGCCAGTTTTTGGCATTTCCCCTGACACCATATAAGTACTTATGTCGAGATTTTTAAGCAATAATTCCCTATCCAGACAGTCGTAGGCCTTTGAAAGATCTAAGAAGATTGCCGCACAGAAACACCCTATATCTCGAAAAAGAAGCGTTTAAGGATCCATGTCTATGTAAACTTATTATCATATTTAGATGTAGGATCTGCCTTTAAAATTTCTTAACATCTTTTTGTAACACCCTGTATACAGAAGGTGGCATTTAAAATAAGGAAGTTATTGGTCACCTTGGTATAAATGCAGAATATTGTAATATGTTCAACATCCCGTATAACTTTTTGATGAAAACACTACTTTGTCTTAAAAGTCCAACCTCAACTGATGAAAACGAAAAAACGCGGCGGGTGACCCCAACAGACTGCGATCTTTTTTTTCCATTCGCATCGGTGATTTGAACCGTCGGATGTGCTGTGGCGTCGTGTTGAAATTCAATCTTCGACAGATATTAGAACGGACGGTTCGGTACGACCGTTTTCGGCCATAGACTATCAGTTTGGCACGCCGATTCGAATCGCAGCGATACGAATTTTAAAATATTCCAAAAACTAAGACTTGGTGCGTCAATTTACCCTATTTTGGTCTCTAGAAATCGAAAATGTTATAAAAAACAGTACATTCGAAAAAAAAACTTAAAATTGTATCAGATCTTTCCTTTGGGACACCGTGTATGTGTGTAAATAATTTTAAATTGTTCCCCTAATGCCCCCGTGTCGGAGATGGTGGGCCCCCTTGTATAGTTGCTAAAATATTTAAAAATACTATCTTCGAACCCTGAAATATTTATGATTTTATTTTTAACGAAACATTGAACATAACATTGCAAACAGAATACATAATATACTATATAACAATTTTTTTTATAAAATCACAAAAAAAGAAATTTGATGGGAAATCTAAACAATCTCACTGTGTAATTTGTTCTTGAATTTCCACAGTTAAAATAACCTCACTTAGCACCTCCCGGACGTATCGCATGTTGCTATTCACGGCGTCGATCTTTGCGCAGCGAAGGCTTTGAGAGAAATGAATTGCCGTCGATCCCAGTCGCTTGAACGCGTTAAATTTAATCACAACTTGGCAATGCGGCACACGTAAATGCATCGGTCATTGAACTGGTTCACCCGCTTTTCGAAGTCGGTGAACATTTCATACCTCGCGCGTAGACCATTGGAGTATTTATCTGTTGCGTAGCTATATGGATCTGTGCTACTACTAAACACATACATCCAAATATAATAACGTAGCTTAATATTTATGAATATAAAATAACCATACAGTATCTGTAAGCGTAACCCAAGAATCAACGAATGCCACCGTGAGTAGTTAACGGTACTATCCTTCACCCACCCTGAAATTTTGCAACCAAATATCATAATTAAGAATCAGCCTTGTCAATGTCATACTCAATATTAATTAAAAGCTAGTTAACACCAAAGAAAAAATCTGAGAGATGTGAAAATTACTACTACTGACTGTCAGAAATTTTTAACATTTGCTCAAATTACTAAAGTACAGATCCACTGACAGCCAAAATATAAAACATTTAAATTGCCGGTCTCTAACGCTATCAGCTGATATTCCAAAACACAAAATATTAATTTGAACAACCTGGCTATTATTGATTTTTAACTTATATTGATTATTAACATAATTAGTTGATAAAAAAAATCATTAACTTCAACTTCACGGATATACACCAATAACCAGCTCACGATGGTTTTGCTTGCAAAATAACCAAATAAAATTTAGCCTTGGGTCACCCAGTACAGTCTTAGCCAACATTATCAAAGAGCAAAGTAAATCAAGCTTGAATAGCTGACAAAAAAAAACCCGTATTAAAAAAAAACTCGCAAGAATTTGACCTACGTGAAGGGCAAATATCAACCCATTTAATTCTTAATAAAAAAAAACCCATCTGTACATAATTTACAGAATTTACTTACCACGAAATGTAGCGATCTACTCGTATTTAGAAAATCTTTAATTACAGAAAAACTAATTAAAAACGTGGACGTCAAAAAAAAAAAAATAGAATCAAAAGGAAATCAACGAAAATTAATTAAAATAGCAGTTTAATCGCGGAATTCGGTGTTTTTAAGGGTTTAATAGTGGCAAAAGGCATACCTGTCGTTTTTGTGGCGGGTCTTAGATCAACATGTCCGCTGTCGTCCCAAAATCCGACGAAAAGACGTCGTACTTCTTCTACAAACAAACTCAAAACGGTCTCCCTCGACCACAAGATAACGCCAAAATGGCAAATAACAAAACAACGTAGAAGAAATTAGTTGTACCGCATTCACGGATCCAAATTTTGGGTGTCTTTCTAAAGACTTTAGAATACGTTACAGTCGACGACGCGATCAGTTTGTGAAAAGAACCTCACCACACCCAATCCTTGCCGAAAAATTCCAATATCGATTTTTTTTCCTTGCAAAGCGACGTCACAAGGGGTTGTTTGTAAGTACACTTTGGTACTCAATTAGGTACATTTTCGAAGGCTTTGGTTCGATGGTATTCCCCTCAATGCATTGGCACGATGTTCTGCCAGTAAAAATTAGCTTAACCAATGAACACCGGCAATATACCAACAAAACTATAACAATTAAATACATTTTTCCGTGTCCATAAACCGACATTCATTAATAGTTCGTACAATTGGCAGTACAAATGCACCCCACCTACGATTTTGGTCAACCTCGAACCGTAATGCATGAATGAACATTAGAAACCTTTAAAATCAAGGGACCTAGAACTCAGAACGCAGATTCCATCGTTCCTGGCTTCGACGTTTTCCAACAACAGTCACAGAGGGCGGCTCAGGACAGAAAACTAAGATGTATGCAACAGGCTCGACAGAAAATAATTACGGCCGATTCAAATGTCAAAAATGACATTTCACGTTTGTCATTGTAAACAAATTCTAATTTATATTTATTGGCAAATGTAGTTTTTAGGGCCAAATTCAGACATATTTCCTTAGGGATTAACTATTCAGAAAGAGGGAAAACAAGGCTGGATCCAAGACAGACTAGTGACGGAAAATTTGTAAAAATTAAATTCGAGGTTAGGAAAAATTTTGACTAAATGGAAAACAAATCAAAATAAAACGTTCAAGGAATAAGGGAATATATTCGAAAAGGTAGGTCGAAGTCTTAAAACTCAACTAATTGTTGCAACTGCTATAATAATAATACTTTAATTTCGTATGACAAAACAAACCGTAACAGTATTTAAACAAAGTCAAAGTTTTATTTAGATATATAAAATTTATAACAAAAAATTAACTTATTATAATTGTGGAGTGGAAGGCTGTCATAAAAAGGATGATAGTCTTTGTCCCACACTTCTTTTAATTCCTGAAAATTTTTATATTTTTGTTTTGATATTTTTATCGGCCTATCATAAAGCTTTTGCGCAGTTCCAGAGTTATCATTATTTGTTGCACGTTGAATTTCACAGAGCGACCATCCTTCATTATGTCGAAGTTTGTATTTTATTTCGCCAGCTGGTAAATATAGGATGGCCCTGATATCAGTGACTTTCGCAAAAAGCCCCGGTCTAATACTTTTGCGATTACTTGACACTTTCTCATAGTTAAGAAAAAAAGTATAGTCCAAAGTATGTACATTATATGGATGGTTCAACTTAGCCTGTATATAGGAGGTTTAAAGTAAGCCTCTAATGACGAATGAATCGCATCAGTCTCCATTAGTGTTGGGAATAATCGAATGAATTAAATAATCGAAATATTAGCTCTCGAATGATTTTAATAATCGAATGATCATTCGAAATAATCATTCGAATCAAAAAATATAGCAAATAAAACTACACAAAAATCATCTCTTGAATTTTTTTGCTTGGATTGGCCGTTTTCGATAAAAACAAAAAAATATAAAGTTATACATAACATTATTTATTAGTATAATTTGTTAAAAAAACAAAAAAGTAAGAGATCCATGAAAACAAAAACACTTCTTTAAACAAATTAGCATGACTCCCATTTATGCATTAAAAATTGTAACCAAATTTCAACTTTATACTAATTTGCGTCCTCTAGTTATTTAGGAAAAACCTTTTACAAAAATTCAACACCCTGTGTATTAAAAACAAAGTCTTTTAGGACCTATGGACCTATGTTTTGTCTTAAAATTAAGTAAGGAATAATACCCTCAAGTTTGGCCACATGGCCACATACTTTACTAACACCCTGTATATATCATAAAAACATGCAATAACACTATGCGTTGTCGAGAGATGAAATAATGCTCGATCGATATCGAAGGATCATTCGAAATAAACAATCATTCGAATGAAAAAATCATCCGAGACCCAGACAATATTAAAAACATGCTATGCGTTGTCGAGAGATGAAATAATGCTCGAGCGATATCGAAGGATCATTCGAAATAAATAATCATTCGAATGAAAAACACATCCGAGACAATCGCATCGTAACGCAACGTCGAGTGCCGAGTCGGCCGCGGCATCATTTCGTATTTCGTCTCGTCATTCGAAGCGGCGAAAGGCGATTATTATTATATTATAATCTCTCGGCTAAATCATTCGAATGATCGCGCTGACTTCTCGAGATATCTCGAGTGATTTGAATAATCGAATGATCGATTATTTTTCATTCGAGATATCCCATCGCTAGTCTCCATCATTGTATGACCACGTTCGAGTATTAGTTGTCCAATAACTATTCCGAGTTCAGCTGCTAGTCTAAGTAATTAGCTTGACAGTACTTTATTTCTGTTTTGATATCCACATCCATCCGATATCAAAACGACATGTTTATATGATGACTTCTGTTCAACGCTATGAACTTTGGGTAAACTTTTTAGCAAATTTACCGCTACCTCTTTGGCTCTGTTTCCATTTACACCTTTCTTACTTATTTTTTAGTTTTCTACCTCTTCTCTATTTTCTTCCACTTCTTCAGAATCCTGCCAAAATTTGCACCAACATTGGAAAATATCTGTTCCGAGATCTACAGAATTTAAATTGATTTTTCGACAAACCATAACTTTTTCTCCCGTTTCTGTTGCCATGTAGCAATCGTGGCCCTCTTTCTTTTTTAACTTTAAATTTCTATTCTCTTTTCTTCTACGCAAAATACTTCTAGATGTTACGACACCTCTTAAGTAACTTTTTCGTGCCTCCCAACTTGGAAGATTCCAAGAGTAGTCAAACGCATGTTTCCGCATTTCTTCAGTGATCTCGGCACAGCGCAAATACCTTTTTGTTACTTTTTTGATTATGTGAACAACGATTTTTCATGGTCGTCTTATGTCGCTCAATATTTTGAATTATTTTTCCACCCGAAGAATGTGTGTAGCCTTTGTAGTTCTGCCCGTTTAACCTTTTTCTTTGGCTTTCTTTTCTAGCTTGTGGTTTTCTTTTATGACTATTTTCGCAACTGGAATTGTTTATTACACTTTGTTCTGTCAGAATCCGAGTTACCTTTATCCAGTGGATCGTTTTCTCTTTCGGAATCTGAAAAGTCTTTATATGGTAAATTGGATTTTCTCTTAGATTCAGAATTTAAGTCACCTTCGTCTGGTAAATTGTATTCTCCCTCAGGTCCCATGGTGTCCTCGCCAGATATATTTTCTTTATGTAAACCTTCTTCATTGGAATCTTTTGCCACACCCTTGCTATCCTCTGTTAAGTTATTTGATTGGCTTTTGTCTTGTGGTATCTAAACAAATACAAAATCGTGTAAAAAGTATTTAGAAATTTAGGTAAGACCTTGTTTTAAGCCTTTTTAGATAAAGGACGTACATAAATACTATCTGCGCAGTACCGGTGGCAGCCCCCTGTAGCCCTAAAGTGTAGTTTGCATAGGTAAGAAAATTTTTATGGAAATCCGATATTGTATCGAATTTTATGTGAGAATGATGCCAGGAAAACAATTGAACAATAATTCACCCTATTGGCCAGTTCCATGGACAGTTTACACCAGAACATATTTCAGTGATCACAATATTCATCGTTTCTTTCCTGTTAATCACGGAGGAATCAGATTTCTTTCTATCCGCGTTGGCGAAAGTGCATTAGACAAAGACAAATAAAAAATAATTTGTTCAAATTTTTGTCGTACCTTTTTTTGCTTGTGGAAATATTGCTGGTTACCTATATACTTCGAAAGATTTGTCATCGTAAAATTCTTTTTTTTTTCCTGATAAAATCCCAACGGAATCCGATTTCTTTCTATCCTTGTTAGCAAAAGGGGCATTAGTAAAAGACAAATAAAAACGATGTTGTTGCCAATAAAAAAGAATAATCAAACATTTTATCATAGTCGGCTTTGTTTGTGCAAATATTTCTGGTTGTCTACTGTGAAAGTTTAATCGGAATTGTCATAAAAGATAAATTTCTAACCTGACAAAATACTTACGTAAGTTTTATGGTTTTATAGCAAAATATCTTTATTTTTACTGAACACAAACAGCATTTGCAAAAATCTCGTTTTTATTAAGCAAAAACAGTGTCAGCATAATAACCAAATGGCATACGTAGATATTCGTAATGTCCAGAATGTGTCGAGAAATCAGTTTTACAAATGGCTTCCTCTTTCATTTGAGTTTGGTGGAACCCAGAGGCAATGTCTAAAGTGGTAAAATATTTGGAGTGACCCGGTTGGGTGATCTAGAATATCCGCAATACTGGGTAGGGGAAAGGAATCTCCAACAGTGACATTATTTAATTTGCGAAAGTCTACGACAATTCTCCGTTTGCGTTCTCCAGAAGCGTCCTGCTTCTTTGGAACTATCCAGAAAGGGCTATTATAGGGAGAAACTGAATTTCGAATTATTCCTTGTTTAAGCGTTTTGTCAATTTGTCTATCTAATTCTTTTTTGTGGACCTCAGAAAACCGATATATTTTTGAAGAAATTGGAGTATTATCGGTTACTTCAATTTCGTGTTTAATAAGATCAGTACATGTTATCTGATCATTTGGAAGATAAAAAATATCATTATACTCGTCACATATATCTAAGATATATCTTTCATCTTCTGAATTTAAATGAGCGAGGCGTACATTTTCATGTAAATGTTTAAGTCTGTTTGGAACATTAACACTTACTTTTAAAGGCATTTATTTTTTTATAATATTAAACAATAGGGGAGAGGCGTCGAAGATGGCGCAATTACTGTATAAAATAGAGGATATACTTACAAGCAAAAATTGTATTGCTCCAAATTGGAGCTCTTTATGTATACTAACGATATGATCAAACAGATCTAATGAAAGTTTACAAAAAAAATGTATATCGCAATTATTTCATTTATGTGTCTTTGCGCCATCTTTTGCTAACACGCGGAAAAGATGACGCATGGAAAATTTAAAGTAATAGTATGTTTTAAGGTTCCTAAATTTATATAAATATATATATATGTATATTATATATATATATATATATATATATATATATATATATATACATATATATATATATATATATATATATATATATATATATATATATATATATATATATATATATATATATATATATATATATATATATATATATGGTTTTATTTTTCCATGGGGTTGCGGTCAAAATGTTTACATTAAAACAATAGTCATCTTTGACGTTTCGGTTTATTGACTGACTAAACCATCATCAGAAAGTTAACTACAAATTTTTAAAAAGAACTTATTTTATCAGGTTTACTAATAATAACACAAATAGACATACCTTTTAACTATGATGAACAATCTTAGCACTAATACTACTACATTTTAACAACCATGTACTCTCTACGAGACACAGAGTTAAACTATTATTTACTAAC